>BSUD01000004.1:118456662-118668415 GCA_033239045.1 Fagopyrum esculentum
GCGGATCTTCAATGCTCTTCAAACGTCTGACCATTCAACTTCCTGCCGTTTCTGATACCAAGCCGCGGGGGCATCCGTGACACTCATCCTCAGCGCCGGGGCGTCCCCCCGGCGCTGAGGATGAATGTCAAGGATGGCCGCCGCAGGGGCATGGGGTGTCACCGCGGGGACGGTGGCCAATATGCTGCAGACGCTGGCTCAGCACCGGGGGCAGCGTTAAGCAAGGGTGTCATCGGGAGGCGGGGTATCCCAGCCGCATGGACTTTAGAACCTAAGGTGATCAATATCAAGTAATAGTAAAACATGCAATTAGACAATGGAGATCAAGGAAACACAAAGCATTACTGAATAAAACTTATATTAAATAAAATGTACAACCAAAGTAACAACGCAGCTTCAAACCAACCCAATGTAGCAAGGGAGTTAGCAACTCATTACAAAGGTAACAAGATAATCTAAATGGGAAAAATGGATAATTTGTTGGCTAACAAGTTCGATGATTCTAGCAATCAACCAAGGACTATTTATACTACAAAAGACACTAAATAGGAGTAAATGGCCAGCCTAAAACAGCCACATTTAATGCCATAAAAGTGGTGTAAGCAGCCGGAGTAAAGCTTCTGACGTTAAACCGCAGGGGCGGCCTTCAGCTCCGCAAAGGCGGTGAAGGTAAAAACGCTTGATCTTCTTCATGGCCGCCGGGGCGGCTAGGCAATCCCGCAGGGGCGGATCTTCAATGCTCTTCAAACGTCTGACCATTCAACTTCCTGCCGTTTCTGATACCAAGCCGCGGGGGCATCCGTGACACTCATCCTCAGCGCCGGGGCGTCCCCCCGGCGCTGAGGATGAATGTCAAGGATGGCCGCCGCAGGGGCATGGGGTGTCACCGCGGGGACGGTGGCCAATATGCTGCAGACGCTGGCTCAGCGCCGGGGGCAGCGTTAAGCAAGGGTGTCATCGGGGGGCGGGGTATCCCAGCCGCATGGGCGGTTTTTTTGACAGAAGCTCCTCTTCTTATTCCTTCGGGTTGCCTCCCGAACTACGCCTTTGTTTTACGTCGTTGGCTCGACGTAAGGACTCTACCTCTATGATTGAGCCTCCTCCAGCATCACCTTTGGGTTTATAACCGTCTGTGAAGGTAATCCATTGGAGGACCTAGTTTTAATCCTTGAAATGGCTTCCGCCATGTTTTTTAAGGTTCTTGATGCTGGATTCTGTTGTTTGGACATGAGTAGCAAAGTGTTTAGTCAAGACCTGCAACATATCTTCAATTGATTGATACTTACCTTGACGGGGCTGTTGTTGATGGTTTTGTTGATCCCTCCAACGAAAGTTTTGTTGGTCACGCCAGTTTGGCATGAAATTCTATGCATAGGGATCGTTCCTAGGCCTTTGCTGTTGTGGTTGTCCATAACCCATTGCGTTCACCTCAGCATCATCATCCTAGACTTGTGGACAGATGTCCGTTGGATGATATGGGTCAGCACATACTCCACAAGCTTTGAGCTGTTGTGGGGTTCCCCTAAGTGTTAGCCTTTTCACCATTTCCTTCAGCTCCGCGAGCTCAGTGGAGATCTCACTCTTCCCGGTATTTACAGCATGAACTCCTTTCTTGGACGGGGTCCTTCCAAAGTTCCGAGTTCCTTCCGCTAGTTCCTGCATCTTTTCCAAAGAAAGGTTAGGAGTAGCGTTAAGAATATTACCTCCGCAACCCGCATCGATGATCCTCCTTTCATTGTCTAGCAAGCCATTGTACAAGTACAAGACTAGATCTTGAGTTGAATATCCGGGAAAAGGATAGCTGGATCGGAGGCGTGCAAACCTTTCGAAGTACTCGTAGAGAGTTTCGTTCGCCTCTTGCTCGATGTTGCTTAGAGCTTTCTTCAAGCTATTGGCCTTCTTGGATTGGAAGTATTTCTCCAAGCACGCCTTGTGAAGGTTCTCCCAAGGGTCGATGCTCCCGGATGGAAGGTGATAATACCAATCATCCGCTGAATCTTTGAGTGTGAAGCCGAATGCCCTCATCTTGATTTGCTCTTCGGTAATGTTGGCCGGCTTCATGCTCATACACACGGTATGGAACTTTCCAAGGTGTTTGATGGGGTCTTCACCACTTAGCCCATGGAATGATGGAAGCATGTGGATGAGACCCGACTTGAGCTCAAAATTTACTCCTTCCCCTAATGCTGGTATAGTGACCGCAAGGGGGTTTTGAGCCAAGGTAGGTTGCGTGAGTTGACGAAGTGTACGGTCAGCCATCTCTGGTTGAAGTTGTTGTTGTCTTCGTTGCCGGATGTGCGTCCTCTCAATTTCTGCATCAAAGGTAGCAAAGCCGGAGTTAGTAGCACGGGTTTGAACCATAAAAATGGTTCAAACCAATAATCAATAATAACAATAACACACTAAAACTTCCCGGCAACGGCGCCAAAATTTGACTGAAGGTATTTCTATGGTCGTCTATACCCAATCAAAAGTAAATCCTGACTTAGCACTAAAACAAGTATAGTGGTTAAGTAAGGGTCGAACCCAAGAGAGTTAAGGTGTTTTATTATATGCAATTATCAATTATGGTAACAAGTAACAAAGGGGGGGGGTTGGTTGAATTGATGCACAAAGACTTATGAAAACGATTCATGCGACAAGTAAGACAAAAATGGGAGAATATACACTAGGTTGATTCTAAGCATGCTATTGCTACTTTGGTGAGTTCCTTTTACAAGTTTTCAAGTAATCTCCCGTCTCGATCATATATGTGTTGAGCCAACCGGCATCAACACTACTTAACAGGTTAGTGTTCCGTAAACCTACCAGAACAAATAACAAGTTAGCTTTCAAACAAAGACTAAGGGATATAAAGAAAAGATTAAAACCGTTAAGCTTATCTTTATATTTATGTTCCTTTTCTTTAAGTAATTACAACCCGTTATTAATTAAAGTTTACTACTAGATTAAAGACCTGAACCTGGAACCTATTAATCCTAGTTATTTGCATGCACTTTAGAACCTAAGGTGATCAATATGAAGTAATAGTAAAACATGCAATTAGACAATGGAGATCAAGGAAACACAAAGCATTAGTGAATAAAAACTTAAATTAAAGAAAACTTACAACCAAAGTAACAACACAGCTTCAAACCAACCCAATGTAGCAAGAGAGTTAACAACTCGTTACAAAGGTAGCAAGATAATCTAAATGGGAAAAATGGATAATTTGTTGGCTAACAAGTTCGATGATTCTAGAAATCAACCAAGGACTATTTATACTACAAATGACACTAAATAGGAGTAAATGGCCGGCCTAAAACAACCACCTTTAATGCCATACATGTGTGTAAATAGCCGGAGTAAAGCTTCTGACGTTAAACCGCAGGGGCGGCCTTCAGCTCCGCAGGGGCGGCCTTCAGCTCCGCAGGGGCGGTGAAGGCAAAAACGCTTGATCTTCTTCATGGCCGCCGGGGTGGCTAGACAATCCCGCAGGGGCGGATCTTCAATGCTCTTCAAACGTCTGACCTTTCAACTTCCTGCCGTTTCTGATGCCAAGCCACCGGGGCGTCCCTATGTCAACGCAGGGGCGGTGACACAGCCTCTTCATCTTCCAGCTCCTAGGTTGAGGCGCAGATAGAGCCGCAGTGGAAGGCGCAGGGGCGTTGGTCTTCGTTTCTTCAAGGCAAGTCACCGCAGGGGCGCCAAGAAGTGGCGCATAGGCAGTGGCACACTTCATGGCTGGCGCTGGCGAAGGCGCAGGGAGCGCTCCGGAGTAAGGTGTCACCCGTAGGGGCAGTGACAAGGCTCCGCTGGGGCGGTGAGGCGACAGAAGCTTTGCTTCATGAACGATCTTCACTCCTAAGTGCTTATAACTCCTTCCTTAGCTTCATTTAGTCTTCTTCTTCTGGACCAAGGAGTTAGTAGCATAAACCGACACAAATGCAATAAAAAGACTCTAAAAACTATCCTAAATGATAGTGATTCCATCACCTATCAAACTCTCTCATACTTAGACCTTTTACTCGTCCCGAGTAAAACAAATGACAGCAACTAGACTCAAAGACCTCAGGAAGCATGGGCAAGCAGAAAAGATAATGAAAACAAAAGAAAAGCCAAGAAAGATAGAAGGAAAAGAGAGGAAATGTGAGAAAAAGGTGAGAAACTACCATCCTTATTGCTCCAAGAGTGGCCTACCCGGACAACCTCCTTATGACTCCCCTTCTTATGTCGCCAAACGCCGGAAGGAAAACCTACACTCGATGTCGCTCATTTTGCCAAGGTGCCCTTCCAGGTTTTCACCTTGTCACTCTTCTTCTTTTGGTGATCTCACTTGAACTCACATCCTTCAAGTCCAATTTTGCACCAACCTAAGGTTGGTCGGACTACCTTCTTTTTGCCTAAACCGCCCTTCGGGTTTTCGGTTTATCCAAGGATTTTCATGCCTTTTTTCATTTTCTTTGGCTTTTTCTCTTTTTTTTTTTGTGAATTTCAACATGAATTCAAATGCGAGACAACTCAAATCAAAAGAACTCAAATGAAACTGTACAAGAAATGATATGTCCCTCCCCCATACTTGAAGTACACTTTGTCCTCAAAGTGGAAATGAGGCAAAGATAAATGTGGGAAAAGGGAAAGAGATGTATCCCTCAGTGGGATGGTCCGGATGGACCACCTGGACCCTCCTCCGGGTCATAAGGGAAGTGGCGGAAGAAGTGCTCCTTCCGGCGGTAGAGCGTGTCGATGCGGCTCTCTTGAGCCTCCATCCTCTCTCTAAATGAAGTCTCGTAGCTAGCTTGCCAAGCCAGTTGCTAAGTCTCCAACTGCTGCTGATGAGCCGCCTGCCAAGCATTCTATCGGCGGTCGAAGTGAGTGGTCATGGAGGAGGTGAAGCTGGACTGCCACGCCTGCTGCTGCTCAAGCATGGACCGCTGGTACTCGGTCTACCATGCCAGATGATGTGTGGTCAAGGCTTCCGTCTGAGCCTGAAGACTCTCCATGGCTTGACTGTCGTCCCGTGTTGCAGTAGGTATCTCCTCATCAGTGACTGGGGCCTGGATGGAGCCTGCAACATATCTCCCAACAATATCCTCCTGAGGCCGTCTCGGCGGAACGGGTTCAGCTGGTACGTACAACACGGAGAGCTCGTCTCCCAGTGGAAGTCGCCGGGGGAGGTGTGTAATGTGACTCCCATCTGCTAAAGACAGCCAAAAGAGGTTCTCCTCGTCTCTCCTGAGGAGCCTACACCTCCTCAACATACCCTCCGTGTACAGTGGGGCCTCTAGTCCGTCCTCCAAGGCAGAGAGATCCATCACCTGTGCAACTAACAAGGAAATGATCCCGCCTCCCACAATGTCTCGTGGCTCATTCTTCCTAATCCGCTTCAAAGCGGTAAGGAAGAGGTATGGCCAATCCGGTACCCAGTCGTTTGTGGAGAGGCAGGCGTATAGCAATGGAAGGTCCTTGAGAGTGACCTTATTCTCCTCCTTGTGTCCACATAAGACACTCATGAAGATCTTTGAGATGAGCCTCAAACAGGGGTGAGTGAATTTGTTGAAATACTCACCCCCCACATGAAACTCACATCTGGTGGCGGCCTGCCAAAACTCCATCAAGTCGGGTGTCGGGATGGGGTCCCACCAGTGGTCTGAAGCGGCTATAGTCACCCCTAATGCCTCCTGCATCTAGGTGTAGTCCAATGTATACTTTCGTTTGTTGAACTTGAAAGAAAGTCCAACACAACCATGGTCCATCATTTCCATTTTGAATGTGGCAATGAACTGGCGGCTGAGCTCGGGATATGTTGGAGCGCTCAGTATAAGAAAATCACCGAGCCCAACGTTGTTGAGGAATTCCTGCATGCTCTCCAACATGCCCAAACATTCCAAACAAGGAACGTCCAGAAACAAGGTTGCATACACATCCCGACCTTGTACGATCCTATACCGTTCCTTCTCAGCTTCCGACAACTTATATTTCCTCTGGTCTTCCATCACTTGCAGTTGAATAAGCAAAAGAATTAGAAATTTTAGAAAATTGAGAAAGAGACGAACCCTCTGTTGAGTTTTCTGCAGGGGTGGCTGAAGCAGGCGCAGGGGCGGTAAGGCGCGGGTGCGGGATCTTGCAGGCACAGGGGCGGGCGAAGAGTAGAGGGCGATTTGGGAGTCGGCAAAGGTTGTGTTGTTGGGGCTGTTCCGGCACTGTCTTTGTTGGTGTAGGCTTCGCTGGAGGAGGGGTAGTGGAGGGGCAAGGGTGTTGGTGAGTGAGAGGTTTAGGAGGATGTTGTTTGTGTGTGGTGGTGAGGGCTGGTGTCGCAGAGGTGGCGGTTGAGGCTAGGTCGCCGGAGGTGGCGCAAGAGCGTTTGGACAGGGCGGGAGCTTCTAGAGGGCACAGGGGTGTGGGAGGCGAGGTGGACTAGGTTTTGAAGAGTGAATGGAGAGGGAAGGAAAAGGGCGGTAGTTGTAGGCTATTTTTGGGAAGTGTATTTTTTTTCTTTCCTTAATAAAACCGTAGGGGCGGCGTTGGTCAATGCAGGGGCAGTGACAAGGAAGAGGGGGTACGCAGCCTCAGTGCCGGGGGCGGCGCTGAGGATGAGTGTCAAGGATGGCCGCCGCAGGGGCGTGGGGTGTCACCGCGGGGGCGGTTGCCAGTAAGTTGTAGACGCTGGCTCAGCGCCGGTGGCGGCGTTGAGCAAGGGTGTCACCGCGGGGGCGGGGTCTCCCAGCCGCAGGGGCGGTTTTCTTGACAGAAGCTCATCTTCTTATTCCTTCGGGTTGCCTCCCGAACAACGCCTTTGTTTTACGTCGTTGGCTCGACGTAAGGACTCTACCTCTATGATTGAGCCTCTTCCAGCATCACCTTTGGGTTTATAACCGTTTGTGAAGGTAATCCTTCGGAGGACCTAGTTTCAATCCTTGAAATGGCTTCCACCATTTGCCCAACTTGTTTTTCAAGGTTCTTGATGCTGGATTCTATTGTTTGGACATGAGTAGCAAAGTGTTTAGTCAAAACCTGCAACATATCTTCAGTTGATTGATACTTACCTTGACGGGGCTGCTGTTGTTGGTTTTGTTGATCCCTCAAACGAAAGTTCTGTTGGTCACGCCAGTTTGGCATGAAATTCTGTGCATAGGGATTGTTCCTAGGCCTTTGCTGATGTGGTTGTCCATAACCCATTGCGTTCACCTCAGCATCGTCATCCTGGACTTGTGGACACATGTCCGTTGCATGATATGGGTCAGCACATACTCCACAAGCTTTGAGCTGTTGTGGGGTTCCCATAAGTGTTAGCCTCTTCATCATTTCCTTTAGCTCCGCGAGCTCAGTGGAGATCTCACTCTTCCCGGTATTTACAGCATGAACTCCTTTCTTGGACGGGGTCCTTCCAAAGTTCTGAGTTCTTTCCGCTAGTTCCTGTATCTTTTTCAAAGCAAGGTCAGGATTAGAGTTAAGAATATTACTTCCGCAAGCCGCATCGACGATCCTCCTTTCATTGTCTAGCAAGATATTGTACAAGTACAAGACTAGATCTTGAGTTGAATATCCGTGAAAAGGACAGCTGGATCGGAGGCGTGCAAACCTTTCGAAGTACTCGTAGAGAGTTTCGTTCGCCTTTTGCTCGATGTTGCTTAGAGCTTTCTTCAAGCTATTGGCCTTCTTGGCTGGGAAGTATTTCTCCAAAAATGCCTTTTGAAGGTTCTCCCAAGTGTCGATGCTCCCGTATGGAAGGTGATAATACCAATCATCCGCAGAATCTTTGAGTGTGAAGCCGAATGCCCTCATCTTGATTTGCTCTTCGGTAATGTTGGCCGGCTTCATGCTCATACACATGGTATGGAACTTCCCAAGGTGTTTGATGGGGTCTTCACCACTTAGCCCATGGAATTATGGAAGCAAGTGGATGAGACCCGGCTTGAGCTCAAAATTGACTCCTTCCCCTAATGCTGGTATAGTGACCGCAAGGGGGTTTTGAGCCAAGGTGGCCTGCGTGAGTTGACGAAGTGTACGGTCAGCCATCTCTTGTTGAAGTTGTTGTTGTCTTCGTTGCCAGATGTGCGTCCTCTCAATTTTTGGATCAAAGGTAGCATAGCCGGAGTTAGTAGCACGAACCATAAAAATGGTTCAAACCAATAATCAATAATAACAATAAAACACTAAAACTCCCTGGCAACGGCACCAATCTTTGACTGAAGGTATTTCTATGGTCGTCTATACCCAATCAAAAGTAAATCCTGACTTAGCACTAAAACAAGTATAGTGGTTAAGTAAGGGTCGAACCCAAGAGAGTTAAGGTGTTTTACTAGATGCAATTATCAATTATGGTAACAAGTAACAAAGGGGGGATTTTGGTTGAATTGATGCACAAAGACTTATGAAAACGATTAATGAGACAAGTAAGACAAGAATGGGTGAATCTACACTAGGTTGATTCTAAGCATGCTATTGCTACTTTGGTG
This sequence comes from Fagopyrum esculentum, assembly GCA_033239045.1. Taxonomy (NCBI): domain Eukaryota; kingdom Viridiplantae; phylum Streptophyta; class Magnoliopsida; order Caryophyllales; family Polygonaceae; genus Fagopyrum; species Fagopyrum esculentum. Next base: position 118,465,101 of record BSUD01000004.1, read on the forward strand.
AGTCCCTTTTACAAGTTTTCAAGTAATCTCCCGTCTCGATCATATATATGTGTTGAGCCAACCGGCATCAACACAACTTAACAGGTTAGTGTTCCGTAAACCTACAAGAACAAATAACAAGTTAGCTTTCAAACAAAGACTAAGGGATATAAAGAAAAGATTAAAACCGTTAAGCTTATCTTTATATTTGTGTTCCTTTTCTTTAAGTAATTACAACCCGTTATTACTTAAAGTTTACTACTAGATTAAAGACCCGAACCCGGAACCTATTAATCCTAGTTATTTGCATGCACTTTATAACCTAAGGTGATCAATATCAAGTAATAGTAAAACATGCAATTAGACAATGGAGATCAAGGAAACACAAAGCATTACTGAATAAAACCTTATATTAAAGAAAACTTACAACCAAAGTAACAACGCAGCTTCAAACCAACCCAATGTAGCAGGGGAGTTAGCAGCTCATTACAAAGGTAGCAAGATAATCTAAATGGGAAAAATGGATAAGTTGTTGGCTAACAAGTTCGATGATTCTAGCAATCATCCAAGGACTATTTATACTACAAAAGACACTAAATAGGAGTAAATGGCCGGCCTAAAACAACCACCTTTAATGCCATAAAGGTGGTGTAAACAACCGGAGTAAAGCTTTTGACGTTAAACCGCAGGGGCGGCCTTCAACTCCGCAGGGGCGGTGAAGGCAAAAACGCTTGATCTTCTTCATGGCCGTCGGGGCGGCTAGGCAATCCCGCAGGGCGGATCTTCAATGCTCTTCAAACGTCTGACCTTTCAACTTCCTGCCGTTTCTGATGCCAAGCTGACGGGGCGTCCCTATGTCAACGCAGGGGCGGTGACACAACCTCTTCATCTTCCAGCTCCCAGGTTGAGGCGTAGGTAGAGGCGCAGTGGAAGGCGCAAGGGCGCTGGTCTTCATTTCTTCAGGGAAAGTCACCGCAGGGGCGCCAAGGAGTGGCGCAGGGGCGGTGACACACTTCATGGCTGGCGCTGGCGAAGGCGCAGGGAGCGCTCCGGAGTAAGGTGTCACCCACAGAGGCGGTGACAAGGCTCCGCTGGGGCGGTGAGGCGACAGAAGCTTTGCTTTGTGAACGATCTTCACTCCTAAGTGCTTATAACTCCTTCTTTAGCTTCTTTTAGTCTTCTTCTTCTGGACCAAGGAGTTAGTAGCATAAACCAACACAAATGCAATAAAAAGACTCTAAAAACTATCCTAAATGATAGTTATTTCATCACCTATCAGAGGACATCTCTATGGATTTCGTTACCGGTTTGTGACTGAGTCGAGGCTTGCGTGCTATCTGGGTCATAGTAGATCGACTGACGAAGACCACACGTTTCATTCCTATCAAGTAGACGTGGCCGGCGAGTCGATTAGCAAAGGAGTTCACTTGACTTATCGTGAGAATTTACGGAGTATTTAGGACTATAATATTTGACAGAGACGGACGGTTCACATCGAGGTTCTGGCAGAAGGTGCATGTCGCCCTAGGTATGAGTCTGCAGTTCACGACTGCTTATCATCCCCAAACCAATGGTCAGTTTGAGCGGACCATCCAAACTCTGGAGGATATGCTGAGAGCCTGCGTGTTAGACTAAGGACAGGTGTGGCGAGATCACCTTCCCTTAGTGGAGTTTTTGTATAAAAACAGTTGACACGCTTCGATCAGGATGGCTCCTTATGAGGCTTTATACGGACAAAGATGCCGTACACCGTTTTGCTGGGACGAGCCCAGTAGTGCTAACGGATTAGGACCTGAGCAGATTCAGGATTACATGGCTCGAGTAGCAGTGATCCGAGAGCAGATGTTGGCAGCGAAAAGTCGACAGAAGTCTTATGTAGATAAAAGGTGCAAACCTCTAGAGTTTAGAGTTGGAGCTCGGGTTTGTTTGAGAGTATCTCCGACACGAGGTGTTTGACGTTTCGGCGTCAAGGGGAAGCTGAGTCCCAGATATGTTGGACCTTTTGAGATCCTTGAGCGAGTAGGAGATGCAGCATATAGACTTGCTTTGCCACCAAGGCTTGAGGGTGTTCACCCCTTCTTCCATGTATCTCAGTTACGGGAGTACGTACCGGACCCAAGACACATCGTCAGTTATGAGCATCTAGTGGTTAAGCCAGACCACACGTTCGTAGATCACCCGGTAGTTGTCTTAGAGTTTAGTATGAGATGTTTGCGTTTGAAGGACATACCGATGATGAAGATTCAGTGGTCGATGCGAGGAGCTGATGAGGCGACTTGCGAGACAGAGGATAATATCTAGAGGAACTATGCGGAGTTTTACGCTAGGCTTGTTGCAACTTTAGCATAGTGGGTATGCTTCGGTGTTTTCTTTTGTTGAGTTGCGTACGCTTTTGTGACGTTTTGAGTTATTTGCCCCGAGTGGGAATATATGAGTTGTGTTCGGCTTTTCCGTGTTGTTGTTGTTGTTGTGTGATCTTTCGGGTTGTTGTAAGTTTCAGGACGAAACTTCTTTTTAGGGGGATCTCATGTAAGACCCAGTTTTTCCTTCACCGCCCATGCGGTGAAGAAGGCCACCCCAACGGCCTTCTGTGCCTGTCATCGCCCCGCGGTGACAAGGGGCCGCCCCTACGGCATGAGCAATCTGCCCCTGCAGATTCGCTGCAGATCGTGCCCGATCTGTTTTCGTTCGTTTTATCTTCCTTCCATAGATAGAATATCCGATCTTCTATCTTATGGGCCAACTTCCTTATCTTTTTCCAAACCCTAGAACGTCCTTTACATCCATCTTTCCAGCCCTTCTCTATATATTTCTGTCTTTTCTTCTTTTTCCCGTTTCTTGCTTACGCTTTCTTCAACCCTCGAGTGCTGCAGTCTTGCTTCTTGTGATCTTGCTAAACGTGTAAGTTCTTCCTCCCTTATTCTTCATCACGTTCATATGTAGTTGCACCTTGCTTCCCTTCTCTTTTGTTTCTCCCTTCGTTTCCTCTTTTCTTCTTCTTCAAGAATCAAGTTTGATCCTTGATTCTTGTGGAGCGTTTCGTTGATGATCCTTCGTTGTTCACAGGCTCCCTTGGTTGAGTTGTGAAGTGTGAAAGTGTTGGAAGAGCGAGCTTTGGCCTTTGTCCTGGTTTTTCTGTCATCGAGAATTCGACAGACGCTTCTGTCGAGGATCCGCCCCTGCGCCTCTGTCACGTGCTGCCGCTGCGCCTTTGCCCAGCCGCCCCCACAGTTTCTCTACAGTCTTCCCGTCTTTGGTGAGCTGCTTTCCTCCTCGCTTTCCTCGTTCCTTTCGTTAACTCTTATGGATGTGGTTTCCCCTTGTTGATCTGTCAGACTAGGGTTTGTGACCCTAGCTTGTTTAGATATCTTAGAGATCATGGAGACTAGACGTTATAGACTTCTAGCATTCGTTTCGGTTCCTGATTCGTGATGCCTTGTCGAGCAGGCTTCCCTTTGCTCCTTTTGCGAGGCTTTTCTGAGTGTTTGTTGAGTGTTGAGATTACCTTCAAGTGAGGTACGTGCCTTGGACTTACTTAGCTTCATTCTGCGTATTAGTTTGATTGTTTTGGCTTGTTTGTGTCGTTTATTGTGATAACATAGAACCGGAACTAGGATTGACCTTTGTTATACCTTAATTTTCCCAAGTGTATTATAACCCGGCTGATAGCATGTATTATAGTATATTTTTTGGGATTGGTTTAGACATTTTATTTTCATAAATCTGCATGTATGGATGTATATTCTTTGATCATTATGTTGTTTTGTCTACCTTTGCGGGAATCGAGGTCTACACCAAGTTTCATTGTGATTGTTGGGAAAATGGCACGTTTTGGAGATAAGAAAGCTAAGGAGTCATTAGAGCTACATTTTGGAGCATTGAAGAGTTATAAGAAGAGCTCAGGAACCATGGAAATGAGATGGAAGATTGATTTTGGACCGGATTAGAGAGATTTACACTCAGCTAAGACTCACCTCGGTTGGCTATAGTGCCACCTCGACCGAGGTGATCTTCAGGATCGTTTGGACCAAGGCGAAGTGATGACGAGACACGAGATCTTTATCTTTGGCTTAGATCTTCTATTTTTTGAAAGTGAAAAAAACATATTTTAGGATGGATTTCTGAAAGGAAGCATATCTTTTTGGATGATATATTTTGGAAGATATGAAGATATTTTAAAGAAAAAAATTATCTTTTTAAGATATCTTATCTTAGGAAGGTAATTTTGCTATATATAGAGGCTGGTTTTCTAGAATTCAGCCATCTTCGGATCACCGAATCTCTGATTTAGAGAGTTGAAGGAACTTTTGAAGGAAGTTTGGAAGGTTGAAGATCAAGGAAGGAAGGAAGCTAGTTTGAAGGAAGTTGTAAGATTCTCTTAGTTTGGTTTTGTTTGTTGTCTTTTCTGATTGTGATTGAGGAACGCTGATTGTTTGTTTGATTGTTTGATTCAGTTATTGAGACCCTTGTGTTAAGGTTTTCTTGTTTGAATATTGATTCCTTTCTCATATCTTTGATTATTGTTATCATGATGATTGTTGGCTAAGTTCTTTATGCCATTCTAGGGTGATTGACTGAAAGTTGTGGGGAAGACGATGAAAGAATGAGCCTTTATCTCAGTGGAGCCTGAAAGCTTGAGCCTTTACCTTAACCGACGAACACCTCGGTCAGTCGTAGAACATCTTGACCGAGATGGGATACTAGCTGAGCGAGGCGAGACTTTTTCTGATCCTTATCTGAGTTGAGGTTTCAGTTTGCTAAATCCTATCCTTGTTATACCATTCCTGGTTCAACGCAAGCCTAGGATGAGACTTACCGGTGATTCCTTTGTTTGTATACGCAAGATCATGAGTGTAGGTAATAAAGGTTTATCCTTTGTTGGGGTTTGAGTGTTCCTTCATCCCATCTTTGAGAGTTAGCCTGAGACTTACCCGGTAAAGGTTGATTCTATCCCCTTGAGTGGTGTGTTGGTTTAAGATTATAGTTCCTTTCCTTAGTACCTTGAGACTTACCCGGTGAGAGGATCTTTGGTTTGGGATAGTGAGTAGTGAGACTTACCCGGTGATATGTTCCCACCTTAGAAACACTTTCCCTTTGCAAACCTCAGCTTTGTCCACGTTATCTTTTGAGATCTTGAGTCGGAACCACAACTGGATGCTTTAATCTCTAGAATCCGCATTCTCTTTAACTAGTTATTATATCATCTTTGATAGCTTTGTTTGGTTGCTTGTGTTTTATTGACAACCTGAATTACGCTAGACCCACCCTCAAAATCTTAAATCTTGCTCGTTTTCCTCGGTTCTTGGCTCAAAATCACTGGAGGAAGCAAGAGATTCAGTTTCCAAGCAACAAACGGCAAGGAAAACGCTTCATTGTGCAGAATCAGGGGTATTTTGTTTTAAACCCTAACTCCTTTCTTTTTTTGTTGATTCTGGATAGATCTGGCATTGGTCGCCATAGATTATTGCTGAGAAAGATATAAGTACCCCATAGAAAGCTTTTGGTAGTGATTTTGGGGGGGGGGAATCTTACAGATTCAGAAAGTGCGTACGAACAACAATTTGCCTCGGTCCAGTCGACTGCGTCTCGGCCGAGGTGTTCTTGGCGACCGAGCTGTTCATCCATTATGACTAGCCCACACAGATCAGATCATCAGTTATCCTTTAGAGACAGGCCTAGCAGTTCCCATCATTCCTCTCCTTCTTCAGCTTCTCAGTTTTCTATATCGGTGATCCACGAGCGACACCAGCGGGACTTTGACAGGATTTGCGGGCGCCCCATCATCGCCCCACGTTTCCTTCATGTTGATGCCTTCGAGTGCCTCCATGTGGTGAAGGACTTGAAGAAGATGATATCCATGGTTGGCCTGCAGGAGTTCATGGTCATTAGAGCACCGGCTTATCTGGAGTCGACGATGGAGTTTGTTAGTTCGGTGACCTACGTGTTGGAGCATCATGGGATCAAGTATAGGCTGCTGAACAGGAACTACGCAATTCCTTTGGACCAGTTTGGGGAGATTTTCGGCTTCCTTACACCTACTGCTACTGATTTTCCTTCCCGAGAAGTAGCTCGGAGTTTCTAGGGCGAGATTGCCCACATTACAGATCACAAGGACAGATGGCAGCCCGGAGATTCCCGTGAGTGGATTATCTTCCACCTCGCCTTCCGCTTGGCTTACCAGATCTTTAGCGAGACACTTTTGGCGCGTACTGAGACACCCCAAAATGTCAGACAGGGGGAGCTTTTGAGCTTGTTTTGTATGGTGATAGGAGGTGTTCCAGATTTTGCTGCCATGCTGGCAGATGACTTGCACAAGATAAAGGGGAAGTCGAAGGGCGATATCTGTTGTGGTGGGCTGGTGACCACATCGTCACTTCCATGGGATTGGATTTATCGGGATGTACACTTGTTGCGGCTCCGAAGCCGTTGGGAGTACAGGAGATGATCACTCGCCGCATCCTCGTTCCTCGTGGCCTTGACACACCTTACGTTGCCATGCCGTGGGAGACGACATCTCCACAAGGCATTATGTGGTCATTTCAGTTTTCTATCTTTGATCGCCAGTTCTGGTCAGCTGCTTGATTCCCTTATATGTAGGATGCTAGAGATGCAGTTGAGGAGGATGATGATGAGGGGTGTGGAGGAGCTGCTATGGAGACCGATACTGATACCGGCGGGGCCAGTATTCCCACCGTTGACCTTGTCGATGAGGCCATGGAGGATGAGAGAGCATCACTACCACCACCGCCACCTCAGCGCAAATCACGCCGCCGTAGAGATCCCGAGGCCCACCGACGGATTGATGAGCTTACAGAGCAGATGATTCACTCCTACGCGGCCATGACAGTTGACATCTCCCAACGCTTTGATGATGAGCGTTGATAGACTGAGGGATGGATGCATCGTATGGAGGAGAGCCAACATTATCAGCGTCGGATGCAGGAGATCCAGTTCCAACAGATGATGGGTTATCCGTTCGATCCTTCCCAACAACCTTACATTCCACATCCACCACCGCCAACTGACGAGGACTAGAGCTTCATGGATTTCTTTTATTTATTATGTAGTTCAGCTAGGTTCGATGAGTATTCTGACTTTCAGACTTATATTTGACCCATTGGCACAATGTGTCCCTAGTATGGGGTATTTAGATGTATTATGTGACTTATGTGTATGGCTTGTATGACTCTCTTGTTGGATATTATTGTTTATTTGGCTTTATGTGCTTATATGTCATTACATGCATACCTACAGGTTTTTGTTTGAAAAAAAACGTCAAAAACTAGTTTGAAAAAAAAAATTCATGGCTCGAACGAGACGTTCTTGGCCGAACGAGACGTTCTTGGCTGAACGAGGTTGAACACCTCGGATGACGTCAGAACACCTCGACCGAGATGGGTTCTTAACTGAAAGGTTTTTCGAAATGTTTTGTGCTTCTTTTCTGGATATGACCTCGATGATGATTCTGTTTGCAGATTGGTTTTGAAATCTTTATATGCTCAAAAGGTTTTATGATATGTTTAAGTTGTAAAATGCTTTGTTTGAAATTTTAGCATGTTTAATACTTTGTTTTTATCAAAATTATGTTGGATTTGAAGGTTGACACCACATTATGAGTTCTCTCACGTTCTTCATGGGATGATTAAGGCACTTCATTCTCTTCTTCTTCTTCTTCTTGACCATGTTTTAGCCCCTCGTATACATATTTTCCTCCCTTTACCTATCCGGGAATTTGGATGCAAGTGATGAAAAGCAATGGAAGTGAAGTTGAGATCTTGGCTGGAAGTGTTAGAAGGAAACAAATTAGGTTTGGGGACGTTGATCTTGATGATGAGTAACTCGACACCATTCACATAGCCGGGTGTTTGTGTCTTGCTAAAGTCGGATTGATCGATAGTCCTAACAGGTCATGGTATGTGCATCAAGGGTTTGAGGCATCTCGAGAAATTGATGTTTGCTGATCTCCTAGGCTTCGGTTATTGTGCACCTCTGTCCATGTTCCTAAAAAGTAAAGTAAAAGTGAAAATAAGGAAAGCTTATTGGTGGAAGATGTTGTGATTCAAAGAAAGTGAAGAAAAGATCCTATTCCCGGATTCTAGCACCACATTACCCTATATACATCTCACCCTGACACGTTTCTTGACCTCTTGTGGAAGCCCTTGAGACCTCGAGTATGTTGATTGACTTGGTGGTTTAAACTGGATTATACATGATTGATTTTGATAAATATGATTTATTATGCATTCTATGATTTTATGCAAAGATGAACAACTTTCTTATATTTATAAAATGTTTTGATCATGTTTTGATTTTATTTGCCATGAAGCATTCTCTTTAGGGTGATCTATGAGTGGAGCACACCACAAAATGTTTTGAAATGTTTTTCATTGATCTTTTTGATGACTTATAATCCATTCTATCTTGTATCTAAGATTTGGATCTTGCTTGGGGACAAGCAAGGGGCAAGTATGGGATATTTTGATAGCATGCATTATAGTCTATATTTTGGGATTGGTTTCGACGTTTTATCTTCATAAATTTGTATGTATGGATGTATATTCTTTGACCATTTTGTTGTTTTGTCTACCTTTGCGGGAATCGAGGTCTACACCTAGTTTCATTGTGATTATTGGGAAAATGGCACGTTTTAAATCTAAGGATGCTAAGGAGTCATTAGAGCTACATTTTGGAACATTGAGAAGTTATAAGAAGAGCTCAGGAACCATGGAAATGATATAAAAGATTGATTTTGGACCGGATTAGAGAGATTTACACTCAGCTAAGACTCACCTCGGTTGGCTACAATGCCACCTGGACCGAGGTGATCTTCAGGATCGTCTAGACCAAGACGAAGTGATGACGGGACACGAGATCTTTATCTTTGGCTGAGATCTTCTATTTTTTGAAAGTAAAAAAAACATATTTTAGGATGGACTTCTGAAAGGAAGCATATCTTTTCGGCTGATACATTTTGGAAGATATGAAGATATTTTAAAGAAGGAAATTATCTTTTTAAGATATCTTATCTTAGGAAGGTAATTCTGCTATATATAAAGGCTGATTTTCTAGAATTCAGCCATCTTCGGATCACCGAATCTCCGATTTAGAGAGTTGAAGGAAGTTTTGAAGGAAGTTTGGAAGGTTGAAGATCAAGGAAGGAAGGAAGCTAGTTTGAAGGAAGTTGTAAGATTCTCTTAGTTTGGTTTGGTTTGTTGTCTTTTCTGATTATGATTGAGGAATGCTGATTGTTTGATTGTTTGATTCAGTTATTGAGACCCTTGTGTTAAGGTTTTCTTGTTTGAATATTGATTCCTTTCTCGTATATTTACCTTAACCGACGAACACCTCGGTCAGTCGTAGAACATCTTGACCTAGATGGGATACTAACTGAGCGAGGCGAGACTTTTTCTGGTCCTTATCTGAGTTGAGGTTTCAGTTTGCCAAATCCTATCCTTGTTATACCTTTCCTGGTTTAACGCAAGCCTAGGATGAGACTTACCCGGTGATTCCTTTGTTTGTATACCCAAGATCATGAGTGTAAGTAATAAAGGTTTATCCTTTATTGGGGTTTGAGTGTGCCTTCATCCCATCTTTGAGAGTTACCTTAGAGACTTACCCGGTAAAGGTTGATTCTATCCCCTTGGGTGGTGTGTTGGTTTGAGATTATAGTTCCTTTCCTTAGTACCTTGAGACTTACCCGATGAGAGGATATTTGGTTTGGTATAGTGAGTAGTGAGACTTACCCGGTGATCTGTTCCTACCTTAGAAACACCTTCCCTTTGCAAACCTCAGCTTTGTCCATGTTATCTTTTGAGATCTTGAGTCAAAACCACAACTGGATGCTTTAATCTCTAGAATCCGCATTCTCTTTACCTGGTTATTATATCATCTTTGATAGCTTTGCTTGGTTGCTTGTGTTTTATTGACAACCTGAATTACGATCTTTGTTTCACCATAGTCCCTCTGTTCGACCCTGGAATTCTTGCTTTTATTACAATCGATACCTGTACACTACGGGTTCGCTATTTGCAATTATTCTTGGTATAAATATTAAAGCTTGCACACACCTTTTGGAGCGAACACCGGAGGTTACTTCTTGACCAGTTCAGAATGGGGAAACTGGGAGGTGCTCTCGCGACCAGTCCAACAGGTGATAGAAGGATGCATACATTCTAGTCTTGTTGGTGAAAGGGGACGGAGACGAGGTCGTAGCAATTCTCGTGCAACAACCATAAGTTAAATTAGTAATTGGATAACCTAATGAAAGATAATAACCGGCTGTTGTGTGAGCATGCTATGTGTTTTCTTTACCTTATATGTGTTTGTGCCTTTACCGTCTTTCTGATATCTAGAATGTTAGCTAACGGTTCATACCGATGTTGTAGATGTTCCACAGGTTCAAGATGTTGTTGAGTGATACGGATGGTGTTGTCAGCCGGGGTTTCCCGTAAATTATAGTACGGGATCGGGTTTATGTTTATGTTGTTGCTTTTCCTTTTGTTTTGAACTCGGCTGCGAGTCTTTTATGCTTCCTTTTGCTTAAGCCTTTGGTTTTATATTGATTTTTGGTTTTCATATGTTTGTGCCTTGTTGTAAGATCCGTTGTGTAGTTTCTATTCTGAGGGTCGGGACTCATTGTGAGGCCCTAGCCCGTAACGCTTCGAGTTCCTAGAACTTGGGGTGTTATACTCAAGGCCAACCAAGGAGATCATCCTCTGCAGATCATCGACGAGGTAGAGGAAGTTGAGGTCCTCAAAATCGACGTATCGGGAGGCAATAACCGGACGGGAGCATATCCGGTCATAATCCTTTGGGAAGCAGCCTATATTTGTGGTGTTTTGGAAGGTGAGGGGGAATGATGTTCATCATCGGGACGGTCACGGATTGCTAGTTGTCGGTTCGAACGACGCATCTTCTCAGATTTAAAGGTTTGATCTTGGTTTGTTCTTGAGGGTTTCTCGGTTGGGATGCATGGGTTCAACCGAGATGGACAACACTTCAATCGAAATCACAAACTTGTACGTTTCTTTCCCAAACTTCACTACCAACTGCTACGTAAGGGGTTCCTTGTTCAATTCCAACACAACACACAAGTAGCAATTTCCTAAATTAAGTGATATTGACTGAAAAATGAAGAGGGAGTTTCGGAATGAAATTACCCGATTTTTTCAGATTTTGGTGGATTTGATGCTGTATAGGTTGATGTTGTGCTATTCCCGTTGATTTTGAGCCAAAGAACGTCAAAATCGAATAAGGAACTAAGCTTTGGTGTATTAGGGCAAGGTTTCAGTCGAGGCGGCATCGGGAGGGAAGAAGGGTGAAGGGAGAGAAAGTCATTTCCCTTTTTGTACCTGTTGGAAAATTTAACTGCATCTCGGTCGAGACGGTTGTCAGTGACCGAGGTGGTCGACCAAGGTAACTCCCTATTACACTCATCTCGGTTGGCTCAGATATGTCTCGGTCGAGATGATCTGATGGTTTCCGAGATGGCCCTAAATTTTGTCCCTTTCTCCAGATTCTCGAACTGTAACTCTGTCCATATGCTTCCCTTTAGTTATTTTCCTTGAGCAGTATCTAGTTCCTGTTATCATGGAGACACAAAACACATAAACTACACTAAAACTACAAAGCAAGAAAGAAGACAATACCTTGGGTTGCCTCCCAAGAAGCACTTGGTTTAAGGTCGCTAGCTGGACCTACTCTTGTGGATCATATGAGATGCATGGATGCCATCTCCTCAACCGGGGGTTCCGGTATGTGTTTTTTCAGCCTACGCCTGTCGACCTTAAAGGTTCCGCAATGTTCACCCCATACTTCAACTGCACCATGAGGAAAAACATTTTTTTATAATAAAAAGTCCCATCCATTTAGATTTCAGTTTATTGAGGAGAAGGTGAAAGTGATAATCTAAAAGAATTTGAGTCCTTTTCGAGTGATATGCTTGTCTTGCCACTTCCTTGTCATTTCTTTGTAGATCTTTGCAACTCTTGCGATCATCCTGCAAAGTGGTGGTTTCGCATTTCTAGTATTATCTTGTAAAGCTTTGGAAGAGGTAGGGTTGGAGCTTGCAACATTCACAATCATCGAACGAGGAGGATTCGAGGATCCAGGTATCTCGTTTCCCTTAGAAGCGTTTCGGTCGAGACCTAGTACGAGATCAAGACAGTCATTTGTCTCCTCTTCAATTCCTTCAAAAACAGCCTTTGGGTCTTCCTCCAAAGTTTCCAAGCCTTTTATATCAGCATCACGAGAAACATCTACACCTTTCTCATTCACACTAAAACTTAAAATTCTTTCAAGAGGATCTTTACTAAGGATAAAGCTAACCAATTTTCGCGATACCTCTTCATCATAGATGTCCTCTTCAAGACCTTGTCCTTTCATTAAAGCTGACAGTACGAATTCAACATGCTCTTCCCCGATGTTGAAAGACAATTTGGCGTTCTTGCAATCCACATAGCAACCGGAGGTTCCAAGAAATGGCCTCCCAAGGATGATTGGGACTGAATAATCTACAGATATATCCATTACCACAAAATCTATAGGAATGTAAAACTTACGAAGCCTTACTGGGATGTCTTCCAATATGCCTACGGGTCGAGTGATGGATCGATCTGCCATGTACAACGTCATCTTCACTGGTTTAGGCTTCCCTAAACCGGATTTCTCACACAATGCAAGTGGGATGATGCTCACACTTGCTCCTAGATCACATAGTGCATCATACGTGATGTCCCCAACTCCAATTGGAATGCGAAATGATCCCGGATCTCGTAACTTGGGTGTTATTTTCTCCTTCATGATCTTAATGAGTTCCGATGATCTAGAGGACATCTTTACTTCACCAAAATATTCCAATTTCCTCTTCTTAGAGAGGATATCCTTTAAGAATTTCCCATAAGCAGGCATACCCAGAATTGCATCAATGAAAGGTATGTTAATATGGAGTTTATTCATAAGGTCTAGAAACTTACCGAAATGCTTGTCTAGACGTGCTCTCGCTCTAGACTGCGGGAACAGTAGTGGAGGCTTGTAAGCAGGAGGGGGTACATATACTTCTTCTTTCTCCTTTATCTCGGTTGAAACCTTTGTGTTTCGGTCGAGATCCAATCCGGGGTGACCTCCGGCTACATTCTCCTTGGTTGGCCCAAAAGCCACCTCGGTCAAGACGGGCTGCTTCACAGCTTCGTTTGATCGAGGTACTGGGTCGGTTGTCTTCACACCACTCCTCGTGGTAATCGCCATGAAATTGGCCTTTTGGGTTATTCTCCGTCCTTCTGGGAAGCTTCCCTTGATCTTTAGGAACTTCTCCGGCCTTGCTATATACTTGATTTTCTAAGCTTTTTGTGCCTTAGAAATCAAAGTGATTGTACTTTCCAATCCACTCATCTTTCCCATCAAAGTTTCCAATATTGACTCTAACTTATCCTTGGGTGGTTGACTTAAACTAGATGACCTTTTCAATGGAGTGGAAGAAGAAGATGGTGGAGTTAGAACATTATCAACATGGGAATAGGGGTTACCGGAATTGTTTTGGCTGGATCTCCAGTTGTTGTAGTTCCGGTTGTTGTTGTTATTGTAGTAGTTATTGTTCCTATTCTCTTGGTAGTTTCCTCTCCCAACATACCCAACATCTTGCTCTTTGGGTTGTTGTGTTTGTGTCTTCAAGAGCTCCTTCAAAGCCTTCATCTCATTGTTAAGAGCGTTGATTTGAGCAACGCTAGATGAGGTAAGGTTTAGCTCTTGAGTCCTTGAGCTTTGACTTCCATTATCAACACTCCGATGAGAGTACTTATCAATAGTCAGAGCTTGTTTTTCAACAAACTCCCATGCTTCATCAACTGGTTTATCCATGAATGTTCCAACTGAAAGTGATTGGAGTTTGAATTGCGTTTCTGCATCCAAACCCTTGAAGTAGATAACTAGCAAATCAATCTTTGGAATCCCATGATGAGGGCAATCCAACAAAAGGTCCTTAAACCTTTCTCATGACTTAAAAAGACTTTCACCATCTTTCATCACAAATGCATTTATTATTCCTCTTAATTCCGTTGTTTTTTATGGCGGAAAGAATTTGGTGAAAAACTCCATGGTCATCTCCTCCCATGTGTTTACTATTCCAATCGGAATCGATTGATACCATGCAAGTGCTTTATCCTTCAAAGAGAAAAAGAAAACACGCAATTGATAATTGTTATTGTCACATCTAGAAGGTCTGAATGTTTCCATGAGGATTTCATAGTTTTGCAAGCGTTGATGTGATGACTCTCTCTCCATTCCTCCAAAACGATTCTGTTGAATCATTGTAATGACTTGAGGTCTAAACTCATATTCTCGCTCAGCTGAATCACCTAAGTTGACTCCGGGATGGCGTGCTTGCTGGACGGGATCCATCCGTTGACCAAGTGTTTGTGGGATACCCTCAAACGGGTCAACTCTCTCAGCCTCGGTGGAGGGTGGTGGCAGCACATAGGCGGGTGCCGGTGGATTTACTACTACTCTAGCATTTTTCTCTCTTTCTTCATTAGCTTGTCGAATAGACACTCTTAACTCGTCCATGTCAGCCCAAAGTTGCTCCCGTTGAGCAATTGTCTCTCATGAGAGGTTCATCTCAAATACTTATTTGATCTCGAGCATCAGCCAACTCAGCTCTAAGATCTTCTACTCCTTCATTATTGGAAGCAGCCATCTTAGCTTCTTTCAACCTTCTCTTGTAAGTCTTCTCTAGTTCAGGATCGTAAGGAACGATTTCTTTACCAGCTCTAGTTCTTTGCATAAACCTAAAGAAAGATTTTGTAAGAACTCTCAGATAGAATGATCAGTAGCAAAGCAAGAAGCTTCCAAGTTAGACAACTGTACATTGGATTTGGTCTTGACCAAATCCCCGGAAACGGCGCCAAAAACTTGTTCGCTCCAAAAGGTGTGTGCAGAAAAAGCTTTAAATTTATATCCCGAATTACAGACCTAACAGTAAGCGAATCCGTAGTGTACGAATCTATCATAGTAATGGCTAATATTCCGGACTCGATCTCAGGGATTTAGTGAGAATAATCACAGTAAAGTAATCTAATTCAGAAGTATGCAATAACAATGATCAAAAGAAAAAGACAACATATATAATATGATTGGGGAACGCATATTCTAGAGATCAAAGTATCCAATTGCGGTTGCGACTCAAGATCTCTAAAGGTAAATGTGGACAAAGCTGAGGCTTGCAAAGGGAAGGTATTTCTACGATGGGATAGATCACCGGTAAGTTTCACTACTCACTTTTCCAAACCAAAGCTCCTATCATCGGGTAAGTCTCAAGGAACTAGAGAAAGGTACGAGTACTCAAACCAACACACTCACCTAAGGGTACAGAACTAACCATCACCGGGTAAGTCTCATGTTAACTCTCAAAGGTAGGATGAAAGGACACTCAAACCCTAATAAAGGATAAACCTTTATTACCTAACACTCATCATCATCGGTAAACAAGCAAAGGAATCACCGGGTAAGTCTCTTCCAATGCTTGCACGTAAACCAGGAAGGTGCAACAAGGATATGATTTGGCAAACTATAGCTTGAACTCAAGATTCGGTCACGCCGTGGATCGTCTCATGCAGTTCTTATCAATCTCGGTCGAGATGACTCCAAGAACAGCCCGAGATGGGTTTCGATTTAAGGTTAACTCAGGCTTTCAGGGTCCACTCAGATAAAGGTTTTCCCTTTCATCGTCTATACCACAACCTTAAACTAATCACCCTAGAATCGCAGGGGGGTTTATCCAACAATCATCATTATCAAGCAATCAAAATATATATCAAGAATATCAAGAAAAGAAAAATAAGCAATCAACAAAGACGTCTCAATTATCAAAACAAACCAACAACAATCGTATCCAACAATGTGTTCCAAAAAGTATGATAATAACTCACTAACAACTTCTCAAGAAAATCTCACAACCTTTTCTTCCTTGAATCCTAAGCAATCCTTCCTTATATCTTTCTTCCAATACCCGTCCTCCTAACCGTCGTTGATCTCTCTCCGATCTAGTCTCCCAACTTCACATTCACCTTCCATTCTTATAGAAGAATTTTAGGTCAAATAATACATTATTTTTCCCTGGGATGTGGGACGTCAATCTCGATCGAGATATAGTGGGCCATCTCGGTCGAGGTGCATGATTGTGTTGGTCCGAGATCAGCAGTAAACTACGTGCATGTCTTCGTATCTTCAACTGAATCCTTCCTTGGTCCTTCCAACATAGTTTCTGCTATTCTTCTTGTCTTCCTAATGCTCCATTTTGATCCACAATATGCCTTATTCCCTACAAATACAATCAAACGTGGGGTAGACCTCTATTCTTACAAAGTAAGCGATTAATGACATAATCATCTCTAATATACACTCATGCATGATGAATAATGATGAGAAAACACCAAAACCATATCCGAAATATAGACAATAATTCATGTTAGCATAAGCCTTTCCTCCTTCCTCTCTTCTTCTTCCCTGTTGAACATCTTCTTCTCTCCTTCTCCATTGCCAAGGTTGGAGCTTTAGAAGAAGATTCTTCTTAATCCTTGCATGCATGTATTCCTATCAAGGTTAGATCGTGTAGAGGATCTTGGATACTGTGGTTGGATTTTGGAGAAGACCCAACAAGAGAAGGAGGCCATTAAAGTTCAAGATCCACAGTCGATGGCGAAGAAAATGTTGTTTTTGGAGTTTAGCCAGGGGGGCGGACTCTGTGAGCCACGGGGGCAAATTTAGTAAACCTCACGGGCGGTGAGCAGTGTCGCGGGGGCGGCGCCAAGATTCCAAGCGCCGCGGGGGCGGTGAACAGTGTCGCGGGGTCATGACCTTCAGCACGCAGTCACGCCTTTTGTTTCCGTGGCTGCTTTTCTTCAACAATAGGCTCTTCTTCTCCCTTCTTCTTCTTTCCTGCCTTTGTTATGAGGTTGATCCATGTTAGTAGCATGCCTAGGATGGACCTAGGGTAGTTGTGAATGCCATCTAGTGGTTGTGAACCTAGGAGCCCTTAGGGCTTGTTGTAGTTGTTGAATTCAAGTGTGATGAGAATGTTGGACCTCCTACCCTAGTTTGTTCCTTCTTGGTTGTCGTATATAATTATGTGAGAGAGTAGTCGGTTGTAAGATCCTTTCATGTGTTGAGTGAGATGTTGGTATCATGGAGTCTAGGATGCGGTCCTAACTTGAGAGTTAGATGATCTTGCGTAGATCATTAGAGTGGAAGTCTAAGACTTCTTGAGTATGAGCGAGTTGTTGATATGTATCTTGTTGTGAGTAGGTTGTGGGCTTCTTGCCAAGGGAAGCGAGAGTAGTTGTGTGAGTTTAGCGTTGGGACGAGGTAAGTCTCCGGACTTACTTAGCTCGTATTCTTTGTATTAGCATTGTTGTGTGTTTGGTTGTGTGTGTGTTGTTTATGTTAAGTTATAACAAAACCGGACATAGGACAACCAACCTACATATATATTTTGGCCCAAGTGTATGATAATGGGCGGTGACAGCTTGTCTAGCTCTTAGGAGGTTCTTGGCGACTAGCCCGTGCAGGTAAACGGTCGGATGCATCAGTACCATTCCTTGTCGGTAAGTGGGGACCGAGGCGAGTTTCTGGGATTCTCGTGTAACAAACCTAAGTTGAATTAGTAACGAATGACTTAATAAAAAGATAATAAACCGGACTTTTGTGCTTTTTAGCATGTTGTGTGTTTATGATGACTTGCGTGTGTTTGTGCCATAAACATGATTCTAATGCCTTGAATATTAGCTAACGCTTTTAAACCGATTTTGTAGATGTTTTGCAGGTTAGGGATGCGGCCGAGAGATCCGGAAGAGTGGACAGCCGAGGTTCCGTACATTTTAGGATGGGTTTGGTTGAGAGTCGTGTATCTTGTTTATTGTATATCGTTATGTATTTGATGTTTGGTCCTTGGAGTTGTAAACTCGGATGGAGTCTTTCGTTTGAATGCTTTCGGGTTTCATATCATTGCATAAAAATGTATTTTGGTTTTGCCTTTATTTGTGTCTTGTTGTAAGATCCGGTGAAATTGTTGGCAGCCTAAAGGGTCGGGACCCATTGTGAGGTCTCCGCCCGTAGCATCTCGAGTCCCGCAAATTCGGGGTGTTACAATATGGTATCAGAGCCCTAGGTTGACAATAATGACACTCGCAATCTTTTAAAGGCCGAATAGAAGGAAACAGAACCCTCAAGGGTTCTGAGTTTAAAATGAATTTCGTTTTCAAAATCACGAGTATAGTCAGTCGGGAATAGAATGTACGGACTACCACTCCTTCCGCGGATCTCGGCAGCTTAGTTTATTAGATTTTGATAAATATATGTAGATGTGTAGATATGTATATGTTGATTGTAGTTGCATGATGGACTTGATATATATGTATAGTTATATATGTGGACTATAGTACGTTTTGGACTTTGTAAGGTGAAGTAGAATTCCTAGATTTGGTATGTTGGTAGTGATGTGAACATAGTGCTTATATAGTCATGTATACGTATACCTATGATATGTGGTAGCATATAGAAATATGGGATCTTATAGTTAAGACGATAGTATGATATCATCGACCGTGGGCAACGTTGTTGGATTGGGATAGCGTTCATACGTGGATGAGTACGCTCAAGTATCGAGTTGAGCATTACGTGTTGGCAAACACCATGGCGTTTCTCGGATTCCTTTAGAAGGATATTGAAGAGGAGGATTAGAGATGACTTAAACGAAGGACGAACAAGTAGAAGGAAAAAAATCAAGACAACTAAAGAGAAATCGAGATGAAACCAATACAAGTAAAGGGAGTAACATTAAGGTGTGGAAGTGATTCTAATGAAACCATAATTGAACGACAACGAGACAAATAGAGATAACGAACTTAAGTTCTTCAAGAAGACGCGTGGACAACTAAAGATGTGTATCGAGGAGGAGATGGGTACATTCTAGCAAGGTTAAAGGTAGTATTCCATTAAGATGTGAAATTTTCTTTAGGCGCTCCTAAGTATTGGAGTCAAGATGAGAAGAGTGATCGAACCATTTGCAAAAGATTTAAGATACCCATAAGTTAAGCTTACGAGGTGCCAATAGGTGAAGTGTCAATATCACAAGAATATGAGAGGGTGACCTATTCGGACTTACGAGAGTTATGAAGATTATGGCATGGTGGAGTTTCACATGGTAGAATTTCCCTATGAGAGTTGACCGGTTTCCGTTATGACGATAAGGCTAAGAAATACCAAGAGAAAAGAAGTGTGAGTAGACGTGATCCCGAGAAGATAAGTGATGCAACAAGGAACTTTAGTTATGAAAAGACTTAAGACAACAGTCAAGAGAAACGCAAGCGGCTACTGAATAACGTTAGAGATTTTGAGGAAAAACGCTTACAAGATATCATGAGGCGCGGTTATGCCTATAAAGGCGATTTATACGGTGCGCGAGGCCGAGAAGAGTATGGTTACATTATGGAAGAGGAAGAAAGCATGGAACATGGAAGGAGCTACCGGAGTTAAGGTAGAGTGCCCCGAAGAGGGTAGCATTCATGAGAATGGTAACATGAAAGTGTAGCAGAATGGTAAGTCGTTGACCTTGGAGAAGATCAACTATAAGCTGACCAGTGACAACCAAGAACGCACATGTGCGGGTTGTCTATTGATGAGCATAGATGGGAAGAATAGACATGACTATGGCATGAAGGATCGGTAACGAGAGTTTGGAGGATATCCGGTGGTTCAGTGTAAGTGGTAAGGTGGTATGCCAACTGAAGTATGAATGTCTTAATCAAGTAACAGTTATTAGTTCAAGGCAAGTGATTGTATAGGGCCTCCCATAGAGGGATTGTAATGACCCTTGTTATGACATTCTTAGGACTTGAAATTAGCATATGGAGGAATGACGCGGATTGGAACCTTTAAGGTTTGAGCATGATAAAATGATCTAGTGGATAAGGAGGAAGGTGAAGCTTCCCTAGTTAATTTACGCACATGGGAAGATACGTAAAGAAGATGCATGGTATTTCGTTCTTATGAAACGAGTGATATGTTGTCGTGGACAAGACATGAGTCAAGTTTTTAGACTCACCCAAAGGAGCCATGGAGGCTATGGTGTCAAACGGCGAACCGAGGTTATAGTAACGTTGTAAGCTTTAAGCTTCAGGTGGTGGTACTTGATAATTCATGATTTAGAAGTTTCAGTGGTTTGGAATGGAGAATTTCTTCCGGTCTTCCCCTCAGGGCATTCTGGTACGGGCTTTGAGGAAAGATACGAGTCGGGAAGTGTTTCTTTGGCTATCAAGAAATGCGTAAGGCTACCCATGAGGATAAGTACCTTCGCCCCGTAGTGGATGACTCGTTAGACCAGTTACATGTGATTACGATGTTTGTAGGATCGATTTGCAGTCAAGATGTCACCCGATTTGGGTGGAGAAAGGAAAGGACCTAAGTAGGACGGCGTTTTGGGCCGGAATAGTCACTACAAGTTGTAGTGAAGCTTTTTGGACTCACGAGTGTGATTGGTGAGTTGGAGTTATATAGATGTGCATTCATCGGGTTTCTGAATCGGATTGCGGTGGTGACGCTCGAACTTTGGTTTCGGGTGATTCCAATGTGGCCCTAAGCTTATGACTAGTGTTGCAGACTAGTAAGTGTTGTGGTATGAGTGGACCATAACCTAATGTTTCATAATTGCTATTGAGGTGCGAGAGGTACGAATGGTTCTTGGAGTTCTCATTTTGTTGACAACGGCTTGTTGTACTCTCAGAATTGAGAGGAACAACCTTGACATGAGACGAAAATAATACAGGTTATGCCGGATAAGCAGAGTTATCTAAGCGGATTAGGACGTCCGAGGTGACCTCCTAAGAGACGTAGCGGTATTGAGAAGTTCCAGTTAATCAAATGAGAACGAGGTGATAGTTTTGGTAATACATTCAAGGTATGTGGAGGAGGTATGCAACTTATAGGTTGGCTGACTATAACCGCCGGGTGCGGGATGGTTTTGACGCTTTCTTCCTTTCTGAGGAAGTCGATTAGATCGTGGGGTCCGAGAAGTGTCCGTGGAGCTTTAATAGAAGCAGAAGAGGTGAGTGACCTCCATTCCGTTTTCTTTGGAACTGACATTGAGTCAGGGGACTATATGACGTTATGAATACATCCGAGTAGGGTTTGGGATATGTATGAAGTCACGAGAAAGGTTTCGCATGTGTCTTGGACAATTGTGGACATATAAGATGAAAGACCGATGAAGGGTCGAGATTTAGGAGCTTTAATACACGCACTTGAGATGATGTCGACATTTTGTTATGAAGAGACATGCTAGGCTGGTTCGGACGATACAAGTATGATAAGTATATATTCGCTCCGCGAGAGCTGAATATCCACCAGAAGTGATGGTTAGAGTTGAATAAGAACCTTATGATTTTGGTATCATCCAGGGTAGGTGAAGGTGATCACCAACACCCTTAGTAAGTGAAAGCTTCAAGGGGAAGCAACAACTTAACTAACGGTTCAGCCTCAGTTCATTAACTTAGATGATCGGCGAAGAGACCCGATAGAAGCGCGGGATTGGTATGACTTTGAGGAAGACCCGGGATTGAAGGTCCCAAGGAGAGACACCATAGTTACCTTCATGGGTTGACAGTTTTATTGAGACGCCAAGAGCGTCTATGTGTACTTATAACGGAGAGCTGAGATAGAGTCTCTAGGAGGCTCACACCACCTTACTAGTTCACCGTGGTGTTGGTAAGAGGTATCTAGATTGGTGATGTTCACATTGAAGAGGACTTAAGGCTGATGTGGCTAAGTGCATAGCCAGTATGTGACCCGTCGTCAGGTCAAGCTGGAGCACCATAAGACGGGAACCGGAATTCATCCACTGCAAGTTACGCAGTAGGAGTGGGAAGACACCTCCATAGAGGTTATTACCGGTTTGAGACCGAGTAATAGTTGTGACGTATTTGGTTCGTTGTGGACCGACCGACGGATACAACGCGTTTCACACCCTTTTGGGAAACAGGGCCGATGAGTCGACTAGTTTTGGAGTCCACTAAGTGATAGTGAGAGTACCTGGGATACCGAGTATCGTTATCTTGGATCGAGATGGACGATTCATCTCGGGATGGTTGGGCAGAGGGATCGTGCCGCGTAGGAGACCGTTGTATTTTATGAAAGTTCCATCCTCGGATAGTTGGTCAACTAGAGAGGAACTTGGTGACTAGTGGATGCCGTGTAGAGAGCACGTGTGCGAGGTAGGGGATAAGGGTAGACATGATACTTCCCCTTTGATCGGGCTTCTGTGTTATGATAGTTGAGATGCATCGCTGTGATGGCCTTTTTGCGAGGCATTTTATGGGCGGAAGTGTAATACTCCGTGATGTTGGAAACTTGATAGTATATGTAGGGTTAACCCTGAGCAGATTCGGGACAACCTCGCTCCAGTAACGGTGGTCCAAAGGCAAATGCTAGCTGAGCTAAGACGCCAGAAGGCGTGTACAAATGAGAAGTGTGGACCTCTTGGGTTCGGATATAAGAAGAGTCGAGTTAAGAGTATCACGGACGCGAGGCGTCATATGTGTTGGTCATTAGAAGGGAGTTGGGTCCCGATACATCGGACCTTTTTGAGATCGTGACGCGAATTGGGAAGTGATTTGCCGGTTGGTGTGGCCACCAAGAGTGGAGGATGTTCACCAGGTTTCATGTGTGACAGTCGAGGGAGTACATGTATGACTCGAGTTATGTCGTTAGTCGTGTTAATCTAGTGGTAGACGAGAAGCCGATGAGGCTACTAGGAGGACGTGAGATAGTATCCTCGGTTGAGTTTTTACGATGAGCTAGATGCATCCATAGGGTCGTTGGGTTAAATCTTATGTGCATGCGTGAGGTCATGTGTATTTTGTGCCCCGTGCGGGATTGTGTTGTACGATCGGTTAGACCTTGGTGCGGTGTATGTTATGTGTGTTCGTACGAGTATGTGTCTGTACCTTGCGAGGTCTTGATGTGATTATATGAGTAGGCTTTGGATTAGGGCCGATAGTTGACGTGTTTATGGGTTCCGAGTGGTTTCGTGATGTTTTTGATCGAGAGTGTTGTGTTTAGCAAGCTTCGGGACGAAACTTGTTTTTAGGGGGATTAGATGTGACATCCGGAATTTTTATTCCGGTTAGTGAGCGAGTTATCGACCTTTGCGTAGGCGCGGCTCAATCTTTTCTCATGCACGAGGTGTTGAGTGACGGGTTTAATCCCAAAAATCCCGTTCCGACCCTTCGTTTCCCCGCCAATGCTTTTGAACCCCTCGTTTCCTAGCATGAGGTGACAAGGCTGCAGTTGACCCCTTGTTTCCCTCCCCCTTGTGCAGCCTTAATTCTGTCTCTTTCCCCTTTCTCCTCATTCACGTTAGTCTCTTCCCCACTCTTCATTCTTGTGCTCTCTTCTCTATCTTCTCCTTGGAGCTCTTTGGTTGTGGCCGGTAGTGGAGGAGCTTTGGATCCAGATTGGTAAGCCTTTCCTCCTTCCTCCCTTCTTTTTCCCTACTGAACATCTTCTTCTTCTTCTCTCCTTCTCCATTGTCATGGTTGGAGCTTTGAATGAAGGTTCTTCTTAATCCTTGCATGCATGTGTTCCTAGCAAGGTTAGGTCGTGAAGAGGAGCTTGGATACTGTGGTTGGTGTTTGGAAAAGACCCAACAAGAGAAGGAGGTCATTGAAGTTCAAGATCCACAGTCGAAGACGAAGAAAACATTGTTCTGGAGTTCAGCCGCGAGGACAGACTCTGTGAGCTACGGGAGCGGATTTAGTAAGCCGCAGGGGCGGTGATCAGTTCCGCGGGGGCGGCGCCAGGATTGCCAAGCGCCGCGGGGGCCGTGACCTTCAGCACGCAGTCGCTCCTTTTGTTTCCGCGGCTGCGTTTCTTTAACAATAGGCTCTTCTCCCTTCTTTTTCTTTCTTTCCTTCGTTATGAGGTTGATCCATGTTAGTAGCATGCCTAGGATGGACCTAGGGTAGTTGTGAATGCTATTCTTAGGGCTTTTTGTAGTTGTTGTGTGATGAGCATGTTGGACCTCCTAGCCTAGTTTGTTCCTTCTTGGCTATCGTGTATGATTGTGTGAGAGAGTAGGATGTTGTGAGATCCTTTCATGTGTTGAGTGATATGTTTGTATCATGGAGTCTAGGATGCAATCCTAGCTTAGAGTTAGATGATCTTGCGTAGATCATTAGAGTGGAAGTCTAAGACTTCTTGAGTATGAGCGAGTTGTTGATACGTATCTTGTTGTGAGCAGGTTGTGGGCTTTTCACAAGGGAAGCGAGAGTGGTTGTGTGAGTTTAGCATTGGGACGAGGTAAGTCTCCGGATATACTTAGCTCGTATTCTTTGTATTAGCATTGATGCGTGTTTGGTTGTGTGTGTATTGGTTATGTTATGTTATAACAAAACCGGACATAGGACAACCGACCTATATATATATTTTGGCCCAAGTGTATGATAACGGGCGATGACAGCTTGTTTAGCTCTTGCGTAGAGCTACGAGGTTCTTAAAGACTAGCCCGTGCAGGTAGATGGTCGGATGCATCAGTATCATTGCTTGCCGGTAAGTGGGGAATGAGGCGAGTTTCGGGGATTCTCGTGTCACAAACCTAAGTTGAATTAGAAACGGAATGACTTAATAAAAAAAATAAACCGGACTTGTATGCTTTGGAGCATCTTGTGTTTATGATGACTTGTGTGTGTTTGTGCCATCACCATGATTCTAATGCCTTGAATATTAGCTAACGGTTTTAAAGTGATTTTGTAGATGCCCTATAGGTTAGGGATGCGGCCGAGAGATCCGAAAGAGTGGGCAGCTGGGGTTCCGTACATTTTAGGATGGGTTTGGTTGAGAGTCATGTATCTTGTTTATTGTATATCGTTATGTATTTGGTATTTGGTCCTTGGAGTTGAAAACTCGCCCGGAGTCTTTGGTTTGTATGATTTTGGGTTTTATATCATTGCATAAAAATGTATTTCGGTTTTGCCTATATTTGTGTCTTGTTGTAAGATCCGGTGAAATTGTTGTCAGGCTAAGGGTCGGAACCCACTGTGAGGTCTCCGCCCGTAGCATCCCGAGTCCCGCGGATTCGGGGTGTTACAGCTCTATCTTGAGGTATGTTTGTAAGGAATTCCCAAGTTTCATGTATGACTTAGGAGTTGCTTGTGCTTTGATTTACGATATTACGATAGTGCATGAGTAGTACACGAAGTTTCCTAGGGGGAATATTGTTTTACATTATCCAATGTTGATCACATATGTGATGATGATTAATTTTTTATGGTCAAGTGTGTAGTGTTTTCATGTTGAGTGATATTTATTTCCAATCTTTACTTCTAGGTATTCCATGAGATCATTAAGTAAAGTTATCTTTACCATTCATTTAGAGTACTTGAATGATATTTATCAAAACTTGCGAAGTTAAAACTAATATTGAGTGATATTTGTTGTTGTAGGGAGATTACGAGGGAACCACATAGAGGGAAATTTCAATATTCATAATAGGGAGTTTCAAGTGATCTTGCAGCCTAGAGTTCGTGTGAAGGATGAAGCCTATGATTTGCGGTCGAATACTTTTGCGAAGGGGAGAATGACGCGGGAGCATCCAAGGAAGCATCACAAAACAAACTCTCAAGCAAATGAGCCAGAAGGGGATGAGTGGTGCTCATTCATAGAATGAGGAGAGATGAAGGTTAAAACTCATTCAACGGAGTTCAAGCCAAAATTTGTCCAAAATTCCCGACCTGCCAATTCAGTCCAGGAATGCTTGATCAGTTAATTTTATACAGAATTGTAGGTGCTCACATTCTCGACCAGCCAGTTCCATCCAGGACCGGCCAAGTCATCATGTTTTGTCAAGAAACACAATTGAATACATAGAAGACAATTTAAGATTTTTAATTCATCTTCATTTTGTATTTGATGTTTTAAGACATTTTAAGTTGTTTTAGTAGGCATAAATCCTTTTTAAGCTCGTTTGACTTTCTAAAGACTTTTAGGTGTTATGTTTTGATTTTATATTTCATTTTTCTTTGGAAAAGGTTTAAGACATATATAAACCTTTTCTTAATCAGTTCTAGTATATCATACTTTTGTGTTTTACGTATTTTCTATCAAAAGAGAGCTTTTGATAAGAATCGTTGTGTTGTTGAATTTTCTGCCTTAATTGTCATACATGTGTCAATCTTCTTTGATATTGTTGCTCATAAGATCCATAGGCATCCTCTTCGTGCTTCTCATCCTTAATTGTTGAGATTGTGTGGAGTTGTTCAAGGCAAGGTCGTTAATTGCATTGTTTGGGTCTTCGATCCCCGAGATCAGGGGTTCTCGTAATTGAATTATTTATGATTCTATATATCTTCCTATCCTTCTACCTTTATCTAATTCGTTCCATTTGTTTCTTCTTCAGTCGTGCGTCTTGTGCACCCTACTTTAAGTTTAATTTGTATCCATTTGTGTGTCTTGAAGCATCTTTTTCTAGACCTAAACGAATATGGGATATCCCCGCATTAGAATACCTTTGCATCATGCGTTGAACACTCCATCAACATATACAAATGCGAAGAGCATATCGAAGTCGCATACTGCCATCACATTGAATGTACATATTTTTTGCGTCCTCGATAAGGAATTTGAGCTCTCTCAGGGATACATGCATTGATATGGGTTCCATCAATAAAACTAGTCCCCCCTTGAAATACGGGTATAATTATTGTCATTCTCAATGCGTGTTGAGATGACCATGAAAGAGGGGCCCGTAGGCTTCATAATGTCTTTTGCTATATCGTTGAAACCATATTCACGGCCAATAATAGCACCCAACACCTCAAGAATTACAAAATGGATGGTAATTGTTGAATGTTAAAAACCTCTTGTCATCTATTTCGTAAGACAATCCTTGTGTCACCGTGTACACAAAGATACTCACTTATCCAATAACCTCATTTGAGAAGACCTCCAAATACCATAATGATCATGTTACTCCTTTCATAGCTTACGGAAGAGATGCTTCTTCAATCGAAAAGTGCTAAAACAATGTGTCTTTGTAGTTGAGTTTAGAACCGAATCCTCAATCTTTGACTAGTGAAGGAGGAGTAAACAACTCTATATAGTGTACATGTTTATAGTAATGGTTTGCAATTATGTTGTTTTGTTTGCACAAGGACTCCATGGCACGGATGAGCCGTTGCCTTTGAGAGATTTGTCCGTGCATTAATGTAAACATCATGTGGACACCAAATTTTGAAATAAGAGACATGAGATAAAGCTATAAACATAAGGCAAAAGTAGGAAAAAATGAATTACGGGAGAAAACCATACACGATTTTCACAAGTCAACAACTACACGATCAACAAATAGTAGCTTTAAATGTCAACAAATTGTGCACACAACCAACACACTCTAACGAATTTACTAAAAATGTGAACAAGGTAAACCAAATAACTCATTCATCTAGGAAAAACCCTCTCTTTCCCTCATTGAACTCCCAAATGAGGAAAATCATACTTGATTCATTATTGAGGACCATTATGAACCGAGTACGACGTATCTTTAAACCGAGCATGAATATTCCAAACCCGAGCCCTGTTGGAGTAGACCTTCCAATGCCATGTCCACAATTATCTTCATAGCCTCGTTATAAGTACCATGAGTTTGGTTTGAGGCCATTTAGGCCATTGAGTTCGCTTTGAATTCTACAAGGATTTCATTGCCCGATTAACCTTGAAATGAGGCGGCATGTCTTGTGTTCACTACACCAGGACATGAAGTTGACAACGATTTGACACATTTTTCATATTTTGTATTTTAATAATAGTCTTTAATTTTGGAACATTAATTCGGGAACTTAATTTCTAACATTCAGATTAAACTTTTGATTTTGGAATTTAAATCGGAAACTTAATTCCAATCTTTCATATTTTAGGCTTTTCATTTCCAAAACTTTAATTCCGACTTTTAATTCTTTCATTTATTTTCCAACCTTTGGTTTGACCACATCAACTGTATAAGGGATGTTTGACTCATTTGTAAATCATGTTCAGTTATAATCAAGTATATTTGAGAAGCATTTCCTCATTCTTGATTTTGGGCATCAACTCTTCCTTCTCTTAAAGTTTTTCTTTGGGATCTTCGATCCAAAACCTTCACATTCGAGAATTCTCCAAGAATCAACTCAATCAGTCCACATCACGGCTTGATCGATCAATCTAGATCAAATCAACCTATCACTTTCTCCTCCATCTCCAAAGCTTTCGCCACCCATATTCAAACGTTTGAACCCATCTGCACATCAACTAGGAGTAGTTGAAGCTTCAGCTTGATCTAGATCCAAAGTTCATCCTTGATGTATCCAAGGACACAACAAATTGGTATTAGAGCAAGGGATTGAAGCTAAGTTTCTTTACTTTTTTTCTTGATCGTTCTTCAATGTTCTTCGGTGTTCTTCGTCATTCTTCAAGTGCTCTTCATCATTTATCCTCGTTCTTCAACATGATCTATGACGATGATGATTCCTTTGATGAGGATGAAGAATTGTTGCCTCCTCCATATGCACCAATGATCAAATGAACCGCCTGTGGGTACCGACGGTCTTCACACGGCCAACGACGGGCATATTTTGAGGACGAGGAGTGGTTGCCTCCTCCATACCCACTAAGGTCGACACAAACATTTCATGGGCACGGACGGTCTCCTAACGACCGACAATGTGCCTACCTTGAACGAGGTCATATTGCACCTCGTTGTCCGGACCCTTGATATTATCGTCAGGACGGTTCGACAACAAATCCCTACAAGAAAAATAAGAGGAGCATAATTTTTTAATGGAAGAGATAGAAATATTAAAGGCACAAATGCTTGCCCGTATGACGACCGCCGCGAAAGACCCCAAGCGGTGATACAACAAAAGTGTGAGTTGGTTGTCAAACCATTGTGTGATAAGGGAAAAGTCAAAGACGAGGGCGATGTCGTCATTTAAAATTGCGCCCCGGTCCTTCCAGTTCAACTTTTCAATCCTATGACGGGGACAAAGAAGAAACCATTATCGGGGGAGAAGAAGACAACAACCCCAACAACGTCACCATTATGTTGATACAATAAAATTGAGCCGCCCGATCCAAGGTTTGTCTTTATTATGCCCACTAACTTACCTCCCGGCTTGTCGTTCAATCTTTTCAGCATGGTCCCAATGTTGCCCATCAAGGGTCTTGACGGCATGATAGACAAACTCCATGGTGCCGACACCTTGAGGGATTACAAGTTCAAACCGCCTGGTCCGGAGTTTGTCCTCTATATGTCCGACGGTATACCACCAAGATTGTCACCCATCTGGTACCATCAAAGACTGATATCATTCCATTACCGGTACCCGTTCTGGCGCCTTGCCGACATAGTCAACAAACTCCACAATGCCACAATCTTGAGTGACTACAAGTCCAAGCCTCCCGATTCCTATGGCGTGCACCATCCTGGCCACGGTGAAACGGGGAATTTTTACAACCAAGATGAGGAGAATGATACGCCCTTGGATGACGATGACATCCGTGCCTCCGCCCCTCTTGGCCCGTCTAGCGGCATGCCTTGTCTTTATTACGCCATGGCATGAAGTTGACAAATTTTTAAACATTTTCCATATTTTGCATTTTAATAATAGTCTTTTATTTCGGAAAATTAATTCCGAAACTTTATTTTCGGAACTTAATTTCCGACATCAAGATTAGACTTTTGATTTCGGATTATAATTTGAGAACTTAATTCCGAACTTAAATTTCAACCTTTCATATTTTAGGCTTTTTTACTTTTGGAATTTTAATTCCGACTTTTAATTTCGTCATTTATTTTTGGGTAAAATGGGCTTGTGGGTTGTTATTGTACAGATGAGTATAATCAGGGCTCTTATGTTTCTAATGGGATACATCAAGCCCCTATTATTGCTTATAAAAATATTAAATAGGAAATAAAAAAAATATTCTGGCAATTTTATGGCTTCTCTCCCCTTTTGTAGATTATGTAATGATAACTACTCTATATTTTACAGCCAATAACCAACGTTTTTACCTTTAGTTTTAATTAAGAAAATTAAGGGGCCGAGTTTGTATCAGTGATACAATAAAAAGGCTTTAGTAACCCATTATACTCTTTATTTCCAATATTTGGTTTGACCACATCCACTATAAGGGATGTTTGGCTTATTTGTAACTCATGTTCAATTTTAATCAAGTATATTTGAAAAGCATTTCCTCATTCTTGATTTTGGGCATCAACACTTCATTCTTCGAAGTCTTCTTTAAGTCTTCGATCCCTACCCATCCCCATTATAGGATTCTTCAAGAATCAACTCAATCAATACACTACGTCATTCCTTCTCCTTCCTCTTTTCCCACGTTCCTTCTCCTTCCTCTTATATGTAGCACCATAAACCAAATACAACCTTTGATTCCACTCAGTTCGATCGAAGACAACCTTTGGTTTGCTCAAACTAATCACACGCACGAGCTCTAACAATTTCCAAATCTTCACAACCTCTAATTCCACTATCTTGCTTATTGTAACAACCTTTGATTCCACGGGAGACAAATTTTAGTTGCAACCCCTAGATTTGCTTCACAATCCTCAAATTGTTAACCTTACTGTTCACTTTTCTCCCCAGAACTAGAATCGCCTTGACATAATTAGGAAGAGAAGAACCAACGCCGGTGAGGAGTTAGAAAGATGAATATGATCTGGTTTTATGTCACCGGTGATGTTGTTGTTGATGGGAGTTGAAGAAAATCATCAATCGATTAGGGAAAAAAAAAGCTTCAATCGATTTTCTTAAATGTCATCTATAAAAAATAAAAATCACATGACATACACACGAAGGGTATTTTTGTCTTTTACAATCTTAAAAACTCCCTCAAATCTATTATATTAATACAATCCGCTACAATATTTTTTCAAAAATCTAAATCTGAAAAATCTACTCAAAAACCACAATGACAACTATAGGGTTGAGCATAGGTCCAAAACCGAACCGAACCGACAAAAACCGAACTGGACCGAAAACCGAATTTTCGAAAGACATGGACCGAAAACCGAACCTATAAAATTAGGTTCGGTTTCTGTTTGGACCGAAAACCGAAAAGTTGAATTATGCGAACCTAAAACCAAACCAATTATATCGGTTTCGGCTCGATTTAAGTTTTGGACCGAAATAAACCTAAAAATAAAACAAACAAATCTCGATAAAATACCAATAAAATGAAAATTTTCAATTATATAACAATTTTAGTATAAAGTGTTAAAACTTAGAAAAATGACAATCCCAATTAAATATCAAGTACTAATTAAAATTGCCACAACTAATGAAAATTTCAATTATATAACAATTTTAATTAAATGAGTTTCGATTTTTAATCGCTTTTGTCGGTTTCGGACAGAAACCGAACCGAAATCCTAAAAAAACGGACCGAAGACCGAACCTAAATTTTCGGTTTAGGTTCGGCCTGGACCGAAATTGTCGATTCGGTTCAAGAAAACCGAACCGAACTTGCTCAGACCTAGACAACTACAAATCTAATATTCCTATACATGTCCTAAATAATAAGGGTTTGTAATAACTTCTTCATTGATTCATAGAGATATTAGTCCACAACCAACTACAACTTTTAGAAACTAAGGGCTCGTTTGGAAGCTTTAAGAATCATTCTCGGTAACGAAATGATTCCGAATTAATAAAAAACAATATTTGTTTACGCATGTAAGTAACCTCATCATTTCCATTTCCTTTCCTCACCCTTATCCGATTCTATTCCGTTTCCATTCCACCACTTCAACCAAACGAACACTAAAATCGAGAAAGGAAAAAGACAAATAAGCCTTAATTTCTGATTTTCTGAACCAATTTTAGGAACCAAGCCCTGAATCTCCCAAAATCTTGTGGTTTTCCAACATGTTTCTCAAACACAACTAATTTTTCAAGCTCAAACCAAACACTTGCAAAATCTAAGAAACAAGGACGAATCTAAGAAAACCCTTGAACACCATTACTAAACACATACGAGATAAAATGCTCAATCAGTTGCAGGTACAACATTTCATCCGTAATTTAAGCTTTTGCAGGTCCAAGATTCATATTCTCTTCGGGGGCATGTATGTGACATGTTCGTCCTCGCAAAGTTGCTGCAGACAAAACCAACACGACTTTTAGTGTAACAAAAATAAATACAAATAAAAGAACATGGCAACGATAAGTCATTCCTATTGAAAAGGAAATACTCCACATAAGTGTCAGGGGCTGATTTTCCCAAATCAAAACCATGCGGCTGTTAGCTAATTCGATCCCTTAAGTCAAGTCTAAACCCGAATAATGCCGCTGAAGAGCGCTTGCGAGTGACTGATGGCCAAGAAACTTACAAGATTTTTGTGGGCCGAATACCTTTGTATTGCGTTGTAGAGATTTACAATGCTTGGATTGTTTGCTGGTATGCAAAGGAGGAGTGGCCTCCCTATTCATAGTATTGATCACCCTTGGCTAAGGGAAGGTTTCGGGTTTGGACAAGCCTAGGTCAATCCGGAGACTTCCCGTCTGGAAAGTCCTACAGATTTCTATACAAGTCTACGATTCTCCGTAAGACTTTCTGTACTTAATCAGCCCTACAAATTCCTATTTATACCACATATGACACAAAATCCTCTGTATACCACATATGAGAGTGGATCCAGAGATGCAAGTTCCACAAATAGAAAGACTATAAAGGTGTAATACACGATGAGGATATAGTAGTGCCAGTCGCACAAAAAACTAACACTGCCTGGTTATAACAAGAAAAATCTAGCCACATTGCTCCTAACATGAGACAACATGCAATCAAGAAATCTCCAGTCAGATTTTAAATCATAATCACGAGCTAAACAAGTTAGACTTAATATGCAGAGTACAGACACAAACATTATGCGAAATAATGCAATGATTTAAAATATGCAAACCTGCAGATCATCTGGAAGTGCCTCTGAGACAGCAAGGGTGTAACATCCAGGGACAAATTTGCCTACAAATAAACATGATGTTAGGACTTCCATTCCAGTAAAATTTGAAATCAAAGAAAATAGAAAAGTAGACCTTCACATACAATAATGTGCAAGCATTGCTAACACAAGACATAGGGAATATAAAAATTATAAACATATCAGAAGAGAAGGTGTGAGTTCTCCTTAAATGAAAAATTGGGTTCATATGGATATAAATATAATACTCAGGATTTAAGAACTTGGAATTTGAAGTTCCAGATTTCATTCTGTAGTGCTACGAATTATTGATTTTTGAAGTGGTCCAAGTCGAATGCATAAGTTAAAACACCTTTACAGATAACAGTTTACAGCCGAAACAATATCAGATATTTCCTCAGTAGAAAACAAATTATGCTGGCCTAGGAGCTAAAATGTGTCATCAACTTCTCTATCCAGCAGAAGGATTCCCAGAGCAACAAATATCAAAGATAAGAAGCTTTGCTAGAAGGACATTAAGACACATCACCAAGAAAGAAAAGAAGAAAAGAAAACAAGAAACTTAAGATATGTTAAATATCCATGTGTCTAAGTTTAAGATATACACAGGATGACTCTCAAGATTCAAACTAGCATGTTTGTGTCTAAGTGAGAGAGACATAGACACATTCACACATATAATAGCATGGCAGGTGACTTGATGAAATCAACCACCAGCTGACTATTTAAACTTGATCAGCCAACCCTCATGGATTTCTGTATCTGTACTCAAAGTGCATCTCCAATTTGGAATTATCAAATAGATGGTGCTGCGCACAAAAGTAAAAGTACAACAGATTCTTCACGCACAAGAAATAATTGTGAATATTCACCATGAAAAAAGAAACATATCCAAAATTATTACAAGTATGAGTGCTAGACTGACAATGTCCTGCAACATAACATATAAGATCAATACACATGAAAGTCGTGCTTTAATGTGCCAATCACCTCCTTCGAGCACTATATATTCATCGAAGCATAACTTCACATCTATTTCCTAAATAGACTCTTAGTTGGGCATGAAAGAGCTTCATATATCCTTTCTAACATCCCTATCTAAGCCTTTAACTCATGAAATGATACTGTAATCAAAAGAAGAAAAATTTATTGTAAATTACATGCAGGGAAATCTTAATCTATGTTTGAAGACTTTTTATATTCTTCTATATTGTTGTCTCTAATAAGGCCCAAGTCATTATGTACTATTTAACCACATAACAAACCTAAGGGAAACCATGCAAGATCCACGTCAAACCAACAAGAGAAGAGGCTCAAAATCTCGCACAGCATAATAAGACCAAAAGTTAACTACTTCTGAAAGAAAGCCACAAAGAAGTTAAAAAAGAAATCAACAAAAGGATACACTTATATACCAATTCTTAGCCACTTAGCAGCCCAACTCCTAGCTGGATCCATTACTGAAATTACCCTACAATAATTAGAACAAAGAATATTAAGTTTGCTAACAGATATCAGAGAGAGAGCAGCAGTATATGCATATAGTAAGAATAAAGAGAACCGGCATACCCAGAGAAATTAGGAGTTGTGCAATCGTTGACACGTTCGTGATCTTTGTCCATATTAAAGAAAGTGCAGTTCTCGCAGCCTGATTCCCTGAACTGAATCCTCCTCAAAACACGAATTCATGAAACGAAAATGTCATTAGAATCCAACAAGTTTCCGAAAATAAAACCTTGTGCTCCAAAATCAAAGAATGACGCTTCAGAATTTGAAATTGACCGGTCTGTTTTGAATTAACCTAGATTTCGGCAGGTATGCAAACATGAAGAAAGGGGAGAAAGAGGGAACCTGATCGTAGGTTTTGACGAGCCGGCAACGAAGACATGCCCTGAGGCCGCTACCGAAGCTGGTGGGTATCTGCGCAGGCTGAGCGTTTGCCATTGAAGATTCTCTACAGCGACTTGCGAGTTCAAATAGCGGGTCAAATCATAAAACCAAGAGTGAGAAGCTTCTCAAGGCTCGGAATGTCATATTTTTAGTTTTTTTTTTACAGAAACATGGTTGCTATTTACCCATACTAGCTGATCGACTACCTGCTATGAATACATATTTGAGAGAAGCGTTCGCTAAATTTGTACCCGTACAAACACAAAGAAGAACAACTCAGACACGCAAGGGCCACAAACAATTACTACTGTGAATTGATTCAATGGAGGGACTAATCCTCAATTGTCGTGGTTAGCCAATAGCCAATAATCCATTATATGAACAATGAACTCACTAGTAAAGGACAAGAGTCGGCAGTGATACAGAAGCAATGGAGCACTCAGAAGAAGAATGGAAGAAAATCTTACCTTGATCGATTTCTAGCTCTGTGGTACTAGGGTTGGTCGAAAAAACTGGAAAGTAACGTAAAGGGCTTCTTTTCTTTATTTCTAATTTTCTATCAGTTTTTTTTCTTTCCCTTTTTTTAGCCTTAAAAATGATGGAAACGTTTTTTTTGATACTTTCCGCTATCAGCCTTCGATTTCCTGAATTCTCTGTTTTGTTTCCCTTTCTCCATTCTCCACTGACGTTCAGATCGCCCCTTGGAGGGGCTAAATTTTCAGATAACGAAAATGGAGAACGGAAACAAATTCATGGATAACATTAAAACGATTTTCCAGCGTAGGGCTTCGAATTCTGCTGATGATACCTGCGAATCCCCCAAGCCGATCAATCATCTCTCCTCTGTCGCCAACTCCGTCGTCTACCGTTGTTGCAAGTTCGTTCTTTCTCTCCTGCCTTTTCCATTTGATTCGTTTTTCCCATTTTTACTTTCTAAATTCTCGACAACGATTTCTGCCTTGTTCTTCCGATTTGGAGCTAGCAATATGGAAGTATTGCATTTCAAAATGCCATCGTTATATATCTTTGTTACATACGTTTGGTTTTCTATATCTGTGGTGCATTAATTAGCTGGTTTAGCGAGTTCTGGTATGGAAAATATTGAAACAGTTTCAGAAATTTGTGAAACACTCAGAGAAGCGATGCATATCAAATTGTGAAAGAGATTCAGAAGTTGGATTATTCGTGCTCATGTTTGCACACTCGTTCTCATACATATGTCAACATCTGTTCTAATTTGGCCAAGTGGGATTTCTATTAGATTCTCTTAAGATTACTAGGTTAGATGAATTAATCAGAGCGAGAGTAATTTATCGTGACTATGTTGCCTAAATAGTTTGGTGGATATGAACACTACATGCATAAGTTCTATGATAGAACGTAATTCATCTTGCAAGCCCAGAAGTGTCCTGGATACTTTAGCATTTAAGATTCTTCAGTGAAAATTCTGCATGAAGCTTGTCTTTGAGGAATATGGCACAGTAGCTCCGTCTCATCATTGTTCGACAAAGTGGACAATTTGTTGTATTGCATATTTCATGGCTTGGGTTCATTCTGGAAAAGAACAATGTATGTCTTTGAGCTACTTGGCGATGCAATTCATCGAATGCTTCACCCTGAGTGCTTGGCAGCTGAAGTTACTTGATCCCCTTTGTATGGCATCAGCATGTATCTGTTAGAAAAAGTGGCTGGGTCTTGATTCCCGACTCCTGAGTAATAGGAAGAAAAGTTCCAGCTGTGTTATCAACTATCATAAACAGATAATGGCAAAGAGTACCACCGTATACCACTAGAGGACCTATTAGTTATTGAAAATGTCCAAGGAAGCAAATCTATGTGAAACCATAGAACATGAATTTAATCTATAAGGTTCTGGAATTGATGAATTTTTTGCTTGATTGATCCAGTTTCACTCTTTGTAGGAGAAGCATCTGCCCTGCTTCTTTGTTACATTTATATTTTTCTTTCTACCTATGGTTCTATTGCATGGTTTTATGCTGGACATGACTTACTGCAGGATCCTCAAGGTTTCATCAGAAGAATTACAAAGTTCTTTCGATGCAAGCATGCCTCAAAGCATGAAGCAGCCAACTTTCTATGCAAGGAATCTGATGGAGTTCTGTTCATACAAGACACTCAATATTCTGACTACTCGTTCTGATTATTTGCGCGACAAGGATTTTCGGCGTTTGATGTATGACATGATGCTTTCATGGGATACCCCTGATATCGAACATGAATTAGCAGAACAAGTGAGACAATGACCCATTCTTGAAGTATATATTTCCTTCAGATATTTGAGTGCAGAGACATCATCCAATTATCAGTAGAGCTGTCCTTCCCAAATTGCTACTTCGTTTTCCATTCGGCTTGATATGCATCATGCAATATAATTCAGTTTTGATAGTGTTTTCTTGGATTTTCTGAAATAGGTTACTTCGCCTGATAGCCAAGGTGTTCGGGATGATGATGGATGGTCCTTGTTTTATTCAAGTTCAACTGACATGGCTGTTCAGGTTGTTAAATTAGCACATCTTTGCATCTTTTTTTGAGGAACCCTTGACATGTTCTGATGACAATCTTAATTTAGTTGTATACTCACCATTCAAAAAATACTTGTTACTTACAATGCTTGTATTTTTCACTTCTATACTTATTCAAAAGGTTGATGAAAAAAAAACTGTTGGACCAGAAGCATTTGCACGAATAGCACCTGCTTGTCCTGCTATTGCAGATGTCGCAACTGTACAAAATCTTTTTGATGCACTTACAACTTCTTCAGGCCACAGGCTTCATTTTCTCATCTTTGATAAGTACCTGCAGAGCCTTGACAAGTATGATTCTGCTTGATGATTATGCTCTTTTCATTTCCTCGTGTTCTTTTGTGTAACCTCTATAAATCTATGGCCTATTCTGCTTCTGCAATATTCAGGGTGACAAAAGCTGCAAAAAGTATGTTAGGGGCTTTCTCTAATCTTATAATTGCTGAGGGAGAGATTGTCTTAGACATTGATGGCTCAGTACCAACACAACCAGTTCTACAGCATATTGGGATCTCTGCTTGGCCAGGTGAGCATAAGTGGAACATTAGAAGATGGTAGGAATATTGTTTTTGCTGGACAATAAACAACTTATAAAGCTTCTTAAGGAAAGGAAGAAAAAGAAAGACTAAATTGAAACACTCATGTTGAACAAGTGTTATTCAAAATTTATGCATCCCTTCTCCCTATACTTTCTCGTGTCATTTGCAAATTTTTATGGATTCAGTTGTGATCCACTTTTCTTTGTGTTTATTATTTATATTTGATACATTATATTATGGCATGTTCTGCACATTGTCTCTATATGTATCAGAATATTGGAGAGCTACTGTCATGCATGCATAGTGGACTGGATAATGAGCCGGAAACCTCTAAATACTCCTACTTGTTTTTGTAAGAAGAGAGTCATTTTATCATTTTATGTATAATTTTGATGGGGATAATTTCATTTCAGTTGGTTGTAGTTTTATCATTTTATATGCACTTCTCTACTTCCTTGGCTTGTATAAATCCTCGATGAGTTAACAACTCTCTTGTAGTTATTGTTCAACACTGCGTACATAATTTAATGCACTTTGGATATCATCTGTAGGAGGGTATTTTCTTCCTGGTGATTTGATACCTTAGACGGACTGCTCTTAGTCGAATCAGTAGGAGCATGTGTAACAGATTGTACTGTTCCCCAGCCATTTCACCTATGACTTACGTAAATTTATTCTTTCAGGATTATGTCCTCCCGATGTGTCTTGGCAAACATTAATCTAGTTTGAGGTGATTGCACAATCCCTAAGTTAACCAGGCAATATGGAGTGAAATGGGATAATTGAGTAGCCTGAATTCAAAAGTTTCTTAGAAGAATGAATTTTGGAGAATTAGTTATGAACTTTTTTCTATCTCTGTCTTCTCCCTCTCTTAATACTGTTTGGGCAGATAAATGGGTAAATTTAAAGTTGCATTTAATAGCCGTTGGTTCTTTGGATCATAAAGAGCTTTTCAGACAACTGTGTCAGTCACTTAAACCTGTCTAGTGTACACAGTACATGTGGTCCAAAAAGCTCTTACTTCTTGTTTTAAGCTGAAGTAATCTAGTGGAAAATTTAAATTCAGGCTCTACTATATGAAATCAATTGTAAAACTAAGTTTCCTATACTTCTTTTGCCATGAAATAAGAGTACTCCTCAAACCCTTGGACTACTGAAGTTGCAGGGCTATGGTTTCATCCTTCTAACTCTGACCCTCAGCCAACTTTCTCATACTTGGAGCTGTAACACTCCCGAACTTTTGAGGAAAATATCATATCTGGGCTAAAAGATGGATTACTGGGAAATATATGGTAAGTTAGATGCGGGAGCATATACGTATGTCAAACCAACATGGACAAGGGGCCCATACTGAATCCTAAGGGAGCTAGTCTGTAGATAGCTTAAATAAATTAATTATAGGAGATGGCAAGATGCTATGTTTTTATATTAAGTATGAAGAATTTGTTTCTTATATTTCTAAATGAGCAATATTTTGTTTCATCCTCACATGCTTGAAATGTTGAGTCCATTCAAGTATAACTACTTTTGGGGTGAAGAATGATGTTAAAATAAAGAGTCCTTATTTTGATAGAAAGGAGATAGAGAAATGAATGAGGTGAGACTGATTTATGTTGGTCAAACCAACATGAAAAATGCGGGAGCATATACGTATGTCAAACCAACATGGACAAGGGGCCCATACTGAATCCTAAGGGAGCTAGTCTGTAGATAGCTTAAATAAATTAATTATAGGAGATGGCAAGATGCTATGTTTTTATATTAAGTATGAAGAATTTGTTTCTTATATTTCTAAATGAGCAATATTTTGTTTCATCCTCACATGCTTGAAATGTTGAGTCCATTCAAGTATAACTACTTTTGGGGTGAAGAATGATGTTAAAATAAAGAGTCCTTATTTTGATAGAAAGGAGATAGAGAAATGAATGAGGTGAGACTGATTTATGTTGGTCAAACCAACATGAAAAATGCATTCTCTAAATATTTAATATAATTTGCCTTGGGTGATTGATCTGAAGCCAGAAATTGAATTAGGCATTTAGCTTGATCAATCTAACCTTTTTCAGTGATAGACCATGATTAATGTGTAATAAGCTGGAGTAATTGATTAACATGATACATTTTAGCTGCCGTAGGATGTAGTTCTTGCTAGTAGATTTTAAGGTATACGAGCTGAGTAATTATCTTGTGGAATCCTACTTGTTCATAAGCATCCTTTGCTGGCTTAAAACCTTTTAACTTTCCTTTCGTAAACCTTCTTTCTCATCTTTGAGTATGTGATATTTGTGCAGGGAGACTGACATTGACAACTAATGCATTCTACTTTGAGTCACTGGGAGTAGGTTTGTATGATAAAGCTGTTAGGTATGATCTAGCGAAGGATTTGAAACAAGTCATAAAGGCTGAACTGACTGGGCCACTAGGTGCTCGACTGTTTGATAAGGCTGTGCTATACAGATCAACATTAGTGTAAGTTTTTCGATGATATTGTAATTTTGAGGCTTGTGTATCTAATTGCAGCCCTCAAGAGAATTCTAATTTCTTCTATATACAGAACAGAGCCTTTGCATTTTGAGTTTCCTGAATTCAAGGGAAATACACGTCGTGATTACTGGTTGGATGTCTGTCTTGAAGTATTACATGCACACAGATTTGTTCGAAAAAATGGACTCAAAGGGATCCAAAAGTCAGAATTGATCGCAAGAGCAGTTCTTGGAATTTATCGATGTCGTGCTGTACGTGAAGCTTTCCATATCTTCCCATCGAGTTACAAAACCTTGCTCTTCTTTAATCTTGCAGAAAGTCTTCCTGGTGGAGATGTGATCTTAGAAACCCTGTTAAGTCGAATGCAACTTCTGAATGTATCCAGTGAAAAAAATACATCAGAGCCTACATCTAAACAAGAGCTGATACATTGTCCAGTTTCACTTATGGCACTTCAAAGGCTAGGCTTAATCATAGACAAAAGCATGAATTGTGATGTAAAAGGTTCATCTCCCATTGGTTATGTATTTGTTGGCCAAGCGGATTCTTTAGAAACAGCAGTGAAACAGTCGAAAACTGATTCAGGGAAGGCTGAAGCTGCAAAAGCAACCGTAGACCAAGTAAAAGTTGACGGGATAGACACAAATTTAGCTGTGATGAAGGTAAAGCTGATCTGCCTTCTCTTTTATCTGATGTTTTCTTTTCCAGATTATTTGATTAGTTAGTATACAAGGGTAGGCAATACATCATGCTACATTATAAAAAGTTCTTCTGCATATTTGAGAAACTTTTGTTCTACTAAAGGAGGATGTAGGTACACTCGAAGCATGAAAGATTAAAGTACATCAAGTATTTTGTCAGCTAATTTAGAAACTTCTCAAGCCATCTATAAGACTACCTCAACCACATGGGTATAGCTATGGGCTAAATTTGCGATGCTATGTTATTTGATTAGAGAGTAGAGTGTAGTATTTTTGCTTATTTGGTTTTCTTGTAGTTACAATCTCTTCCTCTTTCTTTTTTCTTTGTGATATCTGATGGCTTGTTTTGATTTCTGATCCTTATGGAAATTTTGCTTAGCCTTTTGAATAATTACCTGTTTCCTTAAATAGGTTGAGCAGATATGAATACTGCCTCTACTTTAATGTTTGGCAGGAGTTGTTGTTTCCATTTTTTTTATTGGGAGATCGTATTCAGTTTTTGGCATCATGGGAAGACCCTCTGAAGTCCTTGGTGTTTCTATTATTAATGTGCTACACTATTCTCAGGTAACTGGTCCTTGATATTAGAAAGTTTTTAAGTTGGAAAAGATGGAAAGCTCACATGAGGAAATATTCAATTAAAGCAAGAAAACAGAAAGTAGAACAAGGAGATGTTATGGTTTAGGGAAACACCTATAAATTACTAAAGTCTTTCATGCTTAAAACTGTTCTTTTGATGTAGTATATTTACCTTTGTAATCTTTAAGACATGTATGATGAAAACATCATGGTCACATTTGTACGTCGTTGATATGCAGCCGATGGATCAGGTTCATACTGCCGTCATTTCTTCTATTCCTTGCGGCTCTTATGCTCTGGCGTAGACATGCCAACAAAGGGAAGCCTGTACGAGCGTTCAGGATTACAACTCCTCCCACTCGAAATGCAGTAGAGCAGCTTATTACATTACAGGAAGCTGTTTCTCAGGTTGAAGCATTGGTTCAGGCGGGAAATGTCATTCTGCTAAAGATGAGAGCTCTTTTATTTGCCATCATTCCGCAGGTACCTGTGTGAACTTGGATGCTCTATCCATTTCAATCGAATGTTTTTTCAGAAAGGTGACAGTTAAATATTGTTGGGTGAGATGGCTAACTAGGCTTTTTACCACTATTACTCTATTAAGAGTACCCATAAATCAGTAAATATACCCTTAATAGAGTAATATTGGTAAGTCTACAAAACAAAAGCCTACTACACCCAATTCTTTCAATATTGTTTATTCATCCCTCCCGGAATGCTTATCTTCCCCCATAAGTTGTGCTTCCATACCTTTCTCATCTCTGGATATAAACCCAAGACTTCGATGTTCTCATCTTAGTTTCACCATATAGTTGTCTTCTCATTCTTATACTCATTCTCTGATATTTTTGACTTGGGCCCATCCTGTTAAAAGTTGATTGTTGTCTCACTTGGGCCCATCCACCCTCTGCATATTTTTGATTGATGTTAACAACTTTGCATATCAGTATCAATTCTTCCCGCCATTAAGATTCGAGCAGATCATGAGTGACATGTGAACAAAAGTCCAAAATAATCCTCTGGTTTTAAAGGAGCTCAAAAGATTTAGCATTTGGGAAATCTATTAATAATGCCTTGTGAATCGGGTCAGGTCCATGTCTAGGTTGAGTCGTCTTTTAACAGGCATCGTTAACACCTTTTTCCTCGTCTACTCTGATCAGGCCACGGAGAGGGTAGCTGTGGCGTTGATTCTGACAGCTGCGATCTTAGCATTCATTCCTTTCAGAGTGATAACTATGTTGATCATCACTGAGATGTACACGAGGGAGATGCCTTATCGTCGAAATAGCAGTTATCGGTGGCTGAGGCGAGTGAGAGAATGGTGGTTCCGGATTCCTGCTGCTCCTGTTCATCTCATCAAGGTA
Organism: Fagopyrum esculentum; assembly: GCA_033239045.1. Classification (NCBI taxonomy): domain Eukaryota; kingdom Viridiplantae; phylum Streptophyta; class Magnoliopsida; order Caryophyllales; family Polygonaceae; genus Fagopyrum; species Fagopyrum esculentum. The sequence goes on from BSUD01000004.1 coordinate 118,508,193, forward strand.
GAGGAAAATAAGAAAAGGAAATGAGCATCTGATTAGGGTAATCTTGGATATATATAACACAGTGTTTGTGGCTGCTAAATTCGAATTTCTATTGTCGTGTTAGCAGTCACACAGCAGAGGTACCTTCATTACTTGCGTCTGTATAGTTATACAAATCTTGCTGAATTTGAAATGGAAGGGTTCTTTCGTAGCATTTTGCTTGTGTACTGTCTTCTCTGGTTATGCTAAGTTTCAAATCAACTCCTTGCAATCTGCAACCCAAACAACTCAGTCCACAAATCACTAAGGAACAGTCAATAAATCTATGCTGTTGAACCTAATTTTGCCACTTCTATGATAACCTAGGATTTAAAATTGTGAAATTTGTATTTTAAACCCAATATATGTTTAATTTTGTTAAATAATTTTTTTTTATTAAGGAAAGGAGTTAAATATACTAGAAAAGAGGTTGAACCGTCAGTCAACTATCACTTTCTCACGAGGCATCTTTCGGATAAGGGTGGTGGTGACCACATTTGCCTTTTTCGGATGGTACAATAACTCCTAATCAAAGTCTTTGATCGGCCCTAGCCATCTCCCCTTACGGTTACTCAACTCCCGCAGAGTGAATACATACATAAGACTCTTATGGTCACTGTAATTCCGGCATGACCTTCCGTGAAAAAAATGACGTCATATTTAAAGACACGCGTTGTGGCGGCTAACTCTAGATCTCTCATCGGGTAAACATACGTTCTCCACATAAACAAAGACCTTTTTTCTGTTGCATCAAACACATCCCAAGCCCCGCTGAGATGTATCACTATTCACTACAAAGTTGTCAAGACTCTTTGTCTGTACCAAGGGAAGTCGGAGTAGAGGTCACTCACCTCTTCGGCTCTTATCAGCTTTACGGACACGGCTCGGACCAACTTGATTCTCATTGGATCAACCTTGATCCCTCCAGCTGTAACTACATGATATAGGACGCCACCACATACATCATAACTTACACTTGGATAACTCGGAACATAACTCTCATCCTCCATAACTTATAACATTGACATCGAGTGTCTTGCTTGCTCTTCTCGACTCTGAGAGCACGCTAGAATATTGTCGATAAACACCAATGTGAACCGATCCAGAAAGTCGTTGAATACCATCATCAATTCCATTACGTGTAAAGCGCACTCATGGGCCCAAATGGCCTTGCTATAACTAGTCGTGGCCATATTGGATCCAAAATGCCGTCTCAAGTATGTCCGGCTCTCTCACACTTAGTTGGTGACATCTCGACCTTACGTCGATTGCGGAGGACACCGCAGTCTCAACCCACTAGACTAGCTGTAAGAGCCTTAGTCTTTGGAGCTTAGGAGTCTTGCTGAGCCTTAGTGAGCCTTGCCTTGATCCAGTCAGCCGCCCCAGCGGGCCAGGATGGCCGCCCCAGCGGCTAGGCGCCCCTGCGCCTTGGGCTAGCCGCCCCTACGGCTCTGTGTTGGTGCAGCCGCATTCGTTGACTCTTTGACTTGTGCTTTGCGACTGGCTTCTCTTATAAGTTTCCCTATCCTTCAAATGAGAGGTTTCTTCACCTCATTCCAGCTTCTTCATCCTCTCTATGTTCTTTATCTCCTTCCTCTCCTCTTCTTGATCTTCCTTTGAGTCTGTGAGAAGTTTTGAGAGTTTGCTTGAGGCTTTGAACTTGGATGACCTTGGAGATGTTGCTGAGTGTTGTTGTTGTGGTGCTAAGGTTGTGAGGTGTGTAGATGCCCTTGGATGCTGCCTAGGGTTTGTTGAGGTGAGATCTTCCTTCCCCATCTTCCTTTCTTTCTTCTTCTTTGCTTCTTTCTTTCCTTCTAGCTTAGGATCACAAGCTAGACTTGTGTTGGATCCTTTCCTGGATGGTTGATGATCATATATGTGCATATATGTGTACGTGTTGTTGTGGTGTGTTGAAGAAGTGAAGAGAGTCGAGAAAGGGATCAAAGAGAAGTCGGGACCAACTCTCTGCACAATTGGCCGCCCATGCGCCTGCTGTGGACCGCCCCTGCGCCTCCTGTGGACCGCCCTTGTGCCTGGTGTGAGCCGCCCCTGCGCCTCACAAGGTCAGCCTTGCGTTCCTTGCTTCTGTTGGTGCAAACCTTGTTGGGTCTTCCTTCCTTCCTTTCCTTTGCCCTTGGCTTAGTTGATAGCTAGGCTAGTGTGGTTAGGAGGAGTTGTATGATAGAGATGTGCCTTAGGCACTCGTGTTGATGTTGAGGTTATGTTGTAGGCATATAGGAGCTTATTGTGATCTTGAGTTTTAAATTAAGGTTGTAGGTTGGTTATGTTTATGGAGACGAGTCTCATAACCCTTGCAGTGTATGATGTTGTGTGCCTTGCTATTGCAGGCGTTGGTTTCTTTCCCAAGAGGAAGCTGTGACGTGGTTTTGGATACGAGTATATGAGGTAAGTCCATAGGACTTACTTAGCGTTCAATTATGGATTTGTGTGATTGTGATGGTTGTGTGTGTTCATATGATTGTGCATTTATAACCTAAACCGGACTAGGATGAAGTTTATTATATTTAAATGACCCAAGTGTATTATAACGGGCGGTAACCACCGGTCTCCGCCTGCGGGTAGGAGGAGGTGCCTTGAAGATGATCTCACATGAGGGGACGAGTGATGACCACCCCCATGCAAAACTCATGTGTTACGTTGGATGGAACGGGGTTCTTGAGGTTCCTCGTGTTACAAAAGAAGTTGAATTAGTAATGGAATAACGTAAAAGAAAGATGATAAATGAATGTGAGTGGCATTGCATGCATGAGATGTTGATGTGTGTTTGTGCTAGCTATTACCTTCATACTTTTTCATTGTTGTAGCTAACGGTGTATACCGTGTTGTAGATGATATGCAGGTTAGGAAGACTGTAGAGTGAGGCAGATGGTGTGACCAGCCGAGGACCTCTGTACATTAGGATGCGTGGGATGAGATCTTTTGCATTGGATGTTTATGTTTGATGTTTTGTACCCGGCTTTGTGTTTGTAAACACTTTTGATGTATCATATACAACTTTTATGTATTTGGTTTTCCTCTACTTGTGCCTTGTTGTAAGATCAAGTGACCTTGTTGTCAGACTAGGGTCAGGATCCATTGTGAGATCCTAGCCCAATGTAGCATTCCAAGTCCTGTGGATTTGGGGTGTTACAGAGTTGTTATCAGAGCCTTAGGTTGACAACAATGACACTTGCTATCTGCAATAAAGGTAGAGTGAATAAATAAACAGAACCCACATGGGGTCTGACTTTTCAAAAGGTTTTGATTTTAAAGCGAGTACAGATGTTTTGGGATAGTATGTACAAAAGCCGTCACCCATATGAGGATCTCGACAATATATATATATATATATATATATATATATATATATATATATATATATATATATATATATATCTTATGTGTTGATGTGTATGCATGTACTATCAAGTATTATATATATCTATACATATGGCCTATATAGAGCCTTATACGTTAGGTGTGCATACCCCGTAAATGGCTCGGAATAGAGCTACTGTTGCAGGCCGAGGTAGAGGTAAACCACCTCTTCCTCCGGGAGGGATAGGACATGGACCGGATCCCACTACAGATCCACCAGTGGTGAAGGAGGCTCCTGAGAAGGTTGTTGAGAGTGTAGTTCCAGCTACGAGGAGTGGTGGGTCCAGGAGACAGCAGGCCCATCCAGGCTAGTCTGATGGCTCAGACCGTGTCTCCATTCGTGGACTAGAGTTCAGAGAGTATCTTAGACACTTTGAGGAGGCCATTAGAGCGGGCAGACGAGCTCCAGATTTTCCAGGGGATGAGGGATCATCTGAGAGATCCCATGGAGCTACTCAGGTGCCAGCTATGCCGGCACGTGCTGCTGAGGTTGCTCGAGTTGTAAAAGAGACCAGAGGGCCTCGACCAGATACCTAGTTGAAGGCATTTCATCAACAAGAAGTTCCACACTTCTCAGGGGAGATTGGCCTAGAGACTGAGGTGTGGATTGGGCATGTAGACTCAACTTTAGAGTCTATTCGATGCCCTGAGGACAAACGGGTAGAGCTTGTACAATCTCTATTCCGTGACCTGGCACACCAGTGGTGGAGGACAATTAGAGCACGAGAATCCGGATGTGTGCCACCACAAGGAATGATCCTCGAATGTATCGATTAAGTCCAAGAGCTCCCCAAAATACCTACAAAACCGACAAAAGCTCGTGTAGAGGTCTATTTCGACAATATGCATGAATTAAGCGTAAACGTCACGAACTAATGCGGAAATAAGCATGAGTGGAAAGGAAAACTATCTAAAAGAGTGCCTAACCTAGTGTCATAAATCATGTCATCAAAATACCCCATACTTGCCACTTGCTCGTCCCCGAGCAAGGTCCAACTAAAGGCTACGAGATGGCATGATTTATGAATGTGTAAAAACAGAAAAATCTTTTTGGAATTGTGCTTCTAAAGATGGATCAACTTCATAGTCATGTTTCATGACAATGGACAAGCAATCATGTATTAAATTAATGAAGGCACGGAAAGACAATCATACTTAACTCGAAAGCATGCATGAGAGGTGAAAATGATGAAGTCAAGATGATCATGAGAATATCCAATCTAGATCACTAAGTCATACACATATGCAAATAGGTCACAAGGACTTAGGAAAGAAGAGGCCAAGAAACGTGATGATAAGGTGGGAATATTCTAAGGTCATGTGGTGCAAATCCGGGAAAGGAACTAAACAACCACAACTTCACATTTATACTTCATCCACCAAAGTGTATTTTTCTCCTTCTTTTCTTCTCTTTTTCATTTTCTTTCACTTATTTTTGAGACAATGGCATTGGTGTACAAAAGCCGAAACCTTGGTGATTAGCGTACCTCGGGATTTTCCGAGGTGCCTCACACCGGGCACACATACCAAGGCTCGTTAGGACATTCGGTTTATCCGACTTTGGTAAGACACAAACACCCGATTATGTGAATGGTGCCGAGTTACTCGTCATCAAAACCGAAGTCCCCAAACCTATATTTTTTTCTACACTTTAACAACACATTCAACACTTCATTCATAACATTCATACACCAACTTCACCACCCCATAATTTCTTTTCACACACTCAACACACTAGCATACTCCTATTCCCGGATGGGTCAAAAGAGGTCAAATTTTTAATCAAGTGAGGTGTTCAAACAACATGATCTAGGTGAGAAGAAGAGAGATGAATTGCCTTAATCATTCCTAGATGATGTGCAAGAACTAGCATGTATTCGACTATCAATTCTCCATCCAATCAAGACAAGCATCATAATCACAATTCATGCATAGGATTCAAGAGAAGTATTTCAAGTCCACATATGTATAAATACATTCAACACACAAGTTCATCCAAAAGCCAATTCACAAAACAAACTCATTATAAGGGTCATATCCAAACTAAGAAGCACAAAAATTTTAAAAATTTCGATTTTTTTTTGGAGTTTTTGAAATATATATGTACAATGCAAAACATGAAAATAAACGTGTGACAATAAAACAAAACTATCCTAGATGCGATCATGTCATGCTAAGAATCATGAAAACCCCACCCCATACATAAAAACACATTGTCCCCAATGTGCAAATCAAGTAAAGAAGAGCGAAAGAAGTCCTCACAATGTAAAAATGTAGTGTTTTCGGTATTTTGGTTCACTAATGTGGAGTGGTGGTGCGGATGATCGATCAAGCATGGTAGAGAGCTCTTCATAGTCATTCCGGCGTTGAGACCCGCGCCAAGGTGTATGCGAGATGGGAGCTCTTCCACCCCTCAAAGACACCTTCAAGGCTTAAGTGTATGCGAGATGGTATTCCGCGGTCACACCGGTGAAATACTTGGCATCCTCATCCTCTATGATCCGAAGAAAGCCGATTCTTGAAAAGAATTCTTCATTGAAGTGCTTCATAACCGTCATGAATCCATCATGCTTGCCTCATTCATTCAACAATGGAGACTCCTTAGGAAAGGGACTTCAATCTTCGTGTGTACTCCGGGCAAGCAAGAAAGGATTGGAAGGAGTTGAAGTAAACTTAGCGCACTCTGCACAAAACCACGGGTAGAATTCAGAAACCACGGGCGTGGTTTGGTCAGGTAGGCCGTGGTTCTGGCAGAATTTGGCTACGACATGGTTTTCCACGGGCAGAAAATAAGAAACGACGGGCATGATTTGACCCTCTGGGCCGTGGTTCTGCCAGTTCTCTTCCTCCCTAGTGAGCTCTTCAAGTATGGTTCCGGGGTTGAAGGCAAGGATGTCCAGGGATGAGAGTACTTCATTGAACTCTTCCAAAGGTGAAGGAGGTGGAGGTAAGCCTTGAAGGATGGTAGGATCTCCTAGCATAAGAGCATGCCTAATCTCCTCAATCTCCCTCCTCATTTGTTCTTCTCTCTCGAAATTCAATCTTCTTGCATCCTCCAGGGCCAAATCCCTTAGCCATACTTGCTCCCGAGCTTCATTCAAATCTTCTTCAAGGTCTCTTATGGTCATAGTTGAATCGGGCACTTCTTGGAACTCCCCTGCAACGGCGCCAAAAACTTGTTACGCTAGAGATGTAGCACAAAAAGTCATACATTTACAAACTCGATCTAAAATCCTAAACTACCTAGCGAAACCCGTAGTGTACGGATCGTTATGTAGGAAGGAAAATATTCCGAGGTCGAACACAAGGACTGAGGTGAAATCAAGTCATTCAATGATGATGTATAGTGCAAATCTAAACTAAGACGAGATGAGAAATAAAGAAAGTGCAAAACACAATATTTTTTGTTGGTTTTGGGTGATTAACAAGGATCACAAATATATCACCACAAACAAGCAAACAACACAACAAACACGAGGATAGGTGATAAGAGGTAAGAAATGCGGATTCTAGAGATTCGGAATTCCGATTATGACAATGGACTCATGCTTCTAAAGATCAAATGAAATTTGTGGTTGTTCGGAGTTGGGTGTTTCTCTAATGGGAGCAATTACCGGGTAAGTCTCATGCTCCACTAGTCTCGCACCTAAGGTCCTATCACCGGGTAAGTCTAAAGGAAACTAAGGACGAAAATTCTACACAAACCGGCCACTACCAAAGGGTCAAACCCCTCCTTACTGGGTAAGTCTCGGAAAAGGTAAGTCTTAGGCAACGATCCTATCACACTCAATCCAATAGCGGCTTTTTTGGCTCACTACTACCTAGAGTTTATCATCTTATGTATCTAAGAGAGGAAATTACCGGGTAAGTCTCATTCCTCAAAAAGGTTGCTAACAAAGGTCACCCTAGGCTAGATTAAAGCTCAATAAATACTAGGATTTCAACACATCTACATCCAGAATTATCAATATAAGTACAATAGAACAAAACCACGGGTGGATCATGGAAACCACGGCCGTGGAAGCATGAAGAACAAGTCGTGGTTTGGGTCTGAGTTAGGGTTTCGAACACGAATCCATCCTAAACTAACCTGCAAGTCCATACAATCATAGTCCAAAGCATAAACATCATTCCTTCACCCTAGAATCACATCTACTCAGCCAACAACATACATTTCTAGATCAAACTTCATAAATAGAGCATGCTTGCAAGTCATAGCTAGATAATGAAGAATGAACCAAAGAAAAGACATTACAAGCTAGAATAGAAGTTACCAAGTCTTACAAAGGCTTCAAGAGTTGCTCTAAGTTGTCAACAAGGGAAACCTCACTCAAAACCACTCAAATCCTCAATTTAAAACTAAAATCTACACTAACCTCTCCCAAGAACACCCACAAGGGTGCTTGGAAGAGAAGCTACAATGGAAGAGGGTTGGAGAAGAGCTAGAGGAAAAGGTCCAAAAAGGAGCGAGAAGATGCTCTGAAATACAACCTGCAACATCACCTAAGTACTCCTCCAAAAAGCAAAGGTCGGGCAAAGGAATCGTGTGACAAGTGTCAAAGCTGTCCAGACAGAAACCACGGGCAAAACCACGGGCGTGGAAATGCCCTCTGGGCCGTGGTTCTGCACCAGAAGCCTTCCTTGGATCACCAAGTCATGAGTTGGTGCAAGGCATGCACCAACAAGGTCTTTTGTGTTCTCCTTTGCTCCTAGCTTGCTCCTTAAAGAGTCCGTATGTGTGCCACCACAAGGAATGATCCTCGAATGTATCGATTAAGTCCAAGAGCTCCCCAAAATACCTACAAAACCAACAAAAGCTCGTGTAGACGTCTATTTCGACAATATGCATGAATTAAGCGTAAACGTCACGAACTAATGGGGAAATAAGCATGAATGGAAAGGAAAACTATCTAAAAGAGTGCCTAAACTAGTGTCATAAATCATGTCATCACATATCAATAAGAAGTGCAAGAACTTATAAAGTGGTTTCAACCATCAAATTTTGAACATGATTTAGATCAAATTCCAAATTATCAAACTTGCAAGAAAATTTAGCAAAACATTCAAATCCTTCACAGTTCACAATTCATTTTAAACACATAAAAATTATCAAAAATCCAATTCACAACTAATTTTCTTCATTGAGGTCATCTCCAATCCTATAAGGAAAAAAATATTAATTTTCCAATTTTTTTTGGTTTTTCAAAGCTATAAATGCAAAGCAATAACGAAACATGTGACAAGGATAATGAATGATGAAAAGTACGGGACAATCAAGCAAGCAAGTATCACAAAGTTATTACAGACCAAAGTATTTCAATCACATCATACTTGAACTATACGTTATCTCCAACGTGCAATAAATATAAAGGAAAAAGTACATAAACTCATAAGTGTGATAAAGCTGCTAGGGAGTGAAACGTCATCATCAGAGCGGTGGTGGGAATGGGTGCCATGAGGGGTCGTATGTGTGGCCAAACTGAGTATGATAAAGGTCCCGCATCATCTGATGCCCCTCCTCCACGGTGCCTAGGTGGTTGTCCATGCTATCCATCCATGATTGCAATCCTGCAAGCCATGGAGGTTGCTCGTCGAACCATGTGGGGAGCTCGGACGTGCTAGCTCAGCGCTGGGAAGGACTAGCTCGTGGTCGAAGGGCGGTGGATCTATTAGGAGGCTCATGCTGCTATCCAATATACGGGAATGCAGGTGGCTACTCTTGAAAGCTGCCAAAGTCTCCATCAGCTCTATAACCACTAGGAACGGTATTTGTCCCCGTATCCATGTCGTCTTGACCCTGTCCTCCTACCGTCTCAGCTGCGGCATCGTCCTCGTCTACCTCTAGACCTCCCATATCAGTGTGCATCGGCTCGAACGTCAACTTCCATTTGTGAGGGTTCCGAATGGAGTATTCCGACCTCTATGGGATCCCTCTCCCACCTTTGCCATCCCAGGGCATAGCAGCATGCGGTGGTCCTCTGTGTCGGGGAATCAGAATACCCCTATGAATGAAAAGCTCAAGACCAAGAGGCCTAGCCTCTGCAGCAAGCTCACATGCGGAAAAATCAACTCCTAAGTGATGAGCAATAAGGGTCACTATCTCTCCGACGCAAATATCTCCCTTATCCTTATTCATAATCTTCCTCTGACTATCAACAAGTAATATGGCACAGTCAGGAGTGGTGCCAGTAGCCATGCAAAACAAAATGAAAAGCTCGTCGGCCTTAAACCGCGGTGGCGTCTCGGTCCTAGGAAACAAACATTCGGACATAATCTGATGTGCAAGCTTGAAGGACAGATTGTAGATCAAGCTTTCTTAGAGTCAGCCAGGTGCCACCTATCTGTAGAACTCATCACCATAGCAATGCTCTCCCAAAAGGCACTAGGTCTTGTAGCTCTAGGAAATGTCCCATGAGTGGTATCTCCAAACCCAAAAATCTGAGCAAACCTCCCAATAGACAAGTTATAGTTCTAGTTCATCATCCAAAACTTAACGGTCCTCTCCCTAGCATCATTGTCGAAGGAGCTAAGAAACTCCATGGTTAACTCTTCATAAGCATGCTCTCTAATGCATATGAAATCTCTAAGCCTAGCATTATCAATCATCATATTGAGATCATCCAAACATTCAGACATTCGAGCTCCTCAAGCACAAGGTACCTAAGGGATACAATGATTCGGGGTTGGATGGCGTTGTAGGCTTTCTTGTGTTCTTCTAGAATGCGGGGGAGTCTAGGAGGGGATTGTTATTGTTGTGGGGGTTGTGGTGGTGGTGGTTGGGAGGAGGAAGAGGACCCCTTGCTTTTCTTGAAAAATAACGGCCACTTCGACGCAAACCGTCCGTATTTGGCAAAACCACGGTCGGATCCTCCAAAACCATGGCCATGGAATCCAAAATATGTCCGTGCTTTTTGTCAATTTTTCAGAAACCGACGACAAAAAACATAAAACTCACAAGAAACAGTCCTAGGCTATTTCTAAGTCCAATTCCGTTCAGTTCACTAACAAATTTTCAACAAAATCGAAGGAATCAAACCGAGTTTGAGTTTGAGAGAAAAACCTAGGTTTTTGGATTGAAAAATCCAAATGCTTGCTGATTTTCTGAATATATGTGCAGTTTGAACGCAGAGAGCTTCAATTTGGGATGAAGAATCACTTCAAACGGTTGCTGGACGCGAAGATCGGGGTCGGGGTTAGAGGTCGGCGATTTTGCAAGCTGGGCATGGTTTTTGGGGGTTTTTTGTTGCAACTGTGAAGGGAAAGCAACCTTTTATATTTTTGTGGAATTTTGGAAAACCACGGCCCCCTGGCAAAACCACGACCATGGTTTCACCCGTGGCACTTCTCGACTTGTGTTTCCACGGGTCAAATTAGGAAACCACGGTTGTGGAAACCTATTTTTGCCCTTGGAATCTCTTTTTACGTCCTTTTTCAACAATTCCGACTTTGCTATTCTTCCTTACATCTTCTTGGAGATTTCCTAGTTCATGTCATCCAAACACACAAGAAAAACCGGAAATGAACCAACGAAAAACGACAAAACAAACTATCTAAGCTAATCTAAGGAAAAGGGTAATAAATCAATACCTTGGGTTGCCTCCTAAGAAGCACTTTGTTTAAGGTTCGTAGCTAGACCGTTCCTTTTTGTTGCTCAAGTGAGGAGGATAGGTGCAATCCCCTCAATCTGACTCTCCTGTATGTACTTTTTGAGTCGTTGACGATTGACCTTGAAAGCTCCGCATTGTTCACCCCATACTTCAACTGCACCATGGGTAAAAATATGTTTAATTACAAGCGGTCTGGTACAACGAGATTTCAACTTACCGGGAAATAGACGAAGGCGGGAATTGAAGAGAAGGACAAGGTCTCCTTCTTTCAAATCCTTCGGAACGATGTGCTTGTCATGCCACTTCTTCGTTCTTTCCTTGTATATCCACGCATTCTCATATGCATTCAAGCGGATTTCTTCTAGCTCATTAAAGTCAAGAAGACGTTTCTCTCCATCCTCCTTGATGTCAAAGTTCAGCCACTTAGTCGCCCAATAAGCCTTGTGCTCTAGCTCAATGGGAAGATGACAAGGCTTCCCATACACAAGGTTGTATGGTGTAGTGCCAATGGGAGTCTTGAAAGTTGTCCGGTACGCGCAAAGTGCATCATCGAGCTTTTGTGACCAATCTTTCCTCGTTGTAGAGAAAGTTTTCTCTAGAATGACCTTGATCTCTCTATTCGATATCTCCACTTGCCCGCTGGTTTGAGGAGGATAGTGAGTGGCAATCTTGTGAGTCACCCCATACTTGGCTAGTAAAGCTTCAAATTTATAGGTTGTGAAGTGCGTTCCTCCATCACTAATGATGGTTCGGGGCGTTCCAAACCTTGGGAAGATTGTTTTATTAAAGAACTTCACTAACACCATAGCATCATTAGTGGCAGAAGCAACCACTTCAACCCATCTTGAAACGTAGTCTACAACCAGAAGTATGTATTGGTTGCCACAAGAAGATGGGAATGGTCCCATAAAGTCCACACCCCATACGTCAAAGATCTCCACTTCTTGGATGTTGTTAAAGGGCATCTCATTCCTCCTATAAATGTTTCCTGTTCTTTAACAAGCATCGCAACAAGAAACAAAGTGTTAAACGTCCTTAAATAAAGTGGGCCAAAAGAAAACGGACTTCAATACCTTGGCATAAGTCTTGTGAGAACTAGTATGTCCTCCACAAGGTAGAGAATGGCAATGTCGGATGACGCTTTCAACTTCGTCTTCCGGTATACACCTTCGAAAAAGGCCATCTGGACCTCTCTTGAAGAGTAGAGGTTCATTCCAAAACTATTTCCGGACTTCCTTAAAGTACTTTTTCCGTTGAACGTAGGATAATCCGGTAGGTATTTCCTGACAAACCAAATAATTTAAAAAAAATCAACAAACCATGGTTCGTTACCTCTAGAAATGTGATGGAGACATTCTTCCATCATGTGCAGCTGCTCGTCAGGGAACGAGTCATCTATGGGCAAGTCGTCCTCTATGATGTGGGGAAGGCGATGTTCGCTCCAAACGGTGTGTGCAAGCTTTAAATTTATAACCCTAGACTTAAGCTTAAAACAAGGATGCGAACCCGCAGTGTACGGGTCAATCGTAGTAAAAGCAAGAAAACTCCAGGGGTCGATCACAGAGACTCGATGAAACAAAGTCAATACGGTATGCTATGTCAATTCTAACCACAAGAGCGATTAACACAATCAAAGATGAATAAGAAGTCAATAAAGCAAACATGCAATTCTAGGGATTAAAGCATCTAGTTGTGGTTCCAACTCAAGATCTATAGGTAAGCGGACAAAGCTGAGATTTTTGCGTGGGGAAGGTGTTACTAAAGTGGAGTAGATCACCGGGTAAGTCTCACTACACACTAATCCTGAACCGTAACTCCTATTACAGGGTAAGTCTCAAGGAATCAAGATAAAGAACTATAACCTCAAACTAACATACCATCTAAGGGAATAGAATCAACCTTTACCGGGTAAGTCTCAGGCTAACTCACAAAGATGGGATAGAAGCACACTCAAACCCCAATAAAGGATAAACCTTTATTACCTACACTTATGATCGTTAGTACACAAACTAAGGAATTACCGGGTAAGTCTCATCCTAAGCTTGCATTGAACCAGGAAGGTGTAATAAGAATAGGATTTAGCAAACTCTAACACTTAACTTTATGTTTCGGATCAGATAAGTCACCTCGGTCAGTCAATTTCCACCCCGGCCGAGATGTTCATCGACTGAACGAGATGCTTAGGGTTAAGGTTAAAGACTCGAACTTTCAGGATCCTACTGGAATCTAAGATTATTCTATCATTGTTTTTCCCACAACCTTCAGCTAATCACCCTAGAATCACACAAGGAAATTAACCACTCATCATCATTATGAAAGTATTAAAATATATGGGAAGAAAGTGAATATTTGAACAAAGAAGAATTTAATGAAAAGACTTCAATAACTGAATCAAATATCACAACAAAGCGTTCCTTGGATAGCAATCCAAAAAGACAAGACAATCAATGAGGGAATTGAAGACAATCTTACAAAAACCCTCCAAAAAGCTATAAAAGCTATGAACTTCAATCTTCCTTCAACCTTCAAAAAGGTTCTTCAAAACTCCCAACTTGGAGTATGCTGCTGCTGCTGCGTAAACAACTCTCTTGCGCTGATAGCGGATGCCGGAATTATGGGAAATCCGACCCTTTTTATAGGAAAATAAACCTCCAAAGATAATAGATCTTAGAAAGATATTTTCCCATAAATATAGGTAAAATATATGATTCTGCAAATCTCCTTCCTTCCAGAAGCCAAGCCCAAAAATATAAGATCACTTTCCAAATTTAAAAGATCTCATCCAAGAATAAAATATTCTCGCCGCGTCCTAGGTGTTCGCCTCGGTCGAGTCGGCGTCTCCGGATCGCCTCGGTCGAGATGAATCTCTGGTCAACCGAGGTGAGTCACAACTGAATGTGAAATCTCTCAAAACTGGTCCAAAGTGAATCTTTAATCCATGGCTATGCTCCCTGGATGTAGCTCCAAATGACTCATGACTCCTTTTGCTCCTTTTTGATGCAAAACGTACCATATTACCTGCAATTACAACGAAACTAGGTGTAGACCTCGATTCTCGCAAAGGTAGATGAATTGGTAGCAAAATCACATAATGTACATACAAACATGCAGATTATGAAAGATAAAACGTCCAAACAAACCTCATAATATAGACTATAATTCATGCTATCAAAATACCCCATACTTAGCCCTTGCTTGTCCCCAAGCAAGTTCCTCATATAGAAGACAAGATAGAATGGATTATAAGTCAAGAAAATCAATGAAAAAGTCTTTCAAAAACATTTTATGGTGTGTAACAATCATAGATCACTCTAAGAGAATACTTCCTGGAATTAAAAACTCGATATGATCAAAACATTTTATAAATATAAGAAAGTTGTTCATCTTTGCATAAAATCGCAGAATGCATAATAAATCATAACTATCAAAATTAATCATGTATAATCCAGTTTAAACCACTAAGTCAATCAACAAGCTCAAGGTCTCAAGGGCTTCCCAAAAGAAAAGGTCAAGAAACGTGTAGGGTAGGGATGTATGTAAGGTAATGTGGTGCTAGAATCCGGGAAAAGGATGAACTTCACTTTACTTTGACTTGCAACATCTTCCACCAATAAGCTTTGCTTATTTCACACTTTTTTCTTTTTTACTTTACTTTTTGGGATGCATGGACAGAGATGCACAATAACCGAAGCCTAGGAAATCTGCAATCATCAATTTCTCGAGATGCATCAAACCCTTGATGCACATACCATGACCCGTTAGGAATATCGCTCAATCCGACTTTGGCAAGACACAAACACCCGGCTATGTGAATGGTGCCGAGTTACTCATCTTCATGATTGACTTCCCCAAACCTAGAATTACTTTCTAACACTTCACTTCCAGCCCACTTCTCAACTTTAACTTGCTTTCACCACTTCGCTTGCTTCCAAATTCCCGGATAGGTAAAGGGAGGCAAAAATGTATATGAGGGGCTAAGCATGATCAAGAAGAAGAAGAAGAAGAGAATGAATTGCCTTGGTCTTTTCAAGAAGAAAGTGAGAGAACTTAACCTGCGGTGTCAACCTTCAAATTCAACATAATTTGGATAAAAACAAAGTATTATGCATGCTAATAATTTCAAACAAAGCATTTAGCAACTTAAACATATTATAAAACCTTTTAAACACATAAAGAATTTAAAACCAGTAGGTAAATCAAAATCTTCACTGAGATCATATCCAGATAAGTAACACAAAATCGTTTCGAAAACTTTCTGTTACGCACCTCGGTCGAGGTGTTCTTGGTTCAACCGAGGTGAAGTGCCTCGTTTCGCCAGAATCTCCCCGGTCGAGGTAAAATTTTAATTTTTTTTATTCTTTTTTTTTTTCGGTTTCGACGTTTTTCTCAATCAAATAACCTGTAGGTATGCATGCA
This sequence comes from Fagopyrum esculentum, assembly GCA_033239045.1. Lineage (NCBI taxonomy): Eukaryota > Viridiplantae > Streptophyta > Magnoliopsida > Caryophyllales > Polygonaceae > Fagopyrum > Fagopyrum esculentum. The sequence continues at coordinate 118,523,612 of BSUD01000004.1, forward strand.
GTCTCAGATAAACATATAGATGCAAAAGTGAAGCATAAATATAAATATCCGGTCAAATAGAGTCATACATCATAAGTCAAATAACGTCAAGTAGTCAAATAATACACAAATACCTCATACTTGGGACACACTGTCCCAGTGGGTCAAAATAAGTCTAAGGACAGGATACTCACCGAACATAGCTAAACTGCATGAAGAAGTAAGAAACAGCTCCCAGATAAGACTATCTCGGTTGGCGAAGCACATCTCGGTCGAGGTGTTCTGACAGTACCCGAGATGTATCTCAGTAAAGCTCGTTTCCTCAACTTCTCGAAATTTTGTTCTTCCAGTGTAGCTCCTGAACTATGATCCTTCCTTTTGGAATACCTGGTTGTTGTCTAGAGGAAAACAAAAACAAAGAAACTATCTAAACTAAACTAGAAAAGGGAGAAGAAAGCAATACCTTGGGTTGCCTCCCAAGAAGCGCTTGGTTTAAGGTCGCTAGCTGGACCCTTCTCCATAGAATTACTCAATGTACCTTGAACACAATGAAGTGCTCATCACATCCATCATAAAATTCTTCCAAAAAGGTTCCGGTTCCTAATTTCACCGGCAAATGGTAAGATCTCCCACGTACAAGCTTGTACGGCCTGGTCCTCACCGGAGTCCTACCGGTCTTCCTCTTTTTCCGTGGGACATAACTTATTCTTTCGTCCCATCCTTTCCTTGATCGAGAAAACAGCTTCTCAAGAATCCTAGTGGCTTCCCCATTTTTAGCTTGGGGATGGTACAAGGTCCTTAGCATGCGAGGGACCCCATATTTGAACAAATAACACTTCGTTGCCTTAGCGGTGAAGCGCTTGTTAACTTCACTCCTTATAATCCAAGGAGCATCTTCATCAAATAACTTCAATGGAGGTTTCATCTTGATCTTAGGAGGTTCTTTCGGAGGAGACCTCCAACTCTCCGGTGCCTTCCTGAAAAATTCAGAAATATTAATAGGGAATTCAAATGAAGTAGGAGAATGTACCTTGCAAAGTTCTCCAAGGTTTGAGACAAGTTTCATGTTGGGTTGATAATCCACACACGAAATCTCTCTCAGTTCAGCTGGTCTTTCTTCCACCTGGACCACAATCTCAGTAATTTGGCCAAAGTCTTCTGCATTTGCCTCTTCCGGTTCTGTAGGTTCTTCTTTTATCTCGACCGAGGTCACTTCCACCTCGACCGAGGTCTCAACAGTCAGATCGAGATCTTCCACATCTTCTCCTTCAAAAGCTTCAGGAAAAACTTCTGGTTTGACTGGAGGTATGCTCGAAACATGCAACACTTCCTTATGCTCCTCTTCCGGCTTAGCATAGGATAGGGTGCTTTCCTTGAGCTCCTCCACCTTCTTCATCAACCTTTCCCATCTTGTTTCAAAAGAATCCTCAAGAGGTTGCTCATAGATCTTTCTAGGGATATTCTGTTCATCCCATATCGCAAGTTCACGCTGAATGACCTCTTCTCTTTCCCATTCATTGTTGAACCAATAGAAGGAGTACTTCTCCTCCAAGTATTCATAATGATCTGCCCTAGCACTTTGTCTTGCTATCCAGGCTGGATCAAACATAGCCATCAGAAATCCTGAATACTACAAAACTCATAGAAAGAGTAGTTAGTAGCAACAGGGGCAAGTGCCCCGAAAGGAAACCGTAACCGGCTTGGTCTAGACCAAGTCCCCGACAACGGCGCCAAAAACTTGTTCGCTCCAAACGGTGTGTGCAAGCTTTAAATTTATAACCCTAGACTTAAGCTTAAAACAAGGATGCGAACCCGCAGTGTACGGGTCAATCGTAGTAAAAGCAAGAAAATTCCAGGGGTCGATCACAGGGACTTGATGAAACAAAGTCAATACGGTATGCTATGTCAATTCTAACCACAAGAGCGATTAACACAATCAAAGATGAATAAGAAGTCAATAAAGCAAACATGCAATTCTAGGGATTAAAGCATCTAGTTGTGGTTCCAACTCAAGATCTATAGATAAGCGGACAAAGCTGAGATTTTTGCGTGGGGAAGGTGTTACTAAAGTGGAGTAGATCACCGGGTAAGTCTCACTACACACTAATCCTGAACCGTAACTCCTATTACCGGGTAAGTCTCAAGGAATCAAGATAAAGAACTATAACCTCAAACTAACATACCATCTAAGGGAATAGAATCAACCTTTACCGGGTAAGTCTCAGGCTAACTCACAAAGATGGGATAGAAGCACACTCAAACCCCAATAAAGGATAAACCTTTATTACCTACACTTATGATCGTTAGTACACAAACTAAGGAATTACCGGGTAAGTCTCATCCTAAGCTTGCATTGAACCAGGAAGGTGTAATAAGAATAGGATTTAGCAAACTCTAACACTTAACTTTCTGTTTCGGATCAGATAAGTCACCTCGGTCAGTCAATTTCCACCCCGGCCGAGATGTTCATCGACTGAACGAGATGCTTAGGGTTAAGGTTAAAGACTCGAACTTTCAGGATCCTACTGGAATCTAAGATTATTCTATCATTGTTTTTCCCACAACCTTCAGCTAATCACCCTAGAATCACACAAGGAAATTAGCCACTCATCATCATTATGAAAGTATTAAAATATATGGGAAGAAAGTGAATATTTGAACAAAGAAGAATTTAATGAAAAGACTTCAATAACTGAATCAAATATCACAACAAAGCGTTCCTTGGATAGCAATCCAAAAAGACAAGACAATCAATGAGGGAATTGAAGACAATCTTACAAAAACCCTCCAAAAAGCTATAAAAGCTATGAACTTCAATCTTCCTTCAACCTTCAAAAAGGTTCTTCAAAACTCCCAACTTGGAGTATGCTGCTGCTGCTGCGCTGATAGCGGGTTGTTCTAACTGTAAGCGGATGTTTTCAGCCTCTAAGCATGATCGGATTTGTGGGAAATCCGACCCTTTTTATAGGAAAATAAACCTCCAAAGATAATAGATCTTAGAAAGATATTTTCCCATAAATATAGGTAAAATATATGATTCTGCAAATCTCCTTCCTTCCAGAAGCCAAGCCCAAAAATATAAGATCACTTTCCAAATTTAAAAGATCTCATCCAAGAATAAAATATTCTCGCCGCGTCCTAGGTGTTCGCCTCGGTCGAGTCGGCGTCTCCGGATCGCCTCGGTCGAGATGAATCTCTGGTCAACCGAGGTGAGTCACAACTGAATGTGAAATCTCTCAAAACTGGTCCAAAGTGAATCTTTAATCCATGGCTATGCTCCCTGGATGTAGCTCCAAATGACTCATGACTCCTTTTGCTCCTTTTTGATGCAAAACGTACCATATTACCTGCAATTACAACGAAACTAGGTGTAGACCTCGATTCTCGCAAAGGTAGATGAATTGGTAGCAAAATCACATAATGTACATACAAACATGCAGATTATGAAAGATAAAACGTCCAAACAAACCTCATAATATAGACTATAATTCATGCTATCAAAATACCCCATACTTAGCCCTTGCTTGTCCCCAAGCAAGTTCCTCATATAGAAGACAAGATAGAATGGATTATAAGTCAAGAAAATCAATGAAAAAGTCTTTCAAAAACATTTTATGGTGTGTAACAATCATAGATCACTCTAAGAGAATACTTCCTGGAATTAAAAACTCGATATGATCAAAACATTTTATAAATATAAGAAAGTTGTTCATCTTTGCATAAAATCGCAGAATGCATAATAAATCATAACTATCAAAATTAATCATGTATAATCCAGTTTAAACCACTAAGTCAATCAACAAGCTCAAGGTCTCAAGGGCTTCCCAAAAGAAAAGGTCAAGAAACGTGTAGGGTAGGGATGTATGTAAGGTAATGTGGTGCTAGAATCCGGGAAAAGGATGAACTTCACTTTACTTTGACTTGCAACATCTTCCACCAATAAGCTTTGCTTATTTCACACTTTTTTCTTTTTTACTTTACTTTTTGGGATGCATGGACAGAGATGCACAATAACCGAAGCCTAGGAAATCTGCAATCATCAATTTCTCGAGATGCATCAAACCCTTGATGCACATACCATGACCCGTTAGGAATATCGCTCAATCCGACTTTGGCAAGACACAAACACCCGGCTATGTGAATGGTGCCGAGTTACTCATCTTCATGATTGACTTCCCCAAACCTAGAATTACTTTCTAACACTTCACTTCCAGCCCACTTCTCAACTTTAACTTGCTTTCACCACTTCGCTTGCTTCCAAATTCCCGGATAGGTAAAGGGAGGCAAAAATGTATATGAGGGGCTAAGCATGATCAAGAAGAAGAAGAAGAAGAGAATGAATTGCCTTGGTCTTTTCAAGAAGAAAGTGAGAGAACTTAACCTGCGGTGTCAACCTTCAAATTCAACATAATTTGGATAAAAACAAAGTATTATGCATGCTAATAATTTCAAACAAAGCATTTAGCAACTTAAACATATTATAAAACCTTTTAAACACATAAAGAATTTAAAACCAGTAGGTAAATAAAAATCTTCACTGAGATCATATCCAGATAAGTAACACAAAATCGTTTCGAAAACTTTCTGTTACGCACCTCGGTCGAGGTGTTCTTGGTTCAACCGAGGTGAAGTGCCTCGTTTCGCCAGAATCTCCCCGGTCGAGGTAAAATTTTATTTTTTTTTATTCTTTTTATTTTTTTTCGGTTTCGACGTTTTTCTCAATCAAATAACCTGTAGGTATGCATGCAGTCTCAGATAAACATATAGATGCAAAAGTGAAGCATAAATATAAATATCCGGTCAAATAGAGTCATACATCATAAGTCAAATAATACACAAATACCTCATACTTGGGACACACTGTCCCAGTGGGTCAAAATAAGTCTAAGGACAGGATACTCACCGAACATAGCTAAACTGCATGAAGAAGTAAGAAACAGCTCCCAGATAAGACTATCTCGGTTGGCGAAGCACATCTCGGTCGAGGTGTTCTGACAGTACCCGAGATGTATCTCAGTAAAGCTCGTTTCCTCAACTTCTCGAAATTTTGTTCTTCCAGTGTAGCTCCTGAACTATGATCCTTCCTTTTGGAATACCTGGTTGTTGTCTAGAGGAAAACAAAAACAAAGAAACTATCTAAACTAAACTAGAAAAGGGAGAAGAAAGCAATACCTTGGGTTGCCTCCCAAGAAGCGCTTGGTTTAAGGTCGCTAGCTGGACCCTTCTCCATAGAATTACTCAATGTACCTTGAACACAATGAAGTGCTCATCACATCCATCATAAAATTCTTCCAAAAAGGTTCCGGTTCCTAATTTCACCGGCAAATGGTAAGATCTCCCACGTACAAGCTTGTACGGCCTGGTCCTCACCGGAGTCCTACCGGTCTTCCTCTTTTTCCGTGGGACATAACTTATTCTTTCGTCCCATCCTTTCCTTGATCGAGAAAACAGCTTCTCAAGAATCCTAGTGGCTTCCCCATTTTTAGCTTGGGGATGGTACAAGGTCCTTAGCATGCGAGGGACCCCATATTTGAACAAATAACACTTCGTTGCCTTAGCGGTGAAGCGCTTGTTAACTTCACTCCTTATAATCCAAGGAGCATCTTCATCAAATAACTTCAATGGAGGTTTCATCTTGATCTTAGGAGGTTCTTTCGGAGGAGACCTCCAACTCTCCGGTGCCTTCCTGAAAAATTCAGAAATATTAATAGGGAATTCAAATGAAGTAGGAGAATGTACCTTGCAAAGTTCTCCAAGGTTTGAGACAAGTTTCATGTTGGGTTGATAATCCACACACGAAATCTCTCTCAGTTCAGCTGGTCTTTCTTCCACCTGGACCACAATCTCAGTAATTTGGCCAAAGTCTTCTGCATTTGCCTCTTCCGGTTCTGTAGGTTCTTCTTTTATCTCGACCGAGGTCACTTCCACCTCGACCGAGGTCTCAACAGTCAGATCGAGATCTTCCACATCTTCTCCTTCAAAAGCTTCAGGAAAAACTTCTGGTTTGACTGGAGGTATGCTCGAAACATGCAACACTTCCTTATGCTCCTCTTCCGGCTTAGCATAGGATAGGGTGCTTTCCTTGAGCTCCTCCACCTTCTTCATCAACCTTTCCCATCTTGTTTCAAAAGAATCCTCAAGAGGTTGCTCATAGATCTTTCTAGGGATATTCTGTTCATCCCATATCGCAAGTTCACGCTGAATGACCTCTTCTCTTTCCCATTCATTGTTGAACCAATAGAAGGAGTACTTCTCCTCCAAGTATTCATAATGATCTGCCCTAGCACTTTGTCTTGCTATCCAGGCTGGATCAAACATAGCCATCAGAAATCCTGAATACTACAAAACTCATAGAAAGAGTAGTTAGTAGCAACAGGGGCAAGTGCCCCGAAAGGAAACCGTAACCGGCTTGGTCTAGACCAAGTCCCCGACAACGGCGCCAAAAACTTGTTCGCTCCAAACGGTGTGTGCAAGCTTTAAATTTATAACCCTAGACTTAAGCTTAAAACAAGGATGCGAACCCGCAGTGTACGGGTCAATCGTAGTAAAAGCAAGAAAATTCCAGGGGTCGATCACAGGGACTTGATGAAGCAAAGTCAATACGGTATGCTATGTCAATTCTAACCACAAGAGCGATTAACACAATCAAAGATGAATAAGAAGTCAATAAAGCAAACATGCAATTCTAGGGATTAAAGCATCTAGTTGTGGTTCCAACTCAAGATCTATAGATAAGCGGACAAAGCTGAGATTTTTGCGTGGGGAAGGTGTTACTAAAGTGGAGTAGATCACCGGGTAAGTCTCACTACACACTAATCCTGAACCGTAACTCCTATTACCGGGTAAGTCTCAAGGAATCAAGATAAAGAACTATAACCTCAAACTAACATACCATCTAAGGGAATAGAATCAACCTTTACCGGGTAAGTCTCAGGCTAACTCACAAAGATGGGATAGAAGCACACTCAAACCCCAATAAAGGATAAACCTTTATTACCTACACTTATGATCGTTAGTACACAAACTAAGGAATTACCGGGTAAGTCTCATCCTAAGCTTGCATTGAACCAGGAAGGTGTAATAAGAATAGGATTTAGCAAACTCTAACACTTAACTTTCTGTTTCGGATCAGATAAGTCACATCGGTCAGTCAATTTCCACCCCGGCCGAGATGTTCATCGACTGAACGAGATGCTTAGGGTTAAGGTTAAAGACTCGAACTTTCAGGATCCTACTGGAATCTAAGATTATTCTATCATTGTTTTTCCCACAACCTTCAGCTAATCACCCTAGAATCACACAAGGAAATTAGCCACTCATCATCATTATGAAAGTATTAAAATATATGGGAAGAAAGTGAATATTTGAGCAAAGAAGAATTTAATGAAAAGACTTCAATAACTGAATCAAATATCACAACAAAGCGTTCCTTGGATAGCAATCCAAAAAGACAAGACAATCAATGAGGGAATTGAAGACAATCTTACAAAAACCCTCCAAAAAGCTATAAAAGCTATGAACTTCAATCTTCCTTCAACCTTCAAAAAGGTTCTTCAAAACTCCCAACTTGGAGTATGCTGCTGCTGCTGCGTAAACGACTCTCTTGCGCTGATATCGGATGCTGGAATTATGGGAAATCCGACCCTTTTTATAGGAAAATAAACCTCCAAAGATAATAGATCTTAGAAAGATATTTTCCCATAAATATAGGTAAAATATATGATTCTGCAAATCTCCTTCCTTCCAGAAGCCAAGCCCAAAAATATAAGATCAATTTCCAAATTTAAAAGATCTCATCCAAGAATAAAATATTCTCGCCGCGTCCTAGGTGTTCGCCTCGGTCGAGTCGGCGTCTCCGGATCGCCTCGGTCGAGATGAATCTCTGGTCAACCGAGGTGAGTCACAACTGAATGTGAAATCTCTCAAAACTGGTCCAAAGTGAATCTTTAATCCATGGCTATGCTCCATGGATGTAGCTCCAAATGACTCATGACTCCTTTTGCTCCTTTTTGATGCAAAACGTACCATATTACCTGCAATTACAACGAAACTAGGTGTAGACCTCGATTCTCGCAAAGGTAGATGAATTGGTAGCAAAATCACATAATGTACATACAAACATGCAGATTATGAAAGATAAAACGTCCAAACAAACCTCATAATATAGACTATAATTCATGCTATCAGGCGACTTAGGTGGTCTGTTACGGAGTTCTCGGATCCCTTCTTGTCTTGGATCTCTAGATCAAACTCTTGGAGGAAAAGAATCCACCTAATCAACCGCGGTTTTGCATCCTTCTTGGTGAGCAAATACCGTATGGTTACGTGATCGGTGTAGATAATCACCTTCGCTCCTACAAGATAAGAACAAAATTTCTCAAACGCATATACAACTGCAAGTAATTCCTTCTCTGTAGTGGTGTAGTTCCGTTGAGCTTCATCTAGCATCTTGCTAGCATAATAGATGGCATGAGTACGCCCATCCTTCTTCTGTCTGAGCACCGCTCCTACCTCCATGTCACTTGAATCGCACATCACTTCGAATGGAAGATTCCAATCCGGAGGTTGAATGATGGGTGCTGATATTAACGCTTCCTTGATCCTGTCAAAGACATCTAGACATTCCTTCAAAAGTTCAAAGACTACATCCTTCATTAGTAGGTTAGTCAATGACTTAGAAATCTTAGAAAAATCCTTAATGAACCTTCTATAAAACCCAGCATGTCCAAGGAAACTCCTTACCCCTTTCACCGATGATGGTGGAGGTAGCTTCTCGATCGTCTCGATCTTGGCTCTATCAACCTCGTTGCCACGATTCGAGACCAAATGACCTAAACAATTCCTTCGATCACAATAAAATGACACTTATCCCAGTTTAGAACAAGGTTAGTGTCTTCACAATGCTGTAGGACTAAGGAAAGGTTAGCAAGACAATTGTCAAAAGAAGAACCATAATTGGAGAATTCGTCCATGAAAACCTCCATGATGTTTTCGATATATTCAGAAAATATCGTCATTATACACCTTTGAAAGGTGGCTGGAGCGTTGCACAAGCCAAACGGCATCCTCCTATAAGCGAACGTACCCTAAGGGCACGTGAATGTAGTCTTCTCCTAATCGTCCGGGTGGATGGGAATATGAAAGAAACCACCATAACCATCCAAGTAACAGAAATGAGAATGTTGCGCTAACCTTTCAAACATGGTCAATGAAAGGTAGAGGAAAGTGATCCTTCCTAGTGGCGACATTCAGCTTCTTGTAGTCAATGCACACGCGCCATCTTATAATGGTTCTAGTGGGGATTAACTCGTTGTTCTTGTTAGTCACAACGGTCATTCCCCCTTTCTTTGGAACAACGTGGACGGGGCTACCACTTACTATCGGATATGGGAAAGATGATACCTGCATCAAGAAGTTTGAGAACATCCTTCTTCACAACCTCTTTCATGATCGGATTTAACCGTCGTTGAGGTTCACGCTAAGGCTTGTGGTCATCCTCCATCAATATTTTATGCACGTACAAAGAGGGTTTGATACCTACTAGATCATCTGTTGTGTATTCTATGGCTTTCCTATGTATTCTCAATACATTATAAGCCTAGCATGCTCATCAATAGTTAAGGCAGCACTAACTATGACCGGATATGTAGAGTTTGGTCCAAGGAAAGCGTACCTTAAGTGTGTAGGAAGAGGCTTCAACTCTAAGGTTGGCGGTGCCTTTGTTGGTATGTTAACACCTTCCGAAGTGTCCTTGGATGTTCCCAAGGGTGTAGTAGAGGTAGAATAATGTCCAGGAGTGTTTTCAAGAAGAGGGAAATAAGTCTCGGGAATTTCAGATTCCACGGCCCCACTGCTACTTCCACGGCCGTGGTTTCCCCCGTGGTGGCATTCGACTTTTGGTTCCACGGGGGAATTAATTAAATTAATTCTTTCCACCCCGTGGAATCTTGATTTTGGCCGTGGTTTCGGCCAGTTTGCGAGCCAACGTGCAATTCTTCAAAGGCTTCATTTGGCTCCTCTTCTAGCACCTCCAAAGCCTTGACCTCGGAGTCATAACCTTCTTCGATTCCTCCTTCCATTATGCTCATACTAATGACTTTCTGCAAAGGATCATTAAGTAAAATAGAACTAACCATCTCTCTTGAGTCTTCATCATCATGGATGTTGAAAACTTCTTCTCTTAGAGGTGGCTCCTTGATTAAAGCTGAGAGTATAAACTCAACTTTCTCCTCTCCAATATTGAATTGTAGCTTGGCGTTCTTGCAATCTACCAAGCAACCAAACGTTGCTAGAAACGGTCTCCCAAGTATGATTGGGATTGGGTAATCTACAGGAATGTCCAAAAGTACAAAATCAAATGGAATATAAAACTCACCAAGCTTTACGGGAAAATCCTCAAGAATGCCAACGGGTCAAGTGATGGATCGATCCGCCATGTATAACGTCATCTTCACCGGTTTAGACTCCCCTAAACCAACCTTCTCGCACAATGCAAGCGGGTTAGTGCTCACGCTTGCCCCAAGATCGCAAAGTGCACTATACGTGCCTTCTCCAACTCCTATGGGAACGCAAAATGATCCCGGATCTCTCAGCTTGGGTGGCATCTTTTCCGATATTGTTTTGATGAGATCCAATGAATCGGAAGTCATCTTGACTTCACCAAAATCCTCTAGCTTCCTCTTGTTTGAGAGGATTTCCTTCAAGAACTTTCCATAGGCCGGCATAACTAAAATTGCATCAATAAAAGGTATGTTAATATTCACTTTGCTCATGAGTTCAACGAACTTACCAAAGTGTTTGTCTAGATGCGCTCTCACTCTAGATTGTGGAAACGGCAGCGGAGGTTTGTAGGCTGGAGGAGGAACATAAACGGCGGCTTTTTCCTTCTCCTTCTCATTCGGAACCTCGATCTCCATGGGTTGTTTTCCCTTGTCAACTGCCTTTGGTGTAGGATCGGTGGTCTTCATGTAATATCCGGAAATTTTTTTTCTTTCCGTTCATTTCCAAGACAATATAATCTTGGTATTTTATGTGATGAATTAAACACATAAAATGATCTTTAAAAAACTTTTATGATTTTATGTGGAATTTTGATCAAATAAAATACTACTTATAACACTCTTACAAAACTAGTTTTAAATGGCCCGTTGACAAGTGTTTGACAAGCCGAAGACAAGCTCAAGACAAACCCATGACAAGGTAATGACAAGCCCATGACAAGAGCCCATCCAAGCCCAACTCTCTTTGTATCTTCTCAGCCATCCGTCAGCCCTAGACGAAACCCTAGTGCGGCAAATAACCTCCTCTTGCCCTCACGTGCAACGCCTGGATTGCAGCTTGAAGATACGCTCCTCTCCTTCACCTCTCTTTCACGATCGTTTAGCGCATGCGGCAACCTTCTTCCACTTCCCTCTCTTCCGTCTTGGACGCCGTCTTCTACATCGCAACCTGGATGGCGCCGGAGAAGTTCCTTCCTACGCCAGCAGTGAAGCAAGATCGTTGCTGCTTGTGTATGCCGGATGAAGACAATGATTTCCTTGTCTAGTAGACTCGGCCTCACGCTCAATGGGCCGTCAAGACCAGCAAACGAGCCGCCTCCCTCGTGGCCTGTAGGCGACAACAGCACCGGACTATCCCTTCTCCTCCAGCCCCACAACCGCAACTCCTTTACGACACCAGACCCTGTTGGTGCGCCTTGCCCTAGCCGCAGGTGAGGCTACGAACCCGGAACCGCTGGTGCGGTAGCTAGAGCCGCAGGTGGTTCAGTCTGGACCGCAGGGGCGCCTCCTCCCAACCGCTGGTGCGTCCAAGTGATAGGGATCTCGATCCGTCTTCTTCAGTCTACACACGAGCTTATTGAGTCCGTCTAGTCGGGTAAGGACCTCGACCCTCTTCCTTCTGTACCCTCTCTCTATATGTGCTAATTAGAATCCCGTTGGGATCTTGGAACGGTTCACAACAGCCCTAGAGAGTGCTTGCTGAGCTGATGCGTTTTTATGAGTTTTCGGAAGTGACAAACAGTCAACTTCGGGTCCAGATTTGGGTAAGTTAGACTTCTCCTTTGTTGCTGATTTTCGGATATGTTACAGTTGGTATTATATAGTATAACATACTGAAATTTTAGAGTATTCTGAATTATAGTTTAGGAGTTATGGTTGTCCAAAGTTGGCTCTTCATGCAGTTTTTCTTTAGTGTGCTGAGTTTGAGGAAATTTGCTTGAGATGCAGTTTTGTGGAATAAATTTGGAGGGGTTATTGACTTCTGTTAGACTTGAATTTCTGACAAGTTATAGTTGATATAGTATAGTAGATCGTACTAAAATTTTAGAGGAATCCATGCTACGGTTTGAGAGTTATGGTGTCTCAAAGTTGACTCCTCACACAGTTTTTATAACTGTGCTGAGTGTTAGGAAAAACAGCATGTGATGCTGTTTTGAGAGATAGTTTTGAATAAGAGTTTGATCTCTGTTTGACTTGAATTTTGGATATGATATAGTTGGCATATTGTGGTGGAACATATTAAAATTTGGGATGGATCCAGCAAGTGGTTTAGGAGTTATGAATTTTTGAAGTTGAGACCTTAAACAGTTTTCTGGATGTTTGTTGAGTGCTGGAATTTTTCTGGGTTGTGCAGTCATGTTTGAGCTTAAGTTTGGATACCTTAGAAACATAATCCACCGTTCAGTTTTTAACATGTTAAAGAGTGTCTTGCATAGTGTGGTGTATCAAAAGTTGGGGTTGAGCCAACGGTTGGATTTAGATCTATGAAGGTGTAAAGTAGACTGGCTGAGCAGTTAAGAAATACTCAGTTTTTGGCTAAGTCTGAATTTCTGGTTTAGGAACTGACTTTGAGAATTTGTGTAGAAGTGATTATTAGGTATTTTTGGGAAATTCTGACTACTATGGATAGAGTGCATAGCATAAAAGACTTAGATATTTTTGTTAGACTTTTTATATTTTTTATTCGGTTCTCATATCTTAAGCCAAAGTCGGACCTTGACGACTTTTTATGAAAGTCAAGAATGTAGTTAACTCTTCTAAATCTTTAGCAAACCTTCCTTTGAGAGTTTGAGTGTGGTTTTGAGTTCCAAAGAATAGTTTGGAACTTTGTTATGGAATTTTATAAAGTTTCGGGACCAGGGGTAAAACAGTCATTTATCCGTATAAGGGTATTTTGGTAATTTAGCTGATGATAGAGTTAAATATCTGAGAAGTCAGAGACTTCTAATTAAGTGGGATATATTATTGATCCACTTGCCTTTTATAACAGGCGGTTGAGTTCCTGCGGTTACAGACCGAGTCGAGATAACGAGATTATGTTTGAATTCAGGTAAGTCCTTTGGGCTTACTTAGCTGACTTCTAGATATGAGTATGAATGATGGTAGTGGTGTGTGAATGAGATGCTTATAGTTATATTTTAGTAAAATTTAAATATCGACCTATACCTTGGCCTAAGAGTAACGGGCGGTGGCATTCTGCTCAGTTAGCTTGAGGGCGCTGGGGGTTTCTTAAGGGACTAGTCCACACTCGGTTTCTAGTGATGCTACCGGCGGAGGTAAGCTAGACCTACACCCAGTTGGATAAGGAACGGAGGCGAGAACTCTTAAAATTTCTCGTGCCACAACTGTAAAATGGTATAAGGCGACTCACTTAATGAACAGATAATAACCGGTTTGTGTGCCAGCATGATGATTGTTTTATGTTATCTTGAGTGTGTTTGTGCTATCCTTATTCTGCTTATTTTTGGATCGTTAGCTAACGGTTTATCCGTGTTGTAGATTTGTAGAGATAGACAGTTGCAGAGTGATCCGGAACGGATGGTCAGCCGGGTCCACGTACTCATTAGATGGGGACGGGGGAGTCTCCCTTACAGCATGCATGTTATGTATATGTATATGTTTTGTAAGGCTGTCACATGTGTACATTCATACAGTAAAAATATTATGTTTTGAAATTGTTTTAAATACATTTGTGCCTTGTTGTAAGATCATAGTAAAATTGTTGTTAAACCAAGGTCGGGACCCATTGTGAGGTCCTAACCAGTGGCTCCCCGAGTTCCGAGAACTTGGGGTGTTACAACATGGTATCAGAGCTGTGGGTTGGCAACAATGGCACTTGAAATCTTCTGAAAGACCGAATGTATGAAATAACTAGAACCCGAAAGGGGTCTAAGATTTTCAAAACGGATTTCTGTTTTTACACAAGTGCACAGTCGGGTTGTTGGGTTAGTAGTACGTTGGAGCACCATCGTTCACCGTGGATCTCTGTAACTTGGATTGTTAGGTGAGTTAGTATATACATAATACACTTATAGTTATATGTTTTAATGCATGATTTTACATATGTATATGTGTAGCATGTTAGTATCCTAAAGGATATTTTAGATCTTTTAGTTGTGATATCATGAAGCGATTATCGCCTCATGATAAATCCGTAGCGGACTTGAAGAATTTTCAACACGAGACAATGGATTCAGACCTAGGATTGAGTAATATACTCTGGTGGGCGTCCTTGTGACCATATAAATCATCCGAAAAACGAGTGGGCAAAGAAGTACAGATGTGGAGACAATTTTCACCACAAGTACCGTCCGATGGGAAAGGAATCCCCGAGTCAATTCAGGCAGAAGGAACAGGAGGTCATACAAGGGACTTGGTCGTATGAGACTGAAAGATGAATTAGAAGAATCATGTAAGGGACGACGAGAGATCAGATTAGAGATAACGATAAGGGAACAAGAATCATACAGAACGGAGTACAACCAAGAATTTCAGAATAAAAGATGTTACAATCAAGGCAGACGCCGCCACATGCAAGCATGAGCATGAGAGTACAAAGAAGATAAGGTGCTGACCCGAGGCGAAGAATTAAAGGAGTACAAAGACAACCATTGACAAATGAGTTTAAAGACGTGAAATAAATTTCATCATCATAGAGACGGTTTGACTTACTTAGAGATGCAAGAAATTGTAAGAAATCCAGACGTAAGTATCAAATACAGTAGAAGTCTGAAATTTAGACAAAAAGAATTCTATAAAAGTGGCATTACAACACAAGACCAGATAAAGGGAAGAATGTGGGAAAGTGATTCTGGTGGACTAAGGAGTCCACAATAACTTCTCATTCACCTAAAGATCTGAGTTACCAACAGTTACAGTCATATTAGATAACCGCAAACAGATGATGAACAAAGTAAGAATAATTGTGAAGACATGCTTACAAGTTATCGTGGAAGACTTAATAAACTCATTGACGGCAGATGAATGTTAGGACTAGACTCAGAAGAATATAGTGATCCCATAAGAGAATAAGAGAAATGCAACTTTGGAAGGAGCTGAAGGAGTATTAACAAAGAAATTGGGAGAGATAGATTTCACCAAGCGTATCAAACTTCAAAAGAAATAGAAGAACAATAAGTCCGTGATCTTATAGAAGGTCAACTAAAGACTAGTTGGTAATAACTGAGTCATAACACGTGCAGGTCAACTAGTAGTAACTGGTTGGCAGATAAGGAGACACGTCAGTAACTCTAATTAAGAACTTAAGAGGAAAGACTAGACAACAGGAATGACCCTTATGTGTTTTGAGACCGAGAGAATTGTGTAAGTGATTTACTACTTACCGGCTAGGGAAAAGATACATATCACAACTAGTACAGATGAATTATAAAAAGAGAACTAGAGGAGTAAGAAGTATAAACTTTTGATAAGGTTCTATGTCAGACAGGACAGAGTGTGCATAGCATTTCATACAAGGGAAAATGATGATTCTCCTACGATAATTGCGGAAGAAACCTTTGTGACTAAGAGATGCACGGAATGAAGACCTATAATATAGAGTAAGAGCGAAGATAGAACCCTACAAGGGCAGAGGAGTTTTAACCTCGTTAGAGAGATAAGAAGTGGTGAGGAATCACGACGCCAGTATCAAAAAGAGTAGGAGGCCGGTAGCAGAATCAATAGAGTTCAACGGAGCAATATTATAAACAACACTAAGGAAGGAACATGAGAGAATGACCTAGGGGACTCGAGAAATAGAGTTGGCCTAAGGAAATGGAAGTGGGAAGGATATAACGAACTAACGAAGGGAAAGGATTAACCGAGTAGTTGAGGCTTACCAAATTTATGCCAGTAGAGCATGAGACGAGGGAGTTCAGGATATTGAAATAAGGCAACTATAGACTGACTGATGTCAATGGAGGACGTGCAAGTGTTTCTTTTGATATTGAGGAGTTATGTGCCGTTAAGAAAAGATATTTGTGATGGTGGATTTACGGATTAGCCTTACCGACGCCTTGGAGGATTACCTCAAGTAGGTAATGACACCTTTCTTCGATTAACTAAGGGCATGAAGAGAATTGTGTTAGAGATTTCTTCTGGATGGTTAAGATCAACTCTGGGTGAGTCAAAGAGTTTGGATGCGTGTTAGGAGAATTCCAAAAGTAGACGGAAGAGGTCGTCTTCCAACCGTTACCTTAGTTCCTTAAGGCAAGTAAGGAAGGTAATTGGTACTTCATCCGGATAGGACTTATGGTGTAATAGAGAGGAAGAGTGTTAGAGTCAATCATTTTGGACACACGGAAAATGTCCTTATGATTAACGGATGGAAATATAACTATCAAAGTAGCACTGCGGAAGCGTGATGGGTCCTAACCCACAGAACAAGAAATTCGAGAATATAGGAAATGACGTGTCGAGTTTAAGACGGTGATAATTGGTGAATTGCATTTCGTTTGGAAGGAACTTGAAATAGGCTACGTGGAGTGACAGGAAATTTTGTAAAGGAACTGTATCACTATCTAGATAGACGAGAAAGTATGTGCACACAGAATTATAGAAAGAGAGTGGTACCCATTATAGATCCAAATGAAGCATGCCGACCTCGGCACATGTCTGCAAACAAGTCAATTTGGAATTTAATACCTAACAGGGTACTTTAGAATGAGTTTCTTAATGGAACGAAAAAGGGAGTAACGATGTAATAAAGGTATTGTGTAGGGCCTGCACTAACAAGCTCAAGGTGAGTAACTATCAAGCTGAATCGAAAGACATATAAGAAAAGGAAGCCACGAGAGTGTACTTACAAACCAGTATCCGTACATATAGAAAACTTAATCTCAAGAGTAGAGTATATGGAGAATTTTATATCAGAACGGTGTCGAGTTGCGTTTTGAGTCAGAGGGATATTATAGGACCCAGTGCAATGCTAACAACTATTGAGTAGTGTGAGCAAGTAACGGCGACGTGAGATCACCTGGTATCTAATATCGTCATTCCGGACATATTATATGTCACTCAAGACCTTGGAAAATACGTGAGAAGCCTAAGGTTGAGCTAACAATATATTAGAGATCCATAAATAGTATATTAATGCTAAGTGAATGCAGACGATGACCATTGGATTTGTGTCTCAAGTGCTAGACCAGAAAAGGGTAAAGGTGATGATTCCTTACCTGAGAAATAAGATGATTGAGTCATATTAAAAGACAAGATCAAGTAGGTCGTGATACGAAGAGCATTAGGCACTTGGTAAAGTGATGGCGGAAGTCTAAGACCTTTGGCCTGAGTGTGTAGTCAAGTAATCATAAAGAAGGGAAGAAATTAACTAGATTATTTTCTGAACGGTCATCAAAGGACCTGGAGGTGAGTTGCAAAATGCGACTACTTGAGGCTATAAAGTGGTTTATAAGTGAGTGATGGACTAGTAATCCTCACCCTATTGGAGAGTGTAAACCCAGTTTCTACGGATTCAGTTAGAGGGATACTTACCAGACAAAGATTAGGACATATGTCTCATAATATGGATAGTATGAGACATAACCTTTCTGAGACCTTTGTCGAGATAGTTGTAATCTAGGGGGCGACGAGTTAGGGCTTGGCCCTATATCTGTGTTATATTGTCTGACTACTTGCTTATTTTCATGCGTGAATGCTTAGTCGGGATGTGTGTTATTGGTGACCTTGATGTGCGGGATACTTATATGTGGAAACGATGGGTCGTGTGCGGTAACAAGTAGATACACTAGATTCGTACTTTGAGGGTTGACCTTATGACTGGTGTATTTTAAGTTTCGGGGTGAAACTTATTCTAAGGCGGGATTGATGTAATACCCGGAAATATTTCTTCCAGCTATTTCGGAAACAAATCATAACTCGACCGTTGTGACCTCTTTCCGGCGGTTTAGTTCTTTTGTATGGACTCCGACATTACGAGTCTTCTTTTAAGTTTCGGGACGAAACTTATTTTTAAGGGGGTACTGATGTAATATCCGGAAATTTTTTTTTCTTTCCGTTCATTTCCAAGCCGACATAATCTTGGTATTTTATGTGATGAATTAAACACATAAAATGATCTTTAAAAAACTTTTATGATTTTATGTGGAATTTTGATCAAATAAAATACTACTTATAACACTCTTACAAAACTAGTTTTAAATGGCCCGTTGACAAGTGTTTGACAAGCCCAAGACAAGCTCAAGACAAACCCATGACAAGGTCATGACAAGCCCATGACAAGAGCCTATCCAAGCCCAACTCTCTTTGTATCTTCTCAGCCATCCGTCAGCCCTAGACGAAACCCTAGTGCGGCAAACAGCCTCCTCTTGCCCTCACGTGCAACGCCTGGATTGCAGCTTGAAGATACGCTCCTCTCCTTCACCTCTCTTTCACGATCGTTTAGCGCATACGGCAACCTTCTTCCACTTCCCTCTCTTCCGTCTTGGATGCCGTCTTCTACATCGCAACCTGGATGGCGCCGGAGAAGTTCCTTCCTACGCCAGCAGTGAAGCAAGATCGTTGCTGCTTGTGTATGCCGGATGAAGACAGTGATTTCCTTGTCCAGTAGACTCGGCCTCACGCTCAATGGGCCATCAAGACCAGCAAACGAGCCACCTCCCTCGTGGCCTGTAGGCGACAACAGCACCGGACTATCCCTTCTCCTCCAGCCCCACAACCGCAACTCCTTTACGACAGCAGACCTTGCTGGTGCGCCTTGCCCTAGCCGCAGGTGAGGCTACGAACCCGGAACCGCTGGTGCGGTAGCTAGAGCCGCAGGTGGTTCAGTCTGGGCCGCAGGGGCGCCTCCTCCCAGCCGCTGGTGCGTCCAAGTGATAGGGATCTCGATCCGTCTTCTTCAGTCTACACACGAGCTTATTGAGTCCGTCTAGTCGGGTAAGGACCTCGACCCTCTTCCTTCTGTACCCTCTCTCTATATGTGCTAATTAGAATCCCGTTGGGATCTTGGAACGGTTCACAACAGCCCTAGAGAGTGCTTGCTGAGCTGATGCGTTTTTATGAGTTTTCGGAAGTGACAAACAGTCAACTTCGGGTCCAGATTTGGGTAAGTTAGACTTCTCCTTTGTTGCTGATTTTTGGATATGTTACAGTTGCTATTAGATAGTATAACATACTGAAATTTTAGAGTATTCTGAATTATAGTTTAGGAGTTATGGTTGTCCAAAGTTGGCTCTTCATGCAGTTTTTCTTTAGTGTGCTGAGTTTGAGGAAATTTGCTTGAGATGCAGTTTTGTGGAATAAATTTGGAGGGGTTATTGACTTCTGTTAGACTTGAATTTCTGACAAGTTATAGTTGATATAGTATAGTAGATCGTACTAAAATTTTAGAGGAATCCATGCTACGGTTTGAGAGTTATGGTGTCTCAAAGTTGACTCCTCACACAATTTTTATAACTGTGCTGAGTGTTAGGAAAAACAGCATGTGATGCTGTTTTGAGAGATAGTTTTGAATAAGAGTTTGATCTCTGTTTGACTTGAATTTTGGATATGATATAGTTGGCATATTGTGGTGGAACATATTAAAATTTGGGATGGATCCAGCAAGTGGTTTAGGAGTTATGAATTTTTGAAGTTGAGACCTTAAATAGTTTTCTGGATGTTTGTTGAGTGCTGGAATTTTTCTGGGTTGTGCAGTCATGTTTGAGCTTAAGTTTGGATACCTTAGAAACATAATCCACCGTTCCGTTTTTAACATGTTATAGAGTGTCTTGCATAGTATGGTGTATCAAACGTTAAGGTTGATCCAACGGTTGGATTTAGATCTATGAAGGTCCAAAGTAGACTGGCTGAGCAGTTAAGAAATACTCAGTTTTTGGCTAAGTCTGAATTTCTGGTTTAGGAACTGAATTTGAGAATTTGTGTAGAAGTGATTATTAGGTATTTTTGGGAAATTCTGACTACTATAGATAGAGTGCATAGCATAAAAGACTTAGAGATTTTTGTTAGACTTTTTATATTTTTTATTCGGTTCTCATATCTTAAGCCAAAGTCGAACCTTGACGACTTTTTATGAAAGTCAAGAATGTAGTTAACTCTTCTAAATCTTTAGCAAACCTTCCTTTGAGAGTTTGAGTTTGGTTTTGAGTTCCAAAGAATAGTTTGGAACTTTGTTATGGAATTTTATAAAGTTTCGGGACCAGGGGTAAAACAATCATTTATCCGTATAAGGGTATTTTGGTAATTTAGTTGATGATAGAGTTAAATATCTGAGAAGTCAAAGACTTCTAATTAAGTGGGATATATTATTGATCCACTTGCCTTTTATAACAGGCGGTTGAGTTCCTGCGGTTACAGACCGAGTCGAGATAACGAGATTATGTTTGAATTCAGGTAAGTCCTTTGGGCTTACTTAGCTGACTTCTAGATATGAGTATGAATAATGGTAGTGGTGTGTGAATGAGATGCTTATAGTTATATTTTAGTAAAATTTATATATCGACCTATACCTTGGCCTAAGAGTAACGGGCGGTGGCATTCTGCTCAATTAGCTTGAGGGCGCTGGGGGTTTCTTTAGGGACTAGTCCACACTCGGTTTCTAGTGATGCTACCGGCGGAGGTAAGCTAGACCTACACCCAGTTGGATAAGGAACGGAGGCGAGAACTCTTAAGATTTCTCGTGCCACAACTGTAAAATGGAATAAGGCGACTCACTTAATGAACAGATAATAACCGGTTTGTGTGCCAGCATGATGATTGTTTTATGTTATCTTGAGTGTGTTTGTGCTATCCTTATTCTGCTTATTTTTGGATTGTTAGCTAACGGTTTATCCGTGTTGTAGATTTGTAGAGATAGACAGTTGCAGAGTGATCCGGAACGGATGGTCAGCCGGGTCCACGTACTCATTAGATGGGGACGGGGGAGTCTCCCTTACAGCATGCATGTTATGTATATGTATATGTTTTGTAAGGCTGTCACATGTGTACATTCATACAGTAAAAATATTATGTTTTGAAATTGTTTTAAATACATTTGTGCCTTGTTGTAAGATCATAGTAAAATTGTTGTTAAACCAAGGTCGGGACCCATTGTGAGGTCCTAACCAGTGGCTCCCCGAGTTCCGAGAACTTGGGGTATTACACTTCACACCACTCCTTGTTGTGATAGACATCACTTGACCCTTCGGGTTATCCTCAGTCTTTCCGGGAAGTCTTCCTTGATCTCTAGAAACTTCTTTGGCCTTACTAAACACTTGGTTTTCCAAGGATTTGTGTGCCTTGGAAAGGGAAGTGACGGTACTCTCTAATCCATTCAACTTCCCCATCATGGTTTCCATCATTGCTTCAAGCTTGTCCCTTGCTGGCTGGCTTGAACTTGATGAAGCTTGTCCCTGACTTCTCAAAGGAATAGAGGAGGAGGAGGAAGAAGAAGAAGAAGAAGAAGAAGAAGAAGAAGGGGTTAGTGAATTTTTAGCATGAGAATAAGGATTACCGAATTTTGTTGATTGGATCTCTAATTGTTGTACTTCTGGTTGTTGTTGTTGTTGTTGTTGTTGTTCCAGTTATTGTTGTTCCTATTCCCTTGTTGATTTCCCCTTCCTACATAGCCCACTTCCTATACCTTTGGTTTTTTCACATGCGTTGTCAAAAGGTCTTTCAAAGCCTTTATCTCGCTATTTAAAGCGTTCAGCTCCTTAACACTAGAGGTGGTAAGATTCAGCACCGGAGTTCTCGAACTTTGAGTTCCTGTTTCAGTATTCCGGTGGGAGTACTTCTCAATGGTGAGAGCTTGTTTTCAACAAAATCCCACGCTTCATCAACCACTTTGTCCATGAACGTACCAACTGAAAGTGATTGAAGTTTGAATTGCGTTTCCGCATCCAAACCCTTGAAATAGACCACTAGTAGATCAATCTTCGGAATCCCATGATGTTGGCAATCCAACAAAAGGTCCTTGAAGCTTTCCCATGACTTGAAGAGGCTTTCACCATCCTTCATCACAAATGCATTAATCTTTGCTCTAAACTCAGCCATCTTGGATGACGGAAAGAATTTGGTAAGAAACTCTACGGTCATCTCCTCCCATGTGTTCACTCTTCCGGTGAAAAGTGATTGATACAACGCAAGTATTTTATCCTTCAAAGAGAAAAAGAAAACACGCAACTTTTAATTGTTATTCTCACATCTAGAAGGTCTCAAAGTTTCCATCAAAATCTCATACTTCTGAAGATGTTGGTACGGTGGCTCCCTCTTCATTCCTACAAAGTGATTCTGTTGAATCATAGTAATCACTTGAGGTCTAAACTCGTAGTCATGGTCAGCTGGATCTCCCAAATGCACGCCCGGACGGTGGGCTTGCTGGACCGGATCCATCCGTTGCCCAAGTGTTTGTGGAACACCCGCAAACGGATTAACTGGCTCCACTCTTGGTGGAGGTGGTGGTGGCACATAAACTGGTGCTGGTAAAACGTTGACGGGTGCTGGTGGAGGTGGATTAATCACAATTGTAGCATCCGTGTCCCTCTCCTGATTTTCCAGTCGGGTTTGCGCTACCATCTCGGCCATGTCGGCTTGAACTTGTTCTTGGAGTGTAGCTTGATCAACTTTCTCTTTCCTTAAGGCATCTTCTTGTTGCCTTATTTGATCTTGAGCTGCAGCTAATTCAGCTCTAAGATCCTCTATTTCTTGATTATTGTTAGCGGTCATTTTCTTAGCTTATCTCAACTTCTTCTTGTAAGTATTTTCCGGTTTAGGATCGTAAGGAGCGATTTCTTTACCGGTCGCATTCTTCGCATAAACCTAAAGAAGGATCATGCAAGAACACTCAGCAAGAGTAATCTGTAGCAAATCAAGACGCTACCAAGATAGACAACCGTGCACTGGATTGGTCTTGACCAATTCCCCGACAACGGTGCCAAAAACTTTGTTCACTCCAAAAGGTGTGTGCGCCAAAAAGCTTTAAATTTATATCCAAGAATTAAGTCTAACGATAGCAAACCCGTAGTGTACGAATCAATCGTAGTATGGGCTGATATTCCGGAGTCGAACTCAAGGAATTGGTGAGAACAAAGCAGCAAAAGCAATCTAACTTGTATAGCAAGCAAAACAATGATCAATGTAAAGAATATAGATGCAAGTATCCGGCTGCAGCGTTTGATTCAAGATATCTAAGGATATGTACGGACAGAGCTAGATAGCAAAGGTATATGTATAAGGTAGGTATCGTACGCTGAAGTTCCAACACCCTTATATCATACCCAAAGGATTCAACTTAACAGATGTTGAGTCTCGTCAAGAAGAGGTTCTAAGGATAGGATTATATCTCAATATCAAACCCCAAATCCACGGTAGTCAAAGAAAAGACAAAGGTAAAGGTTATGACACTCTCCACCTTAATAGAGGGTTTTGAATGCTCTATTACCTAAAACTCGTAAACACTCACAACCAAGCAAAGCTAAGGGTTAGAAAGGGTTAACAAAGGTAGGATTTAGACAATCTTTAACTTTGGATAAGGGCAAAAGCGAAACGTGCAAAAAAGAGAAAATCACGGGCAGATCATGGGAAACCACGGTCGTGGTTCCTGAAGAACAGGCCGTGGAAATCCTCGTTCGAGGGTTTCGTCTCATAACTCTCATTGTCTGATCTGTTAAGGCTCAATCTATCATCATCTATACCGCAACCATTAACCCTTCACCCTAGAATCGCAGGGGGTTTAGCCAATAATCATCATCATACTCAATTCAAGATTAAGAAAGGGAATCAAGAAAGGCATGCAACCAAGAAGAACACGAAGACTAAGGTGAAGTCATAGGAAAGACAAAGGTAAAGGCTATGATACTCTCCACCTTAATAAAGGGTTTTGAATTTGTTACGCTAGAAATGTACCACGCAAAAGTCTTACAATTTATAACTCAATATATTCTCCTAACTCCTAGCGAACCCACAGTGTATGGGTCGTTTTGTAGCAAGGATAGTACTCCGAGGTCGAACACGAAGACTAAGGTGAAATCAAATCAAACAAGTGATCATGGATAGTCCAAATCTAGTCTAAGAAAAGAGAAGGAAATAAATAAATGAAAATCATGATGTTTTTGGTTGGGTTTTTATGGTGATCAATCAAGATCAAAATCATGCAAAGTTCTTTAGCTAGACCAAAATCCGGGAGCGTTTCACTCAAGGTGAAGTGGGGCAATCATATCCACCGGAGCTTCCGGGATGTACTTCTTTAAACGGTGCCCATTCACCTTGAAATCTCCACAATGCTCCCCACCTATCTCAACCGCTCCATGGGGGAAAACCTTCCTCACAACATAAGGATCCGTCCTTCTTGACTTGAGCTTTCCGGGGAAGAGCCGCAACCTTGAATTGAAGAGAAGGACTAAGTCACCTTCACTCAACTCCTTTGGGATGAGACGTTTGTCATGCCAACGCTTGGTCCTTTCTTTGTAAATCCGGGCATTTTCGTAAGCATCTAGCCGGATCTCCTCAAGGGCATTCATGTCTAGCAACCTCTTCTCACCGGCTTCCTTGAGGTCAAAATTCAGCCACCTTATGGCCCAATATGCCCTATGTTCCATCTCCACCGGAAGGTGGCAAGACTTGCCATAAACTAGCTTGTAGGGAGTGGTGCCAATTGGTGTCTTGAAGGCGGTTCTATAAGCTCATAAGGCATCATCAAGCTTCATAGCCCAATCTTTTCTTATCCTATAAACCGTCTTCTCAAGTATCCCTTTGATCTCCCGGTTGGAAATCTCCACTTGGCCACTAGTTTGGGGATGGTAAGGTGTGGCCACCTTATGAGTCACCCCATACTTAGCCAAAAGTGTCCCGAAGTTCCTATTAGTGAAATGTTTCCCTCCATCACTTATGATTACTCTTGGTGTTCCAAATCTAGGGAAGATGACTCGGTTGAAAAACCGCACCACCACTTTGGCATCATTCGTGGGAGAGGCGATTGCTTCCACCCACCTTGACACATAATCCACCGCCAATATAATGTAGAGGTTTCCACATGAAGGGGGAATGGCCCCATGAAGTCCACACCTCAAACGTCAAAGACCTCAACCTCTTGGATATTGTTCAAGGGCATCTCGTTCCTTCTTGAGATGCTGCCCATCCTTTGTCAAGCGTCACAACCTACTATAAAATTTTGCACATCCTTAAACAAGTTAGGCCAATAAAAACCGAATTTTAATACCTTTGCACACGTTTTGTGTGAGCTAGCGTGGCCTCCACATGACAAGGAGTGGCAATGACGGATCACACTCTCCATCTCGTCCTCCGGAATGCACCTCCTAAAGACTCCATCCGGTCCTCTCTTGAACGAGAGAGGCTCACTCCAATAAAAATGCCTCACATCTTTGAAAAACTTTTTCCTTTGGGAATATGACAAACCGGGAGGAACCTCTTCACACACAAGATAATTCACTATATCCACATACCATGGTTCACTCCCTCTAGACACTTGAAGTAAGTACTCCTCTATTACTTGCAATCGCTCATCCCAAAATGAGTCATCAATCGGGATCTCATCTCTCTCAATCTCCAATGGTGGTAGCCTACTAAGGTGGTCCGCTACTGAATTTTCGGAACCTTTCTTGTCACGAATCTTCAAGTCGAATTCTTGGAGGAGAGGGATCCACCGAATCAAGCGAGGCTTGGCATCCTTCTTTTTGAGGACATAACGGATCGCAACATAATCTGTGTACACAATAACCTTTGCTCCAACAAGATATGAGCGGAACTAATCTTGTGTTTAATTGGGAGAAATAAGATTCGATTAAGCATAAACGCCACAACTAATGCCAAACCATGCATGAATAAGGGGAAAACTATCTAAATGAATGCCAAAACTAACGTCATATATCATGTCATCAGAATCCTCTATTACCTAGAACTCATAAACACTCACAACCAAGCAAAGCTAAGGGTTAGAAAGGGTTAACAAAGGTAGGATTTAGGCAATCTTTAACTTTGGATAAGGGCAAAAGCGAATCGTGCAAAACAGAGGAAACCACAGGCAGATCTTGGGAAACCACGGTCGTGGTTCCTGAAGAACATGCCATGGAAATCCTCGTTCGAGGGTTTCGTCTCACAACTCTTAGGGTCCGATAGGTTAAGGCTCAATCTATCATCATCTATACCGCAACCATTAACCCTTCACCCTAGAATTGCAGCGGGTTTAGCCTACAATCATCATCATATTCATTTCAAGATAAAGAAAGTCAATCAAGAAAGGCATGCAACCAAGAAGAACACAAAGATGAATAATGATATCTCAAGAATCAATCTTCAAAATCAATAACTGAATCAAACAATGTATAATCCCAGAATATGTGTTTTCAAAGACAATAATCAAAACCTAAGATAATCTCACAAAATCTCCAAGGCGGGATCAAGAAAGCTCTTTAATCTCCCTCCGATGGTGAAGCAATCAAATCTCTAGCCTAGAGAAATTCGAAGTATGGAAGTGAATCCAAATGTGTAACCTTCTTCCAGCATGTAAAGCGTCGTCCTCAAAATACAGCCGTCAACCTCCTTTTATAAGATAAAATTATGTCTAAAGGCTTCTTCCTTTCTTGCTGACGTGGCAATAACGGAACGGTCTTTTCCGAAGAAAACCACGGGTGACATCATCAAAACGACGGCCGTGGTTCCTCCCTTGGTGACTCTCGACCTTCCTTTCACGTGTGAAATTCAAAGAATTACCAAAACCCCGGCCGTGGAACTTCCTTCTTGACCGTGGTTTCTCATTTTTGATGCTTTTCTCCCTTGCTTCACTTCATACTCCATCCTATGATGTTACAATGCTTCCCAATGAACTCCACATCGATCAATACCCAGTAAATGCTTCCTTTCCACTCCAATTCAGCGCCAAGTCACCTAAAATCAAAACAAAGCTTGTGTAGATCTCGATTCCAAGATAATAGGTGAATATGCTCAATCAGTGCTATGAATGTATGTCCATGTACTCAAAAGAAAGGGAAAAACTACCTATATGATCATCTAAACTACGTCATATTTCATGTTATCAAATATCATCCTGAATTTGCTCAGGTGCTATACCGCTGACACTACTAGGCTCATCCCAACACAACGGTGTATGACATCTACACCCATACAGTGCCTCATATGGGGCCATCCCAATCGATGCATGTCAGCTATTGTTGTATGAGAACTCAACCAATGGGAGGTAATCTGACCATCCTGTCCTCAATCCAACACACAAGCTCGCATCATATCCTCCAACGTCTGGATGGTCCTCTCCGACTAACCATCTATCTGAGGATAAAACATAGTCGTGAAATGCAAACTCGTCCTTAGGGCAGTTTGAATCTACTGCCAAAACCTCGAGGTAAATTGTCCATCTCGATCTGAGACGAACGTCCTTGGTACACCATGGAAGTCTCACTATCTGTCTAGTGAACTCCTTAGCTAATCTACTCACTAGCCATGTTTTCCTGATAGGGATGAAACGTACAGTCTTCGTCAGTCTGTCAACAACAACCCATATAGCATCAAAACTCTTGCTCGGCCTCAATACCGTCACAAAGTCCATAGAGATGTCCTTCCACTTTCACTACGGTACTAGAAGTGGGTGGAGCTCTCCTCCCGGTATGCAATGCTCTATCTTAACCTATTGACAAGTCGCGCACTGCGCCATAAATCTGGTTACATCGGGTTTCAGCCCTCCCACCAGTATGAACGTCTCACATCCTGATGCATCTTACTCGCACCTGGGTGCACTGAGGAAGGAGTGGAGTGAGTCTCCTATAAGATCCTCTATCTCGGATCCGCATCTGCGGGTCCACAAACGCGATCTCGGTGTCTCATCACTCCATCTGCTCCTATGGAGAACTATGGTGCCTCACCACGAGACATCCTATCTCGTATCCTTCTTAACATCAGACAGGTCTCCTATTTCTGTTGGATCTCACCCAACAGATCAAGTAGAACCTCTAAGGTACTCAACTGGGCATCCTCATCAGAAAACTGGATGTCCATCTCTAGCCATGCTAGATCTCTCTACAGCTGAGGCTGAATTGTCAGTCGTGCAATCACCTTCTCTCGAGGCGTCTTCCTAGTAAGGGCAGCGGCGACATCATTCGCCTTCCCTGGATGATACAAAATTAAGGTCAAAGTCCTTAATCAACTCAAGCCATCTACGTTGGCGGTTAATCAATTCCCGCTATGTGAAAATATACTTCAGACTCTTATGGTATGTGAAGATTTGGCATGTAGCGCCATACAAGTAATGTCTCCAGATCTTCAATGCATGATCTACCGCAACCAACTCTAGATCATGAGTCGGGCAGTTCTCCTCATACGTCTCAACTGTCTAGAAACATAAGCAATCACTGTGCCATGTTGCATCAACACACATCTCAAGCCTAGTTTGGATGCGTCACTGTAGACTACGAAGTCCTCTGTGCCCTCCGGTTGTGCTAAGATAGGAGCGGAAGTCAGACATCCCTTCAGCTCCTCAAAACTTTGAGTACACGGCTCGGACCATACAAACCGGGTACTCTTCCTCAACAGGTTGTTGAGTGGACGGGCAATCACAGAGAATCCCTCCACAAACTGTCGGTAGTAACTGGATAGGCCAAGGAAGTTGTACACTTCCTTGATGTTTATTGGTGTCGTCCACGCTGCTACAGACTCGATCTTCGCCGAATCAACCTTGATCCCTTCGACGGGCACAATATGACCCAGAAATGCTACATCTGGCATCTAGAACTCGCACTTCGAGAACTTGCATACAGTGATCTATCTCGCAAAACTCGCAACACCGTGCTAAGATGTCTTGCATGTTCTTCTCTACTACGAGAGTACACCAGGATATCGTCTATGAAGAATACTACAAACTGATCCAGGAAGTCGATGAATATGACATTCATCGACTCCATAAAGACGATGAGCACATTCGTGAGCCTGAATGGCATCACTACAAACTCGTAGTGGTCATACCGAGTCCAAAATGTCGTCTTATGCATATCCTGCTCTCTCACCCTTAATTGGTGATATCCCGAGTGTAAGTCGATCTTGGAAAACACAGTTTCTCCTTGAAGTTGATCTAACAAATCATCGATGTGGGGCAAAGGATACTTGTTCTTGATGGTCACCTTGTTTGACTCTCTGTAGTCGATGCACAATCTCAACGATCCATCCTTCATTCGCACGAAGAGGACAGGTGCTCCCCACGGGGATACGCTAAGGCGGATGAAGCCCTTCTCAGCCAGCTCCTCGAGTTGCTTCTTCAGCTCTAACAACTTGACAGGCGTCATACGGTTTGGGGCCTACGTGATCGGTCTCGTCCCCGGCTCCAACTCCATGCTGAAGTCCACGCTCCTTTGAGGCGGAAAAACTTGATGGTTCAGCAAACACATCTAGAAACTCGCGAACCACGGGGATATCCTCTAACACTGGACTCTCGCCCTCCTTTGTGGCATAACACCAGAAGGCTTTCCACCTTGTGCAATCAACCTCGCTGCTCGGACTGCGCTAATAACCATACCCGTGTTTACAATGTCCCAACCTCGGAAAATCTCGATCTGACCTAACTCGGTAGAGACCGTCACGGTCCTCTTACCTACATCTGACACAACACGATGTCTATCCACCAATCCATGCCCAGAATGACTTTCTCACGCACTAGCAGCATGACAAAGAAGTCCACAAGCAAATCACAAGTCCTTAATGAATAGGACAGACATGTATCTCGCGAATACCTCTAACCCTGCTATCATTAGGTAACCCTATAACAAAGGGTATCCCTTCTATCGTATCTAACACCAAACGCTCAATACATAAGACGAAAAACAATAAGTGCATAGCACTCGTATCACAAAAATCTCTGGTAGGTAATCCATTAATCTGAATGGTACTTGAAGTAGTTGGTGATGTCGGCTCTTCAGCTTCAACGCTCACAAGTAAATTTCTTAGGTATTCACGATACTATTCACACGTCTATTATCACGACTTCGTCTCAGTACAGGTTCACACGAAGGAAGATATCATATACTGGAATAACCTGTTCATTTCTCTATCGAACCTCGTCATTATTATAAGCTCCACTCTTGGTATACTCTAATCTCTGCCACTTCTTTGGCTTATTAGACCGAACAACCCTTCCAATCAGGTTCACCTCAGCTCAAACCGTCTATCCCTTGAATGATAGACCGACTCTAATAATGTCTCTACATTTTCATACCAAAGCACTCTCTAGTAACTGTAAATCTTCAATCATACATCTGGCGTCGGTGTTCCTGGCTTCTTTTGAGCCTTAAGAACCTTAGCCATCCTCTTTGGTGTAACTAACACCGGAATCACCTTTTACAACACCTCAACGGATCTAGTGATGCCGAAGGATATGGAACGCATCTTTCTATCTTCTCCACTTCTGTTACACGTTAGACGTTGATAGCATGTATTATCTATATTTTGGGACTTGTTTAGACGTTTTATCTTGAATAATCTGCATGTTTGAATGTATATTATGTGATTATATTGTCGTTTCATCTACCTTTACGGGAATCGAGGTCTACACCATGTTTCGTTGTAATCGTAGGTAAAATGGCACGTTTTGGATTGAAATGGAGCTAAGGAGCTAAGGAGTCATTGGAGCTACATTCATGAGCTTAAAAGAGAACCCAGGAAGCAAGGAATTAACAAAAAAGATTTACTTTGGACCAGATTTAAGAGATTTCACCTTCAGATGAGATTCACCTCGGTCAGCTACAGTGTCACCTCAACCGAGGTGATCTACAGGAGCACCCCGACCGAGGCGAATACCCTGACGCGGCGAGATATATTTTATTTGGCTAAAATCTTTTATTTTTGGAAGGAGAGATCTTATATTTTTGGGCTGGATTTCTGGAACGAAGATCATATATTTAGGAGATCTATTTTAGAGATATGGATATATTTTATTAGGAAATTATCTTTTTAAGATATTATTATCTTTGGAAGATAATTCTCCTATATAAAGGGTTGGATTTTCCACAATTCAACCATCTTTTGATCAACAATATTCTCCCAGCTGCAGTAAGGAAAGATTTCTGGAAGTTTAAAGGAAGTTTTGAAGATTGAAGGAAGGAAGTTCATAGCTTTGTGATAGCTTTTGAGGGGATTTGTAAGACTTTCTTAGATTCCCTTTTTGTTTGATTGTTTTGTTAGATTTTTGATTCTAAGGAACGCTGATTTGGTTGATATTTAATTCAGTTATTGAAGCCTTGCTCTTAAAGTTTTTTTGTTCAAATATTCATTCTTTTCCCATATATTTGATTATTGCTTTCATGATGATGAGTGGCTAATTTCTTTGTGCGATTCTAGGGTGGTTGGCTGAAAGTTGTGGGAAAAACAATGATAGAATAATCTTAAATCCAGTAGGACCCTGAAAGCTCGAGTCTTTATCCTTAACCCTAGAACATCTCGTTCAGTCGATGAACATCTCGTCCAAGGTGGAACTTGACTGACCGAGGTGACCTTTTCTAATCCAAAACTGAGAGTTAAGTGTTAGAGTTTGCCAAATCCTATTCTTATTACACCTTTCCTAGTTCAATGCAATCCTAGCATGAGACTTACCCGGTGATTCCTTAGTTTGTTTACCTAAGATCATAAGTGTAGGTAATAAAGGTTTATCCTTTATTGGGGTTTGAGTGTGCCTTCATCCCATCTTTGTGAGTTAGCCTGAGACTTACCCGGTATAGGTTGATTCTATTCCCTTAGTTGGTATGTTGGTTTGAGATTATAATTCCTTTCCTTAATACCTTGAGACTTACCCGGTAATAGGAGCTTTTGGTTTGGGATTAGTGAGTAGTGAAACTTACCCGGTAATCTATTCCACTTTAGAGACACCTTCTCTTTGCAAAATCTCAGCTTTGTCCGCTTTATCTTGAGATCTTGAGTTGGAACCACAACTAGATGCTTTAATCCCTAAAATTTGCATATTTCCTTTAATTGACCTTATTATCATCTCTTTGATTGCTTTAGTTACTTTTGTGGTTATTAGTTGCATTGACTACCTATACTTGCTTTGTTTCACCTAAGTCCCTGAGATCGACACCCCGGAATTCTTGCTTTTTACTATAATTGATCCGTACACTGCGGGTTCGCATCCTTGTTTTAAGCATATTTCTTGGGATATAAATTTAAAGCTTGCACACACCGTTTGGAGCGAACAAGTTTTTGGCGCCGTTGCCGGGGACTTGGTCTAGACCGAGCCGGTTGCGGTAGTTTTTGGGGGCAATTGCCCCTGTTACTACTAACCACTCTACTTGAGCGACTTTTGCAGGTTCTTTTTCTTAGGTTTATGCAAAGAACCCGTGCTGGGAAGGAAATCGTTTCTTACGATCCCGAACCAGAAAAGACATACAAACGACGCTTGAAAGAAGCAAAAATGGTCAATCGAGACGATCGCGATCTTGAGGCCGAATTGAAGGAGGCGATGGAACAACTGCGCCTCAATAGGGAAGAACTGCAGCGCAAAAGAGAGGAAAATCGCACCAAAGCTGCAGAGATTGAAGCAGATATGGCTGAGCTACGAGCTCAGATTCTGCATCGACCAGACCCTCGACGGAGGCAGGACCCCACTCCAATTGCCGCGGCCGAGATACTTCCACCTCGGATGCCTGTCCAAGATGTTCTTTTTGTAGGTATTCCACAGACCCCAGGACAGAGGATGGACCCAAACCAGCAAGTGAGGCGTCCAGGAGTCAACCTAGGTGATCTAGCGGAGCATGATTAGATTAAGAACTTCGACCGCAAGTTCTATCTATGATCCGCCAATACCAGTTTGGAGGTTTAGAGAGGGAGTCTCCGCATCAACAATTGCAAAACTACGAGATTTTGATGGATACCTTGAGACCTTCAAGGCTGGAAAATAAGAATTACAAGCTAAGGCCTTTTTACTTTTCTTTGAAGGACATGGCGCTTACTTGGTATCAGTCTCTTCCACTTGGAAAGATCAACACTTGGGAAGAGATGACGACGGAGTTTCTAACAAAATTCTTTCCCCCCTCCAAAACCACTGAAATGAGAGAGAAAATCAATGCATTCATCATGAAGGACAAGGAGAGTTTGTCCAAGTCATGGGAGAGATTTAAAGATGTTCTTTTGGATTGCCCACATCATGGGATTCCAAAGATAGAGTTGATGGAGATTTATTTCAAGGGATTGGATGGAGCTACCCAATTCAACCTTCAACTACTATCCACCGGCACATTCATGGACATGCCGATTGATGAAGCTTGGGAGTTCATTGAGAAACAAGCTTTGCACATGGAGAAATACTCACACCAAGGAGCTGGAAATGGAGTTAAGAGAGTTAACTTCCAAGAAGCTCCAACAAATGATAATCAACTCATCTCCCTCAAGAATGATGTGAAGCAATTGAAGGACCTTTTGGTTGCTCACACCAAAAAGGAGGAGGGAGGATATCAAGGCTCAAGGAACAACAACAATGGTTCCCAGAACAACAACTACAACAACAATAGAGGCTCCAACAACAACAATTGGAGATCTAACAATCAAAATCCGGGTAACCCTTATTCTAATTCCAACTCTAATAATTCCTCTAACCCTTTGTCTTCTTCTTCTACTCCATTGAAGAGCCAGGAGCCTGGATCAAGCTCGTCCCAGCCAGGGAAGAAAGATGCAGTGCTAGAGGCCATCTTGATCAAGCTCAACGCTATGGAGACATCCATGACTTCATTTTCGAAGGCACAAAAAGGCTTAGAGCAACAATTCTTTAATAAGGCGAATGAAGCGCCAAGAGATCCAGGGAAGCTCCCAACAAGGACAGAGAGCAACCCTAAAGGACAGATCATGGCAATAACGACGAGAAGTGGATTGAAAACTGCAGATCTAGTGCCTCGGTCGATGCCAGTGCAGACGAAGAACACCTTGGTCCAGGTACAGACGAAGAACACTTCGGTCGAGGTACCATCCGAGGTGGAGTCTCAGAAAGCGACGGACAAAACTGAAGTTTGTGTCCTACCTCCTGCATATAAACCACCACTTTCATTCCCCCGGTCAAGGGCCAAAGCACATCTAGACAAGCACTTTGGTAAGTTCCTTGACTTGATGAATAAATTACATATTAACATCCATTTCCTTGATGCTATTCTAGGGATGCCTGCCTATGGGAAGTTCTTAAAAGAGATTCTATCAAGGAAGAGAAAGCTGAAAGACTTTGGTGAAGTAAGGATGACATCTAAATCCTCGAAGCTCATTCAAATCATGAACGAGAAAATGCCACCTAAGTTGAGAAATCCCGGCTCATTTTGCATTCCCATTCAAGTTGGTGATGTTACTTGTGAGGCGTTAGGTGATCTAGGAGCCAGCGTGAGTGACAAGTATATTTTTTTAGGTCGTTTATATCCTATCAAAGTAATTTCCGAACTCAATACTAAAGCAAGTATAGTGGTTAAGTAAGGGTCGAACCCAAGAGAGATAGAGAGTAATTAAAGCACAAATGTGATTAAACTATCAACTATATGTAACCGAGGGGGGTTTGTGATTGTTAAAGTGACAAATAGGCAAAGCAAACAAGAAGTTGATTTCAATGATATTAAGAAAACGTTGTACTTGACAATTATCCGCTTCAACATAAGATATGGTTGATCATTGTTTTCATGAAGTTTATTCCAAAGTTTGTTCTCATCTCGATCGTATTTAAATACCGGTTCAACCAGCCCCGATATTACTTATTGTTAATCCTAACTCATAAACCTACAGAATCAGATTTTAACAATAGCATTCAAATAAAGATAAAGAGACACATGAGATTAAGAAACAACCAGTTACTAAAATCATGTGGTTATGTTCCACTCACGAATTACACTTGCAACCCGCTTATGTAAACGTGTTTGCTACTAGAAACATGACTCGAACCCGGAACCACAATTCCTAGCACATTGAATAAGACCCAAGTACCTAGATTATCAAGCTAGATAGAGGGTGAGATACAATCAAGAAGTTAAGCACAAGAACATAACACAAATCATTATGGAATAACAACTTCAATTATAAAACTTACAACCAGATCTATGTCGAGAGCTTCCAATGTCAAGCACAACTAAAGGTGCTTAGCCCTCCATAGAGAACAAAATAAAACAAAGAAAATAAAAGTGTTTTTGATGTGGTGAGGTGAAAAATGAGATGTTCTAACACTATCCTAGCATCTCTATTTATACTAATTAGGACACTAAATTGCAGTAAATAGGCAGCCTAAACCGTCACTTTAAATGTCATAAAGTGAGAGTCTAAACAGCCAAATTTATTACGACTGTTGCATAACCGCGGGCGCGGATCTGGGAGCCGCGGGGACGGTTTAGTGCAAAACGCTCCATCTTCAACTAAGCCACGGGGGCGGCATGGCAGGGTCGCGGGGGCGGGTCATTAATGCTTTGGAACGGCTGACTGTTTATCTTCTTGACCTTTCTGGTATCAAACCGCGGGGGCGGCACAGTGTCGCGGTGGGGGCGGGACAGTGTCGCCGTGGGGGCGGTGACAGTGTTCCTTTGGAGTCAGTGTCGCCGCGGGGGCGGGCCAGTGTCGTCGCGGGTGCCGTGACAGGGTCCCTCTTGAATCAGTGTCGCCGCGGGGGCGGGACAATGTCGCCGCGGGTGCCGTGACAGGGTTCCTCTGGAATCAGTGTCGCCGCGGGGGCGGGACAGTGTCGTCGCGGGTGCCGTGACAGGGTTCCTCTAGAATCAGTGTCGCCGCGGGGCGGGACAGTGTCGCCGCGGGTGCCGTGACAGGGTTCCTCTGGACTTCTCTTTGCTTCCGTTCTTCTTCCAACTGTTGTTAAATCTTTGGATTTGTTCGTTGCTTAGTTATTCAGCTGGATTACACAATTGGCAACAAAATACAACCATTTGACTCTAAAAACATACTTAAACTACCTTAATAAGATAGTGATTCCATCCCGTGGGCATTTTGGAAGACGTTCTGGTTAATTTAGGTAACTTCTACTTACCTATAGACTTTGTTGTACTTGATATTCCCACAGATTATCCCGTTCCTATCATTCTCGGGAGACCATTTCTACCAACTTCGGGTTGCAATGTGGATTGTAAGAACGCCAAGTTGCAATTCAACATTGGCGGAGATCAAGTGGAGTTTGCATTGCTTGCTGCAATGAAAGGAGAGCCGCTGGAGGATGATATCTTCAACATCTATGATGAAGAAGAATCAAGAGAATTGGTGAGCTCTATCCTTATTAATGATCCTCTTGAAAGAGTTATTAGTTTTAGCTTAATGGAGGAAGGTATAGATGCTTCTTGTGATGCAGATATACGGAGCTTAAAGGCACTGGAAGAAGATCCAGGAACTAAGATTGAAAAACTAATCCAGGAGAAGAGAATCTCCAGTTTTGGTCCCGGTCGCAGTACCTCGACCGAGGCACTTTCTGGACCAAGCGAGGTGTTCTTGACTGAAGAACATCTCGGTCACCCACTCTGGACCTCGACCGAGGTCGAAAGCGAGATAATGTCAACTGAGACTTTTGAAAGTCCAATTCTTCAATTTAAGTCTACTCCACTGGAAGGAGGAAGCAAGAATCCCCCTCAGAAAGCACCCCCAGTTGTGGAGCTTAAACCGCTTCCAAGTCACTTGAGGTATGTTTTCCTTGGACCGGATTCTAC
The DNA here is from genome assembly GCA_033239045.1 of Fagopyrum esculentum. Lineage (NCBI taxonomy): Eukaryota > Viridiplantae > Streptophyta > Magnoliopsida > Caryophyllales > Polygonaceae > Fagopyrum > Fagopyrum esculentum. Next base: position 118,560,468 of record BSUD01000004.1, read on the forward strand.
TTATCCCGTTATTTTTAGTGCTTCCCTTTCCGAAACTGAATTTTCTAAACTAATTCATGTCTTGAGAAAACATCAAAAGACTTTGGGTTATACTATTGATGATCTTATTGGTATTAAGCCCTCTTTTTACATGCATAGGATACTAATGGAAGACGATCATAAGACTTCACGGGAACCTCAAATACGGTTAAATCCGATCATGAAAGAGGTTGTGAAGAAATAAATTCTTAAGTTGTTGGATGTAGGTATCATATTTCCTATCTCGGATAGCAAGTGGGTGAGCCCAATGCAAGTAGTTCTGAAGAAAGGAGGGATGACCGTTGTGACGAATAAGAACAACGAGTTGATCCCAAACTAGGACCGTTACGGGCTGGAGGGTGTGCATCGACTATAGGAAGCTGAACGTGGCCACTCGGAAGGACCATTTTCCACTTCCCTTCATCGATCAAATGCTCGAACGGTTAGCCCAGCATTCACATTTTTGCTATTTAGATGGTTATATTGGCTTCTTTCAGATTCCTATCCATCCAGATGATCAAGAGAAGACCACTTTCACTTGTCCATGGGGGACATTCGCTTACAGGAGGATGCCATTTGGATTATGTAATGCATCCGCTACCTTCCAGCAATGCATGATGGCTATCTTTTCCGAGTACATAGAGGAGATCATGGAGGTATTTATGGATGATTTTTATCAGTATATGGTTCCTCTTTTGATGATTAACTATTTAACCATTCTCTAGTGCTACAAAGATTTGAAGACACTAATCTCGTTTTGAATTGGGAGAAGTGTCATTTTATGGTTAATGAAGGCATTGTGCTAGGACACCTCGTTTCGAACCGAGGTATTGAGGTCGATCGAGCTAAGATCGAGACTATTGAGAAACTTCCTCCCCCTTGTTCTGTTAAGGGTATGCGGAGTTATCTCGGGCATGCAGGTTTCTATAGGAGGTTCATCAAGGATTTCTCGAAGATTTCTAAACCACTAACTAAACTCTTGAATAAGGATGTTGTTTTTGAGTTTTCGCAGGAATGTCTTGATGCATTTTATAGGATTAAGGAAGCGTTGATCTCCGCTCCCATTATCCAACCTCCGGATTGGACCTTTCCCTTTGAGATCATGTGTGATGCGAGTGATCTGGCGGTAGGAGCGGTGCTTGGACAAAAGAAGGATGGCCGGACCAACGCCATTTACTATGCTAGCAAGACGCTAGATGAAGCTCAATTGAACTACGCCACCACCGAAAAGGAGCTCTTGGCGGTTGTATATGCTTTTGAGAAATTTCGCTCTTACTTAGTGGGAGCGAGAGTTATTGTTTACACTGACCATGCAGCTATTCGTTATTTACTTGCTAAGAAGGATGCTAAGCCGCGTCTTATTCGATGGATTCTCTTGCTTCAAGAGTTTGACCTAGATATTCGCGATAAGAAGGTATCCAAAAATTCTGTTGCAGATCACCTCAGCCGGCTACCTCCCTCTTCACGAGAGAAGGACGACCCACACATCGATGATTCATTCCCCGATGAACACTTGCATTTGCTGGAACGTTTGATAGACTTCTTTATCTCACCCCACGATGAAGGTGAAGTATGGGGTGAGGACACCTTCCAGCATGTTTAGGGATGCCATACGGTCCAGCTAGCGACCTTAAATCAAGCGCTTCTTGGGAGGCAACCCAAGGTATTGCTTTCTTTTCCCTTTTCTAGTCTAGTTTTAGATAGTTTGTTTTGCTTTGTTTTGCTTTGTTTTTGGCGTCCTAGACAGAAACTAGGTACTTTCTAAGGAAGGAATACAACCCATGAGCAACACTGGAAGGACAAAAGTTCGAGAAATTGAGAAGACGGAGTTTGACTGAGACACATCTCGGTTGCAATCACAGCACCTCGACCGAGATGATTCTTGAGCAACCGAGGTGACAGTGGAGGAGGCAGCAGCACTACCACCACCATCCCAGCGCAGATCCCGCCTCCGCATATTCAGAGATCCAGTAGCGCATCAGAGGATTGATGACCTCACCGACCAGATGATCGAATCCTACGCTGCCCTGACAGTTGATATCAGTGAGCGTTTTGATGACCAGCGCCAAGGGATGGAGGGCTGGAGACATCAGATGTTGGAGAGCCAGCACAACCAGCGTCGGATGATGGAGATGTAGTTCCAGCACACGATGGGTTATCCTTTTGACCCATCCCAGCATCCGTACGTGCCATATCCACCACCACCACCAGCAGATCAGGACTAGAGCTTGCAGGGATTTCTTTTCTTTATTTATTATGCAGCTCTGCTTATGTTCAGTGAGTACTCTATTTTCAGAATTATTTTAACCCACTGGGACAATGTGTCCCAAGTATGGGGTATTTGGATGTATTTATGTGACCTTATGTGTATTCTTGGATGACTCTACCGGATATTATTGCTTTATCTTGCTCTATATGCTTATCTAAGACTACATGCATGCATACAAGTTATTTGATTGAGAAAAACGTCAAAAACTGGTTAAAAGAAAAAAAAAATTGTTATGACCTCGACCGGGGTGATTCTTGCTAGACGAGGTCGAGTACCTCGGTTGACCTAGAACATCTCGACCGAGGTGGTTTAACTGAAACAGTTTTCGAAATGTTTTGTGCTTCTTTTCTGGATATGACCTCAGTGATGATTTTGTTTGCAGACTGGCTTTGAAATTTTTATATGTTTGAAAGGTTTTATAATATGTTTAAGTTGCTAAATGCTTTGTTTGAAATTTTGGCATGTTTAATACTTTGTTTTTATCAAAATTATGTTGAATTTGAAGGTTGACACCACATGATGAGATCTCTCACTTTCTTCCTGGGATGATTAAGGCAATTCATTCTCTTCTCTTTTTCTTCTTAATCATGCTTAGCCCCTCATATACATATTTGTCTCCTTTTACCTATCCGGGAAATTGGAAGCAAGCAAGTGAAAAGCAAGTGAAAGAAAAGTTGAGATGTTGGCTGAAAGTTAGAAAGAAACAAATAGGTTTGGGGAAGTCAATCATGATGATGAGTAACTCGGCACCACTCACATAGCCGGGTGTTTGTGTCTTGCCAAAGTCGGATTGAGCGATATTCCTAACGGGTCATGGTATGTGCATCAAGGGTTTGAGGCATCTCGAGAAATTGATGATTGCTGATCTCCTAGGCTTCGGTTATTGTGCACCTCTGTCCATGCATCCCAAAAAGTAAAAGTAAAATAAGCAAAGCTTATTGGTGGATGATGTTGTGTTTCAAAAGAAGTGAAGTAAGATCATTTTCCCGGATTCTAGCACCACGTTCCCTATATACATCCCACCCTCACACGTTTCTTGACCTTCTTTTGAAAAGCCCTTGAGACCTCGAGCTTGTTGATTGACTTAGTGGTTTAAACTGGATTATACATAATTAATTTCGATGATTATGATTTATTATGCATTCTATGATTTTATGCAAAGATGAACAACTTTCTTATATTTATAAAATGTTTTGGTACAAGGGGTGTTCTTGTTGGTCTTCCGCCTCTAGCGAATCAGCAATGGGGACTTAACCCCGACCTCTCGCGACTGGAGGTCCACCAACTCGTTCACGACTTACGATTATCGGAGATAGAGGTGGTCTACCTCTTCCCCTTCCTATAACATATGTTGCTCTAGTTTGAGCCATCAGCGATAATATCATAGCTACGTAAAAGGAAATATAATTCCATATGTATAGATATATATATATATATATATATATATATATATATATATATATATATATATATATATATATATATATATATATATATATATATATATATATAGGGTTAGGATCAAGTAAGAACAGTTGTTACGGTAAGAAATGAGAACGTTTCTAAACCACACGATTTAAATAATTCAGTGGATATGATGAGAATTATATTTAGGACATAATTAATGAAATATTACGTATTACCATATTAATAATGTGAATAACTTTTTTTCCTTAACGAGCAAACCATCCAATCATTACTCGCCGTAAATTGTTCCACTCGTGTCTTATAATATGGATGTAGTTCAATTTCAATAACGAACTCGTGCACAATTATATTCACAATTCGAACTTGTTCTAGATTATATACCGAATAATATTACGCGAATATGAGTATGAATCTTTGGAACAATTTGAGATTAAGATTTTTTGCATTCGTGTAGTTAAACGTGCTTTAATTTCAATAGATGAATCTAGATATTCTGCAAAATTAAACGTGCAAGATGCACAATTTATGAACATTCATTTTGTTAATATAAACAATGCACGAGTATACGCTCTAAGTAAATAAATTTCATGCACGACTTATTTTAAAAGTTGATGCATGACTCATTCTATTGAAACAATGCATGTGTTATGTTCTTGTTGCACATTTAATTTTAAAAAAAAATGCACCATCTATTCATTTTTTAATGTTAACTCAATGTATAGTAGTAACTGCTTTATATATATATATATATATATATATATATATATATATATATATATATATATATATATAATACATCTAAAATCTTATTGAATAATTATAAAATGTTGTGGTAAATATATTTCATGCACGACTCAATTAAATGTTCGTGCACGACTCGTTCAATTAAATAACGCAACTGTGTTTCATGTCCAAAATAAGGAGTTGTGCATGAAGACAAACTTTAATCGTGTAACCTTAAAATTTGTCCAGATTATTGGTTTCCATAATCATAATCGTATAATATATAGTTACCATATGTACATTCTTTGTAATAATTATACATCACCGTATCCTTATATGGAGAATGAATCTGAGTTGTTCGTGCATTAATCCAACGATACATAAGTGTTCTCATTTCTTACCGTAACAATTGTTCTTACTTGATCCTAACCCTATATATATATATATATATATATATATATATATATATATATATATATATATATATATATATATATATACTGTCAAGATCCTCAGAAGGGTGATGGCTTCCGATACACACTATCCCAAAACAGTTGTACTCGTTTTAAAACCAAAATCCTTTTCAAAAGTCAGACCCCTTTCGGGTTCCGTTTATTTATCTACTCCACCTTTATTGCAGATTGCAAGTGTCATTGTTGTCAACATAAGGCTCTGATACCAACTTTGTAACATCCCAAATCCGCGGGACTCGGGGCACTACTAGGCTAGGATCTCATAGTGGATTCCGACCCTAGCTTGACAACAAGTTCATTGGATCTTACAACAAGGCACGGATAGATTAAAACCAAATACATAAAATTGTATTTAATATATACATCAAAAGGTTTACAAAACACTACAGAGTACAAAACATCAACACCATACACAAATGTATAAAAAAGATCCCATAACCCTCGCACAACCTAGTGTACGGAAGTCTTCGGCTGATCACCCATCTTGCGCACTCTGCAGTCTTCCTAACCTGCAGATCATCTACAACACGGTATCAAACTATTAGCTAATAGATCATAGATAAGAATGAAGCAGTAGCACACACATCACAACACCATATCATAACATGCAATGCCACACACACAACATTTTATTATCTTTAATTAAGTTATACCATTACTAATTCATTTCCTTGTACACGCGGAGTAAACTCCCGACGCCTCTGTTCCCGTCTCCCCTCAAGTCTGGAATGGTGTCAATCATCACCACCTAGAGGATTGGTCGCTGAGAACTCCCCTAGCCACCCCATTCTAGGTTAGACAAGTCATCACCGCCCGTTATCAAACACTTGGGCCAAATAAATACATGTAGGGTCATCCTATTCAAGTTAGGTTATAAATGCAACACACATATGCACACACACACAGCCACAACACACACTCAAACCCATAACCGCTCACTAAGTAAGTCCCACGGACTTACCTGTCTCAACGTCGATCTATACCGCGTCACGGCTTCCCCTCAAGGAAACGATCACCGCCTGCATCAGCAAGGCACACAAATATCAACATCGCCCCAAGGTTAGGAGATTCCACCTCCTAAACCTTATAACCATCCTCAACTCACAACTCGAATTCAAACCTCAATATCACATCATAACTCACAATTCCTCAAATCTCAAGGTAGCATCTAATCAACCTTCCTCAATCTCATTTCTAATGCTAATTTAATTAATTAAACTTTAATTAATTAATTAAATTTCGCCAGAATAACGTTTTTCCCGCAGGCGATTCCTAAACCCACTTGTCATCAAATTTCATCAAACAAACAACCCATAAACACCTGAATAATATAACAACCATAATGGAATTTCTAATTATCCATTTTGACAAGCCTAAGGTCAATTTATGTCAAATCATAGTACGGAAAACGAATAAATTCATAACTTATTCGTTACTAACCCGATTGACGATCTGAAAGAAGATTCGGAATCACAACGATGCAGGCTATGCTTGGACAGCATCAAATTTACCAGAATCTGAGCAACGGAACCGTCTCGGTGATATCTATGCTGGACCAGGTCTTCGCATGCTCGGAAATGCAGAAACTCGATACCGATATGAAGAGAATGAAGAGAGTAATCTAGAATCTCAAACGGAATTGAAATTGGATTAGATACGGAGAGTAGATCTGAGTTTGAAGGTTGAGAGAAATCAAAGCTTTTACGAGGAAACGTGAAAGGAAATGATTTAATAAACGATTTTCCGCCATTTATAGTGAAGACGATAATTATCCTTTAACGAAGTCGATAATTATCCTTTAAACGATTCAAAGGCGGGTTGAACCCCCTTCTCCAAACTTCTCAAAATTGGAATAATAAATCTGAAATATTGTAGGGAAAATTATTCCACAACTGCCTCAAAAAACGTGTATTCCTAAGTTGTCTTTCTTAGCCGCTAAGAAACGAAATAGCGACTGTTTTAGCCGTTTTTCCTTTCCATGTTATTTCATATCTATGACATGTCCGATGTCCTGATCATTTCTCTCAACTGCATTTTTATTAATTGGAGCTCCCAAATGCTCTAAATAAGACTAGAGGGTAAAAATAATTACCCGGGGAAAAAAGTGAAAAATTTCCCATAAGCCCAAAATTACGCTAGGAAAATAAAGGTGGGACCCATACTCATCACTTACGCAATATTTGCGAGTTATATGTCAATTACTATCAATGATTAAGTTAATCAACGTTAATTAGAATTCAAAAATTCTAGCTCTTACATTCTGAACGGTTATCGAGACGTGTTTGACCGAGAGTTCTGCGTTTAGCAAGTTTCGGGATGAAAAATGTTTTTTAGAGGGATCTGATGTAAGGCCCGAATTTTTAATTCTAATTAGTGAGTGGGTTAGCGGCCTTCCCGCGGGTGCGACTCAGTCATTCCGCATGCACGGTGTGCTGAGTGACGGGATTTTAATCCCGATTCCCTTCCAACCTTCCGTTCCCCTCTTTTAGCTTTTGACCCATCATTTCCTTGTGTCTTTTGTGGCTAACATTTGGATTCCCTAAGGCATCCTTCCCCCACTTCACTTCTCAAACACGTTACTTTATCTCTTCTTTCCCTCCTTCACTTCCTCTTTTTCTCTTCTTCCTCCATTGTTGCTCTTGAGCTATCCCCCAAGTGAAGACCCTTCCATGGTTGTTGTGCACGGATTTGGACTGCAAGCTTGAGGTGTAGTAATTTTCTTTCTTCTCCTCTTTTCTTCTCCTTCTTCCTTCATTCATCCCTAAGGTTGTATGAGCTGGATTCATTCTTGAAGAGTCTTTCCTTGTGTTGCATGTATGCTCCCCTTGCTTAGGACGTGGGGTTGTGTATTGATCGTGTGGAAGAAGCCAAAGGACGACCCAGCTAGTTAGGAAAGCCATTGGAGGACTGATGTACATCGAAGAGACAAAATCGTTATTTTTGGAGTTCGAACGCGGGGGCGCCTGCACAGAGCCGCGGGGGAGGGTGACCATGCCAGCCAAAGGGGCGGCACCGGAGATCCGCAGGGCAGTGCCAGCATCCGCAAGGGCGGTGCCAGTGACCCGCAGGGGTGGTGACAGCTTTCTGCAGTTGCACCTTCTAAGTCCGCGGTTGCGTTTTTTCAACAGTAGGCCCTCTTTCTCGTGTCTTCTTCTTTCCTTCCTTCGTATGAGAAGTTGTTTCATGCTAGTATCATGCCTAGGCTGGACCTAGGATGGTAGTGAATACCACCTAGTGGTTTTGAACCTTAGGAGACCTTAGAGTCTCGGATATTACTTTAGGATGTCCTTGAGTGTGATGATCTTGTAGTGTCTAGCATGGCTGTTGAGTTGACCTTGTAGGAGAGTGGGATTTTGTGATATCCTAGCTTGTGCTTGACGAGTTTATAGTATCTTGAAGTCTAAGGATGCGATCCTATCTTGAGAGTTTAGATGATCTTTTAAAGATCATTAGAACTAGAAGTCAAAAGACTTCTAGAACGTGAGAGTGTTATTGACTACGTGCCTTGTTATGAGCAGGCGTTGAGTATCTTCCTACGGGAAGCAAGAGCGGTTTGTTGGTTTAGCTTTGAGATGAGGTAAGTCTCCGGACTTACTTAGCTAGCTTCCTTGTATTAGCATCGATGTGCGAATGAATGTGTGTGTGTTTAGTTATGATTATAACAACGAAACCGGAATTAGGACGACCTTTTATATATTGTAATTTGGTTCAAATGTATGATAACGGGTGGTTACATCACTACCTAGCTCTTGCGAGAGCTAGGAAGTTCTCTACGACTAGCCCAGGTAGGTAGATGGTCGGATGCATCAGTCTCATTCCTTGCTGGTAAGTAGGGACAGAGGCGAGTTTTGGGGATTCTCGTGTCACAAACCTAAGTTGAATTAGTAATGGAATGACGTAAATGAAAAGATTATAACCGGTTGTGTGATATCATGTTGTGTGTTTCCTTGTTGATATGTGTATGTGACGTTACCATCTTTCTAATGCTTAGAATGTTAGCTAACGGTTTTATACCAATTGGTGTAGATGCCTTGCTGGTTAGGGACGCCACCGAGCGACGCGGAGGAGTGGGCAGCCGGGGTTCCGTACATTATAGGATGTGGATGAGGGCTTTTATATATACGGTTCATTGTCTTTGTACGTTAGTCGTTGTTGGTATGTTGTTTTGGGGACTCTACTGAGCTTCCACCTTGTATCGTATTTCAGTTCATGCCACATTGCATTCAACTATTTGGTTTTGTCTTGTGCCATTTTGGAAAGATCCGGTGAAATTGTTGTCAAGCTAAGGGTCAGGACCCATTGTGAGGTCTCCGCCCGTAGCTCCCCGAGTCCCACGGTTTTGGGGTGTTACACGTTGCTAGCTGGAAGACGACGGCGAGAGGAAGAAGGCTTGCATTGCTGGTTGCGTGAAGAGAATGAGGAAGGGAGAGGAGAGGCTAGAGTAACGTGAACCACAGTTATGTGAAGTTGAGGGATGGTGGTTGCTTGCTTCACGTAGGAGAAAGGATGTATCCAGATTGAAACCCTTGACGGGCCTAGCTGGCTTGTCCTTAATGGCCCGTTTGACATGTGTTTAATGGGCTGAAAAGTTTCAAAAAGGTTACTAAGGTGGTGATTGTATGGATATAAGAACCTAGAAACCTCACATAAAATGCTGGATTTTATGTAGGTGTTATATATAGATATAAATATACCTCATGGAATGATAAGAATTTATATAACTTAGAAATTTAAGTATCACATAAAATGAGAAGAAGATAGAATAATTCCAAACCGGGCAAATTTACGGTTTGATTCGGAAGTCATCGGAAATAAAATTTATGGGTTTTACAATCTTTCTCGTATAAGGCATAAAGTTAAACAATAACGAAGAGGGAAAAGAGAACATTTGCATGAGGATTGTAACACCCCAAATTTTCGGAACTCGGGGAGCTACTGGTTAGGACCTCACAATGGGTCCCGACCTTGGTTTAACAACAACATTACTTGGATCTTATAACAAGGCACAAATGTACTTAAAACAATTTCGAAACATAATATTTTTATTGTATGAATGTACACATGTGACAACCTTACAAAACATAAACATATACATACCATGCATGCTGTATGGGAGACTCCCCCGTCCCCATCTAATGAGTACGTGGACCCGGCTGACCATCTGTCCCGAATCTCTCTGCAACTATTTATCTCTACAGATCTACAACACGGATAAACCGTTAGCTAACAATCCAAAAATAAGCAGAACAAGGATAGCACAAACACAAACAAGGTAACATAAACAATCATCATGCTGGCACACAAACCGGTTATTATTTAGTAGTTAAGTGATTCACCTTATTCCATTTTACAGTTGTGGCACGAGAATCTTAAGAGTTCTCGCCTCCGTTCCTTATCCAACTGGGTGTAGGTCTAGCATACCTCCGCCGGTAGCATCACTACAAACCGAGTGTGGACTAGTCCCTAAAGAAACCCCCAGCGCCCTCAAGCTAACTGAGCAGAATGCCACCGCCCATTACTCTTAGGCCAAGGTATAGGTCGGTATATAAATATTACTAAAATGTAACTATAAGCATCTCATTCACACACCACTACCATTATTCATACTCATATCTAGAAGTCAGCTAAGTAAGTCCAAAGGACTTACCTGAATTCAAACATAATCTCGTTATCTCGACTCGGTCTGTAACCGCATGAACTCAACCGCCTGTTATAAAAGGCAAGTGAATCAATAATGTATCCCACTTAATTAGAAGTCTCTGACTTCTAAGATATTTAACTCTATCATCAGTTAAATTACCAAAATACCCTTATACGGATAAATGACTGTTTTACCCCTGGTCCCGAAACTTTATAAAATTCCATAACAAAGTTCCAAACTATTCTTTGGAACTCAAAACCACACCCAAACTCTCAAAGGAAAGTTTGCTAAAGATTTAGAAGAGTCAACTACATTCTTGACTTTCATAAAAAGTCGCTAACGTCCGACTTTGGCTTAAGATATGGAAATCGAATAAAAATATAAAAAGTCTAACAAAAATCTCTAAGTCTTTTATGCTATGCACTCTATCCATAGTATCCAGAATTTCTCAAAAATATATAATAATCACTTTTACACAAATTCTCAAAGTCAGTTCCACAACCAGAAATTCAGACTTAGTCAAAAACTGAGTATTTCTTAACTGCTCAGCAAGTCCACTTTGGACCTTCATAGATCTAAATCCAACCGTTAGATCAACCCTAACTTTTGATACACCACACTATGCATGACACTCTATAACATATTAAAAACGGAACGGTGGATTATGTTTCTAAGGTATCCAAACTTAAGCTCAAACATGACTGCACAACCCAGAAAAATTCCAGCACTCAACAAACATCCAGAAAACTGTTTAAGGTCTCAACTTCAAAAATTCATAACTCCTAAACCACTTGCTGGATTTATCCCAATATTTAATATGTTTCACCACAATATGCCAACTATATCATATCCAAAATTCAAGTCAAACAGAGAATAAACTCTTATTCAAAACTATCTCTCAAAACAGCATCACATGCTGTTTTTCCCAACACTCAGCACAGTTATAAAAACTGTGTGAGGAGTCAACTTTGAGACACCATAACTCTCAAACCGTAGCATGGATTCCTCTAAAATTTTGGTATGATCTACTATACTATATCAACTATAACTTGTCAGAAATTCAAGTCTAACAGAAATCAATAACCCCTCCAAATTTATTCCACAAACTGCATCTCAAGCAAATTTCCTCAAACTCAGCACACTAAAAGAAAAACTGCATGAATAGCCAACTTTGGGATACTATAACTCTCACCCCGTAACTCCGATTGTTCCCAAATTTTAGTATATTATACTTGATAGCATGAATTATAGTCTATATTTTGGGGTTTGTTTGGACGTTTTATCTTTCATAATCTGCATGTTTGTATGTACATTATGTGATTTTACTACCATTTCATCTACTTTGCGAGAATCGAGGTCTACACCTAGTTTCGTTGTAATTGCAAGTAAAATGGTACGTTTTGCATCAAAAAGGAGCAAAAGGAGTCATGAGTCATTTGGAGCTACATCCAGGGAGCATAGCCATGGATTAAAGATTCACTTTGGACCAGTTTTGAGAGATTTCACATTCAGTTGTGACTCACCTCGGTTGACCAGAGATTCATCTCGACCGAGGCGATCCAGAGACGCCGACTCGACCGAGGCGAACACCTAGGACGCGGCGAGAATATTTTATTCTTGGATGAGATCTTTTAAATTTGGAAAGTGATCTTATATTTTTGGGCTTGGCTTCTGGAAGGAAGGAGATTTGCAGAATCATATATTTTACCTATTTTTATGGGATGATATCTTTCTAAGATTTATTATTTTTGGAGGGTTATTTTCCTATAAAAAGGGTTGATTTCCACAATTCCAACATCCTGCATGCAGCCGGAAAATCTTGCTTACGAGAAGATCCCGTTTACGCAGTAGCACGCAGCAGCAACATACTCCAGTTGGGAGTTTTGAAGAACCTTTTTGAAGGTTGAAGGAAGATTGAAGTTCATAGCTTTTATAGCTTTTTGGAGGGTTTTGTAAGATTGTCTTCAATTCCCTCATTGATTGTCTTGTCTTTTTGGATTGCTATCCAAGGAACGCTTTGTTGTGATATTTGATTCAGTTATTGAAGTCTTTTCATTAAATTCTTCTTTCTTCAAATATTCACTTTCTTCCCATATATTTAATACTTTCATAATGATGATGAGTGGCTAATTTCCTTGTGTGATTCTAGGGTGATTAGCTGAAGGTTGTGGGAAAAACGATGATAGAATAATCTTAGATTCCAGTAGGATCCTGAAAGTTCGAGTCTTTAACCTTAACCCTAAGCATCTCGTTCGGTTGATGAACATCTCGGCCGGGGTGGAATTCTTCTGACCGAGGTGACTTATCCGAACCTAAACAGAAAGTTAAGTGTTAGAGTTTGCTAAATCCTATTCTTATTACACCTTCCTGGTTCAAGGCAGGCTTAGGATGAGACTTACCCGGTAATTCCTTAGTTTGTGTATTGACGATCATAAGTGTAGGTAATAAAGGTTTATCCTTTATTGGGGTTTGAGTGTGCTTCCATCCCATCTTTGTGAGTTAGCCTGAGACTTACCCGGTAAAGGTTGATTCTATTCCCTTATATGGTATGTTAGTTTGGTGGTTATAGTTCTTTATCTTGATTCCTTGAGACTTACCCGGTAATAGGAGTTACGGTTTAGGATTAGTGTGTAGTGAGACTTACCCGGTGATCTACTCCACTTTAGTAACACCTTCCCCATGCAAAAATCTCAGCTTTGTCCGCTTATCTATAGATCTTGAGTTGGAACCACAACTAGATGCTTTAATCCCTAGAATTGCATGTTTGCTTTATTGACTTCTTATTCATCTTTGATTGTGTTAATCGCTCTTGTGGTTAGAATTAACATCAGCACACCGTATTGACTTTGTTTCACCGAGTCCCTGTGATCGACCCCTGGAATTTCCTTGCTTTTACTACGATTGACCCGTACACTGCGGGTTCGCATCCTTGTTTTAAGCTTAAGTCTAGGGTTATAAATTTACTATGATTGACCCCTGGAATTTTGATAGCATGAATTATAGTCTATATTTTGGGGTTTGTTTGGACGTTTTATCTTTCATAATCTGCATGTTTGTATGTACATTATGTGATTTTACTACCATTTCATCTACCTTTGCGAGAATCGAGGTCTACACCTAGTTTCGTTGTAATTGCAGGTAAAATGGTACGTTTTGCATCAAAAAGGAGCAAAAGGAGTCATGAGTCATTTGGAGCTACATCCAGGGAGCATAGCCATGGATTAAAGATTCACTTTGGACCAGTTTTGAGGGATTTCACATTCAGTTGTGACTCACCTCGGTTCACCAGAGATTCATCTCGACCGAGGCGGTCCAGTCGAGACCATCTCGACCGAGGTGACAGCAGATCCAGGAACAGTATAAAAAGGGAAAAAAAAATTTTACGTTACCTACCTCGACCGCGGCGACTTCCACTTCGCCCCCTCTCAAATCTCGCTCGTTTTCGAAGATTTCTGCTTCTAAACTGTGATTGAAGGGTAGAGGAACCGATTGCTACAACAGATCTGCAAAGAAATCGAGTGAATCGACTGAAACGAGGTAAAAACAAATCGAAACCCTAACTCGTTCGTTCGCTTTGATTTGGGCTTTGGTTGCCCCTGATTTTGCTGAGAAAGGATTTAAGTACCCCTTAGGAAGCAATTGTAGTGATTTTGGGGGGAAAAGAACTGAATTTCAAAGAATTGGAATCGTAACTGCTGTGCCTCGGTCCGGTCGACTGCATCTCGACCGAGGTGATTTTAGGGAATTGTCAGTGACCGAGGTGGTCTGACAGAGTTGAGTGAAAATGAGTTCAGATCGTCGCCTAGCCCTTAGAGACAGATCCTCACCCTCCCCTTCCTCCTCTTCTTCCCGTCCTTACCGCCCGGTTATCCACGAGAGATGCCGGGTAGACTATGAGCGGATAGCTAGCCGTCCAGTTATCGCACCACGATTTCTGGACGTGTCGGCCTTTGATTGCCTAGGGTTAGATGCTGACCTTAGGAGGATGATAGCTACTGTCGGGCTGGATCAGTTTACTGAGATCCGAGCCCCAGCTTACTTGGAGCCGACCTTAGAGTTCGTTAGCTCCTTCTCCTACCTTCCCACAGACCGATCTGTGAAGTACCGGTTGATGAACCGGAACTTCATAGTTCCTTTAGAGATATAGAGAGAGATTTTTGGCTTTTCTGAGCCCACCGCCACCGACTTCCCCTCCCGATCCATAGCTAGGGAGTTCTGGGGGCAGATTGCCCATATTACTGAGCATGCAAACAGATGGCGCCCTGGAGATTCCACGAAGAAGGTCATCTTCCACCCAGCCTTCAGACTAGCCCACAGGATTTTTAGCGAGACACTTCTGGCGCGTACTGAGACGCCCCAGAAGATCAGACAGGGCGAGCTCTTCAGCCTCTACTGCATGGTTACAGGAGGTTTCCCAGACTTTGGCTTGCTCCTGGCAGAGGATCTGCACAGGATCAAGGCCAAAGCGAAGGGAGACATTTGCTGCGGAGGTCTAGTCACCCATATCGCTACCTACCACGGGATGGACCTCAGTGTTTGCACGATGGCAGCGGCTCCGAAGCCGCTGGGATTACAGGAGATGATCACACGGAGGATTCTAGTTCCCCGTGGTTTGACCACTCCATATGTTGCCATGCCTTGGGAGCGGACTGCACCTCAGGGGATCCGCTGGTCTGCGCAGTTTACAGTCTTTGATCCGCATTACTGGCAGACAGCTTGGGATACACTGATGGAGGATCACAGAGAGGCAGCAGCTGCCCCTGCTGAGGCTGAGGAGGATGACGACGATGATGAGGAGACGGCGGATGAGAGAGACGGTGGAGTCCCGATGGATACAGGGACGGATACTGCAGGGATGAGCGCACCACCGATCATCGATTTGGATGATGAGGAGGACACTGAGCCTGCACCAGCTGAGACTTCTCCAGTCAGACCTGCTAGACGCAGGAGGCGCGGAGTGAGGGATCGAGCTGCTCACCGACGGATCGATGACCTGACGGATCAGGTTATCGACTCATATGCTGCATTATCGCTGGATATCCGCGAGATGCAGGAGCGGCAGCACCATCAGCACATCATGGCCCAGCTTCAGTTCGAGCGTGTCATGGGCCATCCCTACGATCCGACTCAGTATCCATACGCACCACCACCGGATCGAGACTATTGAGGAGCTGCAGGATTTTCTTTATTTTTCTTTTATGCAGTTCAGCTATTTATCCGGTGAGTTCTCTCATTTTCAGACTTTTTATTTTGACCCACTGGGACAGTGTGTCCCAAGTATGGGGTGTTTGTACTTATCTGACTACGTGATGTATCTATTTCCGACTACCTTTGATGTACTATTTATCGGATATTCTTATTTATGCTCCACTTCTGCATTTATATGTTTATCTGATATTACATGCATACCTACAGGTTATTTGATTGAGAAAAACGTCGAAACCGAAAAAAATGGTTTTAAAAAAAAAAATTTTTTTTTACCTCGACCGCGGAGATTCTGGCGAAACGAAGCATTTCACCTCGGTTGAACCAAGAACATCTCGACCGAGGTGCGTAACAGAAAGTTTTCGCAAAACGATTTTGTGTTTCTTATCTGGATATGATCTCAGTGAAGATCTTGTTTACTGACTGGTTTTAAATTCTTTATGTGTTTGAAAGGTTTTATAATATGTTTAAGTTGCTAAATGATTTGTTTAAAATTATTAGCATGTTTAATACTTTATTTTTATCCAAATTATGTTGAATTTGAAGGTTGACACCGCAGGTTAAGTTCTCTCACTTTCTTCTTGGAAAGACCAAGGCAATTCATTCTCTTCTTCTTCTTCTTGATCATGCTTAGCCCCTCATATACATTTTGCCTCCCTTTACCTATCCGGGAATTTGGAAGCAAGCGAAGTGGTGAAAGCAAGTTAAAGTTGAGAAGTGGCTGGAAGTGAAGTGTTAGAAAGTAATTCTAGGTTTGGGGAAGTCAATCATGAAGATGAGTAACTCGGCACCATTCACATAGCCGGGTGTTTGTGTCTTGCCAAAGTCGGATTGAGCGATATTCCTAACGGGTCATGGTATGTGCATCAAGGGTTTGATGCATCTCAAAGAAATTGATGATTGCAGATCTCCTAGGCTTCGGTTATTGTGCACCTCTGTCCATGCATCCCAAAAAGTAAAGTAAAAAAGAAAAAAGTGTGAAATAAGCAAAGCTTATTGGTGGAAGATGTTGCAAGTCAAAGTGAAAGTGAAGTTCATCCTTTTCCCGGATTCTAGCACCACATTACCTTACATACATCCCTACCTTACACGTTTCTTGACCTTTTCTTTTGGGAAGCCCTTGAGACCTTGAGCTTGTTGATTGACTTAGTGGTTTAAACTGGATTATACATGATTAATTTTGATAATTATGATTTATTATGCATTCTATGATTTTATGCAAAGATGAACAACTTTCTTATATTTATAAAATGTTTTGATCATATTAAGTTTTTAATTCCAGGAAGTATTCTCTTAGAGTGATCTATGATAGTTGCACACCATAAAATGTTTTTGAAAGACTTTTTCATTGATTTTCTTGACTTATAATCTATTCTATCTTGTCTTCTATATGAGGAACTTGCTTGGGGACAAGCAAGGGCTAAGTATGGGGTATTTTGATAGCATGAATTATAGTCCATATTTTGGGGTTTGTTTGGACGTTTTATCTTTCATAATCTGCATGTTTGTATGTACATTATGTGATTTTACTACCATTTCATCTACCTTTGCGAGAATCGAGGTCTACACCTAGTTTCGTTGTAATTGCAGGTAAAATGGTACGTTTTGCATCAAAAGGAGCAAAAGGAGTCACAACTGAATGTGAGCTAAGTAAGCCCAAAGGACTTACCTGAATTCAAACATAATCTCGTTATAGGTCGGTATATAAATATTACTAAAATGTAACTATAAGCATCTCATTCACACACCACTACCATTATTCATACTCATATCTAGAAGTCAGCTAAGTAAGCCCAAAGGACTTACCTGAATTCAAACATAATCTCGTTATCTCGACTCGGTCTGTAACCGCAGGAACTCAACCGCCTGTTATAAAAGGCAAGTGGATCAATAATGTATCCCACTTAATTAGAAGTCTCTGACTTCTAAGATATTTAACTCTATCATTAGTTAAATTACCAAAATACCCTTATATGGATAAATGACTGTTTTACCCCTGGTCCCGAAACTTTATAAAATTCCATAACAAAGTTCCAAACTATTCTTTGGAACTCAAAACCACACCCAAACTCTCAAAGGAAAGTTTGCTAAAGATTTAGAAGAGTCAACTACATTCTTGACTTTCATAAAAAGTCGCTAACGTCCGACTTTGGCTTAAGATATGGAAATCGAATAAAAATATAAAAAGTCTAACAAAAATCTCTAAGTCTTTTATGCTATGCACTCTATCCATAGTATCCAGAATTTCTCAAAAATATATAATAATCACTTCTACACAAATTCTCAAAGTCAGTTCCTAAACCAGAAATTCACACTTAGTCAAAAACTGAGTATTTCTTAACTGCTCAGCAAGTCCACTTTGGACCTTCATAGATCTAAATCCAACCGTTAGATCAACCCTAACTTTTGATACACCACACTATGCATGACACTCTATAACATATTAAAAACGGAACGGTGGATTATGTTTCTAAGGTATCCAAACTTAAGCTCAAACATGACTGCACAACCCAGAAAAATTCCAGCACTCACCAAACATCCAGAAAACTGTTTAAGGTCTCAACTTCAAAAATTCATAACTCCTAAACCACTTGCTGGATTTATCCCAATATTTAATATGTTTCACCACAATATGCCAACTATATCATATCCAAAATTCAAGTCAAACAGAGAATAAACTCTTATTCAAAACTATCTCTCAAAACAGCATCACATGCTGTTTTTCCCAACACTCAGCACAGTTATAAAAACTGTGTGAGGAGTCAACTTTGAGACACCATAACTCTCAAACCGTAGCATGGATTCCACTAAAATTTTGGTATGATCTACTATACTATATCAACTATAACTTGTCAGAAATTCAAGTCTAACAGAAATCAATAACCCCTCCAAATTTATTCTACAAACTGCATCTCAAGCAAATTTCCTCAAACTCAGCACACTAAAAGAAAAACTGCATGAATAGCCAACTTTGGGATACTATAACTCTCACCCCGTAACTCCGATTGTTCCCAAATTTTAGTATATTATACTTGATAGCATGAATTATAGTCTATATTTTGGGGTTTGTTTGGACGTTTTATCTTTCATAATCTGCATGTTTGTATGTACATTATGTGATTTTACTACCATTTCATCTACCTTTGCGAGAATCGAGGTCTACACCTAGTTTCGTTGTAATTGCAGGTAAAATGGTACGTTTTGCATCAAAAAGGAGCAAAAGGAGTCATGAGTCATTTGGAGCTACATCCAGGGAGCATAGCCATGGATTAAAGATTCACTTTGGACCAGTTTTGAGAGATTTCACATTCAGTTGTGACTCACCTCGGTTGACCAGAGATTCATCTCGACCGAGGCGATCCAGAGACGCCGACTCGACCGAGGCGAACACCTAGGACGCGGCGAGAATATTTTATTCTTGGATGAGATCTTTTAAATTTGAAAAGTGATCTTATATTTTTGGGCTTGGCTTCTGGAAGGAAGGAGATTTGCAGAATCATATATTTTACCTATTTTAATGGGAAGATATCTTTCTAAGATTTATTATTTTTGGAGGGTTATTTTCCTATAAAAAGGGTTGGATTTCCACAATTCCAACATCCTGCATACAGCCGGAAAATCTTGCTTACGAGAAGATCCCGTTTACGCAGTAGCACGCAGCAGCAGCATACTCCAGTTGGGAGTTTTGAAGAACCTTTTTGAAGGTTGAAGGAAGATTGAAGTTCATAGCTTTTATAGCTTTTTGGAGGGTTTTGTAAGATTGTCTTCAATTCCCTCATTGATTGTCTTGTCTTTTTGGATTGCTATCCAAGGAACGCTTTGTTGTGATATTTGATTCAGTTATTGAAGTCTTTTCATTAAATTCTTCTTTGCTCAAATATTCACCTTCTTCCCATATATTTTAATACTTTCATTATGATGATGAGTGGCTAATTTCCTTGTGTGATTCTAGGGTGATTAGCTGAAGGTTGTGGGAAAAACGATGATAGAATAATCTTAGATTCCAGTAGGATCCTGAAAGTTCGAGTCTTTAACCTTAACCCTAAGCATCTCGTTCGGTTGATGAACATCTCGGCCGGGGTGGAATTCTTCTGACCGAGGTGACTTATCCGAACCTAAACAGAAAGTTAAGTGTTAGAGTTTGCTAAATCCTATTCTTATTACACCTTCCTGGTTCAAAGCAAGCTTAGGATGAGACTTACCCGGTAATTCCTTAGTTTGTGTATTAACGATCATAAGTGTAGGTAATAAAGGTTTATCCTTTATTGGGGTTTGAGTGTGCTTCCATCCCATCCTTGTGAGTTAGCCTGAGACTTACCCGGTAAAGGTTGATTCTATTCCCTTAGATGGTATGTTAGTTTGGAGGTTATAGTTCTTTATCTTGATTCCTTGAGACTTACCAGGTAATAGGAGTTACGGTTTAGGATTAGTGTGTAGTGAGACTTACCCGGTGATCTACTCCACTTTAGTAACACCTTCCCCATGCAAAAATCTCAGCTTTGTCCGCTTATCTATAGATCTTGAGTTGGAACCACAACTAGATGCTTTAATCCCTAGAATTGCATGTTTGCTTTATTGACTTCTTATTCATCTTTGATTGTGTTAATCGCTCTTGTGGTTAGAATTGACATCAGCACACCGTATTGACTTTGTTTCACCGAGTCCCTGTGATCGACCCCTGGAATTTTCTTGCTTTTACTACGATTGACCCGTACACTGCGGGTTCGCATCCTTGTTTTAAGCTTAAGTCTAGGGTTATAAATTTAAAGCTTGCACACACCGTTTGGAGCGAACAATACTATGTACTACTGTCTATGACATATCCGAAAACCAGCCAAAAAGAATAAGTCTTTCATGCTTAAATCTGGTCACAAAGTTGGCTGCTCGCCAATATAAGAAACTGAGAAATCGCACAGCTCAACTACTCTACTTTGGGACCCTATAGCTTCTAATCCGCCCGTTAACTTTCCTCCAAATTTTAACACAGTAAAATACATATTTCTGTCTACACTATATCAAAATTTCAACGGTGGATGTTTGATCTAAGGCATCGAAACACAGACTTAAAGTCAGCAGTCCCAATCCTTATTCCAGAAAAAAAAAAAAAAGAATACATGATGTTTATGCTTCAATCCTACTGCTCACAACCTCAGCTAGTGTACCTCATTTGTAAGTCTCCAGTTCAAATCTAGTGACCAACAAAACAAAATCTCCAAGATAGTCTAACCTATACAAACTCATGAAACAAAAAAAAGAATCCAAACTAACCTATACATCGTACCCATCTACCGTACATGGACTTATACTCTCATTCCTCAAATGGGCAAGATTGGCAAACAAGGATGGCTTACCTCACTATAGAGCAATCCCGGTGGCGGCGGCTGTTGTCGGCGACGAAGAAATAGCAATGGAAAAGGTGTTGTTCTATCGTCGATCTCTCAAGCTATAAGGAAGAAGTTCCGGTACGGTGCCGACTTGGGAGCGCTAACTGGATTGCAGAAGGGTACGCCGGCTGTGTATTGGATTGTAGAGAACTGCAGATGGGCTTCCTCAACCTCGCTATTGATGGAGAGGTTGAAGACTCTACGGCGCCGCTATACCCCGATATCGACAGCAACGTCGTCCTCGCAAGTGAGTGCACGCGAGCAGTGTGGAACCAGACGTGCAGGAAGGTTGCAAGTTCGTCGATGATGCTGATGATTGTTCGTGAGAGAGAGAGAGGTTAGGTAGGAGATTACGATTGTGAAGTATCGGGTTAAGGGAAGCGTTGAATTTGGACGAAACGGTGAGCGAGAAATTAGGAGCTGTTACATGTAGAAGACGGTCATGGGGCTCCCGTAGATGACTTGAAATTGGGCCCATCTTTGTGCTCCTGAGGATATGTACATGAGCAGCTATCGGGCCTCCACTCACATTGGGCTCCTTTGGCCCATGAAAGAAAGGAAGAAACTATTGGGCCCGTCAGCATAAGGTTTAAAAGGCCCGTTAAACTTTGCTATTGATCTAATAATGTTAATTCCGATCCAATAAAATAAAAAACTGGCTCGGATTTCCGGAATAAAATTTTGGGTTTTACAAGGATATCAACTTAACCCATGAGCGAATGAGAAAAAAACGTGTTAAATGATTATAAATGGGAAAATTCAAGTATAAAGATTAGGACAATGAAATTAATAAAAGCACGCATTCTTGGTTTCACATACGTAATCCCTAAAACCCATCAAAGTTTTGATAGTCTCTCTACAAAAAGCTTACAAGGAGTCAAGCACACTTTCTATCTTTTATTGATTCTCCTTATCTCTCCATCTTTGTCATGTAAATTATAAAGCTAAACCATGAGGAAGAGGGAAAAAAAGATGAACATTTGCATGAAGATATCAACTCAACCCATGACAGGAAAAGGAAAAAAAATGTATAAAAGGATTATAATGATCTCTTTTCTAATAACATATAAAAAATGTATAAAAAGGAGAAAAAAAAACGTATAAAAGGATTATAATGTATAAAAGGATTATCAATTCAAGTAGAGAGATTGGGACAAAGAAAATAAATAATAATATACATACTTGGCGTCGCATATGCCATCCACAAAGGCCATTAAAGTTTTAACGGTCTCTTTCCAATTAGCATATCGGGTGCTATGGACACTTTCTATCGTTTATTAAGAAAAAAATAATAGTATGCATGTTTGGCATAGCATATGCCATCCACAAAGGCCATCAAAGTTTTAATGATCTCTTTCCAAATAACATGTAGGGTGTCATGCACAGTTTCTATCATTCATTAAGGAATTAAATAATAGTATGCATGTTTAGCGTTGCATATGCCATCCACAAATGCCATCAAAGTTTTAACGGTCTCTTTCCAAATACATTAGGGTGACATACACGCTTTCTATCATTCATCCTTTCTCCTTTTCTATCTCCATCTTTCTCATGTAAGATAAAACGTTAAACCATAACGGAGAGGGGAAAAGGAACATTGGCATGGAGATATCAACTTAAGCCATGACCAAATAAGAAAAAAATGTATATAATGATTATAAACAAGAAATTCAAGTAGAGCGAATGGGAAAATGAATAAAATAATAGTATACATAATTGGCATCGCATACGCCATCCACAAAGGCCATTAAAGTTTTGGAAGTCTCTCTACAAATGGCATATAGGGAGCCAAACACTCTTTATATCTTATATTTTTCTCTTTTTCGCTCTCCATATTTCTCATGTCAGATATAAAGTTAAAGCATGATGAAGAGAAGAAAGGAGCATTTGCATGAAGATATAAACTTAACCCATGTCCGAATAAAATGTTAAAATAATTATAAACGGCAAATTCAAGTAGAGAGATTTGGACTAATAAAAAAAAATGCATGCTAGGTTTCACATACGACATCCATAAAGGCTATCAAAAGTTATGACGGTCTCTACATATGACATATATGGAGTCATGTGCATTGTCTATCTTTTATTCTTTCTCATTTTCAATCTCGCTCTTTCTTCTTTAAGATATAAAGTTAAAAAATAACGAAGAGGGGAAATGAAAATTTGCAGGATGATATCAATTTGACCCATGTCCGAATAAGAAAAAAATGTATTAAATAATTATAAATAAAATATCCAAGTAGAGAGATTAGGGCTAAGAAAAAATTAATACTATGCATATTTGGCTTCGCATACGCCATCCACAAAGGCTATCAAAGTTTTGATGGGCACTCTACAACGGGCATGCCGGGAGCCAGGTAAACTTTTGTCTTCCATTCTTACTCCTTTTCTCTCTCCATATTTCTAATGAAAGATATAAGGTTAAACCATAACGAAGAGGGAAAAGGAACATTTGCATGAAGATATCAACTTAACTGATGACCGAATAAGAAAAAAATGTATTAAATGATTTTAAATGGGTATTCAAGTAAAGAGATTAGGACTAAGAAAAAAATAGTAGTATGCATGCTTAGCTTCGCATACGCCATTTATAAAGGCCATCAATGTTTTGACAGTCTCGATATAAATGGCATATAGGGAGTCAAGCACACTTCTATCTTTCATTCTTACTCTTTTTCTTTCTCCATATTTCTAATGTAAGATACAAAGTAAAACCTTAGTGAAGAGGTGAAAATGAATATTTGCATGAAGATATAACCTTAACTCATGACCGAATAAGAAAAAAATATTATAAATGATTATAAACGGGAAACTCAAGTAGAAAGATTAGGACTAAGAAAAAAATAAAGTATACATGCTTGGCTTCGCATACTCCATCCACAAAGGCTATCAAAGTTTTGATGGGTCTCTCTACAAATGGCATACAAGGAGTCAGACACACTTCTATCTCTCATTCTTACTCCTTTTCTCTCTCCATCTTTGTAATAAAATAAATAAAGTTAAATCATATCGAAGAGGGGGAAAAGAACATTTGCATGAAGATAACAACTTAACCCATGACCGAATAACAAAAAATATATATTAAATGATTATAAAAGGGAAATTCATGTAGAGAGATTGGGACTACGAAAAAAAATAGTATGCATGATTGGCTTCGCATACACCATCTATAAAGATCATCAATGGTTTGACAGTCTCTCTATAAATGGCATACAGGGAGCCAAACACACTTCTATCTTTCATTCTTACTCCTTTTCTCTCTCCATCTTTCTAATGTAAGATATTAAGTAAAACAATAATGAAGAGAGAAAATAATATTTGCATGAAGATATCAACTTAATTCATGACGAATAAGAAAAAAAATGTTATAAATATTAAACGGGAAACTCAAATGGAGAGATTAGGACTAAGGAAAAAAAATAGTATGCATGTTTGGCTTCGCATACGCCATCCACAAAAGTCATCAAAAATTTTACTGTCTCTCTACAAATGGCATACATGGAGTCACGTGTAACGCCACGTTTTTTGGGTGCAATTTCGATATTTATTTTCCGACGGTAATCGATATATTTTAAAATCTTAGGTATGTTTCACGAGTATTGTTAAGTCGTAAATTTTATGTTTCGGGTATATGTTATATTAATATGTTAACGGTATTTTGTTATTATTTAAATCTCGTAATTTAAATTATGAGATCGATTTATATATCGCAAAGTATATTTTTGCGGAGTCTAAGTATATACTCGATCCTCATAATAATTCCCGTATATTTATTTTACTTCGGAAAAGGGCAGAAAGATTTCGGGTATTTTATTATTTTTGGTTCCGTGTACGCTTATCTGTTTATTTTGTAGGAAAAATCGGGAAATTTTCCCGATTCGAAAGTCCTGTTCCGATTCATTTTGATCGAGCTATCAAAATTCCATTCTTTTACTATTAATTATTTTTTTTACTTTTCACTTTTTTTTCTTCCCGCTTCTTTGTCCCCTGAGGTGAGCCGACTCCTCGCTTCTTTCCCCTGCAGCCGACCTGTTTCTCAATCCCTCACGCAACCTCCTCTCTTCCGCCGACCTACTCTGTCCGCCCTCTTCTCTTCCGCCGGACTGCTCTCTTCGCTCTCCTCTCTTCCGCCTGGAATGTTGCCCTCTTCTCTTCTCGCCCCACTGCTCCTCTCGCTGGCCTCCTCCCGATGATCTGCTTCTGCCGCCAAAAATCCCAACCGCAGAAGCTTGGAACGAAGCTGGTCGCAGCCTACCCACCAGGTTGAAGGACAGAAGGTCGCCGTCGAGTCGCCAGACCCTTCGCCTTCGTGGGAGTCGGAGAGCAGGCTCCTCCTCCTCTCTTTCCGCAGGCCAACGGGTGGAGGTTTAGCTATGTCCTTGCTGATGACCGGCCGCCGAGAACTCCCCTCCGCCATCGCCACCACCTTGCCGCCTGCTCTGTCGCCTGAGCTGTCGACTTCCGACACCCTCTCTCCTTCCATGTGCCGAGAAGCAATTCATGTGGGTTAGGTGAGCTTACTGCAGTACCATTTCTGAGTTAAGGGTGGCCTTTTTTTTATGTTAAGGTTCATTTCATGTATGTTTTGGTATAGTAGTAGTTAGATTTGAAAGGTTTGCTGAGTTTTGTTGGAGTGTTGTAATTGAAGTGTACATTATGTACATGGAATTTGAGTGAGTGTGTAAGAGGATTGTGGTATACATGAGTATATGAAGGTTATAGACTTTTGCTTGTTGGTTGACAAGGAATACTAGTTAAACGTCGGGTTTTTATCGGAGATGTTCTATTGATGAGACTAGACCCGGGACATGGTCCAAGTAATTAGACCATTATAAGTTTGTGTGAAGAATTTAGGTTGTTATGTTGAGGTATATGTCGGCAGATCTTAGTGATACGTATTTTGGACTTTGGTTAACTAGTTAGGAGTATACATGTTTGGTACTCTTAGGTGTTCCTCGAAATTCTTAGGGATCTAGTGAAACATGTTCGTTAAGTCAAGGTATCTTAGTCTTTCTTAAGAAGTGTGAAAGTCGGAAATCTTTCCAACTAGCTAGATCTTTCTTTTAGAGTTGGAGTTTATGCATTGGGAATTCCAATGAAAGTTCTTGAGATGTCCCAGACTTTTAGGGTTTTTCGGACTAGGGGTAAAATGGTCTTTTACATATAAGGCTTTTTTTATTCATTCTCTTAGATGAACCATGTTAACTTAAAAGTTGGAGATTGCTAAGATTGTCGGATGCCTTTTGACCCAATATGTTCCTTCAAAATCAGGCGTTGAGACTTGACTTGTGCGGAGTCCAATAATAGTGTTATCGGGATTGTGATTCGATTCAGGTAAGTCTTCGGACTTACTTAGCTCGTATTCTCTGTATTAGTTTCAATGCGTGTTTGGTGGTGTGTGTTTATTGTTTATGTGTGTGTTTATTGCTTATGTTATAACATCTAAACCGGTAATAGGACCACCGACTTTATATGTTTATATTTGGCCCAAGTGTATGATAACGGGCGGTGACTGCTTGTCCAGTCCAAAATGGGGATGACTGGGAGGTGCCTTGCGACCAGCCCATCGGGTGATGCTGATCCGCATCAAGTACAAACCCGTATGGTGAAAGGGGACAAGGGCGAGATCTTTAAGATTCTCGTGTCACAAAAGAAGTTGAATTAGAACGGGATATGACCTAATAATAAAAAGATAATAAACCGGATTGTGTGTTTTGGAACATGTTGTGTGTTTATAATGCCTTATGTGTGTGTGTGCCAATACCATGATTCTAATGCCTTGAATTCTAGCTAACGGTTTTATACCGAGATTGTTGTAGTTGCCTTGCAGGTTAGGGGTGCGGCCGAGAGATCCGGAAGAGTGGGCAGTCGGGGTCCGTACATTTTAGGATGGGTTTTGGGAGTTGTTTTTATGTATTGTTTAGGGTATTATGTATGTCGCGTGTATGGCGGTTGCCTTTAGCGTTGTATCTCGGCTGAAGTCTTTCGTTGTTTTCTTTTGGGGTTCATATCATTGCATTAAAATGAATTTCGGGTTTGCCTTTATTTGTGTCTTGTTGTAAGATTTAGTGAAATTGTTGTCAGGCTAAGGGTCGGGACCCATTGTGAGGTCCCAACCCGTAGCATCCCGAGTCCTGCGGATTCGGGGTGTTACAAAAGTGGTATCAGAGCCCTAAGTTGACAACAATGGCACTCGCAATCTTCTAAAGGCCGAATAAGGAATAAACAGAACCCCGCGGGTTCTGAGTTTTCGTTTTCAAAATCACATGCATGAGTTGGGGTAGAATGTACGGACCACCACTCCTTCCGCGGATCTCGGCAGCATAGTTATTGGATTTTTAGTATATATAGATATGTGTATATATGTAGATATGTATAGTGGACCTAGGATGTTTTTGGACTATTATTATATATTAATGATAGTTATGCATGATGGACTTGTTATGTTGTTATGGTGGCATGACCTTTATATTGATATGAGTTGTACATGTGACATGATAATATTATATTAGTGCTTATTACTCGTTTTATGAGAATGGTTTCCTTGGATGTGTTATGCTGATAGCATGTAGACATAGAACTTATATAGTTATATACGTATACTAGGATATATAGTGACATATGGATGCTAGACCTTATATTCGAAATGATAGAAAGCTATCATCGCCCCTTGGATGACGCCGTTTGGCTTAGGATAGTTTACACCTAAGGGTGAGTATGCTCAAGTACCAAGTTGTGTATCATGTTTTGGACAAACTCCTTGGTATTTCTCGGACTTCTTTAAGAGGATGTCGAAGCGGAGGATTAGAGATGACGTAAACGAAGGACAAATAAGTGGAAGAGAACCTCGAGTTATTTTAAGAAAAAGTGAGAAAGAAGTCATACGAGTAAGAAAGCAACATGAAGATATGAGAGTGGTTGTAAAGAAGCAACGATTGAATCACAAAGAAACCAACTAGAGATGGTGAACTTATGATTTTTCAAGACGACGTATGATAACTAAGGACGCAAAGCGAGAAGGAAAGGAGTGCATACTAGCAAGGGTAGAAGTGGTATTTCCTTGAGACATGAAGTTTTTTATAGATGCTCCTAAGCATGGGAGTCGGGGTGTGAAGTGTGGTCGAACTAATACGAAGATTCACGAGGTGCTTAAGTTAAGCTTACAAAATAACTAGAAAGTGAAGTGACGATCCTTGCGAGATTCTAAGTGGGTGACTTATTCAGAAATTTGAGAGTTACGAGGAGGATCATATGGTGAAAGTTCACATAGTGGAATTCACGTGGAGTCAATCATTTTCCGTCATTGAGATGAGACTGAATAACTCTAAGAGGGAGGAAGTGTGTGCGGATGATCTTCAAAAGATGAAAGATGAAACAGGGAGCTTGGATCGTAAGACTTAAGATACCAACAAGAGGAACACGAGTGGGTGCTATTTAATGTCGGAATATTTCAGAAGTGCTTTTGCAAAACATCATGAAGAGCAAATAATCCTATGAAGGTGGGTCATATGACACGAAAGAGTTGGGAAAGTGTAGTTATCTTACAGAAGCGGAAGGAAGAGGGGAGCGTAATAGGAGCTAACGAAGTTGGAAGTAGAGTAAAGTGAGCTAGTGAAGTTAAGGCGGAATACCCCGAGAAGGTACCCTTCAGGAGTATGGTAACATGGAAGTGTGCTAGGAGGGTAAGTCTTTGATCTTGGAGAGGGTCATCAATGAGTTACGCTGAGAGCCGGAGAATGCACAGGTGCAGGTTATATACTAGTGATGGTAGGTGGGAAGAGTAACCCAGAAGATGGGATCATGAAGAGGGGTGACAAGGACGTAGAAAATTCGTGGTGGTTGAATGTCGGCAACAAAGAGGTATATCAAGGGAAGCGCGAGTATCTTAATCAAGTAACAATTTACCGACTCCAACAAATGGTGGTAATGTACCTTGTTGAGAGGGATTGTAACTATCTGGTACGAACTTCTTAGGTCATGAGATTTTCATATGGAGGAATGACATGGATCAGAGTAAAGAGAACTAGAAAGACAAAAAGTGCAGGGAGTCTTCTATGGTTATTGTGCGTAAAGGGAGGATATATAAGGGGATGTATGGTATGTTTGTCCTAAGGTGATGATGTCATGTTTTCGCGAGCAAAGGCTAAGCCAAAGTTTTGGGGCTCGCATGGCGAAGCCATAGTGGTTGTGACGTAAAATGAGAAATTTGGATTAGGGTAACGCTGCAAGTTTAGAGTAATGATGTGAGTGCTTGGTGGAGTTATAAGTGGATCTTCAGTTATTGTGGTTGGGAAATTTTTCCCAAAGGCATTCTAGTACGGTTGTGAAGTTGTTCATGTATACCAAGAAAAACATAAGGTGGCCAATAAGAATAAGAGAAGACTGAGGTTTTGGAAGTTTGATGTCAATATAGGATGTACAAGAAGTACATGAAAGATTGAGGTCAGAGCCTCTACGGTCGTCAGACTCTACGCCTACTTGAAGAAAGGAAGTCTATGGTGAAAGCTGATCAAGGATACAGAGAGTTCCTCCCATAGGTTAGGATGTCGGAGAAAGCGGAGAAGATTGTATCGATTCGTTATATGGCATGCTTGAGTTTTAAAGTTAGGACTTTCGTGACTGAACATATGTGCGAGATCAATAAATATTATTATCGTCATTCCTTCGAAGTGAAAAGGGGGATTAAGTTGAAATATTGCTGAACCAAGGCTTCAAGAGTTAGAAAACTCGAGCAAGACCCTCGAGTTTAGGAGATGAAAGATCTTTGAAAGAGGACGGTCGACATTGTAGCTGTAGATGGAACAATACACGAGTCTTAAAGAAGTCACATCAATAGATCGAGGTAGATCAATTGTGTCATGACCACTTGTAAAGTGATAAGACAAGATTGTGTCGGTTATTACGATATGTGGCGTGACGAGAAAAGATAGAAATTGAGATATCACGGATTCCAATGCATCAGAATGTGAATTTTACCGCTAAGATTGATTTGGGCTCAACTCCCATTTCTAAGGCGCCGTACAAAAGACATCAATAAATGATACCCGTAAGGATACTCAAATTGAGAATGCAATCAAAGGAGCAATTGCAAGGACTTGTTGATAAAGGTTCATTAGAACCAATGCACTGCCATAGAGAACACCAGAAGTTATCTTGAACTCTTGATGGAAGTTTATATGGAAATATATCTTAAACTCTTGATTTGAAGTTATTATGAGAACACCAGAATTGTTGAAGAAAAAAAAGGGGACATACAATTCTCTTCAATTGAACATCGATTACCGTGAGTCAAAGGACAAGTATTCCTTACAACGAATGGATGATCTACTCGATCGGTTACAAGGGTCGGTAGTCTCTTATGAGAATGATTTAAGGTCTGATTGTCACCAATTGAAAATTCGAATATGAGATATTGCAAGTATGTCATTTTGGACCAATTAGAGTCACTACGAGTTGTAGTTATTCTATATGGGCTTACTGATGCCCGGATGAGATGTTTTGGATCTCCTCTTGAAAAGGAGAGATGTAGGGCATGTTGTTTCGGGATGGCAAACCTTGAAAGATGGAGAAGAGGTTACAAGTTTTCTTGGATGTGTTGAGCTTTACCCGATCTGTGAATAGAGAAGTTGTATAACACCAATTATGGTAACCTACTCCGGATGACAATGAAGTACTGGATGGGACGAAGAATTGACAAATAGTTGCTGAAAGTTAAGAGGAGATTCATTGGTGCAACTGTTGTGATTTACCTGGAGGTATTATGGGTTTGAAGTGCACAAGTGATTCTTCAAGACCATGTCTTTATCGAGTATTGAGGAGCGGTGTAAAAATAATAGCATACGTGTCTTGTAGGAGAAGTAGTATGGAGTAAAGTGCTTCCTTCGTTACTTGAAATTGCAACGAGAATTGAGGAAACATAACATCAAAGTTTGGATTGACAAGAACCAAAGCCAACCGTGTAAATTGAGAGTTCGATCTTCTTTGATAGAGGAATCAAAGGAAAAAAAAAGAAAAAAATGGAAATGCTGCATTAAGAAAGACCCAAGGAGGAAGTTGAGTTCCGATATATCGAACTTTTTGAGAACTTAACGCGAGATGGAGAAGTGTCTTATAAGTTGGCATTGCCGTCAAGAGTAGAGAGTGTTCACCCGGTGTTTCATGTGTATTAGTCGAGGGAGTACATGCATGATACGAGATGTGTGGTCAGTCATGATGATCTAGTGGCAGTCGAGGAACCAACGAGGCCAATAGGAAGGCGGAGGATAGTATCTTTGGTTGAGTTTTTCACCGAGCTAGTAGCATCGATAGAATCGACGGGTTAGCCCTAGTTTTTCCCTTAGTTGGGGTGTGTATATGTGTGATGTTATGCGGTTTTGTGCCCCTTGCGGGAATGTGTTTATGACCAGTTATATATATTGCAATGGTGGTTGGACTAGTTTGTGCTTATAGATTAGAAGGTATAAGCCTTCCTAGTTGTGAGTTTATACCTCGGACTAAGGGACCGAGAAGACAAGGTGTAGCAAGTTTCGGGACGAAACTTGTTTTTAGGGGGATCTGATGTAACGCCACGTTTTTTGGGTGCAATTTCGATATTTATTTTCCGACGGTAATCGATATATTTTAAAATCTTAGGTATGTTTCACGAGTATTGTTAAGTCGTAAATTTTATATTTCGGGTATATGTTATATTAATATGTTAACGGTATTTTGTTATTATTTAAATCTCGTAATTTAAATTATGAGATCGATTTATATATCGCAAAGTATATTTTTGCAGAGTCTAAGTATATACTTGATCCTCATAATAATTCCCGTATATTTATTTTACTTCGGAAAAGGGCGGAAAGATTTCGGGTATTTTATTATTTTTGGTTCCGTGTATGCTTATCTGTATATTTTGTAGGAAAAATCGGGAAATTTTCCCGATTCGAAAGTCCTGTTCCGATTCATTTTGATCGAGCTATCAAAATTCCATTCTTTTACTATTAATTATTTTTTTTACTTTTCACTTTTTTTTCTTCCCGCTTCTCTGTCCCCTGAGGTGAGCCGACTCCTCGCTTCTTTCCCCTGCAGCCGACCTGTTTCTCAATCCCTCACGCAACCTCCTCTCTTCCGCCGACCTACTCTGTCCGCCCTCTTCTCTTCCGCCGGACTGCTCTCTTCGCTCTCCTCTCTTCCGCCTGGAATGTTGCCCTCTTCTCTTCTCGCCCCACTGCTCCTCTCGCTGGCCTCCTCCCGATGATCTGCTTCTGCCGCCAAAAATCCCAACCGCAGAAGCTTGGAACGAAGCTGGTCGCAGCCTACCCACCAGGTTGAAGGACAGAAGGTCGCCGTCGAGTCGCCAGACCCTTCGCCTTCGTGGGAGTCGGAGAGCAGGCTCCTCCTCCTCTCTTTCCGCAGGCCAACGGGTGGAGGTTTAGCTATGTCCTTGCTGATGACCGGCCGCCGAGAACTCCCCTCCGCCATCGCCACCACCTTGCCGCCTGCTCTGTCGCCTGAGCTGTCGACTTCCGACACCCTCTCTCCTTCCATGTGCCGAGAAGCAATTCATGTGGGTTAGGTGAGCTTACTGCAGTACCATTTCTGAGTTAAGGGTGGCCTTTTTTTTATGTTAAGGTTCATTTCATGTATGTTTTGGTATAGTAGTAGTTAGATTTGAAAGGTTTGCTGAGTTTTGTTGGAGTGTTGTAATTGAAGTGTACATTATGTACATGGAATTTGAGTGAGTGTGTAAGAGGATTGTGGTATACATGAGTATATGAAGGTTATAGACTTTTGCTTGTTGGTTGACAAGGAATACTAGTTAAACGTCGGGTTTTTATCGGAGATGTTCTATTGATGAGACTAGACCCGGGACATGGTCCAAGTAATTAGACCATTATAAGTTTGTGTGAAGAATTTAGGTTGTTATGTTGAGGTATATGTCGGCAGATCTTAGTGATACGTATTTTGGACTTTGGTTAACTAGTTAGGAGTATACATGTTTGGTACTCTTAGGTGTTCCTCGAAATTCTTAGGGATCTAGTGAAACATGTTCGTTAAGTCAAGGTATCTTAGTCTTTCTTAAGAAGTGTGAAAGTCGGAAATCTTTCCAACTAGCTAGATCTTTCTTTTAGAGTTGGAGTTTATGCATTGGGAATTCCAATGAAAGTTCTTGAGATGTCCCAGACTTTTAGGGTTTTTCGGACTAGGGGTAAAATGGTCTTTTACATATAAGGCTTTTTTTATTCATTCTCTTAGATGAACCATGTTAACTTAAAAGTTGGAGATTGCTAAGATTGTCGGATGCCTTTTGACCCAATATGTTCCTTCAAAATCAGGCGTTGAGACTTGACTTGTGCGGAGTCCAATAATAGTGTTATCGGGATTGTGATTCGATTCAGGTAAGTCTTCGGACTTACTTAGCTCGTATTCTCTGTATTAGTTTCAATGCGTGTTTGGTGGTGTGTGTTTATTGTTTATGTGTGTGTTTATTGCTTATGTTATAACATCTAAACCGGTAATAGGACCACCGACTTTATATGTTTATATTTGGCCCAAGTGTATGATAACGGGCGGTGACTGCTTGTCCAGTCCAAAATGGGGATGACTGGGAGGTGCCTTGCGACCAGCCCATCGGGTGATGCTGATCCGCATCAAGTACAAACCCGTATGGTGAAAGGGGACAAGGGCGAGATCTTTAAGATTCTCGTGTCACAAAAGAAGTTGAATTAGAACGGGATATGACCTAATAATAAAAAGATAATAAACCGGATTGTGTGTTTTGGAACATGTTGTGTGTTTATAATGCCTTATGTGTGTGTGTGCCAATACCATGATTCTAATGCCTTGAATGCTAGCTAACGGTTTTATACCGAGATTGTTGTAGTTGCCTTGCAGGTTAGGGGCGCGGCCGAGAGATCCGGAAGAGTGGGCAGTCGGGGTCCGTACATTTTAGGATGGGTTTTGGGAGTTGTTTTTATGTATTGTTTAGGGTATTATGTATGTCGCGTGTATGGCGGTTGCCTTTAGCGTTGTATCTCGGCTGAAGTCTTTCGTTGTTTTCTTTTGGGGTTCATATCATTGCATTAAAATGAATTTCGGGTTTGCCTTTATTTGTGTCTTGTTGTAAGATCTAGTGAAATTGTTGTCAGGCTAAGGGTCGGGACCCATTGTGAGGTCCCAACCCGTAGCATCCCGAGTCCTGCGGATTCGGGGTGTTACAAAAGTGGTATCAGAGCCCTAGGTTGACAACAATGGCACTCGCAATCTTCTAAAGGCCGAATAAGGAATAAACAGAACCCCGCGGGTTCTGAGTTTTCGTTTTCAAAATCACATGCATGAGTCGGGGTAGAATGTACGGACCACCACTCCTTCCGCGGATCTCGGCAGCATAGTTATTGGATTTTTAGTATATATAGATATGTGTATATATGTAGATATGTATAGTGGACCTAGGATGTTTTTGGACTATTATTATATATTAATGATAGTTATGCATGATGGACTTGTTATGTTGTTATGGTGGCATGACCTTTATATTGATATGAGTTGTACATGTGACATGATAATATTATATTAGTGCTTATTACTCGTTTTATGAGAATGGTTTCCTTGGATGTGTTATGCTGATAGCATGTAGACATAGAACTTATATAGTTATATACGTATACTAGGATATATAGTGACATATGGATGCTAGACCTTATATTCGAAATGATAGAAAGCTATCATCGCCCCTTGGATGACGCCGTTTGGCTTAGGATAGTTTACACCTAAGGGTGAGTATGCTCAAGTACCAAGTTGTGTATCATGTTTTGGACAAACTCCTTGGTATTTCTCGGACTTCTTTAAGAGGATGTCGAAGCGGAGGATTAGAGATGACGTAAACGAAGGACAAATAAGTGGAAGAGAACCTCGAGTTATTTTAAGAAAAAGTGAGAAAGAAGTCATACGAGTAAGAAAGCAACATGAAGATATGAGAGTGGTTGTAAAGAAGCAACGATTGAATCACAAAGAAACCAACTAGAGATGGTGAACTTATGATTTTTCAAGACGACGTATGATAACTAAGGACGCAAAGCGAGAAGGAAAGGAGTGCATACTAGCAAGGGTAGAAGTGGTATTTCCTTGAGACATGAAGTTTTTTATAGATGCTCCTAAGCATGGGAGTCGGGGTGTGAAGTGTGGTCGAACTAATACGAAGATTCACGAGGTGCTTAAGTTAAGCTTACAAAATAACTAGAAAGTGAAGTGACGATCCTTGCGAGATTCTAAGTGGGTGACTTATTCAGAAATTTGAGAGTTACGAGGAGGATCATATGGTGAAAGTTCACATAGTGGAATTCACGTGGAGTCAATCATTTTCCGTCATTGAGATGAGACTGAATAACGCTAAGAGGGAGGAAGTGTGTGCGGATGATCTTCAGAAGATGAAAGATGAAACAGGGAGCTTGGATCGTAAGACTTAAGATACCAACAAGAGGAACACGAGTGGGTGCTATTTAATGTCGGAATATTTGAGAAGTGCTTTTGCAAATCATCATGAAGAGCAAATAAGCCTATGAAGATAGGTCATATGACACGAAAGAGTTGGGAAAGCGTAGTTATCTTACAGAAGCGGAAGGAAGAGGGGAGCGTAATAGGAGCTAACGAAGTCGGAAGTAGAGCAAAGTGAGCTAGTGAAGTTAAGGCGGAATACCCCGAGAAGGTACCCTTTAGGAGTATGGTAACATGGAAGTGTGCTAGGAGGGTAAGTCTTTGATCTTGGAGAGGGTCATCAATGAGTTACGCTGAGAGCCGGAGAATGCACAGGTGCAGGTTATATACTAGTGATGGTAGGTGGGAAGAGTAACCCAGAAGATGGGATCATGAAGAGGGGTGACAAGGACGTAGAAAATTCGTGGTGGTTGAATGTCGGCAACAAAGAGGTATATCAAGGGAAGCGCGAGTATCTTAATCAAGTAACAATTTACCGACTCCAACAAATGGTGGTAATGTACCTTGTTGAGAGGGATTGTAACTATCTGGTACGAACTTCTTAGGTCATGAGATTTTCATATGGAGGAATGACATGGATCAGAGTAAAGAGAACTAGAAAGACAAAAAGTGCAGGGAGTCTTCTATGGTTATTGTGCGTAAAGGGAGGATATATAAGGGGATGTATGGTATGTTTGTCCTAAGGTGATGATGTCATGTTTTCGCGAGCAAAGGCTAAGCCAAAGTTTTGGGGCTCGCATGGCGAAGCCATAGTGGTTGTGACGTAAAATGAGAAATTTGGATTAGGGTAACGCTGCAAGTTTAGAGTAATGATGTGAGTGCTTGGTGGAGTTATAAGTGGATCTTCAGTTATTGTGGTTGGGAAATTTTTCCCAAAGGCATTCTAGTACGGTTGTGAAGTTGTTCATGTATACCAAGAAAAACATAAGGTGGCCAATAAGAATAAGAGAAGACTGAGGTTTTGGAAGTTTGATGTCAATATAGGATGTACAAGAAGTACATGAAAGATTGAGGTCAGAGCCTCTACGGTCGTCAGACTCTACGCCTACTTGAAGAAAGGAAGTCTATGGTGAAAGCTGATCAAGGATACAGAGAGTTCCTCCCATAGGTTAGGATGTCGGAGAAAGCGGAGAAGATTGTATCGATTCGTTATATGGCATGCTTGAGTTTTAAAGTTAGGACTTTCGTGACTGAACATATGTGCGAGATCAATAAATATTATTATCGTCATTCCTTCGAAGTGAAAAGGGGGATTAAGTTGAAATATTGCTGAACCAAGGCTTCAAGAGTTAGAAAACTCGAGCAAGACCCTCGAGTTTAGGAGATGAAAGATCTTTGAAAGAGGACGGTCGACATTGTAGCTGTAGATGGAACAATACACGAGTCTTAAAGAAGTCACATCAATAGATCGAGGTAGATCAATTGTGTCATGACCACTTGTAAAGTGATAAGACAAGATTGTGTCGGTTATTACGATATGTGGCGTGACGAGAAAAGATAGAAATTGAGATATCACGGATTCCAATGCATCAGAATGTGAATTTTACCGCTAAGATTGATTTGGGCTCAACTCCCATTTCTAAGGCGCCGTACAAAAGACATCAATAAATGATACCCGTAAGGATACTCAAATTGAGAATGCAATCAAAGGAGCAATTGCAAGGACTTGTTGATAAAGGTTCATTAGAACCAATGCACTGCCATAGAGAACACCAGAAGTTATCTTGAACTCTTGATGGAAGTTTATATGGAAATATATCTTAAACTCTTGATTTGAAGTTATTATGAGAACACCAGAATTGTTGAAGAAAAAAAAAAAGAGGGACATACAATTCTCTTCAATTGAACATCGATTACCGTGAGTCAAAGGACAAGTATTCCTTACAATGAATGGATGATCTACTCGATCGGTTACAAGGGTCGGTAGTCTCTTATGAGAATGATTTAAGGTCTGATTGTCACCAATTGAAAATTCGAATATGAGATATTGCAAGTATGTCATTTTGGACCAATTAGAGTCACTACGAGTTGTAGTTATTCTATATGGGCTTACTGATGCCCGGATGAGATGTTTTGGATCTCCTCTTGAAAAGGAGAGATGTAGGGCATGTTGTTTCGGGATGGCAAACCTTGAAAGATGGAGAAGAGGTTACAAGTTTTCTTGGATGTGTTGAGCTTTACCCGATCTGTGAATAGAGAAGTTGTATAACACCAATTATGGTAACCTACTCCGGATGACAATGAAGTACTGGATGGGACGAAGAATTGACAAATAGTTGCTGAAAGTTAAGAGGAGATTCATTGGTGCAACTGTTGTGATTTACCTGGAGGTATTATGGGTTTGAAGTGCACAAGTGATTCTTCAAGACCATGTCTTTATCGAGTATTGAGGAGCGGTGTAAAAATAATAGCATACGTGTCTTGTAGGAGAAGTAGTATGGAGTAAAGTGCTTCCTTCGTTACTTGAAATTGCAACGAGAATTGAGGAAACATAACATCAAAGTTTGGATTGACAAGAACCAAAGCCAACCGTGTAAATTGAGAGTTCGATCTTCTTTGATAGAGGAATCAAAGGAAAAAAAAAGAAAAAAATGGAAATGCTGCATTAAGAAAGACCCAAGGAGGAAGTTGAGTTCCGATATATCGAACTTTTTGAGAACTTAACGCGAGATGGAGAAGTGTCTTATAAGTTGGCATTGCCGTCAAGAGTAGAGAGTGTTCACCCGGTGTTTCATGTGTATTAGTCGAGGGAGTACATGCATGATACGAGATGTGTGGTCAGTCATGATGATCTAGTGGCAGTCGAGGAACCAACGAGGCCAATAGGAAGGCGGAGGATAGTATCTTTGGTTGAGTTTTTCACCGAGCTAGTAGCATCGATAGAATCGACGGGTTAGCCCTAGTTTTTCCCTTAGTTGGGGTGTGTATATGTGTGATGTTATGCGGTTTTGTGCCCCTTGCGGGAATGTG
The DNA here is from genome assembly GCA_033239045.1 of Fagopyrum esculentum. Taxonomy (NCBI): domain Eukaryota; kingdom Viridiplantae; phylum Streptophyta; class Magnoliopsida; order Caryophyllales; family Polygonaceae; genus Fagopyrum; species Fagopyrum esculentum. The sequence continues at coordinate 118,599,057 of BSUD01000004.1, forward strand.
TTTATGACCAGTTATATATATTGCAATGGTGGTTGGACTAGTTTGTGCTTATAGATTAGAAGGTATAAGCCTTCCTAGTTGTGAGTTTATACCTCGGACTAAGGGACCGAGAAGACAAGGTGTAGCAAGTTTCGGGACGAAACTTGTTTTTAGGGGGATCTGATGTAACGCCACGTTTTTTGGGTGCAATTTCGATATTTATTTTCCGACGGTAATCGATATATTTTAAAATCTTAGGTATGTTTCACGAGTATTGTTAAGTCGTAAATTTTATATTTCGGGTATATGTTATATTAATATGTTAACGGTATTTTGTTATTATTTAAATCTCGTAATTTAAATTATGAGATCGATTTATATATCGCAAAGTATATTTTTGCAGAGTCTAAGTATATACTTGATCCTCATAATAATTCCCGTATATTTATTTTACTTCGGAAAAGGGCGGAAAGATTTCGGGTATTTTATTATTTTTGGTTCCGTGTATGCTTATCTGTATATTTTGTAGGAAAAATCGGGAAATTTTCCCGATTCGAAAGTCCTGTTCCGATTCATTTTGATCGAGCTATCAAAATTCCATTCTTTTACTATTAATTATTTTTTTTACTTTTCACTTTTTTTTCTTCCCGCTTCTCTGTCCCCTGAGGTGAGCCGACTCCTCGCTTCTTTCCCCTGCAGCCGACCTGTTTCTCAATCCCTCACGCAACCTCCTCTCTTCCGCCGACCTACTCTGTCCGCCCTCTTCTCTTCCGCCGGACTGCTCTCTTCGCTCTCCTCTCTTCCGCCTGGAATGTTGCCCTCTTCTCTTCTCGCCCCACTGCTCCTCTCGCTGGCCTCCTCCCGATGATCTGCTTCTGCCGCCAAAAATCCCAACCGCAGAAGCTTGGAACGAAGCTGGTCGCAGCCTACCCACCAGGTTGAAGGACAGAAGGTCGCCGTCGAGTCGCCAGGCCCTTCGCCTTCGTGGGAGTCGGAGAGCAGGCTCCTCCTCCTCTCTTTCCGCAGGCCAACGGGTGGAGGTTTAGCTATGTCCTTGCTGATGACCGGCCGCCGAGAACTCCCCTCCGCCATCGCCACCACCTTGCCGCCTGCTCTGTCGCCTGAGCTGTCGACTTCCGACACCCTCTCTCCTTCCATGTGCCGAGAAGCAATTCATGTGGGTTAGGTGAGCTTACTGCAGTACCATTTCTGAGTTAAGGGTGGCCTTTTTTTTATGTTAAGGTTCATTTCATGTATGTTTTGGTATAGTAGTAGTTAGATTTGAAAGGTTTGCTGAGTTTTGTTGGAGTGTTGTAATTGAAGTGTACATTATGTACATGGAATTTGAGTGAGTGTGTAAGAGGATTGTGGTATACATGAGTATATGAAGGTTATAGACTTTTGCTTGTTGGTTGACAAGGAATACTAGTTATACGTCGGGTTTTTATCGGAGATGTTCTATTGATGAGACTAGACCCGGGACATGGTCCAAGTAATTAGACCATTATAAGTTTGTGTGAAGAATTTAGGTTGTTATGTTGAGGTATATGTCGGCAGATCTTAGTGATACGTATTTTGGACTTTGGTTAACTAGTTAGGAGTATACATGTTTGGTACTCTTAGATGTTCCTCGAAATTCTTAGGGATCTAGTGAAACATGTTCGTTAAGTCAAGGTATCTTAGTCTTTCTTAAGAAGTGTGAAAGTCGGAAATCTTTCCAACTAGCTAGATCTTTCTTTTAGAGTTGGAGTTTATGCATTGGGAATTCCAATGAAAGTTCTTGAGATGTCCCAGACTTTTAGGGTTTTTCGGACTAGGGGTAAAATGGTCTTTTACATATAAGGCTTTTTTTATTCATTCTCTTAGATGAACCATGTTAACTTAAAAGTTGGAGATTGCTAAGATTGTCGGATGCCTTTTGACCCAATATGTTCCTTCAAAATCAGGCGTTGAGACTTGACTTGTGCGGAGTCCAATAATAGTGTTATCGGGATTGTGATTCGATTCTGGTAAGTCTTCGGACTTACTTAGCTCGTATTCTCTGTATTAGTTTCAATGCGTGTTTGGTGGTGTGTGTTTATTGTTTATGTGTGTGTTTATTGCTTATGTTATAACATCTAAACCGGTAATAGGACCACCGACTTTATATGTTTATATTTGGACCAAGTGTATGATAACGGGCGGTGACCGCTTGTCCAGTCCAAAATGGGATGACTGGGAGGTGCCTTGCGACCAGCCCATCGGGTGATGCTGATCCGCATCAAGTACAAACCCGTATGGAGAAAGGGGACAAGGGCGAGATCTTTAAGATTCTCGTGTCACAAAAGAAGTTGAATTAGAACGGGATATGACCTAATAATAAAAAGATAATAAACCGGATTGTGTGTTTTGGAACATGTTGTGTGTTTATAATGCCTTATGTGTGTGTGTGCCAATACCATGATTATAATGCCTTGAATGCTAGCTAACGGTTTTATACCGAGATTGTTGTAGTTGCCTTGCAGGTTAGGGGCGCGGCCGAGAGATCTGGAAGAGTGGGCAGCCGGGGTCCGTACATTTTAGGATGGGTTTTGGGAGTTGTTTTTATGTATTGTTTAGGGTATTATGTATGTCGCGTGTATGGCGGTTGCCTTTAGCGTTGTATCTCGGCTGAAGTCTTTCGTTGTTTTCTTTTGGGGTTTATATCATTGCATTAAAATGAATTTCGGTTTTGCCTTTATTTGTGTCTTGTTGTAAGATCTAGTGAAATTGTTGTCAGGCTAAGGGTCGGGACCCATTGTGAGGTCCCAACCCGTAGCATCCCGAGTCCTGCGGATTCGGGGTGTTACATCACGCACACTTATATCATTCTTACTCCTTTTTTCTCTCCATCTTTGTAAGGAATGATATAAAGTCAAACCATAACGAAGAGGGAGGAAAGAACATTTGCATGAAGATATCAACTTAACCCACGACGGAATAAGAAAAAAATATATTAAACGATTATAAAAGAAAAATTCATGTAAAGAGATTGGGACTAAGAAAAAAAAATAATAGTATGCATGCTTGGCTTCACATGCGCCATCTATAAAGTCCATCAATGTTTTGACAGTCTCCCTATAAATGGCATACAGGGAGCCAGACACACTTCTATCTTCCATTCTTACTCTTTTTCTCGCTCCATATTTCTAATGTAAGATACAAATAAAATCTTAGTGAAGAAGTGAAAATGAATATTTGCATGAAGATATCAACTTAACTCATGACCGAATAAGAAAAAAATGTTATAAATGATTATAATGGGAAAACTCAAGTAGAGAGATTAGGACTAAGAAAAAAAATGCATGCATGCTTGGCTTCGCATACGCCATCCTCAAAGGTCTTCAAAATTTTGATGGTCTCTCTAAAAATGGCATACAGGGAGCCAGACACACTTCTATCTCGCATTCTTACTCCTTTTCTATCTCCATCTTTGTAATGAAATATATAAAGTTAAGCCATAACGAAGAGGGGAAAAAGAAAATTTGCGTGATGATAACAACTTAACACATGACCGAATAACAAAAAAATATATTAAATGATTATAAAAGGGAAATTCATGTAGAGAGATAGGGACTAAGAAAAAAATAATAGTATGCATGCTTGGCTTCGCATACGCCATCTATAAAGGTCATCAACGTTTTGACAGTCTCTCTATAAATGGCATACAGGGAGCCAGACACACTTCTATCTTTCATTCTTACTGCTTTTCTCTCTCCATCTTTCTAATGTAAGATATTAAGTAAAATCATAATGAAGAGAGAAAAGACTATTTGCATGAAGATATCAACTTAATTCATGACGAATAAGAAAAAAAATATTATAAATGATTATAAACGGGAAACTCAAGCGGAAAGATTAGGACTAAGAAAAAAATATAGTATGCATGTTTGGCTTCGCAAACGCCATCCACAAAGGTCATGAAAGTTTTTATTGTCTCTCTACAAATGGCATACATGGAGTTAGGCATACTTACATCATTCTTACTCCTTTTCTCTCTCCATCTTTGTAATGAAAGATATATAGTTAAACCATAACGAAGAGGGGGAAAAGAACATTTGCATGAAGATATCAACTTAACCCATGACGGAATAAGAAAAAAAATATATTAAATAATTATAAAAGGGAAATTCATGTAGAGAGATTGGGACTAAAAAAAATAATAGTATGCATGCATGGCTTCGCATACGCCATCTATAAAGGCCATCAATGTTTTGACAGTCTCCCTATAAATGGCATACAAGAAGCCAGACACACTTCTATCTTTCACTCTTAATCTTTATCTCTCTCCATATTTGTAATGTAAGATTCAAATAAAACCTTAGTGAAGAGGTGAAATGAATATTTGCATGAAGATATCACCTTAACTCATGACCGAATAAGAAAAAAATGTTATAAATGATTATAAAGGGAAAACTCAAGTAGAGAAATTAGGACTAAGAAAAAAAATATGCATGCATGCTTGGCTTCGCATACGCCATCCACAATCTCTCTAAAAATGACATACAGGGAGCGAGGCACACTTCTATCTCTCATTCTTACTTCTTTTCTCTCTCCATATTTGTAATGAAATATATAAAGTTAAGCCATAACGAAGAGGGAAAAAAGAACATTTGCGTGAAGATAACAACTTAACACATGACCGAATAACAAAAAAATATATTAAATGATTATAAAAGGGAAATTCATGTAGAGAGATTGGGACTAAGAAAAAAATAATAGTATGCATGCTTGGCTTCTCATACGCCATCTGTAAAGGCCATCAACATTTTGACAGTCTCTCTATAAATGGCATACAGGGAGCCAGGCACACTTCTATCTTTCATTCTTACTCCTTTTCTCTCTCCGTTTTTCTAACGTAAGATATAAGGTTGAACATAACGAAGAGGGGAAAATGAAAATTTGCAAGAAGATATCAACTTAAGCCATGACCAAATAAGAATAAAATATATTAAATAGTTATAATTAAGATTTCCAAGTAGAGTGATTAAGACTAAGAAAAAAAATAATAGTATGAATGTTTGGCTTCGCATATGCCATTCACAGAGGACATCAAAGTTTTGACGGTCTCTGTACAAATGCATACGATGAGCTAGTCAAACACATTTTCCTTCTTCTTTTATCTCTATCCCTACATGTGAGATTTTTAGCTAAACGATAACCGAAGAGTAAAAAGCGAATTTTGCATAAAGACCCAAAAGAGAATGTTAGTACATGACCGGGGAGCTTAATTTCTGATGGAAGAGGCATCTGAGGCATCATTTAAATGCAAAGTGGAGATTCTAATCGATAACCAATGTATATATAAATATAGAAAATGAAAGTTCTAAAAATAGTAAAGAAAGAAAAACACACATCCCCTATAGAATGGTGAGAAACATATGGGCAATTCATTAGAATTGTGGTTGTATGAAATTAAGAGAAAATTGTTAGAGGGTGAGATCTAGAAAAGAGGATTCTTGTTGTAGGGTTCATCGATGTTGCACCATTTATATAGTTTTTTTGGTTAAAAAATAATTATGAAAATTATATTCTAATAGAGTATATTTTTTAACAAATCATTTAAAGCCTCAGAAAATAAAAATGGCAATTGTTTGATTTAATTACCTTTCCTTTTTACCCGGATAGTTTTGATTATTTTCCCCATAAATGTTATTTTGTGTGATATTCTTATGTATACTTATTTATGGCATAAGATTCTTGAAAAATTTTGAATGATTCGCATAATGGTGTCTGAATTTAACTTGAATGTGTGCATCACCAGATAAGCTAATTAAGGGGCAAATACGTATCATACATCGTATATAATTGTATACATGTAAGGAAAATAATATCACCCATTTTTCATTCTTCTTACTCCTTTTACTTTTGTCAATATTCTAATATAGGTACACGAATGAACAAGCCACAAAAAATTAAAAGAAATCAAGTGTTATTAAAATTATCAATTGTATAATGCGGCAAAAGCGAGGTGGGACAGAAAAAATAATTATTTTTTATTTCAAAAAGTATAATGGTTATTTTCTTCAAAAAAATAATTTGATTCATTCTAAACATGATTTCTAAATATATCAGAATATTAAACAAATAATATAGCAAATATACAAGAAGTGGTTCAATATTATTTATTAACGATTTTCATTTTATAACAGGATTCTTGTTCTTTCATATGTACATTCAAATAAACAAATTAATCTGTACTGGAAAATTTTGCAACTGGAGGCTTGTTAATATTAACACAATTAAAGATCGATTTTTGAATGATTAAACATCAAAAAAATCAAAGATCAAGGTCTTCAACTAAGATTTCAAAAACAAATCCATATATTTTATGTCAACATATTTCCAATTATTCAATAGTAGTATTATCAAAATATTTTGATTTAGTATAGATTTTACTATAAGATAATATCAAAATATTACAATAGGATTTACTATGCCACATAAGCTCATGTGTTACAAGAAAACCAAGTCTTTAAGCATTGAAGAAAATATCAACTAATGAAGATTTAATACGAGAAGAAGATAAAAATGCTTGTTAGTTATTATTACGGAAATCGGATCGAACAACTAGTACATAAGGAAACTTGTTAATTCATGTGATAAGTGACTTGAGTTCATTTACAAATTAGCTCAAAAAAAAATAGTTAATTGACCTTTTATTACGGAAATCGGATCTACCGACTAGTATCAAAATTTGTATTTTTTAGATTTTGTTCTGATATGCGGAATAAATGGGTTCTTTCATTGACAAATTAGCAAAAGAAACTTTGTGAAAACATCTTAATTTTAAGAAGAAAATATGATCTTTGACACACTAAATGGTGCAAAAATTTTACTTATGGTCATTGTTAAAAAATCACCACTATTGGTATATTCGAGATATTGACTCAAACTGAAATTGTGATTCAGGGACTTCGCAAGTTTTACGGTTTTAGATGTATCACATATTAATAAAAAAAATATCAAAATCAAGATCGCCATTATATATATATATATATATATATATATATATATATATATATATATATATATATATATATATATATATATATATATATATATAGATCATATGAGAACAAGCTTATCGTGTAATCATGAGAACAGATTCGTAATTATTAGTTTTGTTACGAAGGTGCCATATCGTTTAATGTATTATTCGTAGTTATTGTTGGTTGAGTGGATTATTCCTAATTATTATTATTCGTAGTTATCATTAATTATGATATCTAAATTTCCACCTTTAATACTCACCATCCTACGGTCTAAGATTGTTCTCATGATTACATGATAAGTATGTTCTCATGGAAACCGCACCCTATATATATATATATATATATATATATATATATATATAGAGAGAGAGAGAGAGAGAGTAGATAATATGAGAACATGCCTTATCGTGTAATTATGAGAGCAGGCCTTATTGTTTAATATATTATTCGTAGTTATTATTAGTTTTGTTACGAAGGTGTCATATCGTTTAATGTATTATTCGTAGTTATTGTTGGTTGAATGGATTATTCGTAGTTGTTGGTTGAATGAATTATTTGTAGTATTTATTATTCGTAGTTATTATTAATTATAGGCTTACTATTGGGGCGGACAAAACGCCTTATCAAGGCCGCCTAGAGCTTGGGGCGCATGCGAACTGCGCATGCGCCCCAATTTATTGTACTGCGCATGCGCGCCCCATTTTATTATAATAATAAATGACTACGCCTTCCATTACCAGGAATCGAACTTATATCTCCAAGGTAAAAGGCAGACTTTCAGCCGTTGGACTACGATGAATTTGTTTACACTTGAACAACTTTAGTCAAATTAATACTAATAGCCTTGGGGCGCATGCGCAACCCGCATGCGCCCCGGCGCGCTGGTGCAGTCCGCTTGCCCCTGACTTGGCGCGGAGACGGACTGCGCCTGTTCCTGACTTGGTGCGGGGGCGGACTCCGCCTATGTTAGCGGGATGTCCGCCCCAATAACATCACTCTATTAATTATGATATCTATCATAAATCTCAACACTTAATACTCACCATCTGACGGTCTAAGATTGTTCTCATGATACACAATAAGACTTGTTTTCATGGAAACCGCACCCTATATATATATATAATAGCAATGGATAAATCCATAGAGAATATAAATCGTATTATGCGGGAACAATTCCACTTGGTTCTAGTATTTTTCCTTCAACACCTAGAAAAACATACAATAATGGAGTGTTCTACACTTTGATCTCGCATATTTTATAGAAAAACACAAAACTACCATAACTCTCATAGCTTTATTCATGAATATTTAAGGGAGATAGATCATTATCAATATCATAAATTAATGCAATTGGCCTCTCTAGAACCTAGAACCAAGTGATTTAGCAAGAAATACCTTCACACAAATTCAAATGTTTATTTATCAAAGGGGAATTGACCGGTCGAACGACCGGTTTAAGGTGGTCGGTCGATCAATATAACACGTCAAACCGTCTATAAAACTTTCGAATGAAAACTAAATGATTAACCTAATGGTCGAATATCCCTATTTATAGGAAGGTGTCTAACCTAATAATACTCGGGTTTGCAAACATATTTGAAATCCTCCAAGTTCTATCTTATAACTAAAAGATAGAATTGTCCAAACACACTAGCTAAAAGATTAAAATGTCCAAATGGACATTCTAAAAGATAGCGTAAAATATAAAGGGTTAAAGGATAGAAAATACCGTCGAATAACAAGATGTGTGGGACCGGTTGACCGACCTGTGGGGTCAAGTCGATCGACCTCTTTAGAATGCTCCCGAAGACATCGCTCTTGACTAATGGTCACACGCTCGTCATGTGCATTGGTGGCCGGTCAACCGGTGAGTGTGGTCGACAGACCGACACTAGAATTTCGATCAATTCTCGATTTTCACTATCGGATCTTAATCAATTACGTCTCGACCTTGACTTCCTTTAACACAAATAGATCCTTAGTGTGTTTAGGTCATTATATCGTAAATAGCTCTGTTTTATCTCCGCAAAAGTATAAAATACCTAAAATGTCATAAACTAACTGGTAGATTTCCAAAACTCAAAAGGAAAGGAAATGTGACGATAAGCAACGGTAATATGCCAAAACAAAGGTTAAGGGGTGAATAAGAGTGATGGTGACCAAAGAGGCTAAAAATGGATGCTTTGAAACATCCTAAAGTTGTTGTGATGACATCTTGACTAGTTGGGATCATTATGATTGTGTTCTTGTAATGTCATCTTTCTTCGAGCATGAGGTTTTTCGGTCATCTTTAATCATCTTTGATGTACAAATCTTGATATTAAGACTTGTAATGTCCTTACTCTAATACCATTTGTTGGATCAATTACCGTTTATAAGACTTTCCTTGCTCTAATATAAATTATAAGACTTTCCTTACAGCTAAACCATGTCCGACGAAAAAAAGTATAAATATATTATAAATGATAAATTCAAGAAGATATATTCGGAATAAGACAAAAGGAAACAATGACCAGAGAGAGATTGATAAGAAAAAATTTATTAAAATAAAATAGTACGCATGCTTGATTTCACATCATCATTTCAGAAAAGTCATTAAATATACAAGGATTTCTCTACAACTAGAATACATGGAACCATCAACAATTTCTTTTCATCTTTCATTGCTTCACCTTTTCTCCATCCATCTTTCTCACGTAACATATCAAGTTAAACAATGATTGGAAAACGAAAAAAAAAGGAAACAATCAAGCTAAACCATGACCGACGAAGAAAAAATACTATAAACATATTATAAACGAGAAAGTCAAGAAGATAGATTCGGAATAAGAAAAATAATTGTATGCAAGTTTGGCTTAACATACACCATCTATAAAGGTTATCGATGTTTTGGCAGTCTCTCTACATGTAATAACCGAAAATTTTAAGTTTCCGATAAATTGAAATTAACCAAAGTCCGATGCGACTATCGTAAATAAATAAATAAGTAAAATAAAACGAGAGTAGTTCGATCATTTCCGTGACCTAGATTCACATAAAATGTTAAATTAAATGACCGGAAATAATTTAAATACGTTAAAATAAGAATAATAATAAATTATAAAATACGGAATTTAATTCCGTATTTTTATAATTTCCGCACGCAAATAACGAGTGGCGTATCCGTTTTAATAGTCGCATAGCGGACCGGGTGTGGGCCACTACAAAGCCCAATTAGCAGCCCACTTAATTTCCCTAACCCTAATTAGTGTAACCTAATCCTAATCCTAAAACTAAACTGCCGCTTACCTCTTACGCTTCTCTGGATTTCAACGAACTGCTTCTCCTCCCTCGCGACTCAGACCGCCGCAGCCCCAACAGTCTTCCGCCTGCCACCGGAGCACGCCACCGTGTCTGCGCCGCCCCAGTCGATCCCGGTAAGTGTACTGCCTCCCTCTGTCGTCTCTCTTGGTGCGTGCCTCAACAGTCCCGTTTCTGCAGGAGGAGAAGATCGCTGTTCCACCTCGTATTACACCGGAGCCACCACTGTCTCGCCTGCCCGTCCTCCAGCCGGACCCTGGCCCTACAACCGCCACCGCTGCGACCCCCAGGTGAGCCACCGACTCGGTCTATCTCTCCCGTTCCCTTTCTGTTTCGAAACAAAACACGGCCTAACCTTGGCATCACGCAGCCGCTGCGAGGCACGCTTGTGAGCCTCCGTCGCCGCTGCTGCCAACCACCGTCCAACGCCGCCGAGCCTCCTGCCGTCCGCCTCAGACCGGTAAGTGTACTGGCCCTTCTTTCCGCCTTCCTTCTTTCGTATCGTGAATATCCGTCTCACTGCAGCCCTACGACCTACAGCAGCGCCGCGAACCAGCCGGGCCCTTCCGCCAGTGAACCGCCGCCTCCCTGTTGGTTCCGTACCCTGTGCCGACGCCGCACCTCGCTGCACCTGGACCAGATTAGCACTCCTCCGGGGATTAGGTCAGTCCAAATTAGCATACTGATGAGTTTTTACACAGTGAAAAATATGTATATATTTGGCATGACATGAAAGGGATCCGCCAGCTCTCTTAGTTCCGCCTTGTGCCTTAATACGATTACAGTACAAGATACTTACTCCGATTTGTGCCCTTACACTCTTATATAAACCACTTGACTATAGTGAATCGGTTTCTTGCACTGTGTATGCCGAATAAAAGAAAAGATACGTATATATATATATTATATGAAAATGAAACGGTACATAAGTGACTTAAAGTTACGCCTGTAGATCGATATATATATATATATATATATATATATATATATATATATATATATATATATATATATAATTATACTCATAGGAATGTGGTTGGAAAATCAAATAGGTAGATATATATATATATATATATATATACAAATACCGAACGGTTACGGTTTTAATATAAATGGAAGTAAAAGCTTAAGTGTACGTTTAGAAGAGTAGAGTAATAATAGGGAAATAAGGAGGTTTTTAGTTCTTGGAAAAGTTTTAGAGAGTAAACTATAACTGGTATAACTATCAAAGGGAATTGATAGTTTTCTAACTTAAACTTCGAGAAATTTCGATACCAAGGGTAAAAGGGTCTTTTACCATAAGAGAGTTTTTCCGTAATTCCTTCGCATGAGGTTGGACGTCGGAATGTGTTTTAATACACACGCCATATTTTACAGGCGTTTGAGTTACCGAGCATGGACTGTTTGAGACGCGTTAGAGAGTATTTTTACTCAGGTAAGTCCTTGCGACTTACTTAGCCAGTTTCTGAGTGTTAGTTGAATGATAGTAGTTGTGTGTGCTATTTGCGTGTTTAATAATAATAACTTGCTAGGACGACTGTTATTATTACGTTTAAGGCCCAAGTGTATGTATAACGGGCCGTGACATCACTGCCCAGCTCTGACAGGAGACTGGGAGGTTCTCTATACCCAGACCATGCAGGTACAAGGTGAGATGCATCGGATCCATTCCTGATCGTTACACGGGGGCGGAGGCGAGGTTTGGGAATCCCTCGTCTCACAAAATAAGTATCACTAGAGTGAACGAGTAAATTAAAGCAAGATAATAAAACGGACTTGTTTGAAAGCATGATGAGTGTTTATGTTTATCTGAGTGTGTTTGTGCTGCTATTATTCTGCTAATATTTAGATAATTAGCTAACGGTTCTTCTTGTTTTTGTTTTAGATTTACCGCAGGTTAGATCAGCAGCTGAGTGATCCGGAAGTAGTGGTCAGCCTTGTCTCCGTACTCCTTAGAGCGGGGTTGGGGGTTGTTTTTGTCTTTCCTTTCTTTTGGTTAAGACAGTTGTCCTTTCCTTTTATTTAAGTACTTTAGGCTGCTAGACAGTGTTGCATTCATTACTCGAAAAATGTGGTTTTTATGAATTTCGGTTTCTTTATTTGTGTCTTGTTGCAAGATCCTAGTAATGTTGTTGTCAAACTGAGGTCGGGACCCATTGTGAGGTCCTAACCAGTAATACTCCGAGTTTTGAGAATTCGGGGTGTTACAACATGGTATCAGAGCTCTAGGTTGGCAACAATGGCACTTGAAATCTTCTGAAAGACCGAATAAGTTTAAGCAGAACCCGAAAAGGGATCTGAGTTTTAAAAAGAGAATTTTTGGTTTTAAATGCATGCATAGTCTGGTTGGGAATAGAAAAGTACGGCTGACCACCACTACTACCGCGGATCTCAGTATGCTTAGTTGGACTTTAGGTTACTGTAGTTGGACTTTTGGACTTACAGCTAGTAGTAATTATAGTTTTTATTCTTGCACAGATGGCACGTACTAGAGCTACGCTCGCTACTGGTCGAGGCAAAGGTCGTCCACCTCTCCCTCCAGCTGGACCAGGTAGGGTAGATAGGACCCCTACAGTTAGAGGACGCGGCCGTGGAGGTAGACCCCCACTAGCCCGAGGTCGAGGTCGAGCTCCACGAGAGGATCCCCCAGCAGTGATCATGCCAGAGGCTGGAGTGGAGGAAGTAGCTGAGAGTGTTGGTCCTGAGGTCAGGAACGAGACCGTTGCTAGGTCTGGAGCACAAAGAGCACGTTCGACAAAGTCAGGGCGTGTTTCCATTGGAGCGACTGAGTACAGAGAGTACCGAGCCTACGTTGAGCGTAGGGAGGAGGCTGCTAGGACAGAGAGACTTACCCAGGTACCACCAGTACCGGTTAGATCTGTCTAGGTGACACAGGAAGCACCTCAGGCGCCAGCTGTACCTGAGAGGAGAGTTGTGACTGATAGAGCGCCTACTGGGACTAGAGCACCGAGGCCAGATGAGTGGTTAAAGGCTTTCAACTCTCAGAAGGTCCCCTCATATAATGGAGAGATAGGATTGGAGGTGGAGCACTGGATTGGGCAGGTAGAGACTGCGTTAGAGGCAATACGCTGCCTAGAGGATCGGCAGGTAGACTTGGTGCAGACCTGCTTCACTGGAGATGCTCATTCCTGGTGGCGTACCATGCGTAGTCGAGTCACCAGTTGGGAGCAGATGAGGAGCATTGTTAGAGACAGATACTGCCCTGTTTCGTTGAGGAGAGAGAAATTCCAGGACTTCATTGAGGCGGGATTTGAGGACGTCCTGATCGCTGCTGCCATCAAGAAGTTCCAGAAGGAACTGACACTGCTTGGACCAGCTGCACCTCCGGAGGAGCAGCATGTCTATCTCTTTTCTCGGAGATTGAGAGAGAGTACCCGTTCCTATCTAGCAGGATTTCGCTGTGAGACTCTGTCAGACTATCAGGATAGAGCATCTGCTTATGAGAGAGACAGACCAGTATCGAGGAGAGCTGCTCAGTCAGACAGGCCGGATAAGCGGCAGAGGACAGGTTATGCTAGTGGTAGTTCAGGAGTAGCTGCTTTTGGACGGGGACAGACTCAGGGGCGACAGAGTCATACAGTTACTGGTCAGACTTCAGCTGGTGGCTTACAGTGCCACAACTGCAATAGCTATGGGCATATCCGATCAAACTGCACGAAGCCAGCAGTGACCTGCTTCCAGTGCGGCAAGGTTGGACATAGAGCTGCCTTCTGCCGTCAGAGCAAGGCTCCATCTCAGCAGAGTTCTTCTCCTGCAGGCTTACCAGGGAGTGTACAGAGACCGCAACAGTACAGAGCTCCTAGTCAGCAGCAGCAGTACAGAGCTCCTAGTCAGCAGCAGTCTTACCGGGCTCCAGGACATACACCACCACAGAGTTCTATGCAGGGATCAGGTCGGGGCAGAGGACGTGGTAGTGTGGCTGATACTAGAGGGACTCAGGCACGAGTGTTTGAGTTGAGGGATGCTGATCAGCCAGATGCACCTACTGCCGCAGGTACGATCCAGATTCATGACTTACCTGTACGAGTTTTATTTGATACGGGTGCTACACACTCCTTCATATCTGATGCATGCGTAGATAGGTTGTCCTTAGCTACTGTAGAGGGGATACCTTTTACGATAGGCTTACCTGATGGGAGTAAGGTAAGAGGGACTAGAGAGATCTTTGGATGTCCTGTTCGCATGGGAGATCGAGACTGGCTAGTCAATTTCCTAGTCATGCCCTTAGCTCATGAGGATGTCATTTTAGGGATAGACTGGATGAGGAAACACGGAGCAGTCTTAGACATTGGTAAGAGGACAGTGACCGTTGCCACGGAGGAGGGCCATAGGGCAATATTCCGAGGTTGGGACCTCGGAAAGTCAGGCACAGTTATCAGTGCAGTGAGAGCAGCGAGACTGATAGCCCAGGGTTGCGAAGCCTTCTGGTGTTATGCCATGAAGGAAAGCAAGAGCCTGACTATAGAGGAGATACCTGTGGCATGCGAGTTTGTAGAGGTATTCAGTGATGACCTGCCAGGACTACCCCCACAGAGGAGCGTTGACTTCAGCATTGACTTGGAGCCGGGCACGAGACCTATCTCAAAGGCCCCGTACCGTATGGCACCTATAGAGCTGCTTGAGCTGAAGAAGCAGTTAGAGGAGCTGGCAGAGAAGGGTTTTATACGCCCCAGTGTGTCTCCTTGGGGTGCGCCAGTGTTGTTGGTGAAGAAGAAGGACGGATCGATGAGGCTGTGCATAGACTACAGAGAGCTGAACAAAGTAACTATCAAGAACAAGTACCCACTACCGCGCATAGATGACCTGTTGGACCAGTTGCATGGAGCGTCTGTGTTCTCGAGGATAGACTTGAGGTCAGGTTACCACCAGTTGAGGGTGAGAGATCAGGACATACCTAAGACGGCATTCCGGACTAGGTATGGTCATTATGAGTTCGTAGTGAAGCCATTCGGGCTCACTAATGCACCAGCGGTGTTCATGGAGTTGATGAATGGATTATTCATTGACTTCTTAGACCAGTTTGTAGTGGTCTTCATTGACGACATCCTGGTCTACTCTAGGAGTCGAGAGGAGCATGCCGGACACTTGAGGACAGTACTGCAGATTCTACAGGATAGCCAGCTATATGCTAAGCTATCCAAGTGTGAGTTTTGGATGTCAGAGGTGGCTTTCTTGGGTCACGTGGTGACTGTTGAGGGTATTAAGGTCGATTCGGCGAAGATCGAGTCAGTATCTTCTTGGCAACCTCCTAAGAATGTTAAGGAGGTTCGCAGCTTTCTAGGTTTAGCAGGTTACTACCGCCGGTTTGTGGAAGGGTTCTCTTTGATTGCCTGACCACTTACTTGTCTTCTGAGGAAGACCACTCGGTTTGTCTGGTCTGAGCCGTGTCAGCAGAGTTTTGAGGAGCTGAAGAGGAGATTGACGTCCGCTCTGATTTTAGCACAGCCTGAGGGTATTGATGACTTTGTAGTATACAGTGATGCATCCAAGCTGGGCTTGGGGTGCGTTCTGATGCAGAGGGGTAAGGTCATAGCCTATGCGTCTCGACAGTTGAAGACGTATGAGGAGAACTACCCCACACATGATCTGGAGTTGGCTGCAGTAGTCCATGCTCTCAAGATCTGGCGTCACTATCTCTATGGGGCGACATGTCAGATCTTTACAGACCACAAGAGTCTGAAGTACATATTCACTCAGAGAGAGTTGAATAATCGCCAGAGGCGGTGGTTAGAGTTGATCAAGGACTTCGACCTTGAGATCCTTTACCACCCCGGAAAGGCGAATGTGGTAGCTGATGCTTTGAGCCGGAAGACGCCTAGAGAGAGGGCGATAGCCCGGTTGACAGTACAGCCACAGTTGCAGAGGGACTTGGCTTGGTTGGAGATAGAGGTTTAGTTTCCCGATACGGATGGTCAGTTGTCTACTATGGAGTTACTTCCTGATCTGTTGGATGAGATCCGACAGAAGCAGGAGACCTGCCCTACTTTGATCAGGATCCGAGACAGGATGTCTCGAGAGGAGGCCCCACAGTTTACTATTGGTGCAGATGGAGTGATGAGACGTCAGGATCGCGTTTGTGTACCGTCAGACAGTGAGTTGAGACAGAGGATACTAGGTGAGGCTCATGCTACCCCATACTCAGTACATCCTGGAGCGAGTAAGATGTACAAGGATGTGAGACGGTCCTTCTGGTGGGGTGGTTTGAAGCCCGATGTGACTCGATATGTAGCTCAGTGCGCGACCTGCCAACAGGTCAATATTGAGCACCGTAGGTCTGGAGGAGAGCTCCACCCACTTCCAGTACCACAGTGGAAGTGGGAGGACATATCTATGGATTTTGTCACTGGTTTGAGACTCAGCAGAGGATTTGATGCTATTTGGGTAGTGGTAGACCGCCTGACGAAGACCGCACGTTTCATTCCGATTAAGGAAACGTGGCCGGTGAGTCGTCTGGCTGAGGAGTTCACCAGGCACATTGTGAGACTCCATGTGGTACCGAGGACTATCGTCTCTGACAGAGATGGACGTTTTACCTCGAGATTTTGGCAGCAGGTACATACTGCTTTGGGGACGAGTCTCCACTTCACTACCGCCTATCATCCACAGACAGACGGGCAGTCTGAGAGGACCATTCAGACCTTAGAGGACATGCTTCGGGCGTGTGTACTTGATTGGGGACAGGTATGGCCAGATCATCTTCCACTGGTGGAGTTTTCGTATAACAATAGCTGGCACGCGTCTATTGGGATGGCTCCTTATGAGGCTTTGTACGGGCGGAGATGTCGTACACCATTGTGTTGGGATGAGCCTAGTAGAGTTGATGGAGTGGCTCCAGATCAGATACAGGATGACATCGCTCGGATTGCCCTAGTCCGAGAGCGAATGTTAGCAGCTCAGAGTCGTCAGAAGTCCTACGCCGACAAAAGGCGTCAACCTTTGGAGTTCAGAGTGGGTGCTCAGGTATGGTTGAGAGTGTCACCTACGAGAGGAGTCAGGCGTTTCGGCATTAAGGGAAAGCTGAGTCCCCGATATGTTGGACCTTTTGAGATGTTAGAGAGAGTTGGAGAGGTGGCCTACAGACTAGCACTACCGCCGAGACTAGAGAGTGTCCATCCCGTCTTTCATGTATCTCAGTTGAGAGAGTACATTCCGGATCCGAGACACGTCATCAGCCATGAGGATCTGACAGTTGAGCCTGACCATACATTTGTAGAGTACCCAGTGGCTGTCTTGGAACGCAGTACCAGACGTCTGCGATCCAAGGAGATACCTATGCTGAGGATCCTGTTTGACGAGTTAGTACTCGGATATTGTGTTGTTTGACCTTTCAGGTTTTCTTATTGACTGGGTGATTCTGTTTTTGTGCTACGTGTCTGTTTGATGCTTGAGTAGTTGTGTGGTAGAAAACGAAAAAAAAGTCGAGAAACTAAAATATACCGAAAGAAATGTGTGAACAAGGGAAATAATCTAAGTTTCGGGACGAAACTTGATAGCATGAATTATAGTCTATATTTTGGGGTTTGTTTGGACGTTTTATCTTTCATAATCTGCATGTTTGTATGTACATTATGTGATTTTACTACCATTTCATCTACCTTTGCGAGAATCGAGGTCTACACCTAGTTTCGTTGTAATTGCAGGTAATATGGTACGTTTTGCATCAAAAAGGAGCAAAAGGAGTCAAGAGTCATTTGGAGCTACATTCAGGAAGCACAATCATGGATTAAAGATTTACTTTGTACCAGTTTTGAGAGATTCCACATTCAGTTATGAGTCACCTCGGTTGACCAGAGATTCATCTCGACCGAGGCGATCCAGAGACGCCGACTCGACCGAGGCGAACACCTAGGACGCGGCGAGAATATTTTATTCTTGGCTGGGATCTTTTAAAGTTGGAAAGTGATCTTATATTTTTGGGCTGAGCTTCTAGAAGGAAGGAGATATGCAGAATATATATTTTACCTATATTTATGGGATAATATCTTCTTAAGATTTATTATCTTTGGAGGTTTATTTTTCCTATAAAAAGGGTTGATTTTCTACAATTTGAAAAAGCCGCATACATCACGCTATACCGCCGATCAGGGTTTACAAGCGCAGCAGCCACATCCTACTCCAATTTGGGAGAGAGTTGAAGAACCTTTTTGAAGGTTGAAGGAAGATTTGAAGACTATAGCTTTATAGCTCTTTGGAGGGTTTTTGTAAGATTGTCTTCAATTCCTTTCCTTGTTGTCTTGTCTTGTTGGATTATTATCCAAGGAACGATTTTGTGTGTTATTTGATTCAGATATTGAAGTGTTTTCATTAAATTCTTCTTTGTTCAAATATTCACCTTCTTCCCATATATTTAATACTTTCATTATGATGATGAGTGGCTAATTTCCTTGTGTGATTCTAGGGTGATTGGCTGAAGGTTGTGGGAAAAACAATGATAGAATAATCTTAGATTCCAGTAGGATCCTGAAAGTTCGAGTCTTTAACCTTAACCCTAAGCATCTCGTTCGGTTGATGAACATCTCGGCCGGGGTGGAATTCTTCTGACCGAGGTGACTTATCCGACCCTAAACTGAGAGTTAAGTGTTAGAGTTTGCCAAATCCTATTCTTATTACACCTTTCTGATTCAAAGCAAGCCTAGGATGAGACTTACCCGGTAATTCCTTAGTTTGTGTACTAACGATCATAAGTGTAGGTAATAAAGGCTTATCCTTTATTGGGGTTTGAGTGTGCTTCCATCCCATCTTTGTGAGTTAGCCTGAGACTTACCCGGTAAAGGTTGATTCTATTCCCTTAGATGGTGTGTTAGTTTGAGGTAATAGTTCTTTATCTTAATTCCTTGAGACTTACCCGGTAATAGGAGTTACGGTTTAGGATTAGTGCGTAGTGAGACTTACCCGGTGATCTACTCCACTTTAGAAACACTTTCCCCATGCAAAAATCTTAGCTTTGTCCGCTTATCTATAGATCTTGAGTTGGAACCACAACTAGAAGCTTTAATCCCTAGAATTGCATGTTTGCTTTATTTGACATCTTATTCATCTTTGATTGTATTACTTGCTTTAGTGGTTAGCATTAACATTAGCACACCGTATTGGACTTTGTTTCACCAAGTCCCTGTGATCGACCCCTGGAATTTTCTTGCTTTTACTACGATTGACCCGTACACTGCGGGTTCGCATCCTTGTTTTAAGCTTAAGTCTAGGGTTATAAATTTAAAGCTTGCACACACCGTTTGGAGCGAACAAGTTTTTGGCGCCGTTGCCGGGGATTTGGTCTAGACCGAGCCGGTACGGTTTGCTCTTGGGGCAATTGCCCCCTTTTTGTCTAACCACTCTACTTGAGTGACTTTCGCAGGTTCTTTCTTAGGTATATGCGAAGAACCCGCACTGGGAAGGAAATCGTTCCTTACGATCCCGAACCAGAAAAGACATACAAGAGACGCTTAAGAGAAGCGAAGATGGCCCAACAAGACGATCACGATCTTGCGGCCCAGTTGAGAGAGACGCAGGAGTTGCTACGTCTCAGTCAAGAGGAGCTAAGGCAAGAGAAAGAGGAGAATCAAGCCAGGACTGCAGCAATCGAAGCTGAGATTGCAGCAATTCGGAACCAGATTCAACCTCGACCGATGCAGGATCCAGTAGTTGATCCTCGACCGAGGCAGAATCCAGTACCCAACGCCCCGGCCGATGTGCATCCGCTTCGGATGCCAATCCGAGATGTTCTTCTTGCAGGAATTCCACAAACCCTAGGTCAAAGGATGGACCCTAATCAACAGCTGAGGCGTCCAGGAGTGAACCTAGGAGATCCAGCGGATCATGACTACGAACTTCGACCGCAAGTTCTAGCCATGATTCGCCAATGTCAATTCGGAGGGCTAGAGAAGGAGTCGCCACATCAACACCTTCAAAACTACGAGATCTTGATGGAAACCTTGCGACCTCCCAGAATTGAAAACAAAAACTACAAGCTAAGACCTTTCTACTTTTCTCTTAAAGATAGAGCTCTTACTTGGTATCAATCTCTTCCTGCAGGAAAGATCAGCACATGGGAAGAGATGACTACGGAATTCTTGACCAAATTCTTTCCCCCCTCAAAGACTGCTGAAATGAGAGGGAAGATCAATGCTTTCATCATGAAGGACAAGGAGAGCTTGTCCAAATCATGGGAGCGGTTCAAGGATATCCTTTTGGATTGCCCACATCATGGGATTCCAAAGATAGAGTTGCTGGAGATCTACTTCAAAGGACTGGACGGAAACACCCAGTTCAATCTCCAACTACTCTCCGCCGGTACATTCATGGATATGGCGGTTGATGAGGCTTGGGACTTCATCGAGAAGCAAGCCTTGCACATGGAGAAGTACACCCACCAAGGAGCTGAAGGTGGAGTTAAAAGAGTCAACTTTCAAGAGACTCAAACCAACAACAACCAACTCACGTCCTTGAAGAACGACGTGAAGCAGTTGAAGGAGCTATTGATGGCTCAAACTAAGCAGGAAGAGCAAGGGCAAAGGAACAACAACAACAAGAACGGGTACCGTAACAACAACAACGGACCCCGAAACAACAATTACAACAACAATAGAGGATCCAATAGCAACAATTGGAGGGCGAATAACCAAAACAACGGTAACAATCATTCAAACTCCAACTCTAATGATTCCTCTAACCCTTTCCTCTCTCCTCCTTCTTCTTCTTCTACTCCATTGAAGAGCCAAGGGCAAGGATCAAGTTCATCTCAGCCGGAAAAGAAGGACGCAGTCCTGGAGGCAATCTTGATCAAGCTTAATGCTATGGAGAATTCTATGACTTCATTTTCGAGGGCCCAAAAGTCCTTCGAACAACAACTTGCTAATAGGGCGAACGAAGCGCCAAGAGATCCAGGGAAGCTTCCAGCAAAGACGGAAACTAACCCTAAGGGCCAGTGCATGGCCATCACGACGAGGAGTGGACTAAAAACTGCAGATCCAGTACCTCGCTCGACGCAGACCACCTCGGTCCAGATCCAGTCGAAGAACACCTCGACCGAGATGCCAACCGAGGCGGCGCAACAGAAAGCAGGAGGAACGACAGAAGCTTATGTTCCACCTCTTGCATATAAACCACCACTTCCATTCCCCCAGTCCAGAGCCAGAGCACATCTTGACAAGCACTTTGGTAAGTTCCTTGACTTGATGAATAAGCTCCATATTAATATTCCTTTCCTTGATGCTATTCTAGGTATGCCCGCCTATGGGAAGTTCTTAAAAGAGATCCTATCAAGGAAGAGGAAGCTGGAGGATGTTGGTGAAGTTAGGATGACATCTAAGTCTTCGGAACTCATAAAGATCATGAAGGAGAAGATGCCACCTAAATTAAGAGATCCCGGCTCATTTTGCATTCCCATTCAAGTTGGGGATGTCACTTGTGAAGCCCTTTGCGATCTAGGAGCCAGCGTGAGCATCATTCCGCTGGAGCTATGCATTAAGATCGGTCTTGGAGAGCCCAAGCCGGTCAAGATTCGACTTTACATGGCGGATCGCTCCATCACCCATCCCGTGGGCATTTTGGAGGACGTTCCGGTCAAGTTAGGTAACTTCTATCTACCCATAGATTTTGTCGTACTTGACATTCCCGCAGATTATCCTGTTCCTATCATTCTCGGGAGGCCATTTCTAGCAACTTCGGGTTGCAATGTGGATTGCAAGAACGCCAAGTTGAAATTCAACGTTGGCGGCGATGAGGTGGAGTTCGCACTACTTGCAGCTATGAAAGGGGAGCAACTAACTGATGATATCTTCAACATCTACGATGAAGAAGAATCAAGAGAATTGGTGAGCTCTATCCTTATAAATGATCCACTCGAAAGAGTTATTAGCTTCAGTTTAATGGAGGAAGGTATAGATGCTTCTTGTGATGCAGATATACGGAGCTTAAAGGCACTGGAAGAGGATCCAGGAGCCATAACTGAGAAGCTGATCCAGGAAACGAAGATTTCCAGCCTCGGATCCAGTAGCAGTACCTCGACCGAGGCACTTCCTGGACTGAGCGAGGCGTCTGAAGAACACCTCGGTCAACGCCTTTGCGCCTCGACCGAGGTCGACAGAGAGACAATGTCAACTGAGATTGCTGAGAACGACAATTTTTCTACTCCCTTCTCTGACATTCACCCACAGTTGGCGGATCATTCCCTCCACCAACTTTCTGATAATAAAGGTCCTTGGTATGCTGATATTGTGAATTATCTTGTTTGCCAGGAAATACCACCCGGATTGACGTACTCTCAAAAGAAGAGATTCTTCAAGGAAGTACGACATTACTACTGGGATGAGCCGCTGCTATTCAAGCGCGGACCGGATGGGATGCTTCGAAGGTGCATTCCGGAAGACGAAGCTAATAGCGTCATAAAGCATTGTCACTCACTTCCATGTGGAGGGCATGCTAGCACCGATAAAACATGCGCCAAGATATTGCGTTCAGGTTTCTTTTGGCCTACATTATTTAAGGATGTGCAATCTTTTGTTGTTTCTTGTGATGCATGCCAAAGAACAGGGAACCTATCAAGGAGGAACGAAATGCCACTTAACAACATCCAAGAAGTGGAAATATTTGATGTATGGGGGATTGACTTCATGGGACCTTTCCCATCCTCCGGAGGAAACCTCTACATTCTCCTTGCAGTGGATTACGTCTCTAGATGGGTCGAAGCCATCGCTTCTCCCACTAACGACGCCAAGGTGGTTGTGAAGTTCTTGAATAGAACTATCTTTCCACGATTTGGAACTCCACGCATCATCATCAGCGATGGAGGAACGCATTTCATCAACCGGAAGTTTAAGGCACTTCTATCGAAGTATGGGGTAACCCACAAGGTATCAACCGCTTATCACCCTCAAACTAGTGGACAGGTCGAGATCTCAAACAGAGAAATCAAGGCAATTTTGGAGAAGACCGTCTCTAGGACGAGGAAGGATTGGTCCATGAAATTAGACGATGCTCTTTGGGCGTACAGGACCGCATTCAAGACTCCCATAGGCACCACCCCTTATAATTTGGTGTATGGGAAATCTTGCCACTTGCCCGTTGAGTTGGAGCACAAAGCGTATTGGGCTATCAAATGGTTGAACTTTGACATTAAGGAGGCTGGTGAGAAGCGACTATTGGAACTTAACGAGCTGGAGGAGCTGCGTTTGAACGCATATGAGAATGCCAAAATCTACAAGGAAAGGACGAAGAGATGGCATGACAAGCGTATCGTTCCAAAGGAGCTTAACGAAGGAGATTTAGTTCTACTCTTCAACTCCCGCCTCCGCCTTTTTCCAGGTAAGTTGAAATCTAGATGGACCGGACCTTACGTTGTGAAACATGTTTTCCCTCATGGTGCAGTTGAGATATGGGGTGAAACTAGCGGAAGCTTCAAGGTCAACGGTCATAGACTTAAGAAGTACCAACCGGAAACGCCGGTTGAGGAGGTCGCGCCGATCTACCTCCTTTGAGATGCACCATGGTCCAGCTAGCGACCTTAAATCAAGCGCTTCTTGGGAGGCAACCCAATGTATTGCTTTCTTTCCCGTTTTCTAGTCTAGTTTAGATAGTTTTTTTTGTTTTTGCTTTGCTTTGCTTTGTTTTTGGTGTTCTGGACAGGCAACAGGAAGGAGCACTCCAGGAAAGAGAGAAGTTCGAGATTCTGAGAAGAAAGAGGCACCTCGGTCACTGTCAGAACACCTCGACCGAGTTGATTCTTGAAGCAACCGAGGCGACTAGGGTTTCTGCAGAACCGCCTCGGTCCATACCACCTCGGTCCAGTCGAGACCATCTCGACCGAGGTGACAGCAGATCTCGCGACGGTATAAAAAGGGAAAATTACTTTTCACTTTTTATTTTTCACCCATTTCGACCGCGGCGACAGAGGCATCTCGTTCTCCTCCGTTTCTCGCTCTTTTTCGACGATTTCTGTTCCAAAACGCGATTAAAGGGTAGAAGAGTCGATTGCAACTACGGATCTGCAAGAAATCTGAGTATTTTCGACCGAAACGAGGTAACCACCGTTCGAAAACCCTAACTCCTCGTTCGCTGTTTATTGGGCTTTGGTTGCCCTTGATTATGCTGAGGAAATCCATAAGTACCCCTTAGGAAGCTATTGTAGTGATTTTAGGGGGAAAAGAACTGAATTTTCTGAGAATCGAAATCAAACTGTTACGCCTCGGTCCAGTCGGCCTGCACCTCGACCGAGGTGATTTCTGCGATTTGTCAGTCAACCGAGGTGATCTGACAGAGTGTTTTGTGAAGATGAGTTCAGACAGATTACTGGCCCTTAGAGATAGATCCTCACCTTCCCCTTCCCCTTCTTCTTCCCGTCCCTACCGCCCGGTCATCCACGAGAGGTGCCGGGTAGATTATGAGAGGATAGCGGGCCGTCCAGTTATCGCACCGCGATTTCTGGAGGTATCCGCTTTTGACTGCCTAGGGTTAGAGGCTGACCTTAGGAGGATGATCGCCACAGTCGGGCTGGATCAGTTTTCTGAGATCCGAGCCCCAGCCTACATAGAGCCGACACTCGAGTTCGTCAGCTCCTTCTCCTACCTACCCACAGAGGGATCTGTGAAGTACCGGCTGATGAGCCGGAACTTCATAGTTCCATTAGAGATATGGAGAGAGATCTTTAGCTTTCCTGCCCCTACCGCTGTAGAATTTCCCTCCCGTTCAGTAGCTAGGGAGTTTTGGGGACAGATAGCCCACATTACCACTCATGCAGACAGATGGCGCCCTGGAGATTCCAGGGAGAAAGTCATCTTTCACCCAGCCTTTAGACTCGCCCACCGGATATTCAGTGAGATGCTTCTGGCGCGTACTGAGACGCCCCAGAAGATCAGACAGGGGGAGCTATTTTCGCTATACTGCATGGTCACGGGAGGATACCCTGACTTTGGCTTGATGCTGGCAGAGGATCTGCACAGGATCAAGGCCAAAGGGAAGGGTGATATTTGCTGTGGAGGTCTAGTCACCCACATCGCCACATACCACGGGATGGACCTCAGTGTTTGCACATTAGCAGCGGCTCCGAAGCCGCTGGGACTGCAGGAGATGATTACGCGGCGGATTCTGGTTCCCCGTGGATTGACCACTCCGTACGTTGCCATGCCTTGGGAGCGGACAGCGCCTCAGGGCATCAGATGGTCTGCACAGTTTTCGGTCTTCGACCCGCATTTCTGGCAGACAGCATGGGCCCCGCTGATGGAGGACTACAGAGAGGGAGCAGATGCTGCTGCTGCAGCTGCTGAGGAGGCTGAGGAGGTCGATGAGGATGACGACGATGAGACAGTCGACGAGAGAGGAGGCGGCGTCCCGATGGACACAGGGACAGATACTGCAGGGACGAGCGCACCTCCCATTATTGATCTTGATGAGGACGAGGAGGACACTGAGCCGGCGCCGGCTGAGACTTCTCCAGTCAGGCCCGCTAGGCGCAGGAGGCAGAGAGTTAGGGACAGAGCAGCGCACAGACGGATTGATGACCTGACGGATCAGGTTATCGACACTTATGCTGCACTTTCATTGGATATTCGGGAGATGCAGGAGCGGCAGCATCATCAGCACATGATGGCTCAGCTACAGTTCCAGCATGTCATGGGCTATCCCTATGACCCTACTCTGTTCCCCTACATTCCACCACCACCACCGGATCAGGACTTCTGAGGAGCTGCAGGGTTTTATTTATTTTATTTTTATGCAGTTCGGCTCTTTATCCGGTGAGTCCTCCTTTCTTTCAGACTTTTATTACACCCACTGGGACAGTGTGTCTCAAGTATGGGGTAGTTGATGTATTATTTGACTTATTTGACTTATGATGTATTATTTGACCTTTGATGTATTTTATTGACCGGATATTTTCATATTTATGCTTCATTCTGCATTTATATGTTTTATCTGAGATTGCATGCATACTTACAGGTTATTTGATTGAGAAAAACGTCGAAACCGAAAATAAATGGTTTTAAAAAAATTTTTTCGACCTCGACCGGGACAGTTCTGGCAAAACGAGGTGTTTCACCTCGGTTGAACCAAGAACATCTCGACCGAGGTGGGTTAACTGAGAGTTTTCGAAAACGATTTTGTGCTACTTATCTGGATATGATCTCAGTGAAGATCTTGTTTACCTACTGGTTTTAAATTCTTTATATGTTTGAAATGTTTTATAATATGATTAAGTTGCTAAATGCTTTGTTTGAAATTATTGGCATGTTTAATACTTTGTTTTTATCCAAATTATGTTGAATTTGAAGGTTGACACCGCAGGTTAAGTTCTCTCACATTCTTCTTGGAAAGACCAAGGCATTTCATTCTTCTTCTTCTTTTTCTTGATCATGCTTAGCCCCTCATATACATTTTGCCTCCCTTTACCTATCCGGGAATTTGGAAGCAAGCAAGTGGTGAAAGCAAGTTAAAGTTGAGAAGTGAGATGGAAGTGAAGTGCTAGAAAGTAATTTTAGGTTTGGGGAAGTCAATCATGAAGATGAGTAACTCGGCACCATTCACATAGCCGGGTGTTTGTGTCTTGCCAAAGTCGGATTGAGCGATATTCCTAACGGGTCATGGTATGTGCATCAAGGGTTTGATGCATCTC
The DNA here is from genome assembly GCA_033239045.1 of Fagopyrum esculentum. Lineage (NCBI taxonomy): Eukaryota > Viridiplantae > Streptophyta > Magnoliopsida > Caryophyllales > Polygonaceae > Fagopyrum > Fagopyrum esculentum. The sequence goes on from BSUD01000004.1 coordinate 118,625,970, forward strand.
AAGAAATTGATGATTGCGGATCTCCTAGGCTTCGGTTATTGTGCACCTCTATCCATGCATCCCAAAAAGTAAAGTAAAAAGAAAAAGTGTGAAATAAGCAAAGCTTATTGGTGGAAGATGTTGAAAGTCAAAGTGATAGTGAAGTTCATCCTTTTCCCGGATTCTAGCACCACATTACCTACATACATCCCTACCCTACACGTCTCTTGACCTTTTCTTTTGGGAAGCCCTTGAGACCTTGAGCTTGTTGATTGACTTAGCGGTTTAAATCGGATTATACATGATTAATTTTGATAATTATGATTTATTATGCATTCTATGATTTTATGCAAAGATGAACAACTTTCCTATATTTATAAAATGTTTTGAGCATATTGAGTTTTTAATTTCCAGGAAGTACTCTCTTAGAGTGATCTATGATAGTTGAACACCATAAAATGTTTTTGAAAGACTTTTTCATTGATTTTCTTGACTATTAATCCATTCTATCTTGATTTCTATATGAGGAACTTGCTTAGGGACAAGCAAGAGCTAAGTATGGGGTATTTTGATAGCATGAATTATAGTCTATATTTTGGGGTTTGTTTGGACGTTTTATCTTTCATAATCTGCATGTTTGTATGTACATTATGTGATTTTACTACCATTTCATCTACCTTTGCGAGAATCGAGGTCTACACCTAGTTTCGTTGTAATTGCAGGTAATATGGTACGTTTTGCATCAAAAAGGAGCAAAAGGAGTCAAGAGTCATTTGGAGCTACATTCAGGAAGCACAATCATGGATTAAAGATTTACTTTGTACCAGTTTTGAGAGATTCCACATTCAGTTATGAGTCACCTCGGTTGACCAGAGATTCATCTCGACCGAGGCGATCCAGAGACGCCGACTCGACCGAGGCGAACACCTAGGACGCGGCGAGAATATTTTATTCTTGGCTGGGATCTTTTAAAGTTGGAAAGTGATCTTATATTTTTGGGCTGAGCTTCTAGAAGGAAGGAGATATGCAGAATATATATTTTACCTATATTTATGGGATAATATCTTCTTAAGATTTATTATCTTTGGAGGTTTATTTTTCCTATAAAAAGGGTTGATTTTCTACAATTTGAAAAAGCCGCATACATCACGCTATACCGCCGATCAGGGTTTACAAGCGCAGCAGCCACATCCTACTCCAATTTGGGAGAGAGTTGAAGAACCTTTTTGAAGGTTGAAGGAAGATTTGAAGACTATAGCTTTATAGCTCTTTGGAGGGTTTTTGTAAGATTGTCTTCAATTCCTTTCCTTGTTGTCTTGTCTTGTTGGATTATTATCCAAGGAACGATTTTGTGTGTTATTTGATTCAGATATTGAAGTGTTTTCATTAAATTCTTCTTTGTTCAAATATTCACCTTCTTCCCATATATTTAATACTTTCATTATGATGATGAGTGGCTAATTTCCTTGTGTGATTCTAGGGTGATTGGCTGAAGGTTGTGGGAAAAACAATGATAGAATAATCTTAGATTCCAGTAGGATCCTGAAAGTTCGAGTCTTTAACCTTAACCCTAAGCATCTCGTTCGGTTGATGAACATCTCGGCCGGGGTGGAATTCTTCTGACCGAGGTGACTTATCCGACCCTAAACTGAGAGTTAAGTGTTAGAGTTTGCCAAATCCTATTCTTATTACACCTTTCTGATTCAAAGCAAGCCTAGGATGAGACTTACCCGGTAATTCCTTAGTTTGTGTACTAACGATCATAAGTGTAGGTAATAAAGGCTTATCCTTTATTGGGGTTTGAGTGTGCTTCCATCCCATCTTTGTGAGTTAGCCTGAGACTTACCCGGTAAAGGTTGATTCTATTCCCTTAGATGGTGTGTTAGTTTGAGGTAATAGTTCTTTATCTTAATTCCTTGAGACTTACCCGGTAATAGGAGTTACGGTTTAGGATTAGTGCGTAGTGAGACTTACCCGGTGATCTACTCCACTTTAGAAACACTTTCCCCATGCAAAAATCTTAGCTTTGTCCGCTTATCTATAGATCTTGAGTTGGAACCACAACTAGAAGCTTTAATCCCTAGAATTGCATGTTTGCTTTATTTGACATCTTATTCATCTTTGATTGTATTACTTGCTTTAGTGGTTAGCATTAACATTAGCACACCGTATTGGACTTTGTTTCACCAAGTCCCTGTGATCGACCCCTGGAATTTTCTTGCTTTTACTACGATTGACCCGTACACTGCGGGTTCGCATCCTTGTTTTAAGCTTAAGTCTAGGGTTATAAATTTAAAGCTTGCACACACCGTTTGGAGCGAACAAGTTTTTGGCGCCGTTGCCGGGGACTTGGTCTAGACCGAGCCGGTTGCGGTTTGCTTTCGGGGCACTTGCCCCTGTTGCTACTAACTACTCTTTCTATGAGTTTTGTAGTTTTCAGGATTTCCGATGACTACATTTGATCCAGCCTGGATAGCAAGACAAAGTGCTAGGGCGGACCATTATGAATACTTGGAGGAGAAGTACTCCTTCTATTGGTTCAACAATGAATGGGAAAGAGAAGAGGCCATTCAACATGAACTTGCGATATGGGATGAGAGGAATGTCCCTAAAAACATTTATGAGCAACCTTTCGAAGACTCTCTCGAATCAAGATTGGAGAAGTTGATGAAGAAGGTGGAGGAGCTCAAGGAAAGCACCATATCCTATGCTAAGCCGGAAGAGGAGCATAAGGAAGTGTTACACTTTCCAAGCATTCCTCTGGTCGGACCGGAAGCTTCTCTTGAAGTTTTTGTGGAAGAGGAGGATGTGGAGGATCTCGATCCGACTGTTGAGACCTCGGCCGAGGTGGAAGAGATCTCGACCGAGATGGAAGAAGAATCTGCAAAACCAGAAGTGGAAGATGCAGAGAACCTTGGCCAAATTACTGAGATTGTGGTCAAGGTGGAAGAAAGACCAGCAGAACTAAGAGAGATTTCGTGGGTGGATTATCAACCCAACACGAAACTTGTCTCAAGCTTTGGAGAACTTTACAAGGTACATTCTCTTACTCCATTCGAATTCCCTATTAAAATTTCTGAATTTTTCAGGAAAGCACCGGAGAGTTGGAGGTCTCTTCCGAAAGAACCTCCTAAGATCAAGATGAAATCTCTCTTGAAATTGTTGGAGGAAGATGCTCCTTGGATTATAAGGAGTGAAGTTAACAAGCGCTTCACCGCTAAGGCAACGAAGTGTTATTTGTTCAAGTATGGGGTCCCTCGCATGCTCAGGACCCTGTACCATCCCCAAGCTATAAATGGGGAAGCTGCTATGATTCTCGAGAAACTATTTTCTCGATCAAGGAAAGGATGGGACGCAAGGCTAGATTACGTCCCATTGAAGTGCAGGAAGACTAGAAGGATTCCGGTGAGAATCAAACCGTACAAGCTTGTACGTGGGAGATCTTACCATTTGCCGGTGAAATTAGGAACCGGAACCTTTTTGGAAGAATTTTATGATGGATGTGATGAGCACTCCATGGTGTTCAAGGTACATTGAGTAATTCTATGGGGAAGGGTCCAGCTAGCGACCTTAAATCAAGCGCTTCTTGGGAGGCAACCCAATGTATTGCTTTCTTTCCCGTTTTCTAGTCTAGTTTAGATAGTTTTTTTTGTTTTTGCTTTCCTCTAGACAACAACCAGGTATTCCAAAAGGAAGGATCACAGTTCAGGAGCTACACTGGAAGAACAAAATTTCGAGAAGTTGAGGAAACGAGCTTTACTGAGATACATCTCGGGTACTGTCTGAACACCTCGACCGATATGTGCTTCGCCAACCGAGATGGTCTTATCTGGGAGCTATTTCTTACTTCTTCATGCAGTTTAGCTATGTTCGGTGAGTATCCTGTCCTTAGACTTATTCTGACCCACTGGGACAGTGTGTCTCAAGTATGGGGTAGTTGATGTATTATTTGACTTATTTGACTTATGATGTATTATTTGACCTTTGATGTATTTTATTGACCGGATATTTTCATATTTATGCTTCATTCTGCATTTATATGTTTTATCTGAGATTGCATGCATACTTACAGGTTATTTGATTGAGAAAAACGTCGAAACCGAAAATAAATGGTTTTAAAAAAATATTTTCGACCTCGACCGGGACAGTTCTGGCAAAACGAGGTGTTTCACCTCGGTTGAACCAAGAACATCTCGACCGAGGTGGGTTAACTGAGAGTTTTCGAAAACGATTTTGTGCTACTTATCTGGATATGATCTCAGTGAAGATCTTGTTTACCTACTGGTTTTAAATTCTTTATATGTTTGAAATGTTTTATAATATGATTAAGTTGCTAAATGCTTTGTTTGAAATTATTGGCATGTTTAATACTTTGTTTTTATCCAAATTATGTTGAATTTGAAGGTTGACACCGCAGGTTAAGTTCTCTCACATTCTTCTTGGAAAGACCAAGGCATTTCATTCTTCTTCTTCTTTTTCTTGATCATGCTTAGCCCCTCATATACATTTTGCCTCCCTTTACCTATCCGGGAATTTGGAAGCAAGCAAGTGGTGAAAGCAAGTTAAAGTTGAGAAGTGAGATGGAAGTGAAGTGCTAGAAAGTAATTTTAGGTTTGGGGAAGTCAATCATGAAGATGAGTAACTCGGCACCATTCACATAGCCGGGTGTTTGTGTCTTGCCAAAGTCGGATTGAGCGATATTCCTAACGGGTCATGGTATGTGCATCAAGGGTTTGATGCATCTCAAGAAATTGATGATTGCGGATCTCCTAGGCTTCGGTTATTGTGCACCTCTATCCATGCATCCCAAAAAGTAAAGTAAAAAGAAAAAGTGTGAAATAAGCAAAGCTTATTGGTGGAAGATGTTGAAAGTCAAAGTGATAGTGAAGTTCATCCTTTTCCCGGATTCTAGCACCACATTACCTACATACATCCCTACCCTACACGTCTCTTGACCTTTTCTTTTGGGAAGCCCTTGAGACCTTGAGCTTGTTGATTGACTTAGCGGTTTAAATCGGATTATACATGATTAATTTTGATAATTATGATTTATTATGCATTCTATGATTTTATGCAAAGATGAACAACTTTCCTATATTTATAAAATGTTTTGAGCATATTGAGTTTTTAATTTCCAGGAAGTACTCTCTTAGAGTGATCTATGATAGTTGAACACCATAAAATGTTTTTGAAAGACTTTTTCATTGATTTTCTTGACTATTAATCCATTCTATCTTGATTTCTATATGAGGAACTTGCTTAGGGACAAGCAAGAGCTAAGTATGGGGTATTTTGATAGCATGAATTATAGTCTATATTTTGGGGTTTGTTTGGACGTTTTATCTTTCATAATCTGCATGTTTGTATGTACATTATGTGATTTTACTACCATTTCATCTACCTTTGCGAGAATCGAGGTCTACACCTAGTTTCGTTGTAATTGCAGGTAATATGGTACGTTTTGCATCAAAAAGGAGCAAAAGGAGTCAAGAGTCATTTGGAGCTACATTCAGGAAGCACAATCATGGATTAAAGATTTACTTTGTACCAGTTTTGAGAGATTCCACATTCAGTTATGAGTCACCTCGGTTGACCAGAGATTCATCTCGACCGAGGCGATCCAGAGACGCCGACTCGACCGAGGCGAACACCTAGGACGCGGCGAGAATATTTTATTCTTGGCTGGGATCTTTTAAAGTTGGAAAGTGATCTTATATTTTTGGGCTGAGCTTCTAGAAGGAAGGAGATATGCAGAATATATATTTTACCTATATTTATGGGATAATATCTTCTTAAGATTTATTATCTTTGGAGGTTTATTTTTCCTATAAAAAGGGTTGATTTTCTACAAATCCGATCATGCTTAGATGCTTAGAGGCTGCATACACCGCATACAATCCGATTACAGCTGAGGACACGCAGCAGCCACATCCTACTCCAATTTGGGAGATAGTTGAAGAACCTTTTTGAAGGTTGAAGGAAGATTTGAAGACTATAGCTTTATAGCTCTTTGGAGGGTTTTTGTAAGATTGTCTTCAATTCCTTTCCTTGTTGTCTTGTCTTGTTGGATTATTATCCAAGGAACGATTTTGTGTGTTATTTGATTCAGATATTGAAGTGTTTTCATTAAATTCTTCTTTGTTCAAATATTCACCTTCTTCCCATATATTTAATACTTTCATTATGATGATGAGTGGCTAATTTCCTTGTGTGATTCTAGGGTGATTGGCTGAAGGTTGTGGGAAAAACAATGATAGAATAATCTTAGATTCCAGTAGGATCCTGAAAGTTCGAGTCTTTAACCTTAACCCTAAGCATCTCGTTCGGTTGATGAACATCTCGGCCGGGGTGGAATACTTCTGACCGAGGTGACTTATCCGACCCTAAACTGAGAGTTAAGTGTTAGAGTTTGCCAAATCCTATTCTTATTACACCTTTCTGATTCAAAGCAAGCCTAGGATGAGACTTACCCGGTAATTCCTTAGTTTGTGTACTAACGATCATAAGTGTAGGTAATAAAGGCTTATCCTTTATTGGGGTTTGAGTGTGCTTCCATCCCATCTTTGTGAGTTAGCCTGAGACTTACCCGGTAAAGGTTGATTCTATTCCCTTAGATGGTGTGTTAGTTTGAGGTAATAGTTCTTTATCTTAATTCCTTGAGACTTACCCGGTAATAGGAGTTACGGTTTAGGATTAGTGCGTAGTGAGACTTACCCGGTGATCTACTCCACTTTAGAAACACTTTCCCCATGCAAAAATCTTAGCTTTGTCCGCTTATCTATAGATCTTGAGTTGGAACCACAACTAGAAGCTTTAATCCCTAGAATTGCATGTTTGCTTTATTTGACATCTTATTCATCTTTGATTGTATTACTTGCTTTAGTGGTTAGCATTAACATTAGCACACCGTATTGGACTTTGTTTCACCAAGTCCCTGTGATCGACCCCTGGAATTTTCTTGCTTTTACTACGATTGACCCGTACACTGCGGGTTCGCATCCTTGTTTTAAGCTTAAGTCTAGGGTTATAAATTTAAAGCTTGCACACACCGTTTGGAGCGAACAAAACTTCTTTTAAGGGGGCACTGATGTAATAACCAAAAATTTTAAGTTTCCGATAAATTGAAATTAACCAAAGTCCGATGCGACCATCGTAAATAAATAAATAAATAAGTAAAATAAAACGAGAGTAGTTCGATCATTTCCGTGACCTAGATTCACATAAAATGTTAAATTAAATGACCGGAAATAATTTAAGTACGTTAAAATAAGAATAATAATAAATTATAAAATACGGAATTTAATTCCGTATTTTTATAATTTCCGCACGCAAATAACGAGTGGCGTATCCGTTTTAATAGTCGCATAGCGGACCGGGTGTGGGCCACTACAAAGCCCAATTAGCAGCCCACTTAATTTCCCTAACCCTAATTAGTGTAACCTAATCCTAATCCTAAAACTAAACTGTCGCTTACCTCTTACGCTTCTCTGGATTTCAACGAACTGCTTCTCCTCCCTCGCGACTCAGACCGCCGCAGCCCCAACAGTCTTCCGCCTGCCACCGGAGCACGCCACCGTGTCTGCGCCGCCCCAGTCGATCCCGGTAAGTGTACTGCCTCCCTCTGTCGTCTCTCCCGGTGCGTGCCTCAACAGTCCCGTTTCTGCAGGAGGAGAAGATCGCTGTTCCACCTCGTATTACACCGGAGCCACCACTGTCTCGCCTGCCCGTCCTCCAGCCGGACCCTGGCCCTACAACCGCCACCGCTGCGACCCCCAGGTGAGCCACCGACTCGGTCTATCTCTCCCGTTCCCTTTCTGTTTCGAAACAAAACACGGCCTAACCTTGGCATCACGCAGCCGCTGCGAGGCACGCCTGTGAGCCTCCGTCGCCGCTGCTGCCAACCACCGTCCAACGCCGCCGAGCCTCCTGCCGTCCGCCTCAGACCGGTAAGTGTACTGGCCCTTCTTTCCGCCTTCCTTCTTTCGTATCGTGAATATCCGTCTCACTGCAGCCCTACGACCTACAGCAGCGCCGCGAACCAAGGGTAAAAGGGTCTTTTACCATAAGAGAGTTTTTCCGTAATTCCTTCGCATGAGGTTGGACGTCGGAATGTGTTTTAATACACACGCTATATTTTACAGGCGTTTGAGTTACCGAGCACGGACTGTTTGAGACGCGTTAGAGAGTATTTTTACTCAGGTAAGTCCTTGCGACTTACTTAGCCAGTTTCTGAGTGTTAGTTGAATGATAGTAGTTGTGTGTGCTATTTGCGTGTTTAATAATAATAACTTGCTAGGACGACTGTTATTATTACGTTTAAGGCCCAAGTGTATGTATAACGGGGCCGTGACATCACTGCCCAGCTCTGACAGGAGACTGGGAGGTTCTCTATACCCAGACCATGCAGGTACAAGGTGAGATGCATCGGATCCATTCCTGATGGTTACATGGGGGCGGAGGCGAGGTTTGGGAATCCCTCGTGTCACAAAATAAGTATCACTAGAGTGAACGAGTAAATTAAAGCAAGATAATAAAACGGACTTGTTTGAAAGCATGATGAGTGTTTATGTTTATCTGAGTGTGTTTGTGCTGCTATTATTCTGCTAATATTTAGATAACTAGCTAACGGTTCTTGTTGTTGTTGTTTTAGATTTACCGCAGGTTAGATCAGCAGCTGAGTGATCCGGAAGTAGTGGTCAGCCGGGTCTCCGTACTCCTTAGAGCGGGGTTGGGGGTTGTTTTTGTCTTTCCTTTCTTTTGGTTAAGACAGTTGTCCTTTCCTTTTGTTTAAGTACTTTAGGCTGCTAGACAGTGTTGCATTCATTACTCGAAAAACGTGGTTTTTATGAATTTCGGTTTCTTTATTTGTGTCTTGTTGCAAGATCCTAGTAATGTTGTTGTCAAACTGAGGTCGGGACCCATTGTGAGGTCCTAACCAGTAATACTCCGAGTTCTGAGAATTCGGGGTGTTACACTACAAACGGTACACAAGGAGCCAAGCACACTTTTTCCCCCTATCGTTCATTCTTTCTCCTTTTCTTTCTCCATTTTCTCATGTAAGATATCAAGCCAAACCATTACGTAGAGAGAAAGAAAAAGAGCATTAGCATGAAGGGAACATTTGCATGAGCATATCAAAATAAACCTTGACTGAATAAGAAAAAATGAATAAAATGATTTATAAATGAAAAAATCAAATGGAGAAATTAGGAATAAGAAAAAAAAAGTGTGAATGTTTTGCTTCACATGCCATGACCAATAGAAAAAAAAAAGAAAAAATTTTTCATGTACAGAAAATTTTCAAGAAGATACCATGACCGAATAAGAAAGAATCAATAAAATGATTATAAACGAGAAAATTCAAGTAGTGATGTTAGGCAAAAATATTACAAGAAAATAAAGATGCTTAACACATTTCATTTGAAATATGTTTATAAAGTTCAACCCTTATTCTTGTATCCTCACGATTCCACAATAATATTGCTGATGTACCTCTTGAAAATTTCTTGAGTATTTGGACTGCAACCGACGGGGTGCCTACGTATATTCCCTAAGAAGGATCAAGTCTTACTTAGTTCTATTGACTATCTTTTGAATTTGCGTGTGACCAAATTCGATGAGTTTTTTCTTTATACCGAGTTTTCTACAAATCCGTTTGAGACAAAATCAAGTCATTGTAGTTCATCTGCACAATCTTTCGTGTTTTGCCACGGCTGAACTTCTCATTCCCTTTGAATTCTTTTTGTACAACCTATCTTGTGAGTTTCTCTTCTTTTCCGTACAATAAATCATCCATCTTTCTTTTGTATTTGGTTGGGTTTCCAAAAATCATAATGCTTGTGTTGCAAGATTAATATACGAGTGATGCAACTTTTGATCAATCTGACTTCATTTCATGTTGTAGCGTGGAACCGATCCGCTTTCGATTATAGCGATGAAAACTATCCATTTCATTACGACTACAATCTACGTCCCATTTCCGTTTATTATAAAAAGAACGAATACATACTAAATGTATTAAGCATGGAAGAAGATTTATATTGTGTGAGAGTAATCATGTTGGCGATGAACGATTGAAGGTTCATTTTTACTATTGATCAATCGGTCCCCTGCTTCTTTCGGATAAGGAGTTATCTTGAACTCTATCGAAATGTTGGAGCCGCCTTCGGTTTATAATGTTGGTTTACATGTTTGACACCTATGTGGACTTGTGACGGCTTTTGTAATTTTGTACTTCAAAATATTGCGTTGGTTTTCTCTTTTTTTTTTTTTGAAATATTTGTGTTGAATAGCTCTTTTTTATGTGGTTTTCAACATATGTTATTGAGGCTTGTCCAATGTAACACCCCAAATCTCAAACTCGGAGCGCTAAGGGTTATGACATCACAATGGGTCCCGATCCTAGTCTGACAACAACTTCACCGGATCTTACAACAAGGCACAAATATAAAAAAAAATAAAAACTAAATGAATAATATAAAATGACATGCTCCAATGAAAGGACTCTCAGCCGAGTATAACCGCAAAGTCATAACTAAACTACTTTGAAGCTACCCTATCCTGCAAAACATCAACAACATCGGATAAACCGTTAGCTAACAACCTAAATATAAGAATGAAGACAAAAGCACAAACACACACAAAGCGGAAATGAAACATATATCATGCTCACACATAATTCATTTATGATCTTATTTAGGTCATTCACTTCTAATTCCAATTTATGCTAGTGGCACGAGAAGTCTAAGTCTCTCACCTCCATCCCCGTGTACCAACAAGAGTGGTTCAACACACCTCCCCGTATACCATCATGAAAATTTTCATTTCCCTCCTCGTATACCATGTAATGGCTAGTCGCGGAGAACCTCTCAGTCTCCCTCGTGAGTTGGGTAGATGATGCCACCGCCTGTTACACTTGGGCCAATAATACATAAGTCGTCCTAATCTGGTTATCATTAATAGACAAGTAGTAATACACACCACACATGCCATTCAACCAATATACAAATGCACCAAAGTAAGCCCATAAGACTTACCTAAATCGAGTCAAAATCTCGTTAATGCTACTACTCGATTCTACGAGCGTAAGGTCTCAAAATCCTGGTTATCAAAGGAAAACTAGATCACTATCATATCCAAACTCTTAGAAGTATCCAACTTCTAAATTTGAAGATCATCTAGGGAAGGAAAACCATCTAGCCCTATATGGATAAAAAGACATTTTTTACCCTAGGATCCAGTCGTCTGAATTTCTAAGGAGCCTCATAAATTCCTACTAGAAATCAAAGACACAATGTAAAGGAAGGGTTATAGAGTTTGAAAGGTTTCCAAACTTTTTAACTTCCTAACAATCTAATTTAAGTCATACCAAGTCTAAACCAACACGCTTCCACTAAATCCACAAAGACTATATATCTTCCTCGTATATATTCTTGATAAAAGAATAAGAACGTTTACTAGTGTAGGCTACCACAAACGTGTTAACCTAAGGAACTTCTAAAAACACTGAACTCATTTAAAGGCCCTAACTATGAAAATCCTAACTTAATCACACAAAAAATATAAAAGTCCAACCAACTAACCTCACTTAAACTATTCATAAAAGCAAATTAGCTATCATTAACATAAACCTTCTTAACCAAAAACTATACTACAAAAGCCCCAAATACTAGCTAGGACTACCGAATAACCGGTTTTGCCCACACCATATTGCCGTGTCCATACCTACAGACATCTGAGCCAATTAACAAACATCACACTCACCTCTCCTTAACACAACCAAACCTCCTACTACATTGCGTACCCTAGTCGACTAACTCCAAACGGCATGGCTACACTTCAATACTGTTAGATATTGACTTGATCAGAAGATGTAGGTCCTAATAAACCTGGTTTGTAAATCGAAGAAAATGTAGTTGTCGTGGTGCGGTATAAAGAAGACCACTGCCTTAGAAGCGATTTCGCCCTGTCCAGTGATGCAAGACAGATAATCGGCGCCGCCCCCCAAGGTTACACGACTCTTCCAAGTATCGTGCACTCAAAAAAGGAAGATTGGAATTCCTACCCATATTGCTCATAGAGTTTTTTTTTAAATTGGAGAAGCTCAAACAACTATTTTGCAGAAGAAGACGTATTAGCGTCTATAAATCAGCAATTGAGAAGCAACTGATCCCACTTTCTCGGGGCAGTTATTCTTATCAAATCTTTCCCCAAGATTTTAATAGAACAGAAAAAGAAAAACAATTTGAAAAAGGTTTTCTTTCTCATTTATAAAAAGGATAAGTTTCAGAAGATAAATAGTATATGTTTGAGACTTATCGAGGCCCAAAATATTGTAATGCAGTAGCAAGAAGAACCACTAACCACTTTGGGAATATGTCGCTTGCATTCTCCAACAATCACCCACAAATACAAGTAATAACATTTAAAGTAGTAAAAAACATAAAAATTTTGAGCATTGTGTAGACAAGATACTTAAGAGCTGGTGTCTTTCGATTGAACCAACCCATAGTGATATTAGGTATCTCATTTTACAAGGAAGTGAAAGTAGTCTTGAACTTCCTGTACCAAGAGTTGACCCTAACAACACATATCTTACCAACTATCCTAGTGATTCCGCAATGGTATCTACATGATACCTACATATTTGGTCTAATTATTTGCCCTGGGATGCTAAAGAGTGATCTAGAGATACAATTGAGTCGTTCACAGAGGGAGACCAATCCCTCACACTCTTGTAGGTGACTCATCAAATCTATAACACTATAGACCATCCACACTTGGATTATGAAATCATTAAGAGCAATTAAGCTCATCCTCTCTTTTCATGTTTGTAAACCCATCAAATCCATCTCAATAGGATCACTCATATTAATATTTCACTTGTCATAGGAATGAGCAATATTGTATTATCACCTTATAAATGTTTCCATAGCTTCGTTGAACACAAAGTATGTCCACCATGAATTCCTCAACACACGGGTTTCAAACCCATTCCTCTTGACGTATCAAGGACCAATTTTCGGTTTAGTCCTTTAGTTAATGGATCAGCTAAGTTCTTTTCAGACCTTACATAATCCAAACATATGACTCCATTTGTGATCAAGTCTCTTACCGACTCATATCTGATCCGAATATGCCTCTTCTTACCATTATACACATTGTTATTGGCTACACTAATGGCAGATTGTGAGTCACAATGTTGGGAAATGGATGGGGCTTTTCGCCCCCACAAAGGAAAATCAACTAATAAGCTTCTCAACCACTCGACCTCTTGCCCTGCTAGATCTAGTGCTATGAATTCAGATTCCATGGTAGACCTAGCTATGCAAGTTTGTTTTGAAGATTTCCACGAAATAGCTCCACCGCATAATCTAAAAACATATCCACTAGTAGAGTTAACCTCATCATTATCACTTACCCAGTTGGCATCACAATATCCTTCTAATGCCTAAGGAAAGCCTACAAAATGTAATCATCGGTCTATGGTGCCTCTAAGATATCTCAATAATCTATTAAGTGCACACTAATGATTATTATCAGGATTATGTATATACCTGCTAAGTCTACTCACAGCATAAGCTATGTCAGGTCGGGTATAATTCATTAAGAACATTAAACTCCCTATTATCTTAGCATATTCATTTTGGGACACTCCAATTCCAAAATTCTTCTTCAATTTCATGCTAGAATCATATGGGGTTCTTACCGGATTAATATCATAATAATTAAACCTCCTGAGCATCTTTTCTACATAGTGAGGTTGTGATAAAGTGAACCCATTTTCAGTTCTAGTGACCTTCACACCAAGAATCACTTATGCTTCTCCTAAGTCCTTCATTTCGAACTTGGAAGACAAAAATAATTTAGTCGAATTAATAGCATTTATATGTGATCCAAATATTAACATGTCATCCACATACAAACAAATAATCACACATTCTTTGCCAAATAATTTCGAATAAATACAAGCATCTGATCCATTTACCTTGAACCCAAAACTCAATATGGTTTTATGAAACTTTTCATACCACTGAGCCATCTGTCAACTGAGCCATCTGTTTTAAGTTTCTTCTTAAAGATCCACTTACTTCCTATGGCTTTGTTTCCTTTAGGCATATCAACTAGTTCCCAAGTGTGATTAGTCATAATAGATTCTAATTCACTATTTATAGCATCTCTCCAAAAATTAGCATCTAAAGAACTAATTGCTTCCTCAAAAGTTTTAGGATCGTCTTCGATCATATGAAGATTAATGAACGTCTCATCTAGTTTATTGACATCCTCTAGTTCTATTAAGAATGCAGTTATAAAATCAGGACCAAAGGAAGTCCCCCTTTTCTGCCGTTTACTCTTCCTAGGTTCATCAACATGTGGAGGTAATAATGAAGGCTCAGAAGAAGATGTTATATCATAAGAAGGTTCAATCGTATGTACATTGTTCTTATGTAAAGGGAAAATATGCTCAAAGAATGTAGCATCACGATATTCACACAAAGATCGATCACTCAAAATCATAAAACGGTAAGCAGGACTATTTTGTGCATATCCTATAAACACAACATCAAAGGTTTTAGATCCAATTCCATCTACCTTAAACGAAGGTAATCCAACATTAGCCAAACACCCCCATACTTGCAAGTATTTCAAATTTGGCGGATGCCCTTTCCATAACTCATATGCCACATAAAGAGTGATTGTTGCTATTTCAAATCCAACATTAGATCCGAATGGACTAGTTCTAACAATTCTGTTGTTCTCTCTTTTACAAAATTAAAAGATTTCTTCTTGTATTTCGATTATGCACATATGCCACATAAAGAGTGATTGCTGCTATTTAAATTTTGAATTAAGCCCATTCGGTGTAATAGCTTAACTGATTTAACATTTAGGTGGCCTAAACGTGCATGCCATAAATCTAAGGACTCAGCAACATAAGCAAAAGAAGCATTCATTTCATTATCAATAACAGTCTGCAACACATACAACACACCAGCCCTATAGGCTTTACCAACAAATTCCCCATTCTTAGATAAAACTAATTTTCCTGCTTCAATCACTTGTTTCATGCCAACAATTTCAAGCAAACCAGAAGAAATTAAATTTCTGCGAAGAGAAGGAACATAAAAGACGTTCTGCAGAGTAAGAGACTTCCCTGAGGTGAGC
The DNA here is from genome assembly GCA_033239045.1 of Fagopyrum esculentum. Taxonomy (NCBI): domain Eukaryota; kingdom Viridiplantae; phylum Streptophyta; class Magnoliopsida; order Caryophyllales; family Polygonaceae; genus Fagopyrum; species Fagopyrum esculentum. The sequence goes on from BSUD01000004.1 coordinate 118,641,114, forward strand.
TGCAGTGTTACCTTTCCCTTACCCAAAACTTGTGAAACACTAGGGTTGCCCATATAGACCTGCTCAAGCTTAGAAGATTCCTCGAACTCAAAGAACAGCTCACGATCAGCACCAAAATGCTTGGTAGCACCAGTGTCTATCAACCACTCAACTTTGTTCTCAACATGGTTGATTTCAGATATCATAGCAATTAGATGCTGGTTGTCCTCAGTGACATTGGCCTGCGGTTTGGGCTGGTCAGCAGGTTTAGAAGGAGGCTTTTGGCCACCGTCAGCCCTGTTGTAATACTGGTAGGCACGGTGGCCTGGTTTCGCACACACATAACAACCCTGCTTCGCTTTGTCCTGGTTCCCTGGTTTCTTGAATGGAAGACCCTTCTTGTTCGATGGCTTCTTGAACTTGTCCTTGTCCTTCTTGGGACCCGAAGACGAGTCTTCTTTTTTGAACCTGTCACGATTACCAGGTAATTCAACAAGGTTAGCCTTAGTGTTGTGATCAGAAGGAGAAACCTTCGGTTTGTCCTTGAGGTGGTTCGCCTCCTCGATCTTCATATGGCGGACAAGTTCTTCCAAGCTAAGGTCATCTTTCTTATTGATAGCATGAATTATAGTCTATATTTTGGGACTTGTTTAGACGTTTTATCTTCAATAATCTGCATGTTTGGATGTATATTATATGATTATATTGTCGTTTCATCTACCTTTGCAGGAATCGAGGTCTACACCAAGTTTCGTTGTAATCGTAGGTAAAATGGCACGTTTTGCATCAAAATGGAGCTAAAGGAGCTAAAGAATCATTGAAACTACATTCAGGAGCTTAAAGGAGAACCCAAGAAGCATGGAAATGGATTAAAGATTCACTTTGGACCATATTTGAGAGATTTTACATTCAGCTGAGATTCACCTCGGTCAGCTACAATGTCACCTCGACTGAGGTGATCTAAGAGAGCGTCTCGACCGAGGCGAATATCCTGACGCGGCGAGATATATTTTATTTGGCTGAGATCTTTTATTTTTGGAAGGAGAGATCTTATATTTTTGGGCTGGATTTATGGAAGGAAGATCATATATTTGGGAGATCTATTTTAGGAGATAAGGTATATTTTATTTGGAAATTATCTTTTAAGATATTTCCTATAAAAATATCTTAAGAAGATATTTATTTTAGGAGATATGAATATATTTTATAGGAAATTATCTTTTTAAGATATTTTATCTTTGGAAGATAATTCTCATATATAAAGGGTTGGATTTTCTAGAATTCACCCATCTTCGGATCAAGAGATTTCAGATCTTCGGATCACTGATTTTCTGAGGTTTTTTGGAGAGAGTTTTGAAGGAAGATTGAAGGAAGAAAGTTGATAGCTTTTATAGCTTTTGTGAAGGGTTTTGTAAGACTTTCTTAGATCCCCTTCTTGTTGATTTGTCTTGTTGGATTGTGATCCAAGGAACGCTTGTTTGTTTGATAATTGATTCAGTTATTGAAGCCTTTCTCTTAAGGTTTTTGTGTTCAATTATTCACTTTCTTCCCTTATATTTGATTATTACATTCATGATGATGAGTGGCTAATTTCTTTGTGTGATTCTAGGGTGATTGGCTGAAGGTTGTGGGAAAAACAATGATAGAATAATCGTAAATTCCAGTACGACCCTGAAAGCTCGAGTCTTTATCCTTAACCCTAGAGCATCTCGTTCAGTCGATGAACATCTCGGCCGGGGTGGAATTCGTCTGACCGAGGTGACCTTTCTGATCCGAAACTGAGATCTAAGTGTTAGAGTTTGTCAAATCCTATTCTTATTACACCTTTCCTGGTTCAATGCAAGCCTAGGATGAGACTTACCCGGTAATTCCTTTGTTTGTTTTCCTAAGATCATAAGTGTAGGTAATAAAGGTTTATCCTTTATTGGGATTTGAGTGTGCTTTCATTCCATCTTTGTGAGTTAGCCTGAGACTTACCCGGTAAAGGTTGATTCTATTCCCTTAGGTGGTGTGTTGGTTTGAGGTTATAGTTCTTTTCCTTAATTCCTTGAGACTTACCCGGTAATAGGAGTTACGGTTTGGGATTAGTGAGTAGTGAGACTTACCCGGTGATCTATTCCACTTTAGTAACACCTTCCCTTGCAAAAATCTCAGCTTTGTCCGCTTATTTTTAGATCTTGAGTTGGAACCACAACAGATGCTTTAACCCCTAGAATTGCATATTTCCTTAATTGACTTTTTATCATCTTTGACTGCTTTAATCACTTTTGTGGTTAGTAATTACATAGACAACCTATACATGCTTTGTTTCACTAAGTCCCTGTGATCGACCCCTGGAATTTCTTGCTTTTTACTATGATTGACCCGTACACTGCGGGTTTGCATCCTTGTTTTAAGCTTACATCTAGGGTTATAAATTTAAAGCTTGCACACACCGTTTGGAGCGAACAAGTTTTTGGCGCCGTTGCCGGGGACTTGGTCTAGACCGAGCCGGTTTCGGTTTTCTTTCGGGGCTATTGCCCTTGTTGCTATTAACCACTCTTTCTATGAGTTTTGTAGTTTTCAGGATATCCGATGACTACATTTGATCCAGCCTGGATAGCAAGACAAAGTGCTAGGGCGGACCATTATGAATACATGGAAGAAAAATACTCTTTTTATTGGTTTAACAATGAAAAGGAAAGAGAAAAGGTCATTGAGAAGGAGCTTGCGATATGGGATGAGATGAATGTCCCTAGAAACATTTATGAGCAACCTCTTGAAGATTCTCTTGAATCAAGATGGGAGAAGTTGATGAAGAAGGTGGAGGAGCTCAAGGAAAGCACCATATCCTATGCTAAGCCGGAAGAGGAGCATAAGGAAGTGCTGCAAGTTTCAAGCATTCCCCCAATCGAACTAGAAGTTTCTCTTGAACCTTTTGAGGAAGAGGAAGAAGTGGAAGATCTCGATCCAACTGTTGAGACTTCGGCCGAGATGAAAGAGACATCGGCCGAGGTGGAAGAGAGATCGGCCGAGATGGAAGAAGAATCTGTAGAACTGGAAGTGGAAGATGCAGAGAACCTTGGCCAAATTACTGAGATTGTGGCCAAGGTGGAAGAGAATCTAGCTGAGTTGGGAAAGATTTTATGTGTGGATTATCACCCTAACATGAAACTTATCCCGCTATTGGAAGAACTTTATAAGGTGCCTTCTCTTACTCCCTTTGAAATTCCTACTAAAGTTCTAGATTTCTTCAGGAAAGCACCGAAGAGTTGGAGGTCTCTTCTGAAAGAACCTCCTAAGATTAAGATGAAACCTCCCTTGAAATTGTTGGAAGAAGATGCTCCTTGGATTGTAAGGAGTGAAGTTAACAAGCACTTCACCGCTAAGGCAATGAAGTGTTATCTGTTCAAGTATGGGGTCACTCACGTGACAAAGACCTTGTACTATCCCCAAGCTGAAGATGGGGAAGCTACTAGGATTCTCGAGAAGCTGTTTTCTCGATCAAGGAAAGGATGGGATGAAGGACTGAGTTATGTCCCATGGAAGCATAGGAAGACCGGTAGGATTCCGGTGAGAACCAAACCGTACAAGCATGTACGTGGGAGATCTTACCATTTGCCGGTGAAATTAGGAGCCGGAGCCTTCTTGGAAGAATTTTATGATGGATGTGATGAGCACTCCAAGATATTCGAGGTACATTGAGTAAATCCATGAGGAAAGGTCCAGCTAGCGACCTTAAATCAAGCGCTTCTTGGGAGGCAACCCAAGGTATTGCTTTCTTTTCCCTTTTCTAGTTTAGTTTAGATAGTTTGCTTTTGCTTTGCTTTGCTTTGTTTTTGGCGTCCTAGACAGACAACAGGTGACATCTAAGGAAAGAATACAACTCAGGAGCTACACTGGAAGGACAGAAGTTCGAGAAATTGTGAAAACGGAGCTTGACTGAGACACATCTCGGGTTCAGTCACAGGACCTCGACCGAGATGTTCTTCGCCAACCGAGACGGTCTTATTTGGGAGCTGTTTCTTATTTCTCTATGCAGTTCAGCTATGTCCGGTGAGTTCTCTTATTTTAGACTTATTTTGACCCATTGGGACAATGTGTCCCAAGTATGGGGTATGTGGATGATTTGTATGACTCTTTCGGATATTATTTTATTATGCTCTACGTGCTTATCTGAGACTGGATGCATGCATACAGGTTATTTGATTGAGAAAAACGTCAAAAAACTGGTTAAGAAAAAAAATTGTATGACCTCGACCGAAGTGACTCTGACCAATCGAGGTGCAGTACCTCGGTTGACTTAGAACATCTCGACCGAGGTGGCTTAATTGAGACAATTTTTGAAACGATTTTTTGTGCTTCTTATCTGGATATGACCTCAGTGATGATTTTGTTTGCTGACTGGCTTTGAAATCTTTATATGCTTGAACGGTTGTATAATATGTTTAAGTTGCAAAATGCTTTGTTTGAAATTTTGGCATGTTTAATACTTTGTTTTTATCCAAATTATGTTGAATTTGAAGGTTGACACCACATGATGAGTTCTCTCACTTTCTTCCTGGAAAGGCCAAGGCAATTCATTCTCTTCTCTTCTTCTTCTTGATTATGCTTTAGCCCCTCATATACATATTTGTCTTCCTTTACCTATCCGGGAATTTGGAAGCAAGCAAGTGAAAAGCAAGTGAAAGAAAAGTTGAGATGTTGGCTGAAAGTTAGAAAGAAACAAATAGGTTTGGGGAAGTCAATCATGATGATGAGTAACTCGGCACCATTCACATAGCCGGGTGTTTGTGTCTTGCCAAAGTCGGATTGAGCGATATTCCTAACGGGTCAGGGTATGTGCATCAAGGGTTTGAGGCATCTCGAGAAATTGATTGTAACACCCCGAATTCTCAGAGCTCGGAACGTTATTGGTTAGTACCTCACAATGGGTCCCGACCTTAGTTTGACAACAATATTACTAGGATCTTGCAACAAGACACAAATAAGGAAAACCGAAATTCATGAAATAGTATTTTTAAGGTAATGAATGCAACACGGTCTAGCATCCTATAGTACTTAAACAAAGGAAAAACGAACAACTGTCTTAACAAAAAAAACCACAACAACCAACAACCCCAACCCCCACTCTAAGGAGTACGGCGACCCGGCTGGTCACTATTTCCGGATCACTCAGCTGCTGGTCTAACCTGCGGTAAATCTAAAAACACAACAAGAGAAACCATTAGCTAGTTATCTAAATATTAGAAGAATAATAATAGCACACACACACATACAAGAATAAACACCCATCGTGCTTTCAAACAAGTCCATTTATTAATTTAAGTTAAGTTACTCATTCATGCTTATGATACTTATTTTGTGACACGAGGGATTCCCAAACCTCGCCTACGCCCCCGTGTAACCATCAGGAATGGATCCGATGCATCTCACCTTGTACCTGCCTGGTCTGGGTATAGAGAACCTCCCAGTCTCCTGTCAGAGCTGGGCAGTGATGTCACGGCCTGTTATACATACACTTGGGCCTTAAACATAATAATAATGGTCGTCCTAGCAAGTTATTATTATTATTATCCCACACATTGCACACACACAACCGCTATCACTCAACTAATATCCAGAAACTGGCTAAGTAAGTCGCAAGGACTTACCTAAGTCAAATCACACTCTAACAAGTCTCAATTCGGTCCGTACTCGCGGTAACTCAAACGCCTGTCAAATAAGGCATATGGATCAAAATCACATCCAAATGTCCAACCTCATGCGAAGGAATTACGGAAAAAGCTCTCTTACGGTAAAAGACCATTTTACCCTTAGTGCCGAAAGTTCTCAAAGTTCATTCTTCAATCCTACTAATTCCTTTTATAACTTGTTTTCCATAATTGGTCTCTCTCGGTTAGCTACTTAGAGGTTGTAAGTTCAAAACTTGAATCCACTCGAAAAAGGAACAACACTCCTCCTCCTTCCCGGTTACTACTCTATTCTTATATAATATCGTTCATTACACCTCTACATCTATATGCATAATTTCATAACTCATAACTTGTACTTATATACGTAAGTCCATATATCCATATACCCTATAATTATACCTACAATTATTTTTCCTATTTATATAAATTACATATGCCTATTATTCTTATGTTTCTATATAAATTACCCATACTCCAACTTATACATTTATATATATCCGTACATACCCACTGTGCTAAATCATATATGATTATATATATATCTCTCGCATACAAGCTATTATACGTATACACACACACACACACACACACACACACACACACACACATATATATATAGCTGATACATGTAGCTAAACTTATCGAACAATCAACATCTACCTACCCCGTACCCTCGAACCAAACGTATCTACCTTGCCTACCTACAGTTCTCAAACGGCTAACACAAACTGCCCTTACTACCCTACAACATTGCTTATCCATACCACCTCTACTATACTGCTTATATACATACTTATATTCACACTTATACTAGCAGGAGGGTAGAAGAGGAAGAGAGGACGTCTTACCGGAATTACAGTCCTGCAAGGTGTTAGGCGGCAAGGGTCCTGCGGTCGAAGGCGGTGGACTCCCGGCTGGTTCGTTTCTCTTCGTACCAACAGTGCAGACATGCGCAGTTTTCGGGTGAGGCGTTGCAGCGGCCGGTGCAGAAGACGACGGGGCAGCGAGGCGGCGCCGGCTGGTAGCGACTGGTCGGCTGGCGTTCCAGACGGCCCTCACTGGTGGTCGGCTCTGCTACTGCTGCGTGAAGCCGGAGTGTTGCTGGTGAGTTCCGAAACAAAGGAGAGAACGGAAGGAGAGTAGCAAGGGGAAGAAGGCGAGGCTTACTGGTCTCCAGCAGCGGATGGCGGCATCTGGACGGTCGACAGCGGCGGTACAATGGCTCGGTGGCGGCTCGATCCGGTGTTGTGTTTGCTGCTGCGGTCGTTCGTACAGAGAGGGAGAGGGGAAGAGCAGCGGCAGTAGATGAGGGAGAAATAGATTAGGTTTAGATTAGGGTTAAACGTAATTAGGTTAGGGTTAAGATTAGTTTAAGGAGATGGGCTGGTGGGCTTGGTAAATGGGCCTAGTAGTGGGCCACCTCCGGCCTGCTCTCTCATTAAAACAAGGATACGAAAACTCGTTACTCGTCCCGGATTTCCGGTTATGTGCGGGAATTTGTATAATACGGAATTATATTCCGTATTATATAAATTATTATTTTATTTTAAAGATGCATAAATTATTTCCGTTTACATAGTTTCATCATTTTATGTGAATTTAGGTCACATAAAATGATAGAACTTAAAATCATTTTATTTTATTTATTTATTTAATTAAGATTGACGTATCGGAATTCGGTTAAGTTCAGGTTTAACGGAGTTTAAAATTTTCAGTTATTACATCAGTGCCCCCTTAAAAGAAGTTTCGTCCCGAAACTTAGAATCATTTCTTCAATCCCACGTTTCCTTTGGTATATTTTAGTTTTTCTAAACATTTTCGTTTTCTATCATGCAACTACTCAACCATCAAAATCAGACATGTATCACATAAAACGGAATCACTCAATCCAATATAAAAACCTGAAAGGTCAAACAACACAACATCTGAGTACTAACTCGTCGATACAGTAGTAACCTCTAACCCCGCAAAGAACTCGGGATAGTTACGTCTAATACTCTCCTCAGTCTCCCAAGTGGCCTCATCAGTTCCTCTCCTAGACCACTGGATCCGCAACATAGGTATCTCCTTGGACCGTAGACGTCTAGTACTGCGCTCCAAGACAGCTAATAGGTACTCTACAAAGGTGTGATCGGGCTCAACTGTCAGATCCTCATGGCTGATGACGTGTCTCGGATCCGGGATGTACTCTCTCAACTGAGATACATGAAAGACCGGATGAACACCCTCTAACCTCGGCGGTAGTGCTAATTTGTAGGCCATCTCTCTCCAAGATCTCAAAAGGTCCGACATATCGGGGACTCAGCTTCCCTTTAATGCCGAAACGCATGACTCCTCTCGTAGGTGACACTCTCAGCCACACCTGAGCACCCACTCTAAACTCCAAAGGTCGACGCCTTTCGTCGGCGTAGGACTTCTGACGACTCTGAGTTGCTAACATCCGCTCTCAGACTAGGGCAATCCGAGCGATGTCATCCTGTATCTGATCTGGAGCTACTCCATCAGCTCTGCTGGGCTCATCCCAACATAAGGGCGTACGACATCTCCGCCCGTACAAAGCCTCATAGGGAGCCATCCCAATAGACGCGTGCCAGCTGTTATTATATGAAAACTCTACCAGTGGGAGATGATTTGGCCATACCTGTCCCCAATCTAGTACACACGCCCGCAGCATGTCCTCTAAGTTCTGAATGGTCCTCTCAGACTGACCGTCGGTCTGTGGGTGATAGGCAGTGGTAAAGTGGAGACTCGTCCCCAACGCATTATATACCTGCTGCCAAAATCTCGAGGTAAAACGTCCATCTCTGTCAGAGACGATAGTCCTCGGTACCCCATGGAGTCTCACAATGTGTCTGGTGAACTCCTCAGCTAGACGGCTCACCGGCCACGTTTCCTTACTCGGAATGAAACGTGCGGTCTTCGTCAGACGGTCTACCACTACCCAAATAGCATCAAATCCTCTGCTGAGTCTCAAACTTGTGACAAAATCCATAGATATATCATCCCACTTCCACTGTGGTACTGGAAGTGGGTGGAGCTCTCCTCCGGACCTACGATGCTCAATCTTGACCTGCTGGCAGGTCGCACACTGAGCTACATACCGAGTCACATCGGGCTTCAAACCACCCCACTAGAAAGACTGTCTAACATCCTTGTACATCTTACTCGCTCCATGATGTACTGAGTATGGGGTAGTATGAGCCTCACCTAGTATCCTCTGCCTCAACTCACTATCTGACGGCACACAAACGCGATCCTGACGTCTCATCAATCCATCAGCACCAATAGTGAACTGTGGGGCCTCATCTCGAGACATTATGTCTCGAATCCTGATCAAAGTCGGGCAAGTCTCCTGCTTCTGTCGGATATCATCCAACAGATCCGGAAGTAACTCCAAGGTAGCCAACTGACTATCATTATCGGGAAACTGAATCTCTATCTCCAACCAAGCCAAGTCTCTCTACAACTGTGGATGTACTGTCAACCAGGCTATCGCCCTCTCCCTAGGCGTCTTCCGGCTCAAAGCATCAGCTACCACATTCGCCTTCCCCGGGTGGTAAAGAATCTCAAGGTCGAAGTCCTTGATCAACTCTAACCACCGCCTCTGGCGGTTATTCAACTCCTGTTGAGTGAACATATACTTCAGACTCTTATAGTCTGTAAAGATCTGACATGTCGCCCCATGGAGATAGTGACGCCAGATCTTAAGAGCATGGACTACTGCAGCCAACTCTAGATCATGTGTGGGGTAGTTCTCCTCATACGTCTTCAACTGCCGAGATGCATAGGCTATGACCTTACCCTTCTGCATCAAAACACACCCCAAGCCTAGCTTGGATGCGTCACTGTATACAACAAAATCATCTGTACCCTTAGGTTGTGCCAAAATCGGAGCGGACGTCAATCTCCTCTTCAGCTCCTCAAAACTTTGCTGACACGGCTCAGACCAGACAAACCGAGTAGTCTTCCTCAGAAGACAAGTAAGTGGTCGGGCAATCAAGGAAAACCCTTCCACAAACCGGCGGTAGTACCCTGCTAAACCTAGAAAGCTGCGAACCTCCTTAACGTTCTTAGGAGGTTGCCAAGAAGATACTGACTCGATCTTTGCTGGATCGACTTTAATACCCTCAGCAGTCACCACGTGACCTACGAAAGCCACCTCTGACATCCAAAACTCACACTTGGATAGCTTAGCATACAGCTGGCTATCCTGTAGAATCTGCAATACTGTCCTCAAGTGTCCGGCATGCTCCTCTCGACTCCTAGAGTAAACTAGGATATCGTCAATGAAGACCACTACAAACTGGTCTAAGAAGTCAATGAATATCCCATTCATCAACTCCATGAACACCGTTGGTGCATTAGTGAGCCCAAAAGGCATCACTACGAACTCATAATGACCATACCTAGTCCGGAATGCCGTCTTAGGTATGTCCTGATCTCTCACCCGCAGCTGGTGATAACCGGACCTCAAGTCTATCCTCGAAAACACGGACGCCCCATGCAACTGGTCCAACAGGTCGTCTATACGCGGCAGTGGATACTTGTTCTTGATGGTCACTTTGTTCAACTCTCTGTAGTCTATACACAGCCTCATCGATCCGTCCTTCTTCTTCACAAATAACACTGGCGCGCCCCATGGAGACACACTAGGGCGTATGAAGCCCTTCTCTGCTAGCTCCTCTAGCTGTTTCTTCAGCTCAAGCAGCTCTACCGGTGCCATACAGTACGGAGCCTTCGAGATCGGTCTCGTGCCCGGCTCTAAGTCAATGCTGAAGTCAACGCTCCTCTGCGGGGGTAGTCCTGGCAGGTCGTCACTGAATACCTCTGCAAACTCGCATACAACAGGTATCTCCTCTATGGTCAGGCTCTTGCTTTCCTTCATGGCATAACACTAGAAGGCCTCGCAACACTGTGCTATCAGTCTCGCTACTCTCACTGCACTGATAATTGTGCCGGACTTTCCGAGGTCCCAACCTCGGAATATCACTCTATGACCCTCCTCAATGGTAATTGTCACTGTCCTCCTACCAATGTCTAAGACTGCTCCGTGTCTCTTCATCCAATCTATCCCTAAAATCACATCCTCATGAGCTAAGGGCATGACTAGAATATTTACCAGCCAGTCTCAATCTCCCATACGAACAGGACATCCATAAATCTCTCTAGTCCCTCTTACCTTACTCCCATCAGGTAAGCCTATCATAAAAGGTATCCCCTCTACAGTAGCTAAGGACAACCTATCTACACATGCATCAGATATGAAGGAGTGTGTAGCACCTATATCAAATAAAACTCGTACTGGTAAGTCATGGATCTGGATCGTACCTGTGGCACTCGGTGCATCTGGCTGATCAACACTCCTCAACTCAAACACCCGTGCCTGAGCTCCTCGCGTATCAGCTACACTGCCACGTCCTCTGCCCCGACTTGATCCCTGCATAGAGCTTTGTGAAGAGGTGTGTCCTGGAGCCCTGTAAGACTGCTGCTGACTCGGAGCTCGGTACTGAGGCTGTCTCTGTACACTCCCTAGTAGACCCGCAGGGGAAGAACCCTACTGAGATGGAGTCTTGCCCTGGCGGTAGAATGCAGCCCTATGTCCAACCTTGCCGCACTGGAAGCAGGTCACTGCCGGCTTCGTGCAGTTCGATCTGATGTGTCCATAGCCACTACAGTTGTGGCACTGTAAGCCACCAGCTGAAGTCTGACCAGTAGCGGTATGGCTATGTCGCCCCTGAGTCTGTCCCCGTCCAAAAACAGTTACTCCTGTACTACCACTAGCATACCCTGTCCTCTGCCGCTTATCCGGCCTGTCTGACTGAGAAGCTCTCCTCAGGACTGGTTTGTCTCTCTCATATGCAGACGCCCTATCCTGATAGTCTGACAGTGTCTCACAGCGAAATCCTGCCAGATAGGAACGAGTGCTCTCCCTCAATCTCTGTGAAAAGAGATACACATGCTGCTCCTCAGGAGGTGCAGCTGGTCGAAGTAGTGTCAGTTCCTTCTGGAACTTCTTGATGGCAGCAGCAATCGGAATGTCCTCAAATCCTGCCTCAATGAAATCCTGAAACCTCTCTCTCCTCAACGAGACAGGGCAGTATCTATCTATAACAATGCTCCTCATCTGCTCCCAACTGGTGACTCGACTACGTATGGTCCGCCACTAGGAATGAGCATCCTCAGTGAAACATGTCTGCACCAAATCCACCTGTCGATCCTCTGGGCAACGTATCACCTCTAGTGTAGTCTCTACCTGTCCAATCCAGTGCTCCACCTCCAACCCTATCTCTCCAATGAATGAGGGGACCTTCTGAGAGTTGAAAGCCTTCAACCACTCATCCGGCCTCGGTGCTCTAGACCCAATAGGAGCTCTATCATCCACAACTCTCCTCTCAGGTACAGCCGGCACCTGAGGCACTCCTTGTGTCACCTGAACAGATCTAGCCGGTACTGGTGGTACCTGGGTAAGTCTCTCTGTTCTAGCAGCCTCCTCCGTACGCTCGACGTATGCTCGGTACTCTCTGTACTCAGTTGCTCCAATGGAAACACGTCATAGCTCTGTCGAACGTGCTCTCTGTGCTCCAGACCTAGCAACGGTCTCATTCCTGACCTCGGGACCTACACTGTCAGCCACTTCCTCCACTCCAGCATCTAGTATGATCGTTGCTGGTGGGTCTTCTCAAGGAGCTCGACCTCGTGCTAGTGGAGGTCTACCTCCATGGCCGCGTCCTCTAACTATAGGGGTCCCATCCCCCCACTTGGTCCAGCTGGAGGGAGAGGTGGACGACCTCTACCTCGACCAGTAGCTAGCGTAGCTCTAGTACGTGCCATCTGCGCGAGGAATAACAACTATAAATATAACTAGCTAAAAGTCCAACTACAGTAAAAACCTAAAGTTCAAACTAAGCATACTGAGATCCGCGGTAGTAGTGGTGGTCAGCCGTACTTTTCTATTCCCAACCAGACTATGCATGCATTTGAAAACCAAAAGTTCCCTTTTTAAAACTCAGACCCCTTTCGGGTTCTACTTACAAATTATTCGGTATTTCAGAAGATTTCAAGTGCCATTGTTGCCAACCTAGAGCTTTGATACCATGTTGTAACACCCCGAGTTCTCAGAACTCGGAACGTTACTGGTTAGGACCTCACAATGGGTCCCGACCTCAGTTTGACAACAATATTACTAGGATCTTGCAACAAGACACAAATAAGGAAAACCGAAATTCATGAAATAGTATTTTTAAGGTAATGAATGCAACACGGTCTAGCATCCTATAGTACTTAAACAAAGGAAAAACAAACAACTGTCTTAACAAAAGAAAGCACAACAACCAACAACCCCAACCCCCACTCTAAGGAGTACGGCGACCCGGCTGACAACTACTTCCGGATCACTCAGCTGCTGGTCTAACCTGCGGTAAATCTAAAAACACAACAAGAGAAACCATTAGCTAGTTATCTAAATATTAGAAGAATAATAATAGCACACACACACACATAAAAGAATAAACACCCATCATGCTTTCAAACAAGTCCATTTATTATCTTAAGTTAAGTTACTCATTCACGCTAATGATACTTATTTTGTGACACGAGGGATTCCCAAACCTCGCCTCCGCCCCCGTGTAACCATCAGAAATGGATCCGATGCATCTCACCTTGTACCTGCCTGGTCTGGGTATAAAGAACCTCCCAGTCTCCTGTCAGAGTTGGGCAGTGATGTCACGGCCCGTTATACATACACTTGGGCCTTAAACATAATAATAACGGTCGTCCTAGCAAGTTATTATTATTATTATCCCACACATTTCACACACACAACCACTATCACTCAACTAATATCCAGAAACTGGCTAAGTAAGTCGCAAGGACTTACCTGAGTCAAATCACACTCTAACAAGTCTCAATTCGGTCCGTACTCGCGGTAACTCAAACGCCTGTCAAATAAGGCATATGGAACTAAATCACATCCAGATGTCCAACCTCATGCGAAGGAATTACGGAAAAAGCTCTCTTACGGTAAAATACCATTTTACCCTTAGTGCCGAAAGTTCTCAAAGTTCATTCTTAAATCCTACTAATTCCTTTTATAACTTGTTTTCCATAATTGGTCGCTCTCGGTTAGCTACTTAGAGGTTGTAAGTTCAAAACTTGAATCCACTCGAAAAAGGAACAACACTCCTCCTTCCCGGTTACTACTCTATTCTTATATAATATCGATCATTACACCTCTACATCTATATACATAATTTCATAACTCTCAACTCGTACTTATATACGTAAGTCCATATATCCATATACCCTATACTTATACCTACAATTATTTTTCCTATATATATAAATTACATATGCCTATTATTCTTATGTTTCTATATAAATTACCCATACTCCAACTTATACATTTATATATATCCGTACATACCCACTGCGCTAAATCATATATGATTATATATACATCTCTCTTGCATACAAGCTATTATACGTATATATATATATATATATATATATATATATATATATATATATATATATATACATATATATATATATAGCTGATACATGTAACTAAACTTATCGAACAATCAACATCTACCTACCCCGTACCCTCGAACCAAACGTATCAACCATGCCTACCTACAGTTCTCAAACGGCTAACACAAACTGCCCTTACTACCCTACAGCATTGCTTACCCATCCCACCTCTACTCTACTGCTTATATACATACTTATATTCACACTTATACTAGCAGGAGGGTAGAAGAGGCAGAGAGGACGTCTTACCGGAATTACAGTCCGGCAAGGTGTTAGGCGTCAAGGGTCCTGCGGTCGAAGGCGGTGGACTCCCGGCTGGTTCGTTTCTCTTCGTACCAACAGTGCAGACATGCGCAGTTTTTGGGTGAGGCGTTGCAGCGGCTGGTGCAGAAGACGACGGGGCAGCGAGGCGACCCCGGCTGGTAGCGACTGGTCGGCTGGCATTCCAGATGGCCCTCACTGGTGGTCGGCTCTGCTACTGCTGCGTGAAGCTGGAGTGTTGCTGGTGTGTTCCGAAACAAAGGAGAGAACGGAAGGAGAGTAGCAAGGGGAAGAAGGCGAGGCTTACCGGGCTCCAGCGGCGGATGGCGGCGTTTGGGCGGTCGACAGCGGCGGTACAATGGCTCGGTGGCGGCTCGATCCGGTGTTGTGTTTGCTGCTGCGGTCGTTCGTACAGAGAGAGAGAGGGGAAGAGCAGCGGCAATAGATGAGGGAGAAATAGATTAGGTTTAGATTAGGTTTAAACGTAATTAGGTTAGGGTTAGGATTAGTTTAAGGAGATGGGCTGGTGGGCTTGGTAAATGGGCCTAGTAGTGGGCCACCTCCGGCCTGCTCTCTCATTAAAATAAGGATACGAAAACTCGTTACTCGTCCCGGATTTCCGGTTATGTGCGGGAATTTATATAATACGGAATTATATTCCGTATTATATAAATTATTATTCTATTTTAAAGGTGCGTAAATTATTTCCGGTTACATAGTTTCATCATTTTATGTGAATTTAGGTCACATAAAATGATAAACTTAAACTCGTTTTATTTTATTTATTTATTTATTTAAGATTGACGTATCGGAATTCGGTTAAGTTCAGGTTTAACGGAGTTTAAAATTTTCGGTTATTACATTGATGATTGCTGATTTCCTAGGCTTCGGTTATTGTGCACCTCTGTCCATGCATCCCAAAAAGTAAAGTAAAAAAGTAAATAAGCAAAGCTTATTGGTGGAAGATGTTGAAATTCAAAGGAAGTGAAGTAAAGATCCTTTTCCCGGATTCTAGCACCACATGCCATATATACATCCCACCCTCACACGTTTCTAGACCTTCATTTGGAAAGCCCTTGAGACCTCGAACTTGTTAATTGACTTAGTGGTTTAAACTTGATTATACATGATTAATTTCGATAATAATGATTTATTATGCATTCTATGATTTTATGCAAAGATGAACAACTTTCTTATATATATAAAATGTTTTGATCATATTTTGATTTTAAATTCCATGAAGCATTCTCTTAGAGTGATCTATGATTGTAGCACACCATTAAAATGTTTTGAAATACTTTTCATTGATCTTTATAACTTATAATCCATTCTATCTTATATCTAAGATTTGGAACTTGCTTGGGGACAAGCAAGGGCTAAGTATGGGGTATTTTGATAGCATGAATTATAGTCTATATTTTGGGACTTGTTTAGACGTTTTATCTTCAATAATCTGCATGTTTGGATGTATATTATATGATTATATTGTCGTTTCATCTACCTTTGCGGGAATCGAGGTCTACGCCAAGTTTCATTGTAATCGTAGGTAAAATGGCACATTTTGCATCAAAATGGAGCTAAAGAAGCTAAATAATCATTGAAGCTACATTCAGGAGCTTAAAGGAGAACCCAGGAAGCATGGAAATGGATTAAAGATTCACTTTGGACCAGATTTGAGAGATTTCACATTCAGCTGAGATTCACCTCGGTCAGCTACAATGTCACCTCGACCGAGGTGATCTAAGAGAGCGTCTCGACCGAGGCGAATATCCTGACGCGGCAAGATATATTTTATTTGGCTGAGATCTTTTATTTTTGAAAGGAGAGATCTTATATTTTTGGGCTGGATTTCTGGAAGGAAGATCATATATTTGGGAGATCTATTTAAGGAGATAAGATATATTTTATTTGGAAATTATCTTTTAAGATATTTCCCATAAAATTATCTTAAGAAGATATTTATTTTAGGAGATATGAATATATTTTATAAGAAATTATCTTTTTAAGATATTTTATCTGTGGAAGATAATTCTCCTATATAAAGGGTTGGATTTTCTACAATTCACCCATCTTCGGATCAAGAGATTTCAGATCTTCGGATCACTGATTTTCTGAGGATTTTTGGAGAGAGTTTTGAAGGAAGATTGAAGGAAGAAAGTTGATAGCTTTTATAGCTTTTGTGAAGGGTTTTGTAAGACTTTCTTAGATTCCCTTCTTGTTGATTTGTCTTGTTGGATTGTGATCCAAGGAACGCTTGTTTGTTTGATAATTGATTCAGTTATTGAAGCCTTTCTCTTAAGGTTTTTGTGTTCAATTATTCACTTTCTTCCCTTATATTTGATTATTGCATTCATGATGATGAGTGGCTAATTTCTTTGTGTGATTCTAGGGTGATTGGCTGAAGGTTGTGGGAAAAACAATGATAGAATAATCTTAAATTCCAATACAACCCTGAAAGCTCGAGTCTTTATCCTTAACCCTAGAGCATCTCGTTCAGTCGATGAACATCTCGGCCGGGGTGGAATTCGTCTGACCGAGGTGACCTTTCTGATCCGAAACTGAAAGTTAAGTGTTAGAGTTTGCCAAATCCTATTCTTATTACACCTTTCCTGGTTCAATGCAAGCCTAGGATGAGACTTACCCGGTAATTCCTTTATTTGTTTACCTAAGATCATAAGTGTAGGTAATAAAGGTTTATCCTTTATTGGGATTTGAGTGTGCTTTCATTCCATCTTTGTGAGTTAGCCTAAGACTTACTCGGTAAAGGTTGATTATATTCCCTTAGGTGGTGTGTTGGTTTGAGGTTATAGTTCTTTTCCTTAATTCCTTGAGACTTACCCGGTAATAGGAGTTACGGTTTTGGATTAGTGAGTAGTGAGACTTACCCGGTGATCTATTCCACTTTAGTAACACCTTCCCTTGCAAAAATCTCAACTTTGTCCGCTTATTTTTAGATCTTGAGTTGGAACCACAACTAGATGCTTTAATCCCCAGAATTGCATATTTCCTTAATTGACTTTTTATCATCTTTGATTGCTTTAATCGCTTTTGTGGTTAGTAATTACATAGACAACCTATACCTGCTTTGTTTCACTAAGTCCCTGTGATCGACCCCTGGAATTTCTTGCTTTTTACTACGATTGACCCGTACACTGCGGGTTCGCATCCTTGTTTTAAGCTTACATCTAGGGTTATAAATTTAAAGCTTGCACACACCGTTTGGAGCGAACACTTATGCTTCAAGTGGTTCCTATAGCTTGACCAAGAATCAGGAAGTTTCTCGACCAGGAAGTTAGCCTGCAACACTTCACACATATTCATTCCCTCGGAGATGATGTCAGCCACCAAGTTCTCGTACTCATGTACTTGCTCCATGATTGGCTTGTTGTCAACCATCTTGAACTGCATGAACTTGCCACAAACATACTTCTTCTTTCCTTCATCATCCGCGCCATATTTCTTATCCAACAGTTCCCACATAGCCTTTGCAGACTTGTAGGAGGTGAGCAAATCAAAGATAGGGTTAGTAACATGGCTCAGCGGATGACCTCGAACCGACTTGTTGTCAGACTAATACTTCTTCATCTTATCTGCCAATTCTGCAGATGGGAGGATCTTCTATGAGCACATACTCAACTTCCAATTTCTCGAAAAAGATCATCATCTTTTGGGACCACCATTTGAAATTAGTTCCGTCGAGAGGCTCCAATTTTGACAGATCCAGCAGTGGCTTCATGAACATCATTGACATCTGTAGATTCAAGTCTAACAAGAAAATCGCTTCTAAATTGTTAGATATTGACTTGATAAGAAAATGTAGGCCTAATAAACCTGGTTTGTAAATCGAAGAAAATGTAGTTGTCGTGGTGTGGTATAAAGAAGACCACTGCCTTAGAAGCGATTTCGCCCTGTCCAGTGGTGCAAGACAAACAATCGGCGCCGCCCCCAAGGTTCCACGACTCTTCCAAGTATCGTGCACTCAACAAAGGAAGATTGGAATTCCTACCCAGATTTCTCATAGAGTTTTTTTAAATTGGAGAAGCTCAAAAAACTGTTGTGCAGAAGAAGACGTATCCGCGTCTATAAATCAGCAATTGAGAAGCGCACTTATTCTTATCAAATCTTTCCTCAAGATTTTAATAGAACAGAAAAAGAAAAACAATTTGAAAAGGGTTTTCTTTCTCTTTTATATAAAGGATAAGTTTCAAAAGATAACTAGTATATGTCTGAGACTTATCGAGCCCCAAAATATTATAATGCAGTAGCAAGAAGATACACTAACCACTTTGGGAATACGTCACTAGCATTCTCCAACAATACAAGTTTAGAAATTTAAAAGAGAGACTTTCCGGTAAGACTATGGCTCGGTCGACAACGCAGGTGATGTCCCAAGGTCAAGCGATAGAAAGGAGGCTCGACTCGATGCCGAAGCAGCCGCTGGAAGTCGGTCTTGGCTCGTTGTGGATGTAGCAGAGATGACGGGGAGATCGGTGTCCACGTGATGAGGTTCTCCCTGGATCTGTTGCCCCTAAGAAACAAAGAGGTCACTCTAGTTCGCAAGTACAAGAGTAGAACAACGGGAAGAGAAGTCCGGCCTTAACAGTCTCCGTCCGTGCAGAAACCTACGAAAGACCCACCCTTGATTCCGGCAGCATGGTTGGAGGAAGACGTGAAGAAGGAGACTCTGCTTCCCGTTGGTGCATGACGAAGACGAAGAGGACACCAACCTTGTGCTTCCTCGATCAGCAAGAGGATATTAGTGTCGACGCCTGCGTGACGAGACTATACGGATTCCGTCGCCGCCCGTCATGAGAAGAGAGGTGGAAATATATTGATAAAAAAGGTATGTTGCGAGAATAAGGGCAAGCGGTTAACGCTTTGATTTTTGAAGGAGATCAGATATGGGTTGCCTGGTGGTTGAAAGAGAGGAAAGAGATAAACTCTGTTGGGGATTTCCATCATGTACGGCATTTTCTGAAAAATAGGTATGCCGGCCCAACTCGCATGAAAGTCTATATAAAAGGCCCACTAGATTGGCCAAAGATTGGGAGAATGTCTTGATGGGTCCGGATGGGTTGCCTGATGGGCCCATCTCCTCTAATGGTTATATATATATATATATATATATATATATATATATATATATATATATATATATATATATATATATATATATATATATATATATATTTATATATATATATAGAGAGAGAGAGAGAGAGAGAAAGAGAGAGAGAGGGTGCGGTTCCCATGAGAACGGTTTATCGTGTAATCATGAGAACAATCTTAGACCGTCAGATGGTGAGTATTAAGGGTTGAGATTTGGAGTAGATATCATAATTAATAATAAATACGAATAATAATAATTAGGAATTCAACAATAACTACGAATAATTCACTCAACCAACAATCGTACACCGTTGGATGGTGAGTATTAATGGTTGAGATTTAGAGTAGATATCATAATTAATAATAACTACGAATAATAATAATTAGGATTCCAACAATAACTACAAATAATACATTAAAAGATATGGCACCTTCGTAACAAAACTAATAATAATTACAAATTTGTTCTCATGATTACACGATAAGCCTATTCTCATAGGATCTATATCTATATATATATATATATATATATATATATATATATATGTATTTATGTCAGAACTAATCTCACATAAAATGATGATAATTATCTTAACTCTTGATAATAATTATCATGTAGAAAGATGAGGTTGGTCGAAACCCGGTTCGAATCGGAAAAATTAGGAAATAAGTTTCCGGGTAATACATCAGTTCTCTCTTAAAATAAGTTTCGTCACGAAACTTAAATAAGGCAAGTTACCTAGTTTTAAAGCCAAAGTCTAACGACCGTACACGAGAAGGTGTTATCCCTATTAAACTATTCGATCATTCCACATCAACTAACATATCAATATTAAAGAATCACATCATGCATAACAACCAAGCAATAAATCACACAAAACAGAATCGAGAATTAAATTGTCGGTCCGACGGCTGCAGCTAGCTCTGTAAAGAATTCAAGATAGTTTCTCCTGATACTATCTTTCGTTCCCCATGTAGCCTCATCGGCTCCTCATCTAGACCACTGGATCCGCATCATAGTTATGTCCTTAGACCATTAGCATCTCGTACTCCCTCTAGGACAACTACCGGATGCTCTGCAAAATTATGATCCGGATCCACCACCAGATCCTCAAAACTGATAACATGTCTCGGGTCTGGTATATACTCCCAAAAATGAGACACGTGGAAGACTAGGTGAGCACCTTCCAGTCTCAGTGGTAAATCTAGTCGGTATTCAACCTCTCCGACTCGCTCCAAGATCTCAAAAGGCCCGACATATCGGGTACTCAACTTCCCTTTAATGCTGAAACTTCAGATGCCTCGCATCGGGGATACTCTCAACTAGACCTGAGCAGCCACTCTGAACTCTAAAGGCCGGTGCCTCTTGTCGGCGTAGGAATTTTGACGACTTTGTGCTGCCAACATACGCTCTATGATCAGAGCTACTCGGGCGATGTCGTCTTGAATTTGCTAAGGAGCTACTTCACCTGCGCTCCTCGGCTCATCCCAACAAAGAGGCGTACGACATCTCCGCCCGTACAACACCTCATAAGGAGCCATCCCAATCGATGCATGTCAGCTGTTATTATACGGAAACTCCAGCAGAGAAAGGTTGTCTGGCCACACTTGTTCCCAATCATACATACAAGCTTTCAACATGTCCTCTAAGATTTGGATGGTCCTCTCAGACTGACCGTCCGTCTGAGGGTGGTATTGATGCGGGGTTGAAACCGCGATTGCCTGATCTAGATTGAAAGTCCATGAACAACCTTAAAGAAGGAATCCCGATCACGAATCTCGGTCGAGATTCTAGTTTGGCCGATATTTATGTAATTTCGAACCAAGAATGTGAGTTTGATGGTTTGATAATGGAAAGCTAATAAGATGATGATATGGGATGAGATTAATGGGAAATATAGGAAGATACGAACCAAGATATTCCCTCAAAGAACATTGAGCAATTATGTGTCAAAACCCCTTAACGAAGAGCTTACCTTAACCCTCACTTATGTAACCTTACACAAGCTTTCTAAGTAAGACAAGCACAAGGAAGGACTAGAATTGACCAGAAGCACCAACCTTGAAGAAGATTAACACACACAAGCACAATCTAGCAAGGACTCACAACGATTCAATCAAAGGCTCTCTCTTTTGATTGAATAGATGAATATAACACTAACTTCGTGGCCTCAACATGGCAAGGAGTGGAAATGACGGATCACACTCTCCATCCCGTCCTCCGGAATGCACCTCCTAAAGACTCCATGCGGTCCTCTCTTGAACAAGAGAGGCTCACTCCAATAAAAATGCCTCACATCTTTGAAAAACTTTTTCCTTTGGGCATATGACAAACTAGGAGACACCTCTTCACACACACAAGATAATTCACTATATCCGCATACCATGGCTCACTCCCTCTACACACTTGAAGTAAGCACTTCTCTATTACTTGCAATTGCTCATTCCGAAATGAGTCATCAATCGGGATCTCATCTCTCTCAATCTTCAATGGTGGTAGCCTACTAAGGTGGTCCGCTACTGAATTTTCGGAACCTTTCTTGTCACGAATATCTAAGTCGAATTCTTGGAGGAGAAGGATCCACCAAATCAAGTGAGCTTGGTATCCTTCTTTGTGAGGAGATAACGGATCGTAGCATAATCCGTGTACACAATAACCTTTGCTCCAACAAGATATGAGCGGAACTAATCTTGTGTTGAATTGGGAGAAATAAGAATCGATTAAGCATAAATGCCACAACTAATGCCAAACCATGCATGAATAAAGGGAAAACTATCTAAACGAATGCCTAAACTAACGTCATAAATCATGTCATTAGAATCCTCTATTACCTAGAACTCATAAACACTCACAACCAAGCAAAGCTAAGGGTTAGAATGGTTAACAAAGGTAGAATATAGGCAATCTTTAACTTTGGATAAGGGCAAAAGCGAAACGTGGAAAATAGAGAAACCACGGGCAGATCTTGGGAAACCACGGTCGTGGTTCCTGAAGAACAGGCCGTGGAAATCCTCATTCGAGGGTTTCGTCTCACAACTCTTATGGTCCGATAGGTTAAGGCTCAATCTATCATCATCTATACCGCAACCATTAACCCTTCACCCTAGAATCGCAGGGGGGTTTTCCTACAAACATCATCATATTCAATTAAAGATTAAGAAAGTAAATCAAGAAAGGCATGCAACCAAGAAGAACACAAAGATGAATAATGATATCTCAAGAATTAATCTTCAAAATCAATAATTGAATCAAACAATGTACAATCCCAAAATATGTGTTTTCAAAGATAATAATTAAAACCTAAGATAATCTCACAAAATCTCCAAGGCGGGATCAAGAAAGCTCTTCAATCTCCCTCTGATGGTGAAGCAATCATATCTCTAGCCTAGAGAAATCAGAAGAATGGAAGTGAATCCAAATGTGTAACCTTCTTCCAGCGTGTAAAGTGTGTCGTCAAAATGCAGCCGTCAACCTCCTTTTATAAGATCAAATTATGTCTAAAGGCTTCTTCCTTTCTTGTTGACGTGGTAATAACGGGACGGTCTTTTCCGAAGAAAACCACGTGTGACATCATCAAAACCACGACCGTGGTGACTCTCGACCTTCTTTTCCACGTGTGAAATTCAAAGAATTACCAAAACCCCGGCCGTGGAACTTCCTTCTTGGCCGTGGTTTCTCATTTTTAATGCTTTTCTCCCTTGCTTCACTTCATACTCCATCCTTTGAAGTTCCAATGCTTCCCAATGAACTCTACATCGGTCAATACCCAGTAAATGCTTCTTTTCCACTCTAATTCAGCGCCAATTTACATAAAATCAAAACAAAGCTTGTGTAGATCTCGATTCCAAGATAATAAGTGAATATGCTCAATAAGTGCTATGAATTTATGTCCATGTACTCAAAAGAAAGAGAAAAACTACCTATATGATCATCTAAACTATGTCATATTTCATGCTATCAAATATCATCCTGAATCTGCTCAGGAGCTATTCCGCTGACACTACTAGGCTCATCCCAGCACAACGGTGTATGACATGTACACCCATATAGTGCCTCATATGGGGTCATCCCAATCGATGCATGTCAGTTGTTGTTGTATGAAAACTCAACCAATGGGAGGTAATCTGACCATCCCTGTCCCCAATCCAACACACAAGCTCGCATCATATCCTCCAACGTCTGGATGGTCCTCTCCGACTAACCATCTATCTGAGGATGAAACGTAGTCGTAAAATGCAAACTCGTCCTTTGGGCAGTCTGAATCTGCTGCCAAAATCTCGAGGTAAATTTTCCATCTCGATCTGAGACGATCGTCCTTGGTACACCATGGAAGTCTCACTATCTATCTAGTGAACTCCTTGGCTAATCTGCTCACTGGCCACATGTCCTTGATAGGGATGAAATGTACAGTCTTTGTCAGTATGTCAACAACAACCCATATAGCATCAAAACTCCTGCTCGGCCTCAATCCCATCACAAATTCCATGGAGGTGTCCTTCCACTTTCATTGTGGTACTAGAAGTAGTTGGAGCTCTCCTCCCGGTCTACAATGCTCTATCTTAACCTATTGACAAGTCGTGCACTGTGCCACAAATCTGGTTGCATCGGGTTTCAGCCCTCCCACCAGTATGAACGTCTCACATCCTGATACATCTTAATTGCACCTGGGTGAACTGAGTATGGTATGGAGTGAGTCTCCTATAAGACCCTCTATCTCAGATCCGCATTTGCGGGTCCACAGACGCGATTACGGTGTCTCATCACTCCATCTGCTCCTATGGAGAACTATGGTGCCTCACCACGAGACATCCTATCTCGTATCCTTCTCAACGTCGGACAAGTCTCTTGTTTCTGTTGGATCTCACCCAACAGATCAAGTAGAATGTCTAAGGTACTCAACTTGGCATCCTCATCAGAAAACAGGATGTCCATCTCTAGCCATGCTAGATCTCTCTACAGCTGAGGCTGAGTTGTTAGTCGCGCAATCACCTTCTCTTGAGGCGTCTTTTTGGTAAGGGCAGCGGCGATAGCATTCGCCTTCCCTGGATGATACAGAATCTCAAGGTCAAAGTCCTTAATCAACTCAAGCCATCTACGCTGGCGGTTAATCAATTGCCGCTATGTGAAAATATACTTCAAACTCTTATGGTCTGTGAAGATGTGGCATGTAGCGCCATACAAGTAATGTCTCCAGATCTTCAATGCATGAACTACCGCAGCCAACTCTAGATCATGCGTCTGGTAGTTCTCCTCATACGTCTCAATTGTCTAGACGCATAAGCAATCACTGGGCCACGTTGCATCAACACACATCTAAAGCTTAGCTTGGATGCGTCACTGTAGACTACGAAGTCCTCTGTGTTCTCCGGTTACGCTAAGATGGGAGCGGAAGTCAAACATCTCTTCAGCTCCTCAAAACTCTAAGTACACGGCTCGGACTATACAAACCGGGTAGTCTTCCTCAACAGGTTGGTGAGTGTACGGGCAATAATAGAGAATCCCTCCACAAACTGTCGGTAGTAACCGGCTAGGCCAAGGAAGCTGCACACTTCCTTGACGTTCGTTGGTGTCGTCCACGCTGTTACAGACTCGATCTTCACCGGATCAACCTTGATCCCTTTGACGGGCACAATATGACCCAGAAATGCTACATCTGGCATCTAAAACTCGCACTTTGAGAACTTGCACACAGTTCTCTATCTCGCAAAACTCGCAACACCGTCCTAAGATGTCTTGCATGTTCCTCTCTACTACAAGAGTACACCATGATATCGTCTATGAAGAATACTACAAACTGATCCAGGAAGTCGATGAATATGACATTCATCAACTCCATAAAGACGGTGGGCGCATTCGTGAGCCCAAATTGCATCACTACAAACTCGTAGTGTCCATACCGAGTCCGAAATGCCGTCTTATGCATATCCTGCTCTCTCACCCGTAACTGGTGATATCCCGAGCGCAAGTCGATCCTGGAAAACACAGTTTCTCCTTGAAGTTGATCTAACAAATCATCGATGCAGGGCAAAGGATACTTGTTCTTGATGGTCACCTTGTTCGACTCTCTGTAGTCGATGCACAATCTCAACGATCCGTCCTTCTTCCGCACGAAGAGGACAAGTCTCCCCACGGGGATACGCTAGGGCGGATGAAGCCCTTCTCGGCCAGCTCCTCGAGTTGCTTCTTCAGCTCTAACAACTTGACAGGCGTTATACGGTTTGAGGCTTACGTGATTGGTCTCGTCCCCGGCTCCAACTCAATGTTGAAGTCCATGCTCCTTTGAGGCGGCAAACTGGATGGTTCAGCAAACACATCCAGAAACTCGCGAACCACGGGGATATCCTCTAACACGGGACTCTTGCCCTCCTTTGTGGCATAACATCAGAAGGCTTTGCACCGTGTGCAATCAACCTCGCTGCTCGGACTGCGCTAATAACCATACCCGTCTTTCCAATGTCCCAACCTCGGAAAATCTCAATCTGACCTAACTCGGTAGGGACCATCACGGTCCTCTTACCTACATCTGACACATCATGATGCCTATCCATCTAATCCATACCTAGAATGACTTTTTCATGCACTAGCAGCATGAGAAAGAAGTCCACAAGTAAATCACAAGTCCTTAATGAATAGGACAAACATGTATCTCGCAGGTACCTCTGACCCTACTATCATTGGGTAACCCTATAACAAAGGGTATCCCTTCTATCGTATCTAACACCAAACGCTCAATACATTAGAAAAAAATCAATAAGTGCATAGCACTAGTATCACAAAAATCTTTGGCAGGTAATCCATTAATCGGAATGGTACCTGCAGTAGTTGGTGATGTCGGCTCTTCAGCTTCAACGCTCACAAGTGAATTTCTTAGGTATTCACGATACTATTCACACGTCTATTATCACGACTTTATCTCGGTACAGGTTTGTACGAAGGAAGATATCATATACTGGAATAACCCGTTCGTTTCTCTATCGAACCTCGTCATTATTATAAGCTCCACTCTTAGTATACTCAAATCTCTGCCACTTCTTTGGCTTATTAGACCGAACAACCTTTCCAATCAGGTTCACCTCAGCTCAAACTGTCTATCCCTTGAATGCCAGATCGACTCCAATAATGTCTCTACATTTTCATACCAAA
This sequence comes from Fagopyrum esculentum, assembly GCA_033239045.1. Classification (NCBI taxonomy): domain Eukaryota; kingdom Viridiplantae; phylum Streptophyta; class Magnoliopsida; order Caryophyllales; family Polygonaceae; genus Fagopyrum; species Fagopyrum esculentum. The sequence continues at coordinate 118,667,814 of BSUD01000004.1, forward strand.
GCACTCTCTAGTAATTGTAAATCTTCAATCATACATCTGGCGTCGGTGTTCCTGGCTTCTCTTGAGCCTTAAGAACCTTAGTCATCCTCTTTGGTGTAACTAACACCGGAATCACCTTTTATAACACCTCAACGGATCTAGTGATGCCGAAGGATATGGAACGCATCTTTCTTTATTCTTCACTTCTGTTACACGTTAGACGTCTCCTCAAGCTCGTTGCTTCATCGAGGTGCAACTTGAATCATCCACTTGGGTACTACACAATCTAAGGTGGGTAACTATTTCGTTCCATAATGCGATCCACACATCGCCGACAACCTTGAAAATTACATTCTCAACGTCTTTCATAACTTGGTCTTCCGCCTCTAGCGAATCAGCAATGGGGACTTAACCCCGACCTTTCGCGACTGGAGGTCCACCAACTCGTTCACGACTTACGATTATCAGAGATAGAGGTTGTCTACCTCTTCCCCGTCCTATAGCAGATGTTGCTCCAGTTTGAGCCATCAGCGATAATATCACAGCTACGTAAAAGGCAATATAATGTCATATGTATATATATATATATATATATATATATATATATATATATATATATATAT
>BSUD01000004.1:118681357-118713839 GCA_033239045.1 Fagopyrum esculentum
GTAAATCCCTACTCGTATTTATGTGTAGATACTCGCATTTTTATATATTATATATATTATGTTAATAAATATACGCTTATATAAAGATTATATATCCATTAATTTCCAAGCTTCTATAAACATGAATAGACTTTAAAACACTTATAGGTACACTTTTATTTCATATTATAAATATATATATACGTATATATACATACTCGGCATACACAACTCCTATACTCAACATGTATATTCTTATATAATCATTATTCTTATACTTATACATATATATACTCATGTGGATGCTCAGCACACTTATACTGTTATAATTCCAAGTATAATCATACAACAGTGCACCGAAACTGGACTCACCGCTCGCAGGCTGCGGATGGTCCGAAACGGCGGCGTTTGGGGTGTAGCTGGGTGTGACCGGACATCCTGGATCGGGGCTCGTATGCCGGTTCGAGTGTGTTCCCCACAGCACACCACACGCCTTGGTTCAACACTGTAGATACCGATAGAAGAACAAGGCTGTTGTTCGTTACTTAAACGGAACCGAAGGAAACGAATGGAAGAAGGAAAGGGAACGGCCGGCTCACCTACTGCAGACCGGCGGCGGCGGCGGCCGGACTCGGCGACGGCACAGCGTCGACTCGCTGCTGTGCGAAAATCAGCGAGGAACCGAAGAAGGAAGGCGCTCGATCGGCTCACCTGGTGGTCTCGGGGGTCGACAGAAGCGGCGCCTTGGCGGCTAGCGACGCCTGGGGTGGTCGACAGGAGGCAGCGACGGGACGGCGGTGGCGTGCTGCTGCGTAAAAGAGAAGCGGCGGCGGCGCTGTGTGCTGGGCCGAAGAGAAGCAGCGGCTGGTTTAGCGAAGCGTTGAATCGGGAAGAAGGTTAACGGGGAGGAGGACGGCGAGGCTTACCAGGGATCCGGCGGCGGCTAGGCGGTCGACAGGAGCGGCGCAGTGGCTCGGTGGCGGCGCTGGTGTCGCGTTTTGCTGCTGCCGTTCATACAGAGAGGGAGAGCAGGAAGAAGGAAGAAGCGGCCCAGTCGAAGAACGTAGAAACAAAAAAAATTAGGTTTAAACGTGTTTAGTGGGTGATTAGGGTTTAGGGTTAGATTAGGAGGTCTTGGGCCGGCTGAAGTCATGGGCCCGTAAATTGGGCCGGTTCAGTTCATTTATTTACTATGGGATGATAGCTAAAATATTATTCGTACGGAACCGCTCCTCGGTTTTTATTTTTTTTAAGCATGGAATTATTTTCCGTATTATATAAGTTTATATTTTATTAAAAAGGTACGTAAATTATTTCCGGTTACATCATTTATCATTTTATGTGAATTAAGGTCACATAAAATGATAGAAATAAAAACTCGTTTTATTTTATTTTATGTATTTATTCATTTAAGATTGACGGATCGGAATCCGGTTAGATTCAGCATCATACGGAGTTTAAAATTTTCGGTTATCACAATTCTCATATATGCATTTCTTCGCTAGTGTTACCGGCAATATTACCTTCATGAAATTCCGTTGTTTCCGCTACAAAGCTTTAAGTCTTTGATACTGGCATTGCGATTTCTTTCAAATTTCTATATCTTTGAGGAGGTCAAAACCTCTCCACACTTGTAAAGTCTACATTTTTCTTCTACACTCCATTGTAGATATCCCTTCCATGCACCTTAGACCCTCATATCCGGGTCAACATTTTATCTCTTTTGGTCTCTCAAGCTTGTCTTGTGAACTCTTCTACTAGGTGACTCGTCTTATAACAATTTCCTCCCCTGAATCGGTCTCAACTTTCAGTTGATCATTACTGCCCATTTCATGTTGGAACCTCAATTACGTTGTACTCTTGCATACATTCTACAAAGGCATCTTCATTTCAACACTTTATTCCAATTTAGCAAGACCCGCCTTTTGATACATGACTTTCCTTCTTACTGGTTAAGTTATTATTTTGGTTTAAACTTTATCCATCCTAGCGTTATCGGTCCGATATGTATGGCTTTTATTAAACACCTATCGGTATCATTTGCATAAGAAACCTCAGTTGTATATGATTTTCTCAAAAATCAAAATTCTTGACTCGCATTTATTATGTTGTCCTTATGCTCATGTCGCTTTACCCTCTTTAAATCTTTACCACCCAGTAGGATAGTTACCCCTTTGAGTTTCCTCGTACTCGCTTTACGAACCGCATTGGTTGGTCTTATTACTTTCATCAACTATTATGTCATTAGTCCAGCTTGAATTTTCAAGGGAGTACCTCCATTTCTCATTAAACTTTTATATATACACCTTTCGGTTATCATCTTATTAGGGTAATACCGGATCCATATAACAGCCTTTAGTCATTCAACTTTACTCTTTCTCATGTCTGTTCTAGCCAACCTGTAGATTCCATCTGCAATCACCACACAACTCGACCATACATTTCACCAAGGCTTTAAATCATACTCTCTATATTTGTGCCGCCTCTGAAGCTCCAATTATTCTGTGTCACATCTTTAATCACAAGGGTTTCCCCTGTCAATCTAGACAGTTTGACCCCACCTTTTCTCGGAGGAGCACCATCAGTCCTACTTGTGTGGAATGCTAAGTCATAGGACATGTTCACAATCATCTACTTCTTCTTACACTTTTAGTTCTTCTTATAGGGATCCCTTCATACTAACTTTGATATGTATCTTTCCTTAGTCAGTAGTAAGTAACTACTCACAACAATTCCCTTTACACCATTTCTATCATCAATGGTCATTGTCGACCGTCAAGAGCTACTCTTTAATTTCTTTATTAGAGTTATCATATTGGACTCATTCATTGTTACCATCAAGACTACTAGTACTTGTATTGATTTAACTTTCACCATTGTCGTCGTTGATCTCTGGAAGAAATTCACCAGATGTCGGTAAAATTCCTTTATAACCTTGTGGTTATCCTTCTTATCTGTCAATCAACCATCGCTAGTTAGCTAGTACATGTAAATTCTCTATTGTTACCAATTAGTCTGTAGTTGACCTTCTATAAGATCGAAGACTACTTTTCTTCTATCTCTTTTGAGGTTTGATATACATGGTGAAAATATATCTCTTCCATTTATACTCATTTAGCTCCTTCTACAAATTACACTCCTATAAGAGTACTATACTCTTACGAGTCTAGTTGTATCCCCGTCTCCCGTCAACGGACTTATCAATTCTTCTACTATAACTTGTAGGCGTTTCTCCATGATTCTTTTTACCCGAGTTATTCTCCACTTGCGGTTCTCTGTTATGACCCGCTGGTGTTATTAACTTAAATCCCCTCTTGAGTGAGAAGTTATTAGAGACCTTTTTTTTTCCAAGACTATTCTCCTACACCCTCCTTCCTTGAGATGCTGCTTGTACTTCCGCCTATATAGAAAACCGGTCCTTGTTGTATTCCAATCCTTATTGAAATTCTTGTGTGTTCTAGGAGGTCACACCACTTCCATGTTGGTGAAATTTGCTCCCCTTTCTAGCAACCTGTAAGCTTTCCTTTTGTGGCTCTTTGATTCTTCGTATCGGGATGGACAGTGTACCTCATCTTGACTCCTGCGCTTATGATTGTTTCGGTTTCCCATCTTGATTGTGGTGGCAAGTAGCTTGTCGGGAGTGATCATCTTCCGTTCAGCCTCAAACTTTCACCTTTTGGTCCGCCAGTAAGGTTAGATTCAATGCCTCTTGTCTGGATCGCTACTATATTTTACCTTGACTTTCATGCCCATGTGTGTTTTTGAAGGTATCCGCTTTGTTTGTAACGTTGCTTTAACCACACTTGAAAGAACCTATGAGTTGTCTCTTCCAATTTGTATACATGTCGGTCATCAAACGCTTTTCCGGAGCTACACTCATGTATTTTTCTTCATTTGGTCTTATTGAGTTGACTCGGGGTTCCCTTCTTGTCATCGTCGTTGGTGTTGTATTTTAGTCTTCACTTTTTCCGTCTCGGCGTTCCTCAACAAGCTCGAAGGATTTGTCCGTCGTTTGTCTGCCCTAATGCACATAAGAGGTGCATACTAATCCTCATGTTGACACCCTTCAAAATCTACTTAGATGTGTCAAATGGGTGAGAAACTCATTATGTTATCTCTGTTACGGACATAACATAACTATAATTTTTACTAATCTTCGGCATAGATTTATCTATACTACATATCTTTATACTCAAGCTAATAAGTCAACATAAAGTAAAAACCTAAAGTCCATACTAAGCATACTGAGATCCGCGGTAGTAGTGGTGGTCAGCCGTACCTTTCTATCCCCAACCAGACTATGCATGCATTTGAAAACTAAAAGTCCTTTTTAAAACTCAGATCCCTTTTTGAGTTCTGTTTAAGTACTTATTCGGTCTTTCAGAAGATTTCAAGTGTCATTGTTGCAATCCTAGAGCTCTGATACCAAGTTGTAACACCCCGAATTCTAAAAACTCGGGACATTACTGGTCAGGACCTCACAATGGGTCCCGACCTCAGTTTGACAACAATATTACTAGGATCTTGCAACAAGACACAAATAAGAAAAACCGAAATTCGTAAAAATGTATTTTTAACAGGATGAATGCAACAAAGTCTAACAGCCTATAATACTTAAACGACGGAAAAGACTAACTGTCTTATCAGGAGGAAAGAACAACAAAGCAACAACCCAAACCCCCATTCTAAGGAGTACGGAGACCCGGCTGACCACTACTTCCGGATCACTCAGTTGCGGTTCTAACCTGAGGTAAATCTAAAAACACAACAAAACAACCATTAGCTAGTTATCTAAACATTAGGAGAATAATAATAGCACACACACACATAAAATAATAAACACTCATCATGCTTTCAAACAATCCATTTATTATCTTCATTTAAGTCATTCACTCTTACTAATGATACTTATTTTGTGACACGAGGGATTCTCAAACCTCGCCTCCGCCCCCGTGTACCCATCAGGAGTGGATCCGATGCATCTCACCGTGTACCTGTATGGTCTGGGTATAGAGAACCTCCCAGTCTCCTGGCAGATCTGGGCAGTGATGTCACGGCCCGTTATACATACACTTGGGCCTTAAAACATAACAACAACGGTCGTCCTAACAAGTTATTGTTATAATACACGTTGCACACACACAACCATTATCACTCAACCAATATCCAGAAACCAGCTAAGTAAGTCGCAAGGACTTACCTGAATCCAATCACAACTCTCAATTTCTCAATTCGGTCCCCAACCGTAGAACTCAAACGCCTGTCACACAAGGTACGTGGATCAAAATCACATCCGATACTCTTAGAAGTTACAACTTCTAAGAAGTACTATCTCATGAGGAGAATTACGAAAAAGGCCCTCTTAAGGTAAAATGACTATTTTACCCTAAATCCCGGAATTTCTCAAAAGTCTAATCTTAACTTATAATATTTTCTTTAGAGCGTAAAAATTCCGTAGTCTGATTCTCAAAGACAGTCTACTAGGGTTATAAGATTCACAAAGTTTTAGAAAATTCCGAAGGGTTGTTAAGATCAGATCTTCATACCTAAGCTACTAGGTCTAAGGTCGACTCCCCGACATACTCGTTAAAGAGAACAACAACACTCCCTTCCCATGTTCGATAAAACCTCCAAAAATTCTAGGTAAGAGACTGAGGATCTAATGAGCTTAGGTTAAGTTAGCATAACGAGTCTTTAAAATGTTTTAGCACGTGGAACTCGCGCGTTATCAACACTAACAATTGACCGATTTTAGGAACCACCCCACCTTCTTAACTCGTGCACACCACTCCGGTCGGACTAACTATCCATACTCTAGCCTTTCCCATCTATATATATACTTATGTATATATACTACACTTATTCTAATATATATATATATATACTCTATATCATATATTTATATAAATATATATACAGATAACTTGTACTGCAACATATATAAATATAAGATACTTATCTCCTATTCATGTGTCTATATAAATGTATACAGATGCAGTGCAATGAGGAGAAACACAACTCACCAATCAACCCTTCGTTGCGCCATTGCAGAGGCTAAACCGAGGCTGAATTCGAGTGAAGCAGCCCCAAAGAGAGTCATGTCGATCTTACGTCGTTGGCCCAGCACAACGGTTCGTTTCGTCTGCGGTTCCGGCTAGGGAGCTTGCTCTTCTTCGTGGCCTGATTCGATGGGATAACGGTTCATTAATGCCGAAGATACACGGACGACTCGAGAGGAAGGTAAACCTTACCGGTGTTAACGTCTTCAAGGTGTGTTCGATACTGTGGCGGCTCTCCGGTCGGTGGAAGGTCCAGCAGGTCGAAGTCTCGCGAAGCTCCTCCTACGGCCGGCTGGCAGTGCCTTGGTGGCGTCTCCGGCGGGCGGTAATCCTGGTGGCTGCGGGGTCGCTGCCGGGCTCGCAGTTTTGGACTTCGGAAATTGCTACTGCTGTGGTTTGAAGCGGTGCGTCGTCGCACAGGGGGGTAAGGGTTGCGCTTAGGGGTTGATTAGATTAGGGTTAAGCTGATTAGGTTAGAGTTAATTAGGTTTAAAGAAATGGTTAGATAATGGGCTGGTTGTAATGGTTTTTGGGCCGGGTCCATTGGGCCAACTCAGCAATTAAAACCAAGGCTGAAAGAAGAGTTATTTTCCCGGAATCGTTAAAGATACGTAAATAAATTACGGAATATTTACTGAATTATATAAGCTATCATAGGTTATCATTTTATGTAAATCCCGGTCACATAAAATGATAGAATTTAATATCGTTTTATTCTTAATTAAAAGAATTTAGGTTGGCGGAACGGAATCCGGTTTGATCCGGTATTAAATGGAGTTTAAACTTTTCGGGTATTACAGCAGTAGCACACACATCACAACACCATATCATAACATGCAATGCCACACACACACAACCTTTTATTATCTTTAATCAAGTTATACCATTACTAATTCATTTCCTTGTACACGCGGAGTAAACTCCCGACGCCTCTGTTCCCGTCCCCCCCTCATGTCTGGAATTGTGTCAATCATCACCACCTAGAGGATTGGTCGCAGAGAACTCCCCTAGTCACCTCATTCTTGGCTAGACAAGTCATCACCGCCTGTTATCATACACTTGGGCCAAATAAATGCATGTAGGGTCATCCTAGTCCAGTTAGGTTATAAATGCAACACACATATGCACACACACACACAACCACAACACACACTCAAACCCATAACCGCTCACTAAGTAAGTCCCACGGACTTACCTGTCTCAACGACGATCTATACCACGTCACGGCTTCCCCTCAAGAAAACGATCACCGCCTGCATCAGCAAGGAACAAAAATATCAACATCGCCCCAAGGTTAGGAGATTCCACCTCCTAAACCTTATAATCATCCTCAACTCATAACTCGAATCCAAACCTTAATATCACATCATAACTCACAATTCCTCAAATCTCAAGGTAGCATCTAATCAACCTTCCTCAATCTCAATTCTAGTCCTAATTTAATTAATTAACCTTTAATTAATTAATTAAATTTCGCCAAAATAACGTTTTTCCCGCAGGCGATTTCTAAACCCACTTGTCATCAGATTTCATCAATCAAACAACCCATAAACACCTAAATAATATAACAACCATAATGGAATTTCTAATTATACATTTTGAAAAGCGTAAGGTCAATTTAAGCCAAATTGCAGTACGGAAAACGAATAAATTCATAACTTATTCGTTACTAACCCGATTGACGATCTAAAAGAAGATTCGGAATCACAACGATGCAGGCTACGCTTGGACAGCATCAAATTCACCGGAATCTGAGAAACGGAACCGTCCTGGTGATATATATATGCTGGACCAGGTCTTCGCATGCTCGGAAATGCAGAAACTCGATACCGATATGAAGAGAATGAAGAGAGGAATCTAGAATCTCAAACAGAATTGAAATTGGATTAGATACGGAGAGTTGATCTGAGTTTGAAGGTTGAGAGAAATCAGATCTTTTACGAGGAAACGTGAAAGGAAATGAATTAATAAACGATTTTTCGCTATTTATAGTGAAGACGATAATTATCCTTTAACGAAGTCGATAATTATCCTTTAACCGATTCAAAGGCGGGTTGAACCCCCTTCTCCAAACTTCTCGAAATTGGAATAATAAATCTGAAATATTGTAGGGAAAATTATTCCACAACTGCCTCGGAAAACGCGTATTCCTCATTGTCTTTCTTAGCCGCTAGAAAACGAAATAGCGACTCTTTTGACCGTTTTTCCTTTCTATGTTATTTCAAATCTAAGACATGTCCGATGTCCTGATCATTTCTCTCAACTGCATTTTTATAAATTGGAGCTCCCAAATGCTCTAAATAACACCGGAGGGTAAAACTAATTACCCGGGGAAAAAGTGAAAAATTTCTCATAAGCCCAAAATTACGCCAGGAACATAAAGGTGGGACTCATACTCATCACTTACGCAATTTTTTGCGAGTTATATGTCAATTACTATCAATGATTAAGTTAATCAAGATTAATTAGAATTCAAAAATTCTAGCTCTTACATTCTGAACGGTTATCGAGACGTGTTTGACCAAGAGTTTTGGGTTTAGCAAGTTTTTGGGATGAAACTTGATTTTTAGGGGATTTGATGTAAGGCCCGGAATTTTAACTCTAGTTAGTGAGTGGGTCAGCGGTCTTCCCACGGGTGCGACTCAGTCATTCCGCATGCACGGTGTGCTGAGTGACGGGATTTTAATCCCGATTCCCTTCCAACCTTTTGTTCCCCTCTTTTAGCTTTTGACCCATCGTTTCCTTGTGTCTTTTGTGGCTAACATTTGGATTCCCTAAGGCAACCTTCCCCCTGTTCACTTCTCAAACATGTTACTTTATCTCTTCTTTCCCTCCTTCACTTCCTCTCTTTCTCTTCTTCCTCCATTGTTGCTCTTGAGCTATCCTCCAAGTGAAGACCCTTCCATGGTTGTTGTGCACGGATCTAGACTGCAAGCTTGAGGTGTAGTAAGTTTTTTTCTTCTCCTCTTTCTCTTCTTCCTCTTTTCTTCTCCTTCTTCCTTCATTCAACCCTAAGGTTTGTAACACCCCAATTTCTCGGAACTCGGGGAGCTACTGGTTAGGACCTCACAATGGGTCCCGACCTTGGTTTAACAACAACTTTACTAAGATCTTACAACAAGGCACAAATGTAATTAAAACAATTTCCAAAAAACATAATATTTTTAATGGTATGAAAGTACACCAGTGACAGCCTTACAAACATACATAAAGATATATAACATGCATGACGTATGGAAGACTTCCCCGTCCCCATCTAATGAGTACGTGGACCCGGCTGACCATCCGTTCCGGATCTCTCTGCCACTGTCTATCTCTACAGATCTACAACACAGATAAACCGTTAGCTAACAATCCAAATATAAGTAGAATAACAATAGCACAAACACACGCAGAAAAATTATAAACAAACATCATGCTGGCACTCAACCGTTTATTATCTATTATTTAAGTGATTCACATTATTCAATTTAAGTTGTGGCACGAGAGCTATTAACAGCTCTCGCCTCCGTTCCTTATCCAACTGGGTGTAGGTCTAGCTGACCTCCGCCGGTAGCATCACTACAAACCGAGCATGGACTAGTCCCTAAAGAAACCCCCAGCGCTCGCAAGCTAACTGAGCAGAATGCCACCGCCCGTTACTCTTAGGCCAAGTATAGGTCGGTAAATATATATCACAACCTATCTCTCTAAACATTTCAATCACACGCCACTATCATCATTCATGCTCATATTTAGAAGTCAGCTAAGTAAGCCCAAAGGACTTACCTGATATAAAGCTCGACTCTTTGTAAACCAACTCGCTCTGTAAACTGTAGCAACTCAGTTGCCTGTCAAAGGAGATAAGTGCATTAGCACACTCCTACGTAGTTAGAAGTCTAAGACTTCTAAAATAGAATAATGTATTAAGACAACTGGTTGCAGTATTAATTTAGGGTAAAATGACCATTTTACCCTTGGTCCCGAAATTCCCGAAAATTCTAAAATTCATGTCTAAACTCCTATTTGAGATTCTAAAATCATATTCTAACTCCCAAAGCTTCGTTTTGTTCCAAGCTAACATTTTTCCTATGTTTCTATTTTCCGGGAAATCGTAAAGGTCTAACTTCGATTCCAAATATAAAATTCGTAACCGCTTATAAAAATTCCGACTTAAATCCCTAGATTATCTATGATGTCCTATCTAATTTTAGGAGAAAGAATTTCTCCAAACTGTTCATTCAACAGTTTTATAAAAATTCCTAAATTTGACTACTCCCTTTACAAATTCTATACTTAGCCAAAATCTGAGTAGACTTTGAAAAATCATAACTCCTAAACCACTCACTGGATTTATCCCAAATTTTGATATGTTCTACTATAAAATCTTATCTATAATATATCCAAAAATTTAGCTGCAAAGGAGATCAAAATCCTATTTAAAACTATCTCCCAAAACCGAATTTCAGCACAACAGAAAAACTGCTTACGACTCAATCTTGAAAAAATCGTAAATCCCAAACCACTCGCTGGATGCCTCTCCAATTTTAATATGTTCTACAACAATATGTAAACTATATCATATCCAAAATTCAAGTCCAACGGATATCAAGAGCTTATTCAAAATCATCTCACAAAACAGCATCACTTGCTGTTTTCCCCAACACTCAGCACATATATAAAAACGTCAACTTTGAAACACAATAACTCTCAAACCGTAACTTCGATTCTTCCCAAATTTTAATATGATCTACAACAAGATGTCAAATATATCATATAAAAAATTCAAGCCTAACAGAGATCAAAAGCCTATTCTAAACTATCTCACAAAACAGCATCTCATGCTGTTTTTCTCAACTCAGCACCTTTATAAAACTGAACTTTGAAACCCTATATCTCTCAAACCATAACATGGATTCCTCTGAAATTTTAGTATGATTTACTTTGAAATACCATCTATAACATATCCGAAAACTAGCCAAAAAGGAAGAGTATAGCTTACCCAAAATTGGACCCGAAGTTGACTGCTCGTAAATGTTGGAAAGCTGAAAAAGAAGTAACAGCTCCTTGTAAGAGAGTAGCTGTAGCTGTAGCATGGTTGTCGACAGAAGAGAGGGAACCGGGTGCAGAAGGGCTACGAAACTCACCTAAGAGAGTAGCTGTAGTAGGCGGGGACTATCACTTCTGGCGAGGTTTGTTCAACGTGCAGCTCTACTCCTAGCACGACCATGGTGCTGCTTACTCGCTAGTTTGCTGTCAACGCAGAAGGGATGGAGCTGTCTTGTTCGTGGATCTGGATGTGAAGGTCTGTGTGTACGGAAGAAGTGGGTTGCGAGGCGTAGTATACTACAGAAGAAAGGGCGAAGAGGGAGATTCTGAATGTAGACCGAAGCGTGGGATGTAGGGCTGCATTCAGAAGGGAATTAATGTTCCAGCGTGAAATTAGGAGCAGTTTATTTGAAGAAGATATGCGATTTGTTCCAGCTCAGCAACACTTGGCGTCCCAGCTGCTCCTCTCCCTTGGGCTGGCGCCTCATGGGCTTGCAGATCTGGTTGTCTGGCCTTGTCACAAACTGTCTGGGCCTTGTCATGGCTAGTGCAATCAAAGAAGTGGGCTGGCAAGGAGATGGGCTGGAGTTGCTGTAAGGATGAGCTGGTTCTTGGGCTGGAGCAAACTGGACATGAAGAGGTGAGCTGAAACTAAGGTAGGCAAAAGAGTGGTGTAGTTTTGTCAACTTGTCACAACCTTGTCAAAACGTGTCATGGCTTCGTCAAGCCCATGCATGACCTTGTCATGATCTCGTCATGGTCTCGTCAAACCTCGTCATGGTCTCGTCTTGATCTTGTCAAAAGGACGTCATGACTTTGTCAAGGACAAGTCATGTTATAAAGTAGGGTTTGATAGATTAGGGTTTAATATAAAAATCTATCATTTTATGTGAAATAAATTCTACATAAAATGATAAATAATTATAAGAATTAGGATTTGATATAATTCTATCATTTTATGTGAATTAAATTCTACATAAAATGATAAGTAATTATAGGAATTAGAGGTTGATATAATTTTATCATTTTATGTGAAATAGCTTCTACATAAAATGATAAAATTTGTGAAAAAGAATTGCTAGATAGAATGGAAAACCGTCAACGGCTCAAAGTCCGATTTGATTCGGAATTAAACGGAAATAAAAATTCCGGATATTACATCAGTACCCCCTTAAAATAAGTTTCGTCCCGAAACTTAGGGTAAGACAATCCTGATCGGCCTTTAAGGCACCAAATGAGTATCCCGCATATCAAAGTCATCAATAACACACATCCTGACTAAGCACTCAAGCATGAAATAAACAAGCAGTAAGACAACTTACACAGATATAGGGTCAAGCCTTAACTCGTCGTTCCCTAGATTACAACTATCTTCACAAAGGTCTCTGAAAGATTATGTCTCATACTATCTGTAGTACTCTTGGTAGCCTCGTCGGCTTTTCATAAAACCACTAACTCTGAAATCTTTTCATGTGCAGACCTGACAAGTGCCTGCTATCACATTCTAGAGTGGTAACTAGATATCTCACCAGTATCATCCGGCTGCACTCCCCGATCCTCTAAGTCGATGTCCTAACTTTTGTCTAGCAAGTACCCCTCTAACTGAATCCGCAGAACACTGGGGTTACACTCTCCAATAGGGTGAGGAATACTAGTCCTTCACTCACTTTCAACTCCGCTTGTAAGGTCTCACAAGGTTGTCTTACCTAACTCATCTCTAAATCTTTTGATGACCTTCGTGAGGTAATTTATTCCAATTCTTTTCATTCTGATCTTCTGAAAGGTTCCAGTTATCCGATCTAGGATATCCCCCCTTATACACCTCCCGGTACTTTACTAAGTGTTTAAGGCTAGTTGTATCATAACTCACTTGGTCTTATTTCATAATATGACTCCGTCATATGGTTCCTCCATTAAAGAACCGTCATCTGCTCATTTTTAGTCTTAAACTTGATATAACTTAACAACTAAAACCCGGTGGTCAATCTTTGTACTCTATCGACGTCATCATATTATTTTATAGATCTCTAGTTCAACTCAAGCTTCTTACGCAGTATCAAGATCTTAGGTGTTATATAATGTATTCACGATGACAACACTAGGCACAAGGTAATCTTACCTCACCATCGTTTTATCATAATTGCTCGATAACTGCTAACACACCATCAACGTTCCACTCTTATATCCCTCACGTCTATCAGACCGATAATATTTCTCTGACATGCAACGCAACTCGGATCTGTTCTAATATAAAATTCTTCTTATACTCTACTCTTGAGATTATGTTTTCTATATGTAGGAGTATTGGTCTGTAAGTACACTCCCGTAGCTTCCTTTTCTTATCTGTCTTTCGATTCAACTTGATAGTTACTCACCTTGAGCTTGTTAGTGCAGGCCCTACACAACACCTTTATTACTTCGTTACTTCCTTTCTCATTTCATCAAGAAACTCGTTCTAAAGTACCATGCTAGGTATTAAATTCCAATTTTACTGATCTACCAACATGTGGCTAGGTCGGCATGCTTTACTTGGATCTATAATGGGGTACCACTTTCTTTCTATACTTCTACGTGCACATACTTTCTCGTCTATCTAGTTGGTGATACAGATCTTTAGGTGAATGAGAAGTTATTGTGGACTCCTTAGTCCACCAGAATCCCTTTCTAACATTCCTCCATTTATCTGGTGTTGTGTTGTAATGCCACTTTTATAGAATTCTTTTGTCTAAATTTCAGACCTCTATTGTATTTGATACTTACGTCATGATTTCTTACAAATTCTTGCATCTCTAAGTAAGTCAAATCGTCTCTATGATGATGAAATTTATTTCATGTCTTTAAACTCATTTGTCAATGGTTGTCTTTGTACTCTTTTAATTCTTCGCCTCGGGTCAGCACCTTATCTTCTTTGTACTCTCATGCCCATGCTTGCATGTGGCGGCGTTTGCCTTGATTATAACATCTTTTATTCTGCAAATCTTGGTTGTACTCCGTTCTGTATGATTCTTGTTCCCTTATCGTTATCTCTAATCCGATCTCTCGTCGTCTCTTACATGATTCTTCTAATTCATCTCTCAGCCTCATACGACCAAGTCCCTTGTATGACTTCTTGTTCCTTCTGCCTGTGTTGACTCGGGGATTCCTTTCCCCTCGGACGGTACTTGTGGTGAAAATTGTCTCCACATCTGTACTTCTTTGCCCACTCGTTCTTCGGATGATTTATATGGTCACAAGGACGCCCACCAGAGTATAACACTCGATCCTCGGTCTGAATCCATTATCTCGTGTTGAAAACTCTTCAAGTCCGTTACCGATTTATCATGAGGCGATAATCGATTCATGATATCATAACTAAAGGATACTAACATGCTAAACATACACATTTATATAATTAAAACATATCGATATAACTCTATATACTAACACCTATCATTCCAAGTTGCAGAGATCCACGGAGAACGATGGTGGTCCGACGTACTACTAACCCAACAACCCGACTATGCACGTGTGTAAAAATCAAAATCCGTTTTTTGAAAATCTTAGACCCCTTTCGGGTTTTGATTATTTTATACATTCGGTCTTTTAGAAGATTTCAAGTGTCATTGTTGCCAACCCAGAGCTCTGATACCATGTTGTAACACCCCAATTTCTCGGAACTCGGGGAGTTACTGGTTAGGACCTCACAATGGGTCCCGACCTTGGTTTAACAACAACTTTACTAAGATCTTACAACATAGCACAAATGTAATTAAAACAATTTCCAAAAAACATAATATTTTTAATGGTATGAAAGTACACCAGTGACAGCCTTACAAACATACATAAAGATATATAACATGCATGACGTATGGAAGACTTCCCCGTCCCCATCTAATGAGTACGTGGACCCGGCTGACCATCCGTTCCGGATCTCTCTACAACTGTCTATCTCTACAGATCTACAACACGGATAAACCGTTAGCTAACAATCCAAATATAAGTAGAATAACAATAGCACAAACACACGCAGAAAAATTATAAACAAACATCATGCTGGCACTCAACCGTTTATTATCTATTATTTAAGTGATTCACATTATTCAATTTAAGTTGTGGCACGAGAGCTATTAACAGCTCTCGCCTCCGTTCCTTATCCAACTGGGTGTAGGTCTAGCTGACCTCCGCCGGTAGCATCACTACAAACCGAGCATGGACTAGTCCCTAAAGAAACCCCCAGCGCTCGCAAGCTAACTGAGCAGAATGCCACCGCCCGTTACTCTTAGGCCAAGTATAGGTCGGTAAATATATATCACAACCTATCTCTCTAAACATTTCAATCACACGCCACTATCATCATTCATGCTCATATTTAGAAGTCAGCTAAGTAAGCCCAAAGGACTTACCTGATATAAAGCTCGACTCTTTGTAAACCAACTCGCTCTGTAAACTGTAGCAACTCAGTTGCCTGTCAAAGGAGATAAGTGCATTAGCACACTCCTACGTAGTTAGAAGTCTAAGACTTCTAAAATAGAATAATGTATTAAGACAACTGGTTGCAGTATTAATTTAGGGTAAAATGACCATTTTACCCTTGGTCCCGAAATTCCCGAAAATTCTAAAATTCATGTCTAAACTCCTATTTGAGATTCTAAAATCATATTCTAACTCCCAAAGCTTCGTTTGGTTCCAAGCTAACATTTTTCCTATGTTTCTATTTTCCGGGAAATCGTAAAGGTCTAACTTCGATTCCAAATATAAAATTCGTAACCGCTTATAAAAATTCCGACTTAAATCCCTAGATTATCTATGATGTCCTATCTAATTTTAGGAGAAAGAATTTCTCCAAACTGTTCATTCAACAGTTTTATAAAAATTCCTAAATTTGACTACTCCCTTTACAAATTCTATACTTAGCCAAAATCTGAGTAGACTTTGAAAAATCATAACTCCTAAACCACTCACTGGATTTATCCCAAATTTTGATATGTTCTACTATAAAATCTTATCTATAATATATCCAAAAATTTAGCTGCAAAGGAGATCAAAATCCTATTTAAAACTATCTCCCAAAACCGAATTTCAGCACAACAGAAAAACTGCTTACGACTCAATCTTGAAAAAATCGTAAATCCCAAACCACTCGCTGGATGCCTCTCCAATTTTAATATGTTCTACAACAATATGTAAACTATATCATATCCAAAATTCAAGTCCAACGGATATCAAGAGCTTATTCAAAATCATCTCACAAAACAGCATCACTTGCTGTTTTCCCCAACACTCAGCACATATATAAAAACGTCAACTTTGAAACACAATAACTCTCAAACCGTAACTTCGATTCTTCCCAAATTTTAATATGATCTACAACAAGATGTCAAATATATCATATCAAAAATTCAAGCCTAACAGAGATCAAAAGCCTATTCTAAACTATCTCACAAAACAGCATCCCATGCTGTTTTTCTCAACTCAGCACCTTTATAAAACTGAACTTTGAAACCCTATATCTCTCAAACCATAACATGGATTCCTCTGAAATTTTAGTATGATTTACTTTGAAATACCATCTATAACATATCCGAAAACTAGCCAAAAAGGAAGAGTATAGCTTACCCAAAATTGGACCCGAAGTTGACTGCTCGTAAATGTTGGAAAGCTGAAAAAGAAGTAACAGCTCCTTGTAAGAGAGTAGCTGTAGCTGTAGCATGGTTGTCGACAGAAGAGAGGGAACCGGGTGCAGAAGGGCTACGAAACTCACCTAAGAGAGTAGCTGTAGCAGGCGGGGACTATCACTTCTGGCGAGGTTTGTTCAACGTGCAGCTCTACTCCTAGCACGACCATGGTGCTGCTTACTCGCTAGTTTGCTGTCAACGCAGAAGGGATGGAGCTGTCTTGTTCGTGGATCTGGATGTGAAGGTCTGTGTGTACGGAAGAAGTGGGTTGCGAGGCGTAGTATACTACAGAAGAAAGGGCGAAGAGGGAGATTCTGAATGTAGACCGAAGCGTGGGATGTAGGGCTGCATTCAGAAGGGAATTAATGTTCCAGCGTGAAATTAGGAGCAGTTTATTTGAAGAAGATATGCGATTTGTTCCAGCTCAGCAACACTTGGCGTCCCAGCTGCTCCTCTCCCTTGGGCTGGCGCCTCATGGGCTTGCAGATCTGGTTGTCTGGCCTTGTCACAAACTGTCTGGGCCTTGTCATGGCTAGTGCAATCAAAGAAGTGGGCTGGCAAGGAGATGGGCTGGAGTTGCTGTAAGGATGAGCTGGTTCTTGGGCTGGAGCAAACTGGACATGAAGAGGTGAGCTGAAACTAAGGTAGGCAAAAGAGTGGTGTAGTTTTGTCAACTTGTCACAACCTTGTCAAAACGTGTCATGGCTTCGTCAAGCCCATGCATGACCTTGTCATGATCTCGTCATGGTCTCGTCAAACCTCGTCATGGTCTCGTCTTGATCTTGTCAAAAGGACGTCATGACTTTGTCAAGGACAAGTCATGTTATAAAGTAGGGTTTGATAGATTAGGGTTTAATATAAAAATCTATCATTTTATGTGAAATAAATTCTACATAAAATGATAAATAATTATAAGAATTAGGATTTGATATAATTCTATCATTTTATGTGAATTAAATTCTACATAAAATGATAAGTAATTATAGGAATTAGAGGTTGATATAATTTTATCATTTTATGTGAAATAGCTTCTACATAAAATGATAAAATTTGTGAAAAAGAATTGCTAGATAGAATGGAAAACCGTCAACGGCTCAAAGTCCGATTTGATTCGGAATTAAACGGAAATAAAAATTCCGGATATTACATCAGTACCCCCTTAAAATAAGTTTCGTCCCGAAACTTAGGGTAAGACAATCCTGATCGGCCTTTAAGGCACCAAATGAGTATCCCGCATATCAAAGTCATCAATAACACACATCCTGACTAAGCACTCAAGCATGAAATAAACAAGCAGTAAGACAACTTACACAGATATAGGGTCAAGCCTTAACTCGTCGTTCCCTAGATTACAACTATCTTCACAAAGGTCTCTGAAAGATTATGTCTCATACTATCTGTAGTACTCTTGGTAGCCTCGTCGGCTTTTCATAAAACCACTAACTCTGAAATCTTTTCATGTGCAGACCTGACAAGTGCCTGCTATCACATTCTAGAGTGGTAACTAGATATCTCACCAGTATCATCCGGCTGCACTCCCCGATCCTCTAAGTCGATGTCCTAACTTTTGTCTAGCAAGTACCCCTCTAACTGAATCCGCAGAACACTGGGGTTACACTCTCCAATAGGGTGAGGAATACTAGTCCTTCACTCACTTTCAACTCCGCTTGTAAGGTCTCACAAGGTTGTCTTACCTAACTCATCTCTAAATCTTTTGATGACCTTCGTGAGGTAATTTATTCCAATTCTTTTCATTCTGATCTTCTGAAAGGTTCCAGTTATCCGATCTAGGATATCCCCCCTTATACACCTCCCGGTACTTTACTAAGTGTTTAAGGCTAGTTGTATCATAACTCACTTGGTCTTATTTCATAATATGACTCCGTCATATGGTTCCTCCATTAAAGAACCGTCATCTGCTCATTTTTAGTCTTAAACTTGATATAACTTAACAACTAAAACCCGGTGGTCAATCTTTGTACTCTATCGACGTCATCATATTATTTTATAGATCTCTAGTTCAACTCAAGCTTCTTACGCAGTATCAAGATCTTAGGTGTTATATAATGTATTCACGATGACAACACTAGGCACAAGGTAATCTTACCTCACCATCGTTTTATCATAATTGCTCGATAACTGCTAACACACCATCAACGTTCCACTCTTATATCCCTCACGTCTATCAGACCGATAATATTTCTCTGACATGCAACGCAACTCGGATCTGTTCTAATATAAAATTCTTCTTATACTCTACTCTTGAGATTATGTTTTCTATATGTAGGAGTATTGGTCTGTAAGTACACTCCCGTAGCTTCCTTTTCTTATCTGTCTTTCGATTCAACTTGATAGTTACTCACCTTGAGCTTGTTAGTGCAGGCCCTACACAACACCTTTATTACTTCGTTACTTCCTTTCTCATTTCATCAAGAAACTCGTTCTAAAGTACCATGCTAGGTATTAAATTCCAATTTTACTGATCTACCAACATGTGGCTAGGTCGGCATGCTTTACTTGGATCTATAATGGGGTACCACTTTCTTTCTATACTTCTACGTGCACATACTTTCTCGTCTATCTAGTTGGTGATACAGTTCCTCTACAAAATTTCTTGTCACTCCACGTACCCTATTTCACGTTCCTTCTAAACGAAATACATTTCCCAAATTATCATCGTCTTAAACTCGACACGTCATTTTCAGTACTCCAGAGTTTTTGTTCTGTGGGTTTGGACTCATCACGCTTTTGCTGCGCTACTTTGATAATTATGTTGTCACCCATTAATCATAAAGGCCTTTTTCCGTGAGTCCAAAATGATTGACCCCAAAACTCTTCCTCTCAATTACACCATATGTCCTATCCGGATGAAGTACCCAATACCTTCCTTATTTGCCTTAAGGAACTAAGATAACAGTTGGAAGACGACCTCTTCCGTTTACTGTTGGAATTCTTCTAACATGGATCTAAAACTCTCAGACTCAACCGGAGTTGATCTTAACCAGCCAGTAAGAAATCTCTAATTCAATTCTCTCCATGCCTTTAGTTAATCGAAGAAAGGTGTCATTACCTACTTGAGGTAATCCTCCAAGGCGTCGGTAAGGCTAATCCATAAACCCACAATCACAATTATCTTTTCTTAACGGCACATAACTCCTCAATACCAACAACACTTGCACGTCCTCCGCTGACGTTGCTTATTCTATAGTTGACTTACCTCAACATATCGTACTCACTCTTCTCATACTTCTAATGGCGTAAAATTCCTGGTACGCATCCACTGCTCGGTTAACTCTTTTCCCCTTTGTTAGTTCGTTCTATCCTCCCCACTTCCGTTTCCTTAGACCAATTCTCTTTCACCAGTCCACTAGGTCATTCTCACATGTTCCTTCATTAGCGTTATTTATAATATTGCTCTGTTGAACTCCATTGACTCTGCTACCGGCCTCTTATTCCTTTTGATACTGGTATCGTCATTCCTTACAACTTCTTATATCTCTGACGAGGTCAAAACTCCTCTACACTTGTGGAGTCTATCTTCACTCTTACTCTCAATTGTAGGTCTTCATTCTGTGCATCTCTTGGTCATAAGGGTTTCTTCCCCAATTATCGTAAGAGAATCCTCATCCTACCTTGTATGAATGGTTACGCACACTCTGTCTTGACTGACATAGAACCTTATCAAAGTGTATACTTACTCCTCTAGTTCTCCTTTTATAATTCATCTGTACTAGTTGTGATATGTACCTTTTTCCTAGACAGTAGGTAGTAAATCACTCACACAATTTCCTTGGTCTCAAATGACATAAGGGGTCATCCCTGGCCATCTAGTCTTTCTTTTTAAGTTCTTAATTAGAGTTACTAGTTCGAACTCACTTCATGTTACTATTAAGGGTATTAGCACTGGTATCTATTTAACTTCACATTTGTCGTCGTTGATCTCTTGAAGGGTCCTCCAGATGTTTATAAAATTATTTCATAGGTCTATGGTTATTCTCCTTATATGCCAACCAGTTACTACTAGTTGACCCGTACGTTTATGTCCCAGTTACTACCAACTAGTCTGTAGTTGACCTTCTATAAGATCACGAACTTATTGTTCTTCAATCTCTTTTGAAGTTTGAAACACTTGGTGAGAATCTATCTTCTCCAGTTTCTTTGTCAATACCCCTTTAGTTCCTTGCACAGTCTGTACTTCTCTTGTTCTCTTATGAGATGTCCTAGCATTCATATGTCGTCAATGAGTTTATCAAAGTTTCCACAATAACTTGTAAGCGTGTCTTCACAATTATTCTTACTTGGTTCATCATCTGTTTGCGGTTATCTAATATGACTGTAACTGTTGGTAACTCAGATCTTTACGTGAATGAGAAGTTATTGTAGACTCCTTAGTCCACCAGAATCCCTTTATAACATTCCTCCATTTATCTGGTGTTGTGTTGTAATGCCACTTTTATAGAATTCTTTTGTCTAAATTTCAGACCTCTATTGTATTTGATACTTACGTCATGATTTCTTACAAATTCTTGCATCTCTAAGTAAGTCAAATCGTCTCTATGATGATGAAATTTATTTCATGTCTTTAAACTCATTTGTCAATGGTTGTCTTTGTACTCTTTTAATTCTTCGCCTCGGGTCAGCACCTTATCTTCTTTGTACTCTCATGCCCATGCTTGCATGTGGCGGCGTTTGCCTTGATTATAACATCTTTTATTCTGCAAATCTTGGTTGTACTCCGTTCTGTATGATTCTTGTTCCCTTATCGTTATCTCTAATCCGATCTCTCGTCGTCTCTTACATGATTCTTCTAATTCATCTCTCAGCCTCATACGACCAAGTCCCTTGTATGACTTCTTGTTCCTTCTGCCTGTGTTGACTCGGGGATTCCTTTCCCCTCGGACGGTACTTGTGGTGAAAATTGTCTCCACATCTGTACTTCTTTGCCCACTCGTTCTTCGGATGATTTATATGGTCACAAGGACGCCCACCAGAGTATAACACTCGATCCTCGGTCTGAATCCATTATCTCGTGTTGAAAACTCTTCAAGTCCGTTACCGATTTATCATGAGGCGATAATCGATTCATGATATCATAACTAAAGGATACTAACATGCTAAACATACACATTTATATAATTAAAACATATCGATATAACTCTATATACTAACACCTATCATTCCAAGTTGCAGAGATCCACGGAGAACGATGGTGGTCCGACGTACTACTAACCCAACAACCCGACTATGCACGTGTGTAAAAATCAAAATCCGTTTTTTGAAAATCTTAGACCCCTTTCGGGTTTTGATTATTTTATACATTCGGTCTTTTAGAAGATTTCAAGTGTCATTGTTGCCAACCCAGAGCTCTGATACCATGTTGTAACACCCCAATTTCTCGGAACTCGGGGAGTTACTGGTTAGGACCTCACAATGGGTCCCGACCTTGGTTTAACAACAACTTTACTAAGATCTTACAACATAGCACAAATGTAATTAAAACAATTTCCAAAAAACATAATATTTTTAATGGTATGAAAGTACACCAGTGACAGCCTTACAAACATACATAAAGATATATAACATGCATGACGTATGGAAGACTTCCCCGTCCCCATCTAATGAGTACGTGGACCCGGCTGACCATCCGTTCCGGATCTCTCTACAACTGTCTATCTCTACAGATCTACAACACGGATAAACCGTTAGCTAACAATCCAAATATAAGTAGAATAACAATAGCACAAACACACGCAGAAAAATTATAAACAAACATCATGCTGGCACTCAACCGTTTATTATCTATTATTTAAGTGATTCACATTATTCAATTTAAGTTGTGGCACGAGAGCTATTAACAGCTCTCGCCTCCGTTCCTTATCCAACTGGGTGTAGGTCTAGCTGACCTCCGCCGGTAGCATCACTACAAACCGAGCATGGACTAGTCCCTAAAGAAACCCCCAGCGCTCGCAAGCTAACTGAGCAGAATGCCACCGCCCGTTACTCTTAGGCCAAGTATAGGTCGGTAAATATATATCACAACCTATCTCTCTAAACATTTCAATCACACGCCACTATCATCATTCATGCTCATATTTAGAAGTCAGCTAAGTAAGCCCAAAGGACTTACCTGATATAAAGCTCGACTCTTTGTAAACCAACTCGCTCTGTAAACTGTAGCAACTCAGTTGCCTGTCAAAGGAGATAAGTGCATTAGCACACTCCTACGTAGTTAGAAGTCTAAGACTTCTAAAATAGAATAATGTATTAAGACAACTAGTTGCAGTATTAATTTAGGGTAAAATGACCATTTTACCCTTGGCCCCGAAATATTCGAAAATTCTAAAATTCATGTCTAAACTCCTATTTGAGATTCTAAAATCATATTCTAACTCCCAAAGCTTCGTTTGGTTCCAAGTTAACATTTTTCCTATGTTTCTATTTTCCGGGAAATCGTAAAGGTCTAACTTCGATTCCAAATATAAAATTCGTAACCGCTTATAAAAATTCCGACTTAAATCCCTAGATTATCTATGATGTCCTATCTAATTTTAGGAGAAAGAATTTCTCCAAACTGTTCATTCAACAGTTTTATAAAAATTCCTAAATTTGACTACTCCCTTTACAAATTCTATACTTAGCCAAAATCTGAGTAGACTTTGAAAAATCATAACTCCTAAACCACTCACTGGATTTATCCCAAATTTTGATATGTTCTACTATAAAATCTTATCTATAATATATCCAAAAATTTAGCTGCAAAGGAGATCAAAATCCTATTTAAAACTATCTCCCAAAACCGAATTTCAGCACAACAGAAAAACTGCTTACGACTCAATCTTGAAAAAATCGTAAATCCCAAACCACTCGCTGGATGCCTCTCAAATTTTAATATGTTCTACAACAATATGTAAACTATATCATATCCAAAATTCAAGTCCAACGGATATCAAGAGCTTATTCAAAATCATCTCACAAAACAGCATCACTTGCTGTTTTCCCCAACACTAAGCACATATATAAAAACGTCAACTTTGAAACACAATAACTCTCAAACCGTAACTTCGATTCTTCCCAAATTTTAATATGATCTACAACAAGATGTCAAATATATCATATCAAAAATTCAAGCCTAACAGAGATCAAAAGACTATTCTAAACTATCTCACAAAACAGCATCCCATGCTGTTTTTCTCAACTCAGCACCTTTATAAAACTGAACTTTGAAACCCTATATCTCTCAAACCATAACATGGATTCCTCTGAAATTTTAGTATGATTTACTTTGAAATACCATCTATAACATATCCGAAAACTAGCCAAAAAGGAAGAGTATAGCTTACCCAAAATTGGACCCGAAGTTGACTGCTCGTAAATGTTGGAAAGCTGAAAAAGAAGTAACAGCTCCTTGTAAGAGAGTAGATGTAGCTGTAGCATGGTTGTCGACAGAAGAGAGGGAACCGGGTGCAGAAGGGCTACGAAACTCACCTAAGAGAGTAGCTGTAGCAGGCGGGGACTATCACTTCTGGCGAGGTTTGTTCAACGTGCAGCTCTACTCCTAGCACGACCATGGTGCTGCTTACTCGCGAGTTTGCTGTCAACGCAGAAGGGATGGAGCTGTCTTGTTCGTGGATCTGGATGTGAAGGTCTGTGTGTACGGAAGAAGTGGGTCGCGAGGCGTAGTATACTACAGAAGAAAGGGCGAAGAGGGAGATTCTGAATGTAGACCGAAGCGTGGGATGTGGGGCTGCATTCAGAAGGGAATTAATGTTCCAGCGTGAAATTAGGAGCTGTTTATTTGAAGAAGATATGCGATTTGTTCCAGCTCAGCAACACTTGGCGTCCCAGCTGCTCCTCTCCCTTGGGCTGGCGCCTCATGGGCTTGCAGATCCGGTTGTCTGGCCTTGTCACAAACTGTCTGGGCCTTGTCATGGCTAGTGCAATCAAAGAAGTGGGCTGGCAAGGAGATCGGATGGAGTTGCTGTAAGGATGAGCTGGTTCTTGGGCTGGAGAAAACTTGACATGAAGAGGTGAGCTGAAACTAAGGTAGGCAAAAGAGTGGTGTAGTTTTGTCAACTTGTCACAACCTTGTCAAAACGTGTCATGGCTTCGTCAAGCCCATGCATGACCTTGTCATGATCTCGTCATGGTCTCGTCAAACCTCGTCATGGTCTCGTCTTGATCTTGTCAAAAGGACGTCATGACTTTGTCAAGGACAAGTCATGTTATAAAGTAGGGTTTGATAGATTAGGGTTTAATATAAAAATCTATCATTTTATGTGAAATAAATTCTACATAAAATGATAAATAATTATAAGAATTAGGATTTGATATAATTCTATCATTTTATGTGAATTAAATTCTACATAAAATGATAAGTAATTATAGGAATTAGAGGTTGATATAATTTTATCATTTTATGTGAAATAGCTTCTACATAAAATGATAAAATTTGTGAAAAAGAATTGCTAGATAGAATGGAAAACCGTCAACGGCTCAAAGTCCGATTTGATTCGGAATTAAACGGAAATAAAAATTCCGGATATTACAATGTTGTATGAGCTTGGATTCACTCTTAAAGAGACTTTCCTTGTGTTGCATGTATGCTCCCCTTGCTTAGGACGTGGGGTTGTGTATTGATCGTGTGGAAGAAGCCAAAGGACAACCTAGCTAGTTAGGAAAGTCATTGGAGGACTGATGTACATCGAAGAGTCAGAATCGTTATTTTTGGAGTTCGAACGCGAGGGCGCCTGCATAGAGCCGTGGGGGCGGACCATGCCAGCCAAAGGGGCGGCGCCGGGGACCGGTAGGGGCGGTGCCAGTAGCCGCAAGGGCGGTGCTAGTGACCCGTAGGGGCGGTGACAGCTTTCTGTAGTTGCGCCTTCTAAGTCCGCGGTTGTGTTTCTTCAACAGTAGGCCCTCTTTCTCGTGTCTTCTTCTTTCCTTCCTTTGTATTAGAAGTTGTTTCATGCTAGTATCATTCCTAGGCTAGACCTAGGATAGTAGTGAATACCACCTAGTGGTTGTGAACCTTAGGAGACCTTAGGTTTCCGATGTTACTTTAGGATGTCCTTGAGTGTGATGATCTTATAGTGTCTCCATAGCTAGATGTATTCTAGCATGGTTGTTGAGTTGACCTTGTAGGAGAGTGGGCTTTTATGATATCCTAGCTTGTGCTTGACGAGTTTATAGTATCTTGGAGTCTAAGTGTGCGATCCTATCTTGAGAGTTTAGATGATCTTGTAAAGATCATTAGAACTAGAAGTCTAAGGACTTCTAGAACGTGAGAGTGTTATTGACTACGTGCCTTGTTATGAGCAGGCGTTGAGTATCTTCCTACGGGAAGAAAGAGCGGTTTGTTGGTTTAGCTTTGAGACGAGGTAAGTCTCCGGACTTACTTAGCTAGCTTCCTTGTATTAGCATCGATGTGCGAATGAATGTGTGTGTGTTTAGTAATGATTATAACAATTAAACCGGAACTAGGACGACCTTTTATATATTGTAATTTGGCTCAAGTGTATGATAACGGGCGGTTACATCACTACCTAGCTCTTACGAAAGCTAGGAGGTGTTTTGCGCTGGGATGGATGCACCTTTAGCATAATCAGTTGGTTGGTTTTTCTCTTGTTGAGTGACATACGCTTTTGTGTGACGTTTTGAGTTACGTGCCCCGAGTGGGAATATATGAGTTCAGTTATGTGTCTGTGTGTTGTTGTGATCGTTAGGCTTTTGCAAGTTTCGGGACAAAACTTCTTTTTAGGAGGATCTGATGTAAGATCCCAGGTTTTTGCCTTCACCGCCCCCGCGGTGAAGGGGAGCCGGAGGTGCGGCTCAACCTTGCTGTCGCGGTCGCGGCACGGCCCAGCCGTAGGTGCAGCTAGGCCCAGCCCGTCTACGGGCTATTCTATCTTCGTCTTCTCCTATCTTTTTCCATCCTTGGGCTTTTGGCTCTTCCTTCTTCTATTTTCCTAACCCTAGACGTCGCTTCCTTCTATCCTTCCAACCCTTCTCTATATATTCCCTATTTTTCCTCCTTTTTCACCTTTCTTGCTATCGTCTTGAAACCCTAAAAGTTGCAGCCGTCCTTTGCCTCCTGCGACCTTGTTGAACGTGTAAGTTCTTCATCCTTTGTTCCTTCTTACGTTCTTGTACTGCAGCATGCTTCCTTCCTTTTGCTTTCTTCTTCTTCTCTCCTTTTCTTCTCCAAGAATCAAGTTTGAACCTTGATTCTTGTTGGCTTCTCTTTGTTGATGTATCGTTGTTCTCAGGCTCTTTGGAGTTGAGTCTGGATGTGTTGGAGCCAAAGGTTCGAGCTTTGGTTACCCTTGCTGTGAGTTTTGTCAAAGAAGAAACCCGACATTGCTTTCTGTCACGCCACCGCCCCTGCGCCTGCATAGAGCCGCCCCTACGCCTCTGTTCAGCCGCCCCTGCGCCTCTGTCCAGCCGCCTCTGCGGTTTCCTCTACAGTATCTCCCGTTCTTGTGAGTTACTTCCTTCCTTGCTTTCCTCGTTTCTTTCCTTACATCTTTTGGATGTTGTTGATCTCCTATGAGTGTTGTAAGACTAGGGTTGAGCCCTTAGCATGTGTAGATCTCTTAGAGATCTTTGAGACTAGAAGTCATAGACTTCTAGCAACCGTTTCGTTCCTGATCCATGTTGCGTGTTCGTACAGGCTTTCCTTGCTCCTTTACTGAGGGAAACTGAGCTCTCTTGAGTATTCTTGAGTTGTTATTCCCGAGCTTTCCTGAGTTGTTGCTGAGCCTTTTTTGTTACCTTCGTGTGAGGTAAGTCCCTTGGACTTACTTAACTTCATTCCGTGTATTAGTTGGATTGTATTGGCTTGTTTGTGTTTTTTATTCATGTTATAACGGATAACCGGACTAGGATTCACCCTTATAACCTTAATTGGCTCAAGTGTATCATAACGGGCGGTCACATCATTTGCTTAGCTCTTGCGGGATCTAGGAGGTTCTCGGCGACTGGCCCGTGCTGGTTAGACGGTCGGAGGCATCTACACCATTCTATTGCCGGAAGAGGGGACCGAGGCGAGTTTCGAAAGGATTCTCGTGTGACAAAAGAAGTTAAATTAGTAATGAATGACTTAATAAAAGATAATAACCGGTTGAGTGCAAGCATGCTATATGTTTATTTTACCTTATGTGTGTTTGTGCCTTTACGCTCTTGCTTATACCTAGAATGTTAGCTAACGGTTTATACCGTCGTTGTAGACATTCCGCAGGTTTAGGATGCTGCTGAGTGATCCGGATGGTGTGGTCAACCGGGGTTGCCGTACATTATAGGACGGGATCGGGTTTATGTTTCTGTTGTTGTTTTCCCTTTTGTTTTGAACTCGGCTGCGAATCTTTTACGTTTGCTTTTGTTTAAACCTTTGGTTTTATATTGAATTTTGGTTTTCATTCGTCTGTGCCATGTTGTAAGATCCGTTTGCTGTTGCTACTCTGAGGGTCAGAACCCATTGTGCAGTCCTAGCCCGTAGCGCTTCGAGTTCCTAGAACTTGGGGTGTTACATGACCGAATAACAAAAAAATATATATTAAATGATTATAAAAGGGAAATTCATGCATAGAGATTGGGACTAAGAAACAAATAATAGTATGCATGCTTGGCTTCGCATACGCCATCTATAAAGGCCATCAATGTTTTGACAGTCTCTCTATAAATGGCATACAGGGAGTCGGGCACACTTATATCTTTCATTCTTACTCCTTTCTCTCTACATCTTTCTAATGTAAGATAATAAGTAAAACCATAATGAAGAGAGAAAGGAATATTTGCATGAAGATATCAACTTAATTGATGACGAATAAGAAAAAAAATGTTATAAATATTGATAAACGGGAAACTCAAGTGGAGAGATTAGGACTAAGGAAAAAAATAGTATGCATGTTTGGCTTCGCATACGCCATCCACAAAAGCCATCAAAAATTTTATTGTCTCTCTACAAATGGCATACATGGAGTAAGGCACACTCATATCATTCTTACTCCTTTTCTCTCTCCATCTTTGTAATGAAAGATATAAAGTTAAACCATAACAAAGAGGGGGGAAAGAACATTTGCATGAAGATATCAACTTAACCCATGACGGAATAAGAAACAAATATATTAAATGATAATAAAATAAATATTCATGTAGAGATTGAGACTAAGAAAGGAAAATAATAGTATGCATGCTTGGCTTCGCATACGCCATCTATAAATTCCATCAATGTTTTGACAGTCTCCCTATAAATGGCATACAGGGAGCCAGACACACTTCTATCTTTCATTCTTACTCTTTTTCTCTCTCCATATTCTAATGTAAGATACAAACAAAAATCTTAGTGAAGAGGCAAAAATGAATATTTGCATGAAGATATCATCTTAACTCATGACCGAATAAGAAACAAAAAATGTTATAAATGATTATAAAGGGAAACCTCTAGTAGAGAGATTAGGGCTAAGAAAAAAATGCATGCATGCTTTGCTTCGCATACTCCGTCACAAAGGCCATCAAAGTTTTGATGGTCTCTCTAAAAATGGCATACAGGGAGCCAAACACACTTCTATCTCTCATTCTTTTTCCTTTTCTCTCTCCATCTTTGTAATGAAATATATAAAGTTAAGCCATAACGAAGAGGCGAAAAAGAACATTTGCGTGAAGATAACAACTTAACACATCACCGAATAACAAAAAAATATATTAAATGATTATAAAAGGGAAATTCATGTAGAGAGATTGGGACAAAGAAAAAAATAATAGTATGCATGCTTGTCTTCGCATACGCCATCTATAAAGGCCATCAACGTTTTGACAGTCTCTTTATAAATGGCATACAGGGAGCCAGGCACACTTCTATCTTTCATTCTTACGCCTTTTCTCTCTCCATCTTTCTAATGTAAGATATTAAGTAAACCATAATGAAGAGAGAAAAGAATATTTGCATGAAGATATCAACTTAATTCATGACGAATAAGAAAAAAAAATGTTACAAATGATTATAAACGGGAAACTCAAGTGGAAAGATTAGGACCAATAAAAAAAATAGTATGCATGTTTGGCTTCGCAAACGCCATCCAGAAAGGTCATCAAAGTTTTTATTGTCTCTCTACAAATGGCATACATGGAGTTAGGCACACTTACATCATTCTTACTCCTTTTCTCTCTCCATCTTTGTAATGAAAGATATATAGTTAAACCATAACGAAAAGGGGGAAAAGAACATTTGCATGAAGATATCAGCTTAACTCATGACCGAATAAGAAAAAAAAATGTTATAAATGATTATAAAAGGAAAACTCAAGTAGAGAGATTAGGACTAAGAAAAAAAAAAGCATGCATGTTTGGCTTTGCATACGCCATCTACAATCTCTCTAAAAATGGCATACCAGGCACACTTCTATCTCTCATTCTTACTCCTTTTCTCTCTCCATCTTTGTAATGAAATATATAAAGTTAAGCCATAGCGAAGAGGGGAAAAGAACATTTGCGTGAAGATAACAACTTAACAGATGACCGAATAACAAAAAAAAATATTAAATGATTATAAAAGGGAAGTTCATGTAGAGAGATTGGGACTAAGAAAAAAATAATAGTATGCATGCTTGGCTTCGCATACGCCATCTATAAAGGCCATCAACATTTTGACAGTCTCTCTATAAATGGCATACAGGGAGCCAGGCACACTTCTATCTTTCATTCTTACTCCTTTTCTCTCTCCATCTTTCTAATGTAAGATATTAAGTAAAACAATAATGAAGAGAGAAAAGAATATTTGCATGAAGATATCAACTTAATTCATGACGAATAAGAAAAAAAATGTTACAAATGATTATAAACGGGAAACTCAAGTGGAAAGATTAGGACTAAGAAAAAAAATAGTATGCATGTTTGGCTTCGCAAACGCCATCCACAAAGGTCATCAAAGTTTTTATTGTCTCTCTAGAAATGGCATACATGGAGTCAGGCACACTTACATCATTCTTACTCCTTTTCTCTCTCCATCTTTGTAATAAAAGATATAAAGTTAAACCATAACGAAGAGGGGGAAAAGAACATTTGCATGAAGATATCAACTTAACCCATGACGGAATAAGAAAAAAAAATATATTAAATGATTATAAAAGGGAAATTCATGTAGAGAGATTGGGACTAAGAAAAAAATAATAGTATGCATGCTTGGCTTCGCATACGCCATCTATAAAGGCCATCATTGTTTTGACAGTCTCCCTATAAATGGCATACAGGGAGCCAGGCACACTTCTATCTTTCATTCTTACTCTTTTTCTCTCTCCATATTTCTAATGTAAGATACAAAGTAAAACCTTAGTGAAGAGGTGAATATGAATATTTGCATGAAGATATCAGCTTAACTCATGACCGAATAAGAAAAAAAAATTTTAAATGATTATAAACGGTAAACTCAAGTGGAGAGATTAAGACTAAGAAAAAAAAATAGTATGCATGCTTGGCTTCACATACGCCATCCACAAAGGCAATCAAAGTTTTGACGGTCGCTCTACAAATGGCATACAGGGAGCCAAGCACACTTCTATCTTTCATTCTTAATCCTTTTCTCTCTCCGTTTTTCTAACGTAAGATATAAGGTTGAACATAACGAAGAGGGGAAAATGAAAATTTGCAAGAAGATATCAACTTAAGCCATGACCAAATAAGAATAAAATATATTAAATAGTTATAATTAAGATTTCCAAGTAGAGTGATTAAGACTAAGAAAAAAAATAATAGTATGAATGTTTGGCTTCGCATATGCCATTCACAGAGGACATCAAAGTTTTGACGGTCTCTGTACAAATGCATACGATGAGCTAGTCAAACACATTTTCCTTCTTCTTTTATCTCTATCCCTACATGTGAGATTTTTAGCTAAACGATAACCGAAGAGTAAAAAGCGAATTTTGCATAAAGACCCAAAAGAGAATGTTAGTACATGACCGGGGAGCTTAATTTCTGATGGAAGAGGCATCTGAGGCATCATTTAAATGCAAAGTGGAGATTCTAATCGATAACCAATGTATATATAAATATAGAAAATGAAAGTTCTAAAAATAGTAAAGAAAGAAAAACACACATCCCCTATAGAATGGTGAGAAACATATGGGCAATTCATTAGAATTGTGGTTGTATGAAATTAAGAGAAAATTGTTAGAGGGTGAGATCTAGAAAAGAGGATTCTTGTTGTAGGGTTCATCGATGTTGCACCATTTATATAGTTTTTTTGGTTAAAAAATAATTATGAAAATTATATTCTAATAGAGTATATTTTTTAACAAATCATTTAAAGCCTCAGAAAATAAAAATGGCAATTGTTTGATTTAATTACCTTTCCTTTTTACCCGGATAGTTTTGATTATTTTCCCCATAAATGTTATTTTGTGTGATATTCTTATGTATACTTATTTATGGCATAAGATTCTTGAAAAATTTTGAATGATTCGCATAATGGTGTCTGAATTTAACTTGAATGTGTGCATCACCAGATAAGCTAATTAAGGGGCAAATACGTATCATACATCGTATATAATTGTATACATGTAAGGAAAATAATATCACCCATTTTTCATTCTTCTTACTCCTTTTACTTTTGTCAATATTCTAATATAGGTACACGAATGAACAAGCCACAAAAAATTAAAAGAAATCAAGTGTTATTAAAATTATCAATTGTATAATGCGGCAAAAGCGAGGTGGGACAGAAAAAATAATTATTTTTTATTTCAAAAAGTATAATGGTTATTTTCTTCA
>BSUD01000004.1:118713849-118754102 GCA_033239045.1 Fagopyrum esculentum
TATATATATATATATATATATATATATATATATATATATATATATATATATATATATATATATATATATATATATATATATATATATATATAGTATAGATCATATGAGAACAAACTTATCGTGTAATGATGAGAACAGATTCGTAATTATTAGTTTTGTTACGAAGGTGCCATATCGTTTAATGTATTATTCGTAGTTATTGTTGGTTGAATGGATTATTCCTAATTATTATTATTATTCGTAGTTATCATTAATTATGATATCTAAATTTCCACCTTTAATACTCACCATCCTACGGTCAAAGATTGTTCTCATGATTACATGATAAGTATGTTCTCATGGGAACTGTGTAATAGCTAGGATTTCCGAATTCTAATTAATGTTGATTAACTTAATCGTTGATAGTAATTGACATATAACTCGCGAAGATTTCACAAGTGATGAGTAAGAGTCCCACCGTTATGTTCCCTGCGTAATTTTGGACGTTTGGGGAAATTTTTACTTTTTCCCCCGGGTAATTATTTTTACCTTCCGGTGTTATTTGGAGCATTTGGGAGCTCCAATTAATAAAAATGCAGTTGAAAGAAATGATCAGGACATCGGATATGTCTTAGATATGAAATAACATGGAGAGGCAAAACGGCCAAAAGAGTCGCTATTTCGTTTCTTAACGGCTAAGAAAGACGGCTTAGGAATACACGTTTTCCGAGGCAGTTGTGTAATAATTATCCCTACAATATTCCAGATTTAATGTTCCAATCTCGAGAAGTTGGGAGAAAGAGTTTCGACCCGCCTTTGGATCGGTTAAAGGATAATTATCGACTTTACTAAAGGATAATTATCGACTTTACTAAAGGATAATTATCGTCTTCACTATAAATAGCGGAAAATCCTTTATTAATTCATTTCCTTTCACGTTTTCTCTTAAAAGCTCTGATTTCTCTCAACCTTCAAACTCAGATCTACTCTCCGTTTCTAATCCGATTTCAATTCCGTTTGAGTTTCTGGATTCCTCTCTTCATTCTCTTCATAACGGTACCGAGTTTCTGCATTTCCGAGTATATGGAGGGCTGGACGAGCATATATGTCACCAGGACGGTTCCGTCGCTCCGATTCTGATGAATTTGATGTTGTCCATGCGTAGCCTGCGTCGTTGTGATTCCGAATCTTCTTTCAGATCGTCAATCGGGTTAGTAACGAATAAGTTATGAATTTATTCGTTTTCCGTACTACGATTTGGCCTAAATTGACTTTAGGCTTGTCAAATAAGACAATTAGAAATTCCATTATGGTCGTTATATTATTCTGGTGATTATGGGTTCTTGTTTGATGAAATCTGATGACAGGGGGTTTAGAAATTGCCTGCGGGCAAAACGTTATTCTGGCGAAATCTAATTAATTAATTAAAGGTTATTAATTAAATTAGGATTAAAATTGAGATTGAGGAATGTTGATTAGATACTACCTTGAGATTTGAGGAATTGTGAGTTATGCTGAGATATTGAGGTTTAGTTGGTTGTGAGGCTCATAGATTGAGTATGATCCTTATGGATCCCTTTGGGTCTAGGTGTGACCCCTTTGATGAATAGAGGTTGATATATCTCTTTATGCCTTTCTATAGGCCGTGTTGTCCCTCCAGTGTAGAGGTGATCGTGGTTGATTTTGTACGAGGTTGAGGTAAGTCCGTAGGACTTACTTAGCTACCATCCCTATATTGGGTGTTTGCATGAGTGGTGTGTGCTTTATATGTTTGCTATGATAGCATGAGTTGTCGTTTTTATCGACCTATGTTCTATTGACTGCCCCACTGCGTGGCTGTGATAACCTTTCCCTTTCATCCCACCGTGGAGTCTGGGAGGTTCTCTGATGTCAGGCCAGACTGGTTTACAGGAAGGGCGCAATCCACTCCCATAGGGTACACGGATTGTGTGACCGATACTCGTACAGCTGGACATTGTACTCAGAGGCGGGGATGTATCGGTCCTCGTGTCACATACTTTCATCTATCTATATGTATATATATGGTTTTTGAGTGAATGGTTATTATATAAAGATAATAAAATGGGTAAATGTGTGAAAGCATGATGATGTGTTTATCTTCCATGATTGTGTTTGTGCTTATGCATTACCTCATATATGTATGGTTAGCTAACGGTTTCATACCGTGTTGTAGATGTTTACAGGTTAGGCGCTGCTGAGTGATCTGGCAGGGTGACAGGCCGAGGACTCTCGTACATTAGGTGGTTGGTTTGGGTTTGTTGTGTTCCCCTCCTTCGTGAGGATGTTCTTTTATACCTCCTGTGTGAGGTTGTCGTTTTATATACTCGGCTATGTTGTTGTTTACTTTGGGTTGTACAATTTATACTGTTTTATGTATTTGTTTTATATCTGTCAGTGCCATGTTGTAAGGTCCAGTGAACTTGTTGTCAGGCTAGGGTCAGGATCCATTGTGAGATCCTAGCCCAATGTGACATCCCGAGTCCCGCGGATTCGGGGTGTTACAGAGTTGGTATCAGAGCCCAGGTTGACAACAATGGCACTTGCTACCTGCAATGAGGTTTGATAGGTAAAATAAACAGAGCCCACATGGGATCTGACATTTTAAAATGTTTTTGGTTTTAAGTGTGGTTTTGGGATAGAATGTACGAGAAGTCGTCACCTTTGTCATGGATCTCTGCAGCGTAGATATGTATATATATTTGTGTGTACTATGGATTATGTGGATGTATTATATACATATCGATACCTATGGCATATATATAGCCTTATAAGATTAGGTGCGTATATCCTACAGATGACTCAGACTAGAGTAGTATCTGTAGTGGGATGAGGTAGGGGTACACCCCCTCTTCCTCCAGTGGTGATAAGTTAGGGACCAGTTTCCGCAGTTGTTTCGTCTATGGCAGAGAACGAGTTTGAAGAGGCTGATCGTGTCTCCATGAGTAGATCCGAGTTTCAAGAATATATGTAACAAGTATATGAAGCGGTGATAGCGGGTAGATCCACACCGGATTTACCAACAATTGTGAGATCAACTGAAGCTTCTGGATCCGGAAAGAAGCAATGGACTGAATCAGTTACTAGAGAAGCAAAGATGATGAATGGGGAACCAAGTCCAATATCAGGACAATCTAGTGATCCTTTGGCCATGAAGATGACTAGCAAGGAACTACAGTGTTTGAATTGCGTGGAAGTTGGGACACTGGCGAGCTGTGTGCCCAAAGGCGCCCATCATATGCTTTACGTGTGGTAAAGCAGGGCATAGAGCGAAGTTTTATCGACAAGGCAAGGCGTTGCCTTTACAAGTTCCCTCTCGGAATAAGATCATTCAAGGTGGACGACGAAGGTCGAGCTACCCTTCAGTTGCACAGGTTACAAGAATGAGACAATTATGTTACAATTGTGGCTATCCAGATCATTTGAGTTCTGAGTGCCCTTTGGAACCCATTACTTGTTTCATTTGTGGTGAACTAGGCCATCTGGCCCCTTTCTGTCAGCAAGGTAGTGTTTCTTCCTAGCAAGACCTTCCTCTTTCCGGTGTTGAAAGAGTGGAAGTGGAGGCTATAGTGAGGACCTCAGTGATACTTGAGGAGCATAGATCCG
Source organism: Fagopyrum esculentum (assembly GCA_033239045.1). Classification (NCBI taxonomy): domain Eukaryota; kingdom Viridiplantae; phylum Streptophyta; class Magnoliopsida; order Caryophyllales; family Polygonaceae; genus Fagopyrum; species Fagopyrum esculentum. The sequence goes on from BSUD01000004.1 coordinate 118,717,453, forward strand.
AGATCAAGTGATGATATGTAGAGGAGCTACGAGTGTTAGTTGTTATAGGTACCATTCTCGTTAATGGTTTACCTGGTGGAGTTTTGCTTGTTGTGAGTGTTATGCACTTCATGTCTTTCGATGCATGCGTTAATGGTTGACTTTTTGTATATAGTAGAAGGTGGATTTTCCTTTACAAGATTACCTTTTTGGGTCTGAGATACCCGTGAGATGCGTGTTTGTTCCCTTATTTCAGGGACCCGTGTATGGTTATAGACTTCTTTGTCATGTCGTAGGTGCATGAGAAAGTCATTATGTGTATGGATGGGATGAATAGATATCATGCGGTGTTAGATATTAATAGTAAGGCTATTATAGTCTTTACTGAGATGGTAAATAGAGGACTTCTAAGGTTAAGACCTTTGAAGAGACGAGTTTGTCATTAGGACTGTACGAGCAACGAGCTGATAGCACAAGGATGTGACGCCTTCTAGTGTTATACCATGAAGGAGCGAGATAGTCCAACAATGGAAGGTATTCCAGTTGTTTATGAGTTTATAGATGTGTTACTGAACCGTCTAGTTGCCACCTCAGCGGAGTGTGGACATTGTTATCGAGTTGAAGTATGATACAAGATTGAATGGGAAAGATACACTATATGGCGCTTGTTGAGATATTGTACTGATAACTTGAAAATTTGACTGAAACGGGCTTCTTTACCCTAGTAGGTTCCATGTTCCGTATTGACGACGTGATGAGTTAGCTTCAAGAAGCAATTGTGTTTTCAGGATTCCTTTGTGTTCAAGATATCCCTAGTCATGGATGAGAGAGCAACGTGTGTATGAGATAACATCCCATACCCGTTATGGACACTACGAGTTTGTAGTGATGTCATTTGGGTTGACGAATGTTTTAGTAGTTTTTATGGAGTTGATGAACAGTATCTTCATTGACTTCCTTGATTATTTGGTGGTGGACTTCATGGATGACATGTCGGTATACTCTCATAGCAGAGAATAGTAGACCGATCGTCTGAGGACCGTTCTGCATATTTCGAGAGATAGAGGGTTGTATGCTACGCTCTTAAGTGTAAGTTGAGATGCCAGTGGTAGCCTTTTTAGGCCATGTTGTCTCCGCCAGTGGGATCATGGTTGACCAGGCGATATTTTAGTATGTTATACCATGTGAGATACTGATGAACGTTAAGGAATACGTAGTTTCTCGGCTCAGCCGATTGGTACCAATGCTTTGAGGAAGGATTTTATATGATTACGTATTCATTTGCGAGTCTTTTGAGAAGACCACTATAACTACGTAATGAAAGCAGCGTGTCTATGTTCTGAAGAGTTGAGGAGGCATTTGACCTCTGCTTCCATTCTGTTGTAGTTAGAAGATTTTTGGGATCCCATGATTTACGGTGATACATCCCAACTAAGTCTGAGATGTGTATTACTACAGAGGAGTAGGGTTATTGATATGTGTGTTTACAGCTGAGAACGTATGATGAGAACTACCCGACTCATGATTTAGAGTTAGTAGTGGTAGTTCAAGCCTTTAAGTTTTGAAGACCGTACCGGTGTGATCTTCATGTCAGATTTCTATAGATCATAGAAATCTGAAGTATATTTTATGCAACAAGGGGTTGAATAACCGCCAATATTAAGAGCTTAAGTTGATCAAGACTTTGACTTGAAGATTCCATATCATTCCGAGAAGTTGAACGTTGTCACCGACAACTGGAACGGAAAGACGCTCCAAGAGAAGATGATTGTGAGACAGATAGTTCAGCTTCAGCTTCAGAGAAATCTAGCTTGGCTAGAGTTGGACAATCAGTTCCTTGATGAGGATACCCAATTATACCTCAGAGGTTCTACCTGGTCTGTTGGATAAGGTCCAACAGAAGCAAGAGACCTACCCGGCCTTGACAAGGTTTAGAGAAAGGATGTCTCGTACTGAGGCACCATAGTTCTCCATGGGAGTAGATGGACTGATGAAGAGTCATGACCACTTTGTGTACCTGCTGATGCAGATGGAGACAGAGAATATTATGGTATACCCATTGTATGTCTTATTTAGTACATTCAGGTACGAGTGAGATGTACCACGAGATGAGACGATTATATTGTATGAAGCCGATATAACCAGATTTGTGATACAATGTGTGACCTATCAGCAGGTCCAGATAGAGTATTTCCGATCAAGAGATTGGCCCCACCCACTACCAGTGTAGTAGTAGAATTTGGGAGGACATCTCTATGGACTTTGTTATGGGGTTGTGACCTAGTAGAAGATTTATGTTATATGGATTGTTGGTAACAAATTAATGAAATCGGCACGTTTCATTTCTATTAGAAGGACGTGGCTAGTGAATGAATTGGTTGAGGAGTACACTAGACAGATAGTGAGACTCCATGGTATACAGAAAACGATCATTTCTGATCGAGATGGATGTTTTTACTTTGAGATTTTGGACAGCAGATTCAGACTGCTTTGGGGACGAGTCTGTACCCCATGACTACACTTCACCCCCTGACAGATGGTTAGTTAGAGAGGATCATCTAGATCTTAAAGATCTATTATAAGTTGTAAGTTGAATGGGAAATGTGGATGGTTATATTACCTTCCATTAATGAGTTTATTATATAACAATGAAGGACGTGCATCTTTCTGGGATGGCCCTATGAGGCAATATATATAGACATAGATGTCGTATATCCTTATGCTAGAAGTGATCTAGCAGTAGAAGTGGAATAACACCTGACCAGACTCAGAATTTTATAGTTCAAGTAACGTTGATTGAAGGAAGAATGCTGGATGTACAGAGTCGCCAGATATTATATGTAGACAAGAGGCATTAACCTCTAAAGTTCAAGTGAGAGTTCATGTCCGGCTGTAAGTATCTCAGCTGCGAGACGTTAGACGTGTTAATATGGAAAGGGAACGGAGTTTCCAATATGATGGTTTATTTGAGATCGACCAGTACGGAGAAGGTAGCATGATGTTTAGCTTTGCCTATGAGATTAGAGGATATCCACCCAGTGTTTCATATGTCTCAACTGAGGAAGTATATACCAGACTCGAGACACCTTGTGAGTTACGATGATTTGATGGTTGAGTCCAACCACACTTTTGTTGAGCATTCGATTACATTCTTGGAATGAGATATGAAACGCTTGCATTCGAAAGACATTCTCATATTGAGGATATTATGGTCGAGATGAAGACCTGAAGAGGCTATGTGAGAGACTGAGGATAGTGTCCTGAGGAACTATCCAGAGTATATGTTGGGACATACCCATTTGTGGGAGCACGAGTAGATCTTAGTGCTATCTTGATGAATGTTGTGCTTATGTGCTTATATGCCTTGATGTGTTATTCCATGCTAGTTGTGATGTGATTTATGATCTTAGTAGATCTTGTTGTGCTAGCGTAGTGTATGTCATAGCTGGAGATGATTATTTCTCCACGCTATCTGAGTATGATTTATATTTATAGCTGGAGATGGTTCTTTCCTCCATGCTATTTGAGTGTGATTAGGATTCAGCTGGAGATGGTTCTTTCCTCCATGCTACCTTGATGGACATAGTTTTAGTGGAGATGTGATTCCTCCATGCGATATATATGCTTATGGTTTGCTAGAGACGTATTTCCTCTATGCATGTGATATGTTTGGGCTAGAGATGTGCTTCCTCTATGCCTTGTGATGTGGTATGGCGAGAGACGTGATTCCTCTACGCCTTTGGGTAGCGTTATGACCCTGTTTCCTGGAGTGATGATTCCTCCATGTTTATACTTGAGGTTATAGATTGTTATAGGTTGTGATCTTTTCAACGGAGATGTGATACCTCCGATAGAAAGAGTGAGAGTTATACCTCGGCGTATGGGTCCGAGAGGATTTGGGAATTGTTCAAGTTTCGGGACGAAACTTTTTTTTAAGGGGTGTGTGATGTAATAGCTAGGATTTCCGAATTCTAATTAACGTTGATTAACTTAATCGTTGATAGTAACTGACATATAACTCGCGAAGATTTCGCAAGTGATGAGTAAGAGTCCCACCGTTATGTTCCCTGCGTAATTTTGGACGTTTGGGGAAATTTTTACTTTTTCCCCCGGGTAATTATTTTTACCTTCCGGTGTTATTTGGAGCATTTGGGAGCTCCAATTATTAAAAATGCAGTTGAAAGAAATGATCAGGACATCGGATATGTCTTAGATATGAAATAACATGGAGAGGCAAAACGGCCAAAAGAGTCGCTATTTCGTTTCTTAACGGCTAAGAAAGACGGCTTAGGAATACACGTTTTCCGAGGCAGTTGTGTAATAATTATCCCTACAATATTCCAGATTTAATGTTCCAATCTCGAGAAGTTGGGAGAAAGAGTTTCGACCCGCCTTTGGATCGGTTAAAGGATAATTATCGACTTTACTAAAGGATAATTATCGACTTTACTAAAGGATAATTATCGTCTTCACTATAAATAGCGGAAAATCCTTTATTAATTCATTTCCTTTCACGTTTTCTCGTAAAAGCTCTGATTTCTCTCAACCTTCAAACTCAGATCTACTCTCCGTTTCTAATCCGATTTCAATTCCGTTTGAGTTTCAGGATTCCTCTCTTCATTCTCTTCATAACGGTACCGAGTTTCTGCATTTCCGAGTATATGGAGGGCTGGACGAGCATATATGTCACCAGGACGGTTCCGTCGCTCAGATTCCGATGAATTTGATGTTGTCCATGCGTAGCCTGCGTCGTTGTGATTCCGAATCTTCTTTCAGATCGTCAATCGGGTTAGTAACGAATAAGTTATGAATTTATTCGTTTTCCGTACTGCGATTTGGCCTAAATTGACTTTAGGCTTGTCAAATAAGACAATTAGAAATTCCATTATGGTCGTTATATTATTCTGGTGATTATGGGTTCTTGTTTGATGAAATCTGATGACAGGGGGTTTAGAAATTGCCTGCGGCCAAAACGTTATTCTGGCGAAATCTAATTAATTAATTAAAGGTTATTAATTAAATTAGGATTAAAATTGAGATTGAGGAATGTTGATTAGATACTACCTTGAGATTTGAGGAATTGTGAGTTATGCTGAGATATTGAGGTTTAGTTGGTTGTGAGGCTCATAGATTGAGTATGATCCTTATGGATCCCTTTGGGTCTAGGTGTGACCCCTTTGATGAATAGAGGTTGATATATCTCTTTATGCCTTTTTATAGGCCGTGTTGTCCCTCCAGTGTAGAGGTGATCGTGGTTGATTTTGTACGAGGTTGAGGTAAGTCCGTAGGACTTACTTAGCTACCATCCCTATATTGGGTGTTTGCATGAGTGGGGTGTGCTTTATATGTTTGCTATGATAGCATGAGTTGTCGTTTTTATCGACCTATGTTCTATTGACTGCCCCACTGCGTGGCTGTGATAACCTTTCCCTTTCATCCCGCCGTGGATTCTGGGAGGTTCTCTGATGTCAGTCCAGACTGGTTTACAGGAAGGGCGCAATCCACTCCCATAGGGTACACGGATTGTGTGACCGATACTCGTACAGCTGGACATTGTACTCAGAGGCGGGGATGTATCGGTCCTCGTGTCACATACTTTCATCTATCTATATATATATATATGGTTTTTGAGTGAATGGTTATTATATAAAGATAATAAAATGGGTAAATGCGTGAAAGCATGATGATGTGTTTATCTTCCATGATTGTGTTTGTGCTTATGCATTACCTCGTATATGTATGGTTAGCTAACGGTTTCATACTGTGTTGTAGATGTTTACAGGTTAGGCGCTGCTGAGTGATCTCGCAGGGTGACAGACCGAGGACTCTCGTACATTAGGTGGTTGGTTTGGGTTTGTTGTGTTCCCCTCCTTCGTGAGGATGTTCTTTTGTACCTCCTGTGTGAGGTTGTCGTTTTATATACTCGGCTATGTTGTTGTTTACTTTGGGTTGTACAATTTATACTGTTTTATGTATTTGTTTTATATCTGTCAGTGCCATGTTGTAAGGTCCAGTGAACTTGTTGTCAGGCTAGGGTCAGGATCCATTGTGAGATCCTAGCCCAATGTGACATCCCGAGTCCCGCGGATTCGGGGTGTTACAAACTGCACCCTATATATATATATATATATATATATATATATATATATATATATATATATATATATATATATATATATATATATATATATATATATATATATATATATATATATATATATATATAGAGAGAGAGAGAGAGAGAGAGAGAGAGAGTAGTCAATATGAGAATGTGCCTTATCGTCTAATCATGAGAGGAGGCCTTATTGTTTAATATATTATTCGTAGTTATTATTAGTTTTGTTACGAAGGTGTCATATCCTTTAATGTATTATTCGTAGTTATTGTTGGTTGAAAGGATTATTCGTTGTTGTTGGTTGAATGGATTATTTGTAGTTATTATTAATTATAGTCCGCATGCGCCCCAATTTAATGTACTGCGCATGCGCGCCCCATTTTATTATAACAATAAATGACTATGCCTTCCATTACCAGGAATCGAACTTATATCTCCAAGGTAAAAGGCAGACTTTCAGCCGTTGGACTACGATGAATTTGTTTACACTTGAACAACTTTAGTCATATTAATACTGATAGCCTTGGGGCACATGCGCAACCCGCATGCGCCCCAGCGCGCAGGCGCAGTCCGCTTGCGCCTGGCTTGGCTCGGAGACGGACTGCGCCTGCGCCTGACTTGGTGCGGGGGCGGACTCCGCCTATGTTAGCGGGATGTTCGCCCCAATAACATCACTCTATTAATTATGATATCTATCATAAATCTCGACACTTAATAGTCACCATCTGACGGTCTAAGATTGTTCTCATGATACACAATAAGGCTTGTTTTCATGGGAACCGCACCCTATATATATTTATATAATAACAATGGATAAATCCATAGAGAATATAAATCGTATTATGTGGGAACAATTCCACTTGGTTCTAGTATTTTTCCTTCAACACCTAGAAAAACATACAATAACGGAGTGTTCTACACTTTGATCTCGCATATTTTATAGAACAACACAAAACTACCATAACTCTCATAGCTTTATTCATGAATATTTAAGGGAGATAGATCATTATCAATATCATAAATTAATGCAATTGGCCTCTCTAGAACCTAGAACCAAGGGATTTAGCAAGAAATACCTTCACACAAATTCAAATGTTTATTTATCAAAGGGGAATTGACCGCTCGAACGACCAGTTTAAGGTGGTCGGTCGATCAATATAACACGTCAAACCGTCTATAAAACTTTCGAATGAAAACTAAATGATTAATGATAACAAGATTTATGACTTAGGTTTAGGCACTCATTTAGATAGTTTTTCCGCTCATTCATGCATAGTTTGCACTAGTTCGTAACGATTTGCACTCAATTCATGTATTTTGTCGAGATAAACGTCTACACGGACTTTTGCATGCTTTGTAGGTATTTTTGGAGCTTTAGGAGCTTAATCGATACATTTGAGGATCGTTCCTCGAGATGACACACCTTCGGACTCATTGGGAAGCAAGCTAGGAGCTAAGGGGGACACATGGGACCTTGTTGGTGCATGCCATGCACCAAATTGAGGCTTGATGATCCAAAACAAGCTAAGACACCAAAACCACAGCCACTGGGACTTCCACGGGCGTGGAAATGGGCCGTGGTTTTCCCCAAACAGCTGTGACAGCTTTCCCACGATCTTCATGGCCGACTCTTGCAATTTGTTGAGGATATAAGGTGGTCCTGCAGGCTGTTAGAGACAGACCCCATCACTCCATTCTCTCCCACACTCTTACCTCACACATATTCTCTCATTGGAAGATTGGATCGGAGCTTTACTTGGAGGAGAAGAAAAGCTTCCATTGGAGAAGAAGAGAAGAACATACCATTCTTAGTTTTTCATAGTTTTAAGAGTGGAGATTGTTGGAAACAATTGCTAGGGTTGTAAGAAACGATTCGAACCTTTTTTTGAAGGGTTGTAAGTCCTTCTCATCATACATTCAACTTGATTTTCTTTGTTTTACTTGTTCATCTCTATTTCACTTCATTTACTTGCTATGGAAGCCATGAATGTATGCTTGTTGAGTTTGATTGTTGAAATGCATGTTATTGGCTAGATAGATGTGATTCTAGGGTAAGGAAATGATGGTTATGGCTTGGACTATGATAGGATATATTTAGATGTACCTTAGGATGATTCGTTTGCTTGAACCGAGCTACTGTTGGAAACCACGGTTCGTTCTTGCCACTCCACGGCCGTGGAAAGGGATGAACAACCCGTGATTCTGACTAACTCGTTTGATTTGATGAATCTAGTGCTAGAATGTTAGATTGTTGAAATCCTAGTGTTTTTTGAGCTAAATCTATCCTAGGGTGACCTAGTGTTAGCAACTAAGTGTTAGAAGAGACCTACCCGGTGATTCTTACTCTTAGATACCGAAGATGACGAACTCTAGGTAGTAGTGAGCCTCACAAGCCGCTATTGGACTGAGTGTGCTAGGATAGGTGTTTAGGACTTGCCTTCCCGAGACTTAACCGGTAAGGAGAGGTTAGACCCCTAGAATAACATCCGGTTTGAGTAGATATCCCTTCCTTAGGCTCCTAGAGACTTACCCGGTGATAGGACCGTAGGTGCGGGATTAGTGGATCATGAGACCTACCCGGTAATTGACCCCATTTGAGAAACATTCCTTCCCAACATACTATATTTTATCCAAGGTTGATTAGAAGCTTGAGTCCTATGCCATAACCGGAATTTCCAACCCCTAGAATCCGCTTTTCTCTCTTTGATATCATATTTCGTGTTTGTCTTGCTTGTTTGTGTTGATTTGCTAGATTGTTAGTTTGTTTTGCATTCTTATATCGTTGTGATTCTTGATTGATCACCACACAAAATCAAACCCAAAAAGATATTGAGATTTTCATTTATTTGTTTCTTTCATCTTTTCTTAGCCTAGATCGACACTACACTTAGTCACTAATCGATTCAATTTCACCTTAGTCGTTGTGTTCGACCTCGGAATACTATCCCTACTAGAAAACGTCCCGCACACTGCGGGTTCGCTAGGAGTTAGGAAAAATATAACGAGTATAAACTTAAGACTTTTGCGTGTCACGTTCTTAGCGTAACAATTAACCTAATGGTCGAATATCCCTATTTATAGGAAGGTGTCTAAACTAATAATACTCGGGTTTGCAAACATATTTGAAATTTTCCAAGTTCTATCTTATAACTAAAAGATAGAATTGTCCAAACACACTAGCTAAAAGATAAAAATGTCCAAATGGACATTCTAAAAGATAGCGTAAAATATAAAGGGTTAAAGGATAGAAAAGACCGTCCAATAACAAGATGTGTGGGACCGGTTGACCGACCTGTGGGGTCAAATCGATCGACCTCTTTAGAATGCTCCCGAAGCCATTGCTCTTGAATAATGGTCACACGCTCGTCATGTGCATTGGTGGCCGGTCAACCGGTGAGTGGTGGTCGACAGAACGACACTAGAATTTCGATCAATTCTCGATTTTCACTATCGGATCTTAATCAATTACGTCTCGACCTTGACTTCCTTTAACACAAATAGATCCTTAGTGTGTTTAGGTCATTATATCGTAAATAGCTCTGTTTTATCTCCGCAAAAGTATAAAATACCTAAAATGTCATAAACTAACTGGTAGATTTCCAAAACTCAAAACGAAAGGAAATGTGACGATAAGCAACGGTAATATGCCAAAACAAAGGTTAAGGGGTGAATAAGAGTGATGGTGACCAAAGACGCTAAAAATGGATGCTTTGAAACATCCTAAAGTTGTTGTCATGACATCTTGACTAGTTGGGATCATTATGATTGTGTTCTTGTAATGTCATCTTTCTTCGAGCATGAGGTTTTTTGGTCATCTTTAGTCATCTTTGATGTACAAATCTTGATATTAAGACTTGTAATGTCCTTACTCTAATACCATTTGTTGGATCAATTACCGTTTATAAGACTTTCCTTGCTCTAATTTAAATTATAAGACTTTCCTTACAGCTAAACCATGACCGACGAAAAAAAGTATAAATATATTATAAATGATAAATTCAAGAAGATATATTCGGAATAAGACAAAAGGAAACAATGACCAGAGAGAGATTGATAAGAAAAAATTTATTAAAATAAAATAGTACGCATGCTTGATTTCACATCATCATTCCAGAAAAGTCATTAAATGTACAAGGATTTCTCTACAACTGGAATACATGGAGCCATCAACAATTCCTTTTCATCTTTCATTGCTTCACCTTTTCTCCATCCATCTTTCTCATGTAACATATCAAGTTAAACAATGATTGGAAAACAAAAAAAAAAGGGAAACAATCAAGCTAAACCATGACCGACGAAGAAAAAATACTATAAACATATTACAAACGAGAAAGTCAAGAAGATAGATTCGGAATAAGAAAAATAATTGTATTTAAGTTTGGCTTAACATACACCGTCTATAAAGGTTATCGATGTTTTGGCAGTCTCTCTACAAACGGTATACAAGGAGCCAATCACACTTTTTCCCCCTATCGTTCATTCTTTCTCCTTTTCTTTCTCCATTTTCTCATGTAAGATATCAAGCCAAACCATTACGTAGAGAGAAAGAAAAATAGCATTAGCATGAAGGGAACATTTGCATGAACATATCAAAATAAACCATGACCGAATAAGAAAAAATGAATAAAATGATTTATAAATGAAAAAATCAAATGGAGAAATTAGGAATAAGAAAAAAAAAGTGTGAATGTTTTGCTTCACATGCCATGACCAATAGAAAAAAAAAGAAAATTTTCATGTACAGAAAATTTTCAAGAAGATACCAGACCGAATAAGAAAGAATCAATAAAATGATTATAAACGAGAAAATTCAAGTAGTGATGTTAGGCAAAAATATTACAAGAAAATAAAGATGCTTAACACATTTCATTTGAAATATGTTTATAAAGTTCAACCCTTATTCTTGTATCCTCACGATTCCACAATAATATTGTTGATGTACCTCTTGAAAATTTCTTGAGTATTTGGATTGCAACCGACGGGGTGCCTACGTATATTCCCTAAGAAGGATCAAGTCTTACTTAGTTCTATTGACTATCTTTTGAATTTGCGTGTGACCAAATTCGATGAGTTTTTTCTTTATACCGAGTTTTCTACAAATCCGTTTGAGACAAAATCAAGTCATTGTAGTTCATCTGCACAATCTTTCGTGTTTTGCCACGGCTGAACTTCTCATTCCCTTTGAATTCTTTTTGTACAACCTATCTTGTGAGTTTCTCTTCTTTTCCGTACAATAAATCATCCATCTTTCTTTTGTATTTGGTTGGGTTTCCAAAAATCATAATGCTTGTGTTGCAAGATAAATATACCAGTGATGCAACTTTTGATCGATCTGACTTCATTTCATGTTGTAGCGTGGAACCGATCCGCTTTCGATTATAGCGATGAAAACTATCCATTTCATTACGACTACGATCTACGTCCCATTTCTGTTTATTATAAAAAGAACGAATACATACAAAATGTATTAAGCATGGAAGAAGATTTATATTGTGTGAGAGTAATCATGTTGGCGATGAACGATTGAAGGTTCATTTTTACTATTGATCAATCGGTCCCCTGCTTCTTTCGGATAAGGATTTATCTTGAACTCTATCGAAATGTTGGAGCCGCCGTCGGTTTATAATGTTGGTTTACATGTTTGACACCTATGTGGACATGTGACGGCTTTTGTAATTTTGTACTTCAAAATATTGCGTTGGTTTTCTCTTTTTTTTTTTGAAATATTTGTGTTGAATAGCTCTATTTTATGTGGTTTTCAACATATGTTATTGAGGCTTGTCCAATGTAAGACCCCAAATCTCAAACTCGGAGCGCTAAGGGTTATGACATCACAATGGGTCCCGATCCTAGTCTGACAACAACTTCACCGGATCTTACAACAAGGCACAAATATAAAAAAAATAAAAACTAAATGAATAATATAAAATGACATGCTCCAATGAAAGGACTCTCAGCCGAGTATAACCGCAAAGTCATAACTAAACTACTTTGAAGCTACCCTATCCTGCAAAACATCAACAACATCGGATAAACCGTTAGCTAACAACATAAATATAAGAATGAAGACAAAAGCACAAACACACACAAAGCGGAAATGAAACATATATCATGCTTACACATAATTCATTTATGATCTTATTTAGGTCATTCACTTCTAATTCCAATTTATGCTTGTGGCACGAGAAGTCTAATTCTCTCGCCTCCATCCCCGTGTACCAACAAGAGTGGTTCAACACACCTCCCCATATACCATCATGAAATTTTTCATGTCCCTCCTCGTATACCATGTAAGGGCTAGTCGCGGAGAACCTCTCAGTCTCCCTCGTGAGTTGGGTAGATGATGCCACCGCCTGTTACACTTGGGCCAATAATACATAAGTCGTCCTAATCTGGTTATCATTAATAGACAAGTAGTAATACACACCACACATGCCATTCAACCAATATACAAATGCACCTAAGTAAGCCCATAAGACTTACCTAAATCGAGTCAAAATCTCGTTAATGCTACTACTCGATTCTACGAGCGTAAGGTCTCAAAATCCTGGTTATCAAAGGAAAACTAGATCACTATCATATCCAAACTCTTAGAAGTATCCAACTTCTAAATTTGAAGATCATCTAGGGAAGGAAAACCATCTAGCCCTATATGGATAAAAAGACATTTTTTACCCTAGGATCTAGTCGTCTGAATTTCTAAGGAGCCTCATAAATTCCTACTAGAAATCAAAGACACAATGTAAAGGAAGGGTTATAGAGTTTGAAAGGTTTCCAAACTTTTTAACTTCCTAACAATCTAATTTAAGTCATACCAAGTCTAAACCAACACGCTTCCACTAAATCCACAAAGACTATATATCTTCCTCGTATATATTCTTGATAAAAGAATAAGAACGTTTACTAGTGTAGGCTACCACAAACGTGTTAACCTAAGGAACTTCTAAAAACACTGAACTCATTTAAAGGCCCTAACTATGAAAATCCTAACTTAATCACACAAAAAATATAAAAGTCCAACCAACTAACCTCACTTAAACTATTCATAAAAGCAAATTAGCTATCATTAACATAAACCTTCTTAACCAAAAACTATACTACAAAAGCCCCAAATACTAGCTAGGACTACCGAATAACCGGTTTTGCCCACACCATATTGCCGTGTCCATACCTACAGACATCTGAGCCAATTAACAAACATCACACTCACCTCTCCTTAACACAACCAAACCTCCTACTACATTGCGTACCCTAGTCGACTAACTCCAAACGGCATGGCTACACTTCAATACTGTTAGATATTGACTTGATCAGAAGATGTAGGTCCTAATAAACCTGGTTTGTAAATCGAAGAAAATGTAGTTGTCGTGGTGCGGTATAAAGAAGACCACTGCCTTAGAAGCGATTTCGCCCTGTCCAGTGATGCAAGACAGATAATCGGCGCCGCCCCCCAAGGTTACACGACTCTTCCAAGTATCGTGCACTCAAAAAAGGAAGATTGGAATTCCTACCCATATTGCTCAGAGAGTTTTTTTTAAATTGGAGAAGCTCAAACAACTGTTCTGCAGAAGAAGACGTATTAGCGTCTATAAATCAGCAATTGAGAAGCAACTGATCCCACTTTCTCGGGGCAGTTATTCTTATCAAATCTTTCCCCAAGATTTTAATAGAATAGAAAAAGAAAAACAATTTGAAAAAGGTTTTCTTTCTCATTTATAAAAAGGATAAGTTTCAGAAGATAAATAGTATATGTTTGAGACTTATCGAGGCCCAAAATATTGTAATGCAGTAGCAAGAAGAACCACTAACCACTTTGGGAATATGTCACTTGCATTCTCCAACAATCACCCACAAATGCAAGTAATAACATTAAAAGTAGTAAAAAAACATAAAAATTTTGAGCATTGTGTAGACAAGATACTTAAGAGCTGGTGTCTTTCGATTGAACCAACCCATAGTGATATTAGGTATCTCATTTTACAAGGAAGTGAAAGTAGTCTTGAACTTCCTGTACCAAGAGTTGACCCTAACAACACATATCTTACCAACTATCTTGGTGATTCCGCAATGGTATCTACATGATACCTACATATTTGGTCTAATTATTTGCCCTGGGATGCTAAAGAGTGATCTAGAGATACAATTGAGTCGTTCACAGAGGGAGACCAATCCCTCACATTCTTGTAGGTGACTCATCAAATCTATAACACTATAGACCATCCACACTTGGATTATGAAATCATTAAGAGCAATTAAGCTCATCCTCTCTTTTCATGTTTGTAAACCCATCAAATCCATCTCAATAGGATCACTCATATTAATATTTCACTTGTCATAGGAATGAGCAATATTGTATTATCACCTTATAAATCTTTCCATAGCTTCGTTGAACACAAAGTATGTCCACCATGAATTCCTCAACACACGGGTTTCAAACCCATTCCTCTTGACGTATCAAGGACCAATTTTCGGTTTAGTCCTTTAGTTAATGGATCAGCTAAGTTCTTTTCAGACCTTACATAATCCAAACATATGACTCCATTTGTGATCAAGTCTCTTACCGACTCATATCTGATCCGAATATGCCTCTTCTTACCATTATACACATTGTTATTGGCTACACTAATGGCAGATTGTGAGTCACAATGTAGGGAAATGGATGGGGCTTTTCGCCCCCACAAAGGAAAATCAACTAATAAGCTTCTCAACCACTCGACCTCTTGCCCTGCTAGATCTAGTGCTATGAATTCAGATTCCATGGTAGACCTAGCTATGCAAGTTTGTTTTGAAGATTTCCACGAAATAGCTCCACCGCATAATCTAAAAACATATCCACTAGTAGAGTTAACCTCATCATTATCACTTACCCAGTTGGCATCACAATATCCTTCTAATGCCTAAGGAAAGCCTACAAAATGTAATCATCGGTCTATGGTGCCTCTAAGATATCTCAATAATCTATTAAGTGCACACTAATGATTATTATCAGGATTATGTGTATACCTGCTAAGTCTACTCACATCATAAGCTATGTCAGGTCGGGTATAATTCATTAAGAACATTAAACTCCCTATTATCTTAGCATATTCATTTTGGGACACTCCAATTCCAAAGTTCTTCTTCAATTTCATGCTAGAATCATATGGGGTTCTTACCGGATTAATATCATAGTAATTAAACCTCCAGAGCATCTTTTCTACATAGTGAGGTTGTGATAAAGTGAACCCATTTTCAGTTCTAGTGACCTTCACACCAAGAATCACTTATGCTTCTCCTAAGTCCTTCATTTCGAACTTGGAAGACAAAAATAATTTAGTCGAATTAATAGCATTTATATGTGATCCAAATATTAACATGTCATCCACATACAAACAAATAATCACACATTCTTTGCCAAATAATTTCGAATAAATACAAGCATCTGATCCATTTACCTTGAACCCAAAACTCAATATGGTTTTATGAAACTTTTCATACCACTAAGCCATCTGTCAACTGAGCCATCTGTTTTAAGTTTCTTCTTAAAGATCCACTTACTTCCTATGGTTTTGTTTCCTTTAGGCATATCAACTAGTTCCCAAGTGTGATTAGTCATAATAGATTCTAATTCACTATTTATAGCATCTCTCCAAAAATTAGCATCTAAAGAACTAATTGCTTCCTCAAAAGTTTTAGGATCGTCTTCGATCATATGAAGATTAATGAACGTCTCATCTAGTTTATTGACATCCTCTAGTTCTATTAAGAATGCAGTTATAAAATCAGGACCAAAGGAAGTCCCCCTTTTCTGCCGTTTACTCTTCCTAGGTTCATCAACATGTGAAGGTAATAATGAAGGCTCAGAAGAAGATGTTATATCATAAGAAGGTTCAATCGTATGTACATTTTTCTTATGTAAAGGGAAAATATGCTCAAAGAATGTAGCATCACGATATTCACACAAAGATCGATCACTCAAAATCATAAAACGGTAAGCAGGACTATTTTGTGCATATCCTATAAACACAGCATCAAAGGTCTTAGATCCAATTCCATCTACCTTAAACGAAGGTAATCCAACATTAGCCAAACACCCCCATACTTTCAAGTATTTCAAATTTGGTGGATGCCCTTTCCATAACTCATAGGGGGTTTTGTCTAGCTTCTTGTGGGGACCTTTGTTTAGAATATAACAGGCTGAAAGTACAGCTTCCCCCCACATGTTGTCAGGCAATCCAAAACTACCTAAAAAGGCATTCATCATCTCCTTTAAAGTTCTATTTTTCCTTTCTGCTATTCCATTGGATTGAGGACAGTAGGGAGCTGTAAGTTCATGTATGATCCCATTTTTCTCACAATATTCTTTTAGAGAGTTAGAGATGTATTTGCCACCTCTATCGGATCTAAGTCTTTTGATTTTCCTATCCAATTGGTTTTCTACTTCTGCTTTGTATATATAAAATAAGTTTTCAGCCTCATCCTTAAACCTGAGTAAATACAATTTTGTATACCTAGAATAATCGTCAACGAAAGTGATGCAATATCGCTTACCACCTCTACTCTCTATGCCTTTAAACACAGCTAGATCCGAATGGACTAGTTCTAACAATTCTGTTGTTCTCTCTTTTACAGAATTAAAAGATTTCTTCTTGTATTTCGATTCTGCACATATGCCACATAAAGAGTGATTGTTGCTATTTAAATTTTCAATTAAGCCCATTCGGTGTAATAGCTTAACTGATTTAACATTTAGGTGGCCTAAACGTGCATGCCATAAATCTAAGGACTCAGCAACATAAGCAAAAGAAGCATTCATTTCATTATCAATAACAGTCTGCAACACATACAACACACCAGCCCTATAGGCTTTACCAACAAATTCACCATTCTTAGATAAAAATAATTTTCCTGCTTCAATCACTTGCTTCATGCAAACAATTTCAAGCAAACCAGAAGAAATTAAATTTCGGCGAAGAGAAGGAACATAAAAGACGTTCTGCAGAGTAAGAGACTTCCCTGAGGTGAGCTGCAGTGTTACCTTTCCCTTACCCAAAACTTGTGAAACACTAGTGCCCATATAGACCTGCTCAAGCTCAGAAGATTCCTCGAACTCAAAGAACAACTCACGATCAGCACAAAAATGCTTGGTAGCACCAGTGTCTATCAACCACTCAACTTTGTTCTCAACAAGGTTGATTTTAGATATCATAGCAATCAGATTTTGGTTGTCCTCAATGACATTGGCCTGCAGTTTGGGCTGGTCAGCAGGTTTAGAAGGAGGGTTTTGGCCACCGTCAACCCTGTTGTAACACTGGTAGGCATGGTGGCCTGGTTTCCCACACACATAACAACCTTGCTTCGCTTTGTCCTGGTTCCCTGGTTTCTTGAATGGAAGACCCTTCTTGTTCGATGGCTTCTTGAACTTGTCCTTGTCCTTCTTGGGACCCGAAGACGAGTCTTATTTTTTGAACCTGTCACGATTACCAGAAAACTCAACAAGGTTAGCCTTAGTGTTGTGATCAGAAGGAGCAACCTTCGGTTTGTCCTTGAGGCGGTTCGCCTCCTCGATCTTCATGTGGCGGACATGTTCTTCCAAGCTAAGGTCGTGTTTCTTATACTTCAAGTGGCACCTGTAGCTTGACCAAGAATCAGGCAGTTTCTCGATCAGGAAGTTAGCCTGCAACACTTCACATATATTCATTCCCTCGGAGATGATGTCAGCCACCAAGTTCTTGTACTCATGTACTTGCTCCATGATTGGCTTGTTGTCAACCATCTTGAACTGCATGAACTTGCCACAAACATACTTCTTCTTTCCTTCATCATCCGTGCCATATTTCTTATCCAACAGTTCCCACATAGCCTTTGCAGACTTGTAGGAGGTGAGCAAATCAAAGATAGGGTTAGTAACATGGCTCAGCGGATGACCTCGAAACGACTTGTTGTCAGACTCATACTTCTTCATCTTATCTGCCAATTCTGCAGATGGGAGGATCTTCTATGAGCACATACTCAACTTTCAATTGCTCGAAAAAGATCATCATCTTTTGGGACCAACATTTGAAATTAGTGACGTCGAGAGGCTCCAATTTTGACAGATCCAACAGTGGCTTCATGAATGTAATAGCTAGGATTTCCGAATTCTAATTAATGTTGATTAACTTAATCGTTTATAGTAATTGACATATAACTCGCGAAGATTTCGCAAGTGATGAGTAAGAGTCCCACCGTTATGTTCCTGACGTAATTTTGGACGTTTGGGAAAATTTTTACTTTTTCCCCCGGGTAATTATTTTTACCCTCCGGTGTTATTTGGAGCATTTGGGAGATCCAATTAATAAAAATGCAGTTGAGAGAAATGATCAGGACATCGGATATGTCCTAGATATGAAATAACATGCAGAGGCAAAACGGTCAAAAGAGTCGCTATTTCGTTTCTTAACGGCTAAGAAAGACGACTTAGGAATAAACGTTTTCCGAGCCAGTTGTGTAATAATTATCCCTACAATATTCCAGATTTAATGTTCCAATCTCGAGAAGTTTGGAGAAAGAGGTTCGACCCGCCTTTGGATCGGTTAAAGAATAATTATCGACTTTACTAAAGGATAATTATCGTCTTCACTATAAATAGCGGAAAATCCTTTATTAATTCATTTCCTTTCACGTTTTCTCGTAAAAGCTCTGATTTCTCTCAACCTTCAAACTCAGATCTACTCTCCGTTTCTAATCCGATTTCAATTCCGTTTGAGTTTCTGGATTCCTCTCTTCATTCTCTTCATAACGGTACCGAGTTTCTGCATTTCCGAGTATATGGAGGGCTGGTCGAGCATATATGTCACCAGGACGGTTCTGTCGCTCAGATTCCGATGAATTTGATGCTGTCCATGCGTAGCCTGCGTCGTTGTGATTCCGAATCTTCTTTCAAATCGTCAATCGGGTTAGTAACGAATAAGTTATGAATTTATTCGTTTTTCGTACTACGATTTGGCCTAAATTGAGTTTAGGCTTGTCAAATAGGACAATTAGAAATTCCATTATGGTCGTTATATTATTCTGGTGATTATGGGTTGTTTGTTTGATGAAATCTGATGACAGGGGGTTTAGAAATTGCCTGCGGGCAAAACGTTATTCTGGCGAAATCTAATTAATTAATTAAAGGTTAATTAATTAAATTAGGATTAGAATTGAGATTGAGGAATGTTGATTAGATACTACCTTGAGATTTGAGGAATTGTGAGCTATGTTGAGATATTGAGGTTTAGTTGGTTGTGAGGCTCATAGATTGAGTATGATCCTTATGGATCCCTTTGGGTCTAGGTGTGACCCCTTTGATGAATAGAGGTTGATATATCTCTTTGTGCCTTGTTTATAGGCCGTGTTGTCCCTCCAGTGTAGAGGTGATCGTGGTTGAGTTTGTACGAGGTTGAGGTAAGTCCGTAGGACTTACTTAGCTACCATCCCTATATTGGGTGTTTGCATGAGTGGTGTGTGCTTTATATGTTTGCTATGATAGCATGAGTTGTCGTTTTTATCGACCTATGTTCTATTGACTGCCCCACTGCGTGGCTGTGATAACCTTTCCCTTTCATCCCGCCGTGGAGTCTGGGAGGTTCTCTGATGTCAGGCCAGACTGGTTTACAGGAAGGGCGCAATCCACTCCCATAGGGTACACGGATTGTGTGACCGATACTCGTACAGCTGGACATTGTACTCAGAGGCGGGGATGTATCGGTCCTCGTGTCACATACTTTCATCTATCTATATATATACGGTTTTTGAGTGAATGGTTATTATAGAAAGATAATAAGTGGGTAAATGTGTGATAGCATGCTGATGTGTTTATCTTTCATGATTGTGCTTGTGCTTATGCATTACCTCATATATGTATGGTTAGCTAACGGTTTCATACCGTGTTGTAGATGTTTACAAGTTAGGCGCTACTGGGTGATCTGGCAAGGTGACAGGCCGAGGACTCTCGTACATTAGGTGGTTGGTTTGGGTTTGTTGTGTTCCCCTCCTTCGTGAGGATGTTCTTTTGTACCTCCTGTGTGAGGTTGTCGTATTATATACTCGGCTATCTTGTTGTTTACTTTGGGTTGTACAATTTATACTGTTTTATGTATTTGTTTTATATATGTCAGTGCCATGTTGTAAGGTCCAGTGAACTTGTTGTCAGGCTAGGGTCAGGATCCATTGTGAGATCCTAGCCCAATGTGGCATCCCGAGTCCCGCGGATTTGGGGTGTTACAATGAACATCATTGACATCTGTAGATTCAAGTCTAACAAGAAAATCGCTTCTAAATTGTTAGATATTGACTTGATCAAAAAATGTAGGCCTAATAAACCTGGTTTGTAAATCGAAGAAAATGTAGTTGTCGTGGTGTGGTATAAAGAAGACCACTGCCTTAGAAGCGATTTCGCCTTGTCCAGTGGTGCAAGACAAACAATCGGCGCCGCCCCCAAGGTTCCACGACTCTTCCAAGAATCGTGCACTCAACAAAGGAAGATTGGAATTCCTACCCAGATTGCTCATAGAGTTTTTTTAAATTGGAGAAGCTTAAAAATCTGCTGTACAGAAGAAGACGTATCCGCGTCTATAAATCAGCAATTGAGAAGCGCAGTTATTCTTATCAAATCTTTCCCCAAGATTTTAATTAAACAGAAAAAGAAAAACAATTTGAAAAAGGTTTTCTTTCTCTTTTATAAAAAGGATAAGTTTCAAAAGATAACTAGTATATGTCTGAGACTTATCGAGGCCCAAAATATTATAATGCAGTAGCAAGAAGAAACACTAACCACTTTGGGAATATGTCACTAGCATTCTCCAACAATACAAGTTTAGAAATTTAAAAGAGAGACTTTCCGGTAAGACTATGGCTCGGTCGACAACGCAGGTGATGTCCCAAGGTCAATCGATGGAAAGGAGGCTCGACTCAATGCCGAAGCAGCTGCTGTAAGTCGGAATTGGCTCGTTGTGGATGTAGCAGAGATGACGGGGAGATCGGTGTCCACGTGTTGAGGTTCTCCCTGGATCTGTTGCCCGTGAGAAACAAAGAGGTCACTCTAGTTCGCAAGTACTAGAGTAGAACAATGGGAAGAGAAGTCTGGCCTTAACAGTCTTCGTCCGTGCAGAAACCTACGAAAGACCCACCCTTGATTCCGGCAGCATGCTTGGAGGAAGACATGAAGAAGGAGACTCTGCCTCCCGTTTGTGCATGACGAAGACGAAGAGGACACCCACCTTGTGCTTCCTCGATCAGCAAGAGGATATTAGTGTCGATGCCTGCGTGACGAGACTATACGGATTCTGTCGCCGCCCGTTATGAGAAGATAGGTGGAAAGATACTGATAAAAAAAGGTATGTTGCGAGAATAGGGACAAGCGGTTAACGCTTTGATTTTTGAAGGAGATCAGATATGGGTTGCCTGGTGGTTGAAAGAGAGGAAAGAGATAAACTCTGTTGGGGATTTCCATCATGTACGGCATTTTCTGAAAAATAGGTATGCCGGCCCAACTCGCATGAAAGTCTATATCAAAGGCCCACTAGATTGGCCAAAGAATGGGAGAATGTCTTGATGGGTCCGGATGGGTTGCCTGATGGACCCATCTCCTCTAATGGTTATATATATATATACATATATATATATATATATATATATATATATATATATATATATATATAGAGAGAGAGAGAGAGAGAGAGAGAGAGAGAGAGAGAGAGAGAGAGAGAGGGTGCGGTTCCCATGAGAACAGGTTTATCGTGTAATCATGAGAACAATCTTAGACCGTCAGATGGTGAGTATTAAGGGTTGAGATTTGGAGTAGATATCGTAATTAATAATAAATACGAATAATAATAATTAGGAATTCAACAATAACTACGAATAATTCACTCAACCAACAATCGTACACCGTTGGATGGTGAGTATTAATGGTTGAGATTTAGAGTAGATATCATAATTAATAATAACTACGAATAATAATAATTAGGAATCCAACAATAACTATGAATAATACATTAAAAGATATGGCACCTTCGTAACAAAACTAATAATAATTACGAATTTGTTCTCATGATTTCACGATAAGCCTGTTCTCATAGGATCTATAATATATATATATATATATATATATATATATATATATATATATATATATATATATATATATATATATATATATATATATATATATATATATATATATATATATATATATATATATATATATATATATATATATATATATATATATATATGTATATGTATGTATTTATGTCAGAACTAATCTCACATAAAATGATGATAATTATCTTAACTCTTGATAATAATTATCATGTAGAAAGATGAGGTTGGTCGAAACCCGGTTCGAATCGGAAAAAATAGGAAATAAGTTTCCGGGTAATACATCAGTTCTCTCTTAAAATAAGTTTTGTCCCGAAACTTAAATAAGGCAAGTTACCTTGTTTTAAAGCCAAAGTCTAACGACCGTACACGAGAAGGTGTTATCCCTATTAAAACTATCCGATCATTCCACATCAACTAACATATCAATATTAAAGAATCACATCATGCATAACAACCAAGCAATAAAATAACACAAAATAGTATCGAGAATTAAATTTTCGGTCCGACGGCTGCAGCTAGCTCTGTATAGAATTCAAGATAGTTTCTCCTGATATTATTTTTCGTTCCCCATGTAGCCTCGTCGGCTCCTCATGTAGACCACTGGATCCGCATCATAGTTATGTCCTTAGACCGTTAGCATCTCGTACTCCCTCTAGGACAGCTACCGGATGCTCTGCAAAATTATGATCCGGATCCACCACCAGATCCTCAAAACTGATAACATGTCTCGGGTCTGGTATATACTCCCACAAATGAGAAACGTGGAAGACTAGGTGAGCACCTTCCAGTCTCGGTGGTAAATCTAGTCGGTATTCAACCTCTCCGACTCGCTCCAAGATCTCAAAAGGCCCGACATATCGGGTACTCAACTTCCCTTTAATTTTGAAACTTCAGACGCCTCGCATCGGGGATACTCTCAACTAGACCTGAGCAGCCACTCTGAACTCTAAAGGTCGGTGCCTCTTGTCGGCGTAGGAATTTTGACGACTTTGTGCTGCCAACATACACTCTATGATCAGAGCTACTCGGGCGATGTCGTCTTGAATTTTCTAAGGAGCTACTTCACATGCGCTCCTCGGCTTATCCCAACAAAGAGGCGTACGACATCTCCGTCCGTACAACGCCTCATAAGGAGCCATCCCAATCGATGCATGTCAGCTGTTATTATACGGAAACTCCAGCAGAGAAAGGTTGTCTAGCCACACTTGTTCCCAATCATACATACAAGCTTTCAACATGTCCTCTAAGATTTGGATGGTCCTCTCAGACTGACCGTCCGTTTGAGGGTGGTATTGATGCGGGGTTGAAACCGCGATTGCCTGATCTAGATTGAATGTCCATGAACAACCTTAAAGAAGGAATCCCGATCACGAATCTCGGTCGAGATTCTAGTTTGGCCGATATTTATGTAATTTCGAACCAAGAATGTGAGTTTGATGGTTTGATAATGGAAAGCTAATAAGATGATGATATGGGATGAGATTAATGGGAAATATAGGAAGATACGAACCAAGATATTCCCTCAAAGAACATTGACCAATTATGTGTCAAAACCCCTTAACGAAGAGCTTACCTTAACCCTCACTTATGTAACCTTACACAAGCTTTCTAAGTAAGACAAGCACAAGGAAGGACTAGAATTGACCAGAAGCACCGACCTTTAAGAAGATTAACACACACAAGCACAATCTAACAAGGACTCACAACAATTCAATCAAAGGCTCTCTCTTTTGATTGAATAGATGAATATAACACTAACTTCGTGAGCGCAACAGCGAGTTCACACAATATAGTGGAAATACTAATCAAACTCAATCTACCTAATAATCTTCCCCTCCAAGGCTATTTATAGGGAGGATTCTAAGAAAGATAAAATCTACAACTAAAAGATAATCCTAAAATATAGGATCAACAAATACCTTTAAGAAAGTTTAAGAGTTTAAAGGTATTTATATAACAGAATTATCTATAACTAATAAGATCACGGATGGATCTTATAACTCTCGACAAGAGACAAATCTCGGGCAATATTTATGAAAATCTTGGGCGAGAGTTTGGTCCTCAATGTAACACCCCAAGTTCTGGGAACTTGAAGCGCTACGGGCTAGGACCACACAATGGGTCCCGACTGATGTATACGATTTATGACACTAGTTTAGGCATTCATTTAGATAGTTTTTCACGGTTTTCAGGCATGGTTTGGCATTAGTTCATGACGTTTGCGCTTAGTTCATGCATATTGTCCAGATAGACGTCTACACGGACTTTTGTCGGTTTTTTTTTAGGTATTTTGGGGAGCTTTTGGACTCAATCGACACATTCGAGGATCATTCCTCGTGATGGTACATTTCCGGACTCGTTAAGGAGCAAGCTAGGAGCAAAGGAGAACACATAGGACCTAGTTGGTGCATGCCTTGCACCAACTCATGGCTAAATGATCCAAGGAGAGTTTCTGGAGCAAAACCACGGCCAGAGACCAAAACCACGCCCGTGGAATCTGCCCGTGGTTTCCGTCAGGATCACGTTGACACGTGTCCCACGATCTCTTTGGATGACTCTTGCTCTTGGTGGGTATTTAAATGATCTTGTAGGCTGTAATTGGGAATGCTCTTCCTCCTATTTTACCTATCTTCTTCCCCAAAACATTTCACCATTGTTGCCTCTCTTCCAAGCACCCATTGTGGGTGTTCTTGGAAGATATTAGTGTAGATTTTCGTTTTAGAGTGAGATTAGAGTGGTTTTGAGTGAGGTTTCCATTGTTGACAACTTGGAACAGCTCTTGGAGCCTTTGTAAGATTTGGTAACTTCTATTCTATGCTTTTAATGTCTTTTCTTTGGATTGTTCTTCATCATCTAACCATGACTTGCAAGCATGCTTTATTTGTGAAGTTTGATCTTGAAATGTATGCTGTTGGATGAATAGATGTGATTCTAGGGTGAAGGAATGATGTTTATACTTTAGACTATGATTGTATGGACTTCCATGTTAGCTTAGGATCGATTTGTGTTCGAAATCCCAACTCAGAACCAAACCACGGCATGTTCTTCATGCTTCCACGGCCGTGGTCTTGCATGATCCACCCGTGTTTTGCTATGTTGTTCTTGAATTGATGAATCTGGATGTTTGGATGTAGATGTGTTGAAATCCTAGTGTTTGTTGAGCCTAACCTAACTTAGGGTGACCTATTATTAGCAACCTAATTGAGGAATGAGACTTACCCGGTAATTTCCCCTCTTAGATACCTAAGATGATGAACTGTAGGTAGTAGTGAGCCAAAAAAGCCGCTATTGGATTGAGTGTGCTAGGATCGTTGCCTAAGACTTACCTTTTCCGAGACTTACCCGGTAAGGAGGGGTTTGACCCTTAGGTAGTGGCCGGTTTGTGTAGAATTCCCGTCCTTAGGTTCCTTAAGACTTACCCGGTAATAGGACCTTAGGTGCGAGACTAGTGGATTCATGAGACTTACCCGGTAATTGCTCCCATTAGAGAAACACCCAACTCCGAACAACCACAATCTTCCTTAGACCTTTAGAAGCATGAGTCCATAGTCATAATCAGAATTCTGAATCTCTAGAATCCGTTTCTTATCTCTCATCTTTGTGTGTGTGTTTGCTTGTTTGTTTGTGTTGACATATTTGTGATCCTTGTTTGATCACCAAAAACCAACCAAAGGCATTGTGCTTTGCACTTTCTTTATTCCTTATCTCATCTTAGTTTAGATTTACACTATCTTTGATCATTGAATGACTTGATTTCACTTCAGTCCTTGTGTTCGACCTCGGAATATCTTCCTTTCTACAAAACGATCCATACACTGCGGGTTTCTCTAGGTAGTTAGGATTTTAGTTCGAGTTTATAAATGTAAAGCTTTTTGTGCTACTTAGTTAGTGTAACAAGTTTTTGGCGCCGTTGCCGGGGACTAAGTTATGACTTTGATTTTTGATTGTTTATAGTGTTTATCTTTCTTGTTACTTTTAATCTTTGGTTGTTTTTGTCTTTGCCTTTTTCATATTTGCCATGGACGGATTGTACTTCCAAGACGACCTTGACAACATGGAGTATGAGGGATGGATGACAAGCCAGGATCTAGGACCTCTCCATGATGAGTTTGAGTATTGGGAGGAGTTTAATGCATATCATGAGCCCCATGAACAAGCTCACATGACTATATTACCTCATGAGGAACCTCACCATCAACTTCATGAAGATTGATTGGAATCAATGCTAGAAGAAATCTTGAGGAAGATGGATGATCTAGAGAGTAACCTTTCCTCCACTTCGAGTTCCCACATGGTGTTTGAAGCGGAAGTACTTCAACAAGAAGAGGTTCACCATGAGGAGATCCAAGAATTGCCCGAATCAACCATGGTCATTAAGGAACTTCAAAAAGAGTTGGATGAAGCTTGGGAGCAAGTGAGGCTAAGGGATTTGGCCCTGAAGGATGAAAGAAGATTGAATATCGAGAGAGAAGAACAAATGAGGAGGGAGATTGAGGAGATTAGGAATGCTCTTATGCTAAGAGATCCTACCCTCTTTCAAGGTTTACCTCTACCTACTTCACATTTGGAGGAGTGCAATGAAGTGCTCTCACCCCTGGACATCCTTGCCATCAACCCCGGAACCACACTTGAAGAACTCATGAGGAATGAAGAAACAGAGACTTCCACTGCCCATCTGGCACTTCCACGCCCAGGGATTTGACCGTGGAAAGCTCTGATGAAGAGAATCCTAAGCTAACTTCAACTCCTTCCAATTCTTCCTTGCTTTCCCGGAGTACATACGAAGATTGGAGTCCCTTTCCTAAGGAATCTCCCCTATTGAATGATGGAGGCAAGCATGATGGATCCATGATGGTTATGAAGCACTTCAATGAAGGATTCTTTCCAAGAATCGGCATTCTTCGGATCATAGAGGATGAGGATGACAAGCGTTTCACCGGTGTGACCGCGGAGTATAAATTGCCTAAGTATGGGGTGACACCTATGGTTGAAACTCCATACTATCATCAAGGAAGCGGTGAAGAAGGATTCTACTACTCACCGGTGAAGAGAGAACTTAAAGCTTATTTGGGCATCAAGTGGCCCTTGCTTGTCATCATGGATTCCGGTAAAAGATGGTTGCTTGGACTCCTCAAGCAAACCATGGTATTCGAGGTGGATTGACATATCCACGGAGTTTGGTCAAGCTAATGACCTAAAAGAAGCGCTTAATTGGAGGCAACCCATTGGTACAACTCTTTCCCTTTTCTCTTTTGTTTTTGTTTTTGCTTTTGTTTTGGTTTTTGTGTGTTTTTGTGTTTTGTGTTTGTG
Source organism: Fagopyrum esculentum (assembly GCA_033239045.1). Taxonomy (NCBI): domain Eukaryota; kingdom Viridiplantae; phylum Streptophyta; class Magnoliopsida; order Caryophyllales; family Polygonaceae; genus Fagopyrum; species Fagopyrum esculentum. Next base: position 118,744,964 of record BSUD01000004.1, read on the forward strand.
TGGTAGATTCTAGTTAATAAGGAAGCCTTGCAAGGCAAGTTGATGATGATGATCCCGTTTTCAACCATGGGTGGAGCAGACGTGAGACTTGGACGGCTTGAGGTGTCTTTGTTGGATGGAAGAGCTCCCATCTCGCATACATCTTGGCGCGGGTCTCGACGCCAAAATGACTATGAAGAGCTCTCTACCATGCTTGATCGATCATCCATCACCACCACTCCACACGAGTTAACCCAAATACCGAAGACACTACATTTTTACATTGTGAGGACTTCTTTCACTCTTCTTTACTTGATTTGCACATTGGGACAATGTGTTTTTAAGTATGGGGTGGGGTTTTCATGATTCTTAGCATGGCATGATCGTATCTAGGATAGTTTCGTTTTATTGTCACACATTTCTTATTATGTTTTAGCATTGTACATATACATTTCAAAAATTCAGAAAATCGAAAAGTTTAAAATTTTGTGCTTCCTAGTTTTGATATGACCCTATTGATGAGATTATTTTGTGAATTGGCTATGGATGGCCTTGTGTGTTGAATGGATTTATGCATATGTGGACTTGAAATACTTCTCTTGAATCATATGTATGAATTGTGATTATGATGCTTGTCTTGATTGAATTGAGAATTGATGGTCAAAATTACATGCTAGTTCTTGCACATCATTTAGGAGTGATTAAGGCAATTCATCTTTCTCTACTTCTGATCTTGATCATGTTGTTTGAGCACCTCAATTGATATAAAATTTGACCTCTTTTGACTCATCCGGGAATAGGAGCATGCTAGTGTGTTGAGTGTGTGAAAAGCAAGTATGGGGTGGTGAAGTTGGTATGTGAATGTTGTGAATGTTGTGAATGAAGTTGTTGAAAATGTGTTGTCAAAAGTGTAGAAAAAATATAGGTTTAGGGACTTTGGTTTTGATGACGAGTAAGTCGGCACCATTCACATAATCGGGTGTGTGTGCCTTGCCAAAGTCGGATAAACTGAATGTCCTAACGAGCCTTGGTATGTGTGCCCGGTGTGAGGAACCTCGGAGAAATCCCGAGGTCCGCTAATCACCAAGGTTTCGGCTTTTGTATACCAATGCCATTGTCTCAAAAATAAGTGAAAGAAAAAGAAAATGAAAAAGAAAAGAAAAGAAAGAAAAGAAAGAGAAAAATACACTTTGCTGGATGAAGTATAAATTTGAAGTTGTGGTTGTTTAGTTCCTTTCCCGGATTTGCACCACATGGCCTTAGAAAATTCCCACCTTATCATCATGTTTCTTGGCCTCTTCCTTTTCTAAGTCCTTAAGACCTATTTGCTTATGTGTATGACTTAGTGATCTAGATTGGATATTCTCATGATCATCTTGACTTCATCATTTTTACCTTTCATGCATGCTTTCGAGTCAAGTATGATCGTCTTTCCGTGCCTTCATTCATTTAGTACATGATTGCTTGTCCATTGCCATGAAACATCACTACGAAGGTGATCCATCTTTAGAAGCACAATTCCAAATATATTTTTCTATTTTTCTGCATTCATAAATCATGCCATCTCATAGCCTATAGTTGGACCTTGCTCGGGGACGAGCAAGTTCTAAGTATGGGGTTTTTTGATGAAACGATTTATGACACTAGTTTAGGCATTCATTTAGATAGTTTTTCCCGGTTTTCATGCATGGTTTGGCATTAGTTCATGACGTTTGCGCTTAATTCATGCATATTGTCGAGATAGACGTCTACACGAACTTTTGTCGGTTTTGTAGGTATTTTGGGGAGCTTTTGGACTCAATCGACACATTTGAGGATCATTCCTCGTGATGGCACATTTCCGGACTCGTTAAGGAGCAAGATAGGAGCAAAGGAGAACACATAGGACCTAGTTGGTGCATGCCTTGCACCAACTCATGACTAAATGATCCAAGGAGAGTTTTTGGAGCAAAACCACGGCCAAAGACCAGAACCACGCCCGTGGAATCTACCCGTGGTTTCTGTCTGGACCACGTTGACACGTGTCCCACGATCTCTTTGGATGACTCTTGCTCTTGGTGGGTATTTAAATGATCTTGTAGGTTGTAATTGGGAATGCTCTTCCTCCTTTTTGACCTATCTTCTTCCCCAAAACATTTCACCATTGTTGCCTCTCTTCCAAGCACCCATTGTGGGTGTTCTTGGAAGAGATTAGTGTAGATTTTCGTTTTAGAGTGAGATTATAGTGGTTTTGAGTGAGGTTTCCATTGTTGACAACTTGGAACAGCTCTTGGAGCCTTTGTAAGATTTGGTAACTTCTATTCTATGCTTTTAATGTCTTTTCTTTGGATTGTTCTTCATCATCTAACCATGACTTGCAAGCATGCTTTATTTGTAAAGTTTGATCTTGAAATGTATGTTGTTGGCTCAATAGATGTGATTCTAGGGTGAAGGAATGATGTTTATGCTTTAGACTATGATTGTATGGACTTCCATGTTAGCTTAGGATCGATTTGTGTTCGAAATCCCAACTCAGAACCAAACCACGGCCTGTTCTTCATGCTTCCACGGCCGTGGTCTTGCATGATCCACCCGTGTTTTACTCTGTTGTTCTTGACTTGATGAATCTGGATGTTTGGATATAGAGGTGTTGAAATCCTAGTGTTTGTTGAGCCTAACCTAAATTAGGGTGACCTATTGTTAGCAACCTAATTAGGAATGAGACTTACCCGGTAATTTCCCCTCTTAGATACCTAAGATGATGAACTCTAGGTAGTAGTGATCCAAAAAAGCCGCTATTGGATTGAGTGTGCTAGGATCGTTGCCTAAGACTTACCTTTTGATAACATGAATTATAGTCTATATTTTGGGGTTTGTTTGGACGTTTTATCTTCAATAATCTACATGTTTGTATGTATAATATGTGATTATATTACCATTTCATCTACCTTTGCGGGAATCGAGGTCTACACCTAGTTTTGTTGTAATCGTAGGTAAAATGGCACGTTTTGCATCAAAAAGGAGCAAAAGGAGCTATGGAGTCATTGGAGCTACATTCAGGAACATAAGGAACCATCCAGGAAGCATAGCCATGGATTAAAGATTCACTTTGTACCAGATTTGAGAGATTTCACTTTCAGTTATGACTCACCTCGGTTGACCACAGATTCACCTCGACCGAGGTGATCCAGAGAAGTCGACTCGACCGAGGCGAACACTTGGGACGCGGCGAAGATATTTTATTCTTGGCTGAGATCCTTTATTTTTGGAAAGAGATCTTATATTTTTGGGCTTGGCTCTTGGAAGGAAGAAGATATGCTAGATGATATATTTTACCTATTTTTATGGGAAGAGATCTTTCTAAGATATCTTATCTTTGGAGAGTAATTTTCCTATAAAAAGGGTCGGATTTCCCACAAATCCGACATCCGCTATCACCTTGCTTACACCTACTGCACCGCTGCAGCCATATTCCAGTTGGGAGATTTGAAGAACCTTTTTGAAGGTTGAAGAAGGAAGTTTGTAGCTTTTATAGCTTTTGAAGGGTTTTTGTAAGATTATCTTAGATTCCCTTCTTTATCATTGTCTTGTTGGATTTCTATCCAAGGAACGCTTTGTTGTGATATTTGATTCAGTTATTGAAGTCTTTTCATTAAATTCTTCTTATTCAAATATTCACTTTCTTCCCATATATTTGATTAATACTTTCATGATGATGAGTGGTTAATCTCTTTGTGTGATTCTAGGGTGATTGGCTGAAGGTTGTGGGAAAAACAATGATAGAATAATCCTAATCACAGTAGGACCTTGAAAGTTCGAGTCTTTTACCTTAACCCTAAGCATCTCGCTCAGTCGATGAACATCTCGGCCGGGGTGGAATTCTTCTGACCGAGGTGACTTATCTGATCCGAAACTGAGAGTTAAGTGTTAGAGTTTGCCAAATCCTATTCTTATTACACCTTTCCTGGTTCAATGCAAGCCTAGGATGAAACTTACCCGGTAATTCCTTAGTTTGTTTACCTAAGATCATAAGTGTAGCTAATAAAGGTTTATCCTTTATTGGGGTTTGAGTGTGCTTTCATCCCATCTTTGTGAGTTAGCCTGAGACTTACCCGGTAAAGGTTGATTCTATTCCCTTAGGTGGTGTGTTAGTTTGAGGATATGGTTCTTTATCTTAATTCCTTGAGACTTACCCGGTAATAGGAGTTACGGTTTTGGATTAGTGAATAGTGAGACTTACCCGGTGATCTATTCCACTTTAGTAACACCTTCCCCATGCAAAAACCTCAGCTTTGTCCGCTTATCTTGAGATCTTGAGTTGGAACAACAACTAGATGTTTTAATCCCTAGAATTGCATATTTCCTTTATTGACTTTTATCATCTTTGATTGTTTTAATTACTTGTGGTTAGTAATTGCTAAAGCTTACCGTAATTGGACTTTGTTTCACTAAGTCCTTGTGATCGACCGCTGGAATTCCTTGCTTTTTACTACGATTGACCCGTACACTTTGGGTTCGCAACCTTGTTTTAAGCTTACGTCTAGGGTTATAAATTTAAAGCTTGCACACACCGTTTGGAGCGAACAAGTTTTTGGCGCCATTGCCGGGGACTTGGTCTATACCGAGCCGGTTATGGTTTGCTTTTGGGGCACTTACCCCCGTGTCTACTAACCACTCTACTTGAGTGACTTTTGCAGGTTCTTTCTTAGGTTTATGCGAAGAACCCGCACTGGGAAGGAAATCGTTCCTTACGATCCCGAACCAGAAAAGACATACAAACGACGCTTAAGAGAAGCGAAGATGGCCAACCAAGACAATCGCGATCTTGAGGCCGAGTTGAAAGAGGCGCTAGAGCAGCTACACCTCAGCAGGGAAGAACTAAGGCAAGAGAAAGAGGAAACTCGCACCAGGACTGAAGCGATCGAAGCAGATATGGCAGCCTTACGAGACCAATATCTACTTCGACCGAGGGAAGACCCAGTTCCCGATGCTGGACCGATGCGAGTCCCAGTTGCTGACCCTCAACCGAGGCAGGTTCCAGTACCTAACGCCCCGGCCGAGGTACTTCCACCTCGGATGCCAGTCCGAGGTGTTCTTCTTGCAGGAATCCCACAAACCCTAGGTCAAAGGATGGACCCCAATCAACAACTGAGGCGTCCAGGAGTTAACCTAGGAGATCCAGTGGACCATGACTACGAACTTCGACCGCAAGTTTTATCCATGATTCGCCAATGCCAGTTCGGAGGGCTAGAGAAGGAATCCCCACATCAACATCTTCAAAACTACGAGATCTTGATGGAGACCTTGAGACCCTCAAGGATTGAAAATAACAACTACAAGCTAAGACCTTTTTACTTTTCTTTAAAAGATAGAGCTCTTACTTGGTATCAATCTCTTCCTCCAGAAAAAATTAGCACTTGGGAGGAGATGACTACGGAATTCTTGACCAAATTCTTTCCCCCCTCTAAGACCGTTGAAATGAGAGGGAAGATCAATGCTTTCATTATAAAGGACAAGGAGAGCTTGTCCAAGTCATGGGAGAGGTTCAAGGACATTCTTTTGGATTGCCCACATCATGGGATTCCAAAGATAGAGTTGTTGGAGATATACTTCAAAGGACTGGACGGAAGCACCCAGTTCAACCTCCAACTACTCTCCGCCGGTACCTTTATGGACATGACGATTGACGAAGCTTGGGACTTTATCGAGAAGCAAGCTTTGCATATGGAGAAGTACACCCATCAAGGAGCTGAAGGAGGAGTTAAAAGAGTTAACCTCTAAGAAACTCAGCCAAACAACAACCAACTCACGTCTTTGAAGAACGACGTGAAGCAATTGAAGGAACTCTTAGTTGCTCAAACCAAGAAGGAAGATCAAGGACAAAGAAACAACAACAATGGATACCGTAACAACAAAAACGGATCCCGGAACAACAATTACAACAACAACAATAGAGGATCCAATAGCAACAATTGGAGGGCAAACAACCAAAATTCTGGTAACAATCATTCTAACTCCAATTCTAACGATTCCTCTAATTCTTTCCTCTCTTCCCCTTCTTCTTCTTCTACTCCATTAAAGAGCCAGGGGCAAGGATCAAGTTCGTCTCGGCCGGAAAAGAAAGACGCAGTGCTGGAGGCTATCTTGATCAAGCTTAGCGCTATGGAGACTTCTATGACTTCATTTTCGAAGGCCCAAAAGGCCTTTGAACAACAACTTGCAAGTAGGGCGAATGAAGCGCCAAGAGATCCAGGGAAGCTTCCAGCAAGGACGGAAAGCAACCCTAAGGGTCAGATCATGGCCATAACTACGAGGAGTGGACTGAAAACTGCAGATCCAGTGCCTCGGTCGGTGCCAGTACCGACGAAGACCACCTCGGTCCAGGTGAAGTCGAAGAACACTTCGGCCGAGATGCCAACCGAGGTGGAGCCACAGAAAGCGGAGGGGAAAACTGAAGCTTATGTTCCACCTCTGCATACAAACCACAACTTCCATTCCCCCAGTCAAGGGCCAAAGCACATCTAGACAAGCACTTTGGTAAGTTCCTTGACTTGATGAATAAACTGCACATTAACATTCCTTTCCTTGATGCTATTCTAGGAATGCCCGCCTATGGGAACTTCTTGAAGGAGATCCTATCAAGGAAGAGGAAACTGGAAGATTTTGGTGAAGTAAGTATGACATCAAAATCCTCGGAACTTATTCAAATCATGAAGAAGAAGATGCCACCTAAATTAAAAGATCCCGGCTCATTTTGCATTCCCATTCAAGTTGGGGATGTCACTTATGAAGCCCTATGTGATCTAGGAGCCAGCGTGAGCAACATTCCGCTGGAGCTATGTGTGAAGATCGGACTTGGAGAGCCCAAGCCGGTAAAGATTCGACTATACATGGCGGATCGCTCCATCACCCATCCCGTGGGAATTTTGGAGGACGTTCCGGTCAAGTTAGGTAACTTCTATTTACCAATAGATTTTATTGTACTTGACATTCCCGCAGATTATCCTTTTCCTATTATTCTCGGGAGGCCATTTCTAGCAACTTCGGGTTGCAACATGGATTGCAAGAACGCCAAGTTGAAATTCAACATTGGTGGAGACGAAGTGGAGTTCGCACTACTTGCAGCCATGAACGGGGAGCAGCTAAGCGATGATATCTTCAACATCTACGATGAAGAAGAATCAAGAGAATTGGTGAGCTCTATCCTTGTTAACGATCCACTCGAAAGAGTTATTAGTTTAAGTTTAATGGAGGAGGGTATAGATGCTTCTTGTGATGCAGATATACGGAGCTTAAAAGCACTGGAAGAAGATCCAGGAGCTAAAACTAAGAAGCTAATCCAGGAGACGAAGATCTCCAGTTTCGGTTCCAGCTGCAGTACCTCTACCGAGGCACTTTTTGGACTGAGCGAGGCGACCGAAGAACATCTCGGTCAACGCCTTTGCGCCTCGACCGAGGTCGAAGGCGAGAAGATGTCAACTGAGACTGCTGAAAATAACAAACTTCTTACTCCTTTCTCTGACATTCATCCTCAGTTGGTGGAACATTCTATCCACCAACTTTTTGATAATAAAGGACCTTGGTATGCTGATATTGTGAATTATCTTGTTTTCCAGGAAGTACCGCCCGGATTGACGTACTCTCAAAAGAAGAGATTCTTCAAGGTAGTATGTTACTACTGGGATGAACCGCTGCTATTCAAGCGCGGGCCGGATGGGATACTTCGAAGATGCATTCCGGAAGATGAAGTTAATAGCGTCATACGGCATTGTCATTCACTTCCTTGTGAAGGACATGCTAGCAACGATAAAACATGCGCTAAGGTATTACGTTCCGGTTTCTTTTGGCCTACATTATTTAAGGATGTGCAATCGTATGTTGTCTCTTGTGATGCATGCCAAAGAACAGGAAATTTATCAAGGAGGAACGAAATGCCACTTAATAACATTCAAGAGGTGGAAATCTTTGATGTATGGGGGATAGACTTCATGGGACCTTTCCCATCCTCCGGAGGAAACCTCTATATTCTTCTTGCAGTTGATTACGTCTCTAGATGGGTTGAAGCCATTGCTTCTCCCACTAATGACGCCAAGGTGGTTGTGAAGTTCTTAAACAAAACTATCTTTCCACGTATTGGAACTCCACGCATCATCATCAGCGATGGAGGAACGCATTTCATCAACCGGAAGTTCAAAGCACTTATATCGAAGTATGGGGTAACCCACAAGGTAGCAACCCCTTATCACCCTCAAACTAGTGGACAGGTCGAGATCTCGAATAGAGAAATCAAAGCAATTTTGGAGAAGACCATTTCTAGGACAAGGAAGGATTGGTCCATGAAATTGGATGACGCTCTTTGGTCCTACAGGATCGCATTTTAGACTCCCATAGGTACCACCCCTTATAATTTGGTATATGGGAAGTCTTGTCATTTGCCCGTTGAGCTAGAACACAAAGCATATTGGGCGATCAAATGGTTGAACTTCGATATTAAGGAAGCCGGCGAGAAGCGGCTATTGGATACCAATGAGCTGGAGGAGCTGCGTTTGAACGCTTATGAGAATGCCAAGATTTATAAGGAAAGGACGAAGAGATGGCATGACAAGCGTATCATCCCTAAGGAGCTTAACGAAGGAGACTTAGTTCTACTCTTCAACTCCCGCCTCCGCCTCTTTCCAGGTAAGTTGAAATCTAGATGGACCGGACCTTATGTTGTGAAACATGTTTTTCCTCATGGTGCAGTTGAGATATGGGGCGAAACGAGCGGGAGCTTCAAGGTCAATGGTCATAGACTTAAGAAATACCAACCGGAAGTTCCGGTTGAGGAGGTTGCAACACTATACCTCGGTTGAGAGATGCACTATGGTCCAACTAGCGACCTTAAACCAAGCGTTTCTTGGGAGGTAACCCAAGGTATTGCTTTCTTTTCCCTTTTTCTAGTCTAGCTTAGATAGTTTTGCTTTTGCTTTGCTTTGTTTTGTTTTTGGCGTCCTAGACAGATAACAGGTGACATCTAAGGAAGGAGTACAAACTAGGAGCATAACTGAAAGGACAAAAGATCGAGAATTTGAGAAGAAGTTTGATTGAGGCACATCTCGGTTGCTGACAAAGCACCTCGACCGAGATGATTCTTGAGCAACCGAGGCGACTAGGGTTTCTGAAGAACCACCTCGGTCCGTAC
>BSUD01000004.1:118754557-118831037 GCA_033239045.1 Fagopyrum esculentum
GGTCAATGGTCATAGACTTAAGAAATACCAACCGGAAGTTCCGGTTGAGGAGGTTGCAACACTATACCTCGGTTGAGAGATGCACTATGGTCCAACTAGCGACCTTAAACCAAGCGTTTCTTGGGAGGTAACCCAAGGTATTGCTTTCTTTTCCCTTTTTCTAGTCTAGCTTAGATAGTTTTGCTTTTGCTTTGCTTTGTTTTGTTTTTGGCGTCCTAGACAGATAACAGGTGACATCTAAGGAAGGAGTACAAACTAGGAGCATAACTGAAAGGACAAAAGATCGAGAATTTGAGAAGAAGTTTGATTGAGGCACATCTCGGTTGCTGACAAAGCACCTCGACCGAGATGATTCTTGAGCAACCGAGGCGACTAGGGTTTCTGAAGAACCACCTCGGTCCGTACCACCTCGGTCCAGTCGAGACCACCTCGACCGAGGTGACAGCAGTTCCAGAAAGGGTATAAAAAGGGGAAAAAATTCTTTTTCTTCTCTTTACCTACCCCCTCGACCGCGACGCTCCATTTCACCTCGCCCTTCGATTCTTGCTCGTTTTCGACGATTTTCGCTTCCAAAATGCGATTAAAGCGTGGAGGATCAAGCTGCAAGTGCGAATCTGCAAAGAAATCGAACCAAAACGGCCGAACGAGGTAAAAGTGAACAAAACCCTAACCTCGCTGCTTTTGCTTCGATTTGGGCTTGGATTGCCCTGCATTTGCTGAGAAATAAGTTAAGTACCCCATAGGAACCAGTTATAGTGATTTTGGGGGAAAAGAACTGGACTTTTTAGGAAATTAGATCGCGCAGTTCTTCGCCTCGGTCCAGACGTGTTGTGCCTCGGCCGAGGTGTTCTTCAGTTTGTCAGACCGACCGAGGTGACCTGACATAAAGAGTTTTGAAAATGAGTTCTGACAGACGGCTTGCCATTAGGGATAGATCCTCCTCTTCCCCTTCCTCTTCTTCTTCCAGACCTTATCGACCGGTGATCCATGAGCGACACTGGTTCGATTACGACCGTATTGCAGCCCGTCCAGTGATAGCACCTCGCTTCATGGACGTGTCAGCCGTTGACTGTCTCCATGTGGATGGAGACCTTAGATGGATGATATCGACGGTAGAACTGGATCAGTTTACTGAGATCCGCGCACCTGCCTATCTGGATCCCACCCTAAAGTTTGTTAGCTCCTTCACCTACCTCCCCACAGAGCGTTCTGTGAAGTACCGGTTGATGAACCGGAACTTCTTAGTGCCATTAGAGTATTGGAGGGACATTTTTGGTTTTCCAGCCCCGACCGCTGTTGATTTCCCTTCCCGGACTGTAGCTAGGGAGTTTTGGGGACAGATTTCTCACGTGGTTGAGCACGCAGACAGGTGGCGTCCTGGAGACTCCAGGGAGAAGGTTATTTTTCACCTAGCTTTTAGGTTAGCCCACCGCATTTTCAGCGAGACACTTCTGGCGCGTACTGAGACGCCCCAAAAGGTCCGACAGGGGGAGCTTTTTAGCCTATACTGCATGGTGACTGGAGGGATCCCCGACTTTGGCTTGATGTTGGCAGAGGACCTGCACAAGATCAAGGCCAAGGTGAAGGGGGACATCTGCTGCGGAGGACTTGTGTTCGCTCCAAACGGTGTGTGCAAGCTTTAAATTTATAACCCTAGACTTAAGCTTAAAACAAGGATGCGAACCCGCAGTGTACGGGTCAATCGTAGTAAAAGAAAGGAATTCCAGGGGTCGATCACAGGGACTTAGTGAAACAAAGTCCAGTTACGGTATGCTTATGCAAATACTAACCACAAGGGGCAATTAACACAATCAAAGATGAATAAGAAGTCAAATAAAGCAAACATGCAATTCTAGAGATTAAAGCATCTAGTCGTGGTTCCAACTTAAGATCTAAAGATAAGCGGACAAAGCTGAGGTTTTTGCATGGGGAAGGTGTTACTAAAGTGGAATAGATCACCGGGTAAGTCTCACTACTCACTAATCCTAAACCGTAACTCCTATTACCGGGTAAGTCTCAAGGAATCAAGATAAAGAACTATAACCTCAAACTATCACACCATCTAAGGGAATAGAATCAACCTTTACCGGGTAAGTCTCAGGCTAACTCGCAAAGATGGGATGGAAGCACACTCAACCCCAATAAAGGATAAACCTTTATTACCTACACTTATGATCGTTGGTACACAAACTAAGGAATTACCGGGTAAGTCTCATCCTAAGCTTGCATTGAACCAGGAAAGGTGTAATAAGAATAGGATTTGGCAAACTCTAACACTTAACTCTCAGTTCAGGATCAGATAAGTCACCTCGGTAAGCCAACTTCCACCCCGGCCGAGATGTTCATCGACTGAACGAGATGCTTAGGGTTAAGGTTAAAGACTCGAACTTTCAGGGTCCTACTTGAATCTAAGATTATTCTATCATTGTTTTTCCCACAACCTTCAGCCAATCACCCTAGAATCACACAAGGAAATTAGCCACTCATCATCATTATGAAAGTATTAATCAAATATATGGAAAGAAGGTGAATATTTGAACAAGAAGAATTTAATGAAAAGACTTCAATAACTGAATCAAATATCACAACAAAAAGCGTTCCTTGGATATCAATCCCACAAGACAAGACAACAAGGAAGGGAATCAAAGACAATCTTACAAAACCCTTCAAAAAGCTATAAAAGCTATGATCTTCAATCTTTCTTCAACCTTCAAAAAGGTTCTTCAAATCTCCCAACTGGAGTATGGCTGCTGATGCGTATGCGTGATTTTCCGGCTGTATGCAGGATGTTGGATTTGTGGAAATCCAACCCTTTTTATAGGAGAATAACCCTCCAAAGATAAAATATCTTAGAAAGATCTCTTCCCATAAAAATAGGTAAAATATAAGATCTATAATATCTTCTTCCTTCCAGGAGCCAAGCCCAAAAATATAAGATCACTTTCCAAAGATAAAAGATCTCAGCCAAGAATAAAATATTCTCGCCGCGTCCTAGGTATTCGCCTCGGTCGAGTCGGCTTCTCTGGATCACCTCGGTCGAGATGAATCTCTGATCAACCGAGGTGAGTCACAACTGAATGTGAAATCTCTCAAAACTGGTCCAAAGTGAATCTTTAATCCATGGCTATGCCTCCTGGATGGTTCCTCATGTTCCTCAATGTAGCTCCAATGACTCCATAGCTCCTTTTGCTCCTTTTTGATGCAAAACGTGCCATTTTACCTACGATTACAACAAAACTAGGTGTAGACCTCGATTCCCGCAAAGGTAGATGAAACGGTAATATAATCACATATAATACATACAAACATGCAGATTATGAAAGATAAAACATCCAAACAAACCCCAAAATATAGACTATAATTCATGCTATCAAAATACCCCATACTTAGCCCTTGCTTGTCCCCAAGCAAGTTCCGCATATAAAAGACAAGATAGAATGGATTATAAGTCAAGAAAATCAACGAAAAGTCGTTCAGATACATTTTTATGGTGAGCTACAATCATAGATCACTCTAAGAGAATACTTCATGGAATTTAAAATTCAAATATGATCAAAACATTTTATAAATATAAGAAAGTTGTTCATCTTTGCATAAAATTATAGAATGCATAATAAGTCATAATTATCAAAATTAATCATGTATAATCCAGTTTAAACCACTGAGTCAATCAACAAGCTCAAGGTCTCAAGGGCTTCCCAAAAGAAAGGTCAAGAAACGTGTAGGGTAGGGATGTATGTAAGGTAATGTGGTGCTAGAATCCGGGAAAAGGATGAACTTCACTTTCACTTTGACTTGCAACATCTTCCACCAATAAGCTTTGCTTATTTCACACTTTTTCTTTTTTACTTTACTTTTTGGGATGCATGGACAGAGGTGCACAATAACCGAAGCCTAGGAATCCGCAATCATCAATTTCTTGAGATGCATCAAACCCTTGATGCACATACAATGACCCGTTAGGAATATCGCTCAATCCGACTTTGGCAAGACACAAACACCCGGCTATGTGAATGGTGCCGAGTTACTCATCTTCATGATTGACTTCCCCAAACCTATTATTACTTTCTAACACTTTCACTTCCAGCCAACTTCTCAACTTTAACTTCACTTGCTTTCACCGCTTCGCTTGCTTCCAAATTCCCGGATAGGTAAAGGGAGGCAAAATGTATATGAGGGGTTAAGCATGATCAAGAAGAAGAAAAGAGAAGAATGAATTGCCTTGGTCTTTCCAGGAAGAAAGTGAGAGAACTCATAATGTGGTGTCAACCTTCAAATTCATCATAATTTAGATAAAAACAACGTATTAAACATGCCAATAATTTCAAACAAATCATTTAGCAACTTAAACATATTATAAAACCTTTCAAACACATAAAGAATTTAAAACCAGTCAGTAAACAAGATCTTCACTGAGATCATATCCAGATAAGTAACCCAAAAATCGTTTTCGAAAACTCTCAGTCAACCTGCCTCGGTCGAGGTACAAATTTTTTTTTTTAAACCAGTTTTCTTTCAGTTTCGACGTTTTTTTCAATCAAATAACCTGTAAATATGCATGCAATCTCAGATAAACACATAAAAGAATACTGAAGCATAAATATGAAATATCCGATAAAGTGAGTCATACATTAAGGTCAAATAATACATCAAATACCCCATACTTGGGACACACTGTCCCAGTGGGTCAAAATAAGTCTAAAGATAAGAGTACTCACCGGATAATAAGCTGAACTGCATAAAATATAATAAAGAAAATCCTGCAGCTCTCAGTAGTCGCGATCCGGTGGTGGTGGTGGTGGCACGTACGGATACTGGGTCGGGTCGAACGGATAGCCCATGATGTGCTCAAACTGAATCTGGGCCATCATGTGCTGGTAGTGCTGCCGCTCCTGCATCTCGTGGATATCTAGTGACAAAGCAGCATATGAGTCAATAACCTGATCCGTCAGGTCATCTATCCGTCTGTGAGCATCTGGATCCCTGTGTCGGCGTGTCCTACGCCTAGCGGGTCTCACTGGAGAAGTAGCAGGTGCAGGCTCAGTGTCCTCCTCTATCTGCATGCTCAACAACATGGGCAATCTGCCCCTAAAACTCCCTAGCTACTGATCGGGACGGGAAGTCAATAGCTGTGGGCTCAGGAAAGCCAAAAATCTATCTCCAGTACTTAATTGGTACTAAGTAGTTCCGGTTCATCAACCGGTACTTCACAGACTGCTCTGTGGGAAGGTAGGTGAAGGAGCTAACGAACTCTAGGGTCGGCTCCAAGTAGGCTGGGGCTCGGATCTCAGTAAACTGATCCAGCCCAATTGTAGAAATCATCCTCCTAAGGTCTCCGTCGACCTGGAGGCAATCAAAAGCAGACACGTCCAGGAAACGTGGTGCAATCACTGGACGGCTAGAAATACGCTCATAATCTACCCGGTGTCGCTCATGGATCACCGGGCGGTAAGGTCGGGAAGAAGAGGAAGAAGGGGAAGGTGAGGATCTATCCCTAAGGGCGAGGCGTCGCTCAGAACTCATTTTCAACTCAATTACTGTCAGATCACCTCGGTCGACTGACGATGCTCAAGAATCACCTCGGCCGAGGCACAACTCGACTGGACCGAGGCGAAAAACTGGATCTAATTCCTTCTGAAAATTCAGTTCTTTTCCCCCAAAAATCACTACAATTGCTTCCTATGGGGTACTTAAGCTTTTCCTCAACAAATGCAGGGGCAACCAAAGCCCAAATCGAAGCGAAACGGAGAGGTTAGGGTTTCGGTTCGTTTTACCTCATTTCGGCCGAATCGGTTCGATTTTCTGCAGATCTGTACTTGCAATGCGATCCTCTATCCTTCAATCGTAGTTTGGAGACAGAAATCTTCGAAAACGAGCAAGAAACGAAGGAGGCGAGGTGAACTGTCGCCGCGGTTGAGGAGGGGTGAAAGTGAAGAGAGAGAAAATAAATCCCCCTTATATACCCTTCTCTGAAACTGCTGTTACCTCGGTCGAGATGGTCTCGACTGGACCGAGGTGGTACGGACCGAGGTGAGTCTTGAGAAAACCCTAGTCGCCTCGGTTGCTCAAGAATCATCTCGGTCGAGGTGCTCTGATAGCAACCGAAATGCCTCAGTCAAACTTCGTCTTCTCAAATTCTCGAATTTCTGTACTTCCAGTTATGCTCCTTCCTTAGATGTCTCCTGTTATCTGTCTAGAAAGCCAAAAACAAAACAAAGCAAAGCAAAAGCAAAAACTATCTAAGCTAGACTAGAAAACGGGAAAAGAAAACAATACCTTGGGTTGCCTCCCAAGAAGCGCTTGGTTTAAGGTCGCTAGCTGGACCATGATGCGTCTCAAACGAGGTATATTGGTGCAACCTCCTCAACCGGAGTTTCCGGTTGGTACTTCTTAAGTCTATGACCGTTGACCTTGAAGCTTCCGCTAGTTTCGCCCCATATCTCAACTGCACCATGAGGAAAAACATGTTTCACAACATAAGGTCCGGTCCATCTAGATTTTAACTTACCTGGAAAGAGGCGGAGGCGGGAGTTGAAGAGTAGAACTAAGTCTCCTTCGTTAAGCTCCTTTGGAATGATACGCTTGTCATGCCATCTCTTCGCCCTTTCCTTATAGATTTTGGCATTCTCATAGGCGTTCAAACGCAGCTCTTCCAGCTCGTTGAGTTCCAATAGTCGCTTCTCGCCGGCCTTTTTAATGTCGAAGTTCAACCATTTGATCGCCCAATACGCCTTGTGTTCCAATTCAACGGGCAAATGGCAAGACTTCCCATATACCAAATTATAAGGGGTGGTACCTATGGGAGTCTTAAATGCGGTCCTGTACGCCCAAAGAGCATCGTCCAATTTCATGGACCAATCCTTCCTCGTTCTAGAGACGGTCTTCTCCAAAATTGCTTTGATTTCTCTATTCGAGATCTCGACCTGTCCACTAGTTTGAGGGTGATAAGCGGTTTATACCTTGTGGGTTACCCCATACTTCGATAGAAGTGCTTTGAACTTCCGGTTGATGAAATGCGTTCCTCCATCGCTGATGATGATGCGTGGAGTTCCAAACCGTGGAAAGATGGTTCTATTTAAGAACTTCACAACAACCTTGGCGTCGTTAGTGGGAGAAGCAATGGCTTCAACCCATCTAGAGACGTAATCAACTGCAAGAAGAATGTAGAGGTTTCCTCCGGAGGATGGGAAAGGTCCCATGAAGTCAATCCCCCATACATCAAAGATTTCCACTTCTTGGATGTTATTAAGTGGCATCTCGTTCCTCCTTGATAAATTTCCAGTTTTTTGGCATGCATCACAAGAGACAACAAAAGCTTGTACATCCTTAAATAATGTAGGCCAAAAGAAACCGGAACGCAATAGCTTAGCGCATGTTTTGTCGGTGCTAGCATGTCCTCCACAAGGAAGTGAATGGCAATGCCGTATGACGCTATTAACTTCATCTTCCGGAATGCATCTTCGAAGCATCCCATCCGGTCCACGCTTGAATAGCAACGGCTTGTCCTCAGTAATAATGTCGTACTTCCTTGAAGAATCTCTTCTTTTGAGAGTACGTCAATCCGGGCGGTGTTTCCTGGCAAACAAGATAATTCACAATATCAGCATACCAAGGTCCCTTATTATCAGAAAGTTGGTGGATGGAATGTTCCACCAACTGAGGATGAATGTCAGAGAAGGGAGTAAGAAGTTTGTTATTCTCAGTAGTCTCAGTTGACATCATCTCGCCATCGACCTCGGTCGAGGCGCAGAGGCGTGGACCGAGATGTTCTTCAGTCGCCTCGCTCAGTCCGGGAAGTGCCTCGGTCGAGGTACTGCAACTGGAACCGAAACTGGAGATCTTCGTCTCCTGGATTAGCTTCTCAGTTTTTGCTCCTGGATCCTCTTCCAGTGCCTTTAAGCTCCGTATATCTGCATCACAAGAAGCATCTATACCTTCCTCAATTAAACTGAAGCTAATAACTCTTTCAAGTGGATCGTTAATAAGGATAGAGCTCACCAATTCTCTTGACTTTTCTTCATCGTAGATGTTGAAGATATCATCAGTTAGCTTCTCCCCTTTCATGGCTGCAAGCAATGCGAACTCCACCTCATCGCCACCAATGTTGAATTTCAACTTGGCGTTCTTGCAATCCACGTTGCAACCCAAAGTTGCTAGAAATGGCCTCCCGAGAATAATAGGAACAGGATAATCTACGGGAATGTCAAGTACAACAAAATCTATAGGTAGATAGAAGTTACCTAACTTGACCGGAACGTCCTCCAAGATGCCCACGGGATGGGTGATGGAGCGATCCGCCATATAAAGTCGAATCTTGACCGGCTTGGGCTCTCCAAGTCCGATCTTCACACATAGCTCCAGCGGGATGATGCTCACGCTGGCTCCTAGATCACAAAGGGCTTCACAAGTGACATCCCCAACTTGAATGGGAATGCAAAATGAGCCGGGATCTCTTAACTTAGGTGGCATATTCTCCTTCATGATTTGAATAAGCTCCGAGGATTTAGATGTCATCCTAACTTCACCAAAGTCTTCCAGTTTCGTCTTCCTTGATAGGATCTCCTTCAAGAACTTCCCATAGGCGGGCATTCCTAGAATAACATCAAGGAAAGGAATGTTAATATGCAGCTTATTCATCAAGCCAAGGAACTTACCAAAGTGCTTGTCTAGATGTGCTCTGGCCCTTGACTGGGGGAATAGAAGTGGTGGTTTGTATGCAGGAGGTGGAACATAAACTTCAGTTTTCCCCTCCGCTTTCTGTGGCTCCACCTCGGTTGGCATCTCGGTCGAAGTGTTCTTCGACTGCACCTGGACCGAGGTGATCTTCGTCGGTACTGGCACCGACCGAGGTACTGGATCTGCAGTCATCAGTCCACTCCTCGTAGTTATGGCCATGATCTGGCCCTTAGGGTTGCTTTCCGTCTTTGCTGGAAGCTTCCCTGGATCTCTTGGCGCTTCATTCACCCTACTTGCAAGTTGTTGTTCGAAGGACTTTTGGGCCCTCGAAAATGAAGTTATAGAAGTCTCCATAGCACTAAGCTTGATCAAGATAGCCTCCAGAACTGCATCCTTCTTTTCCAGCTGAGACGAACTTGATCCTTGCCCCTGGCTCTTTAATGGAGTAGAAGAAGAAGAAGGGGAAGAGAGGAAAGGGTTAGAGGAATCGTTAGAGTTGGAGTTTGAATGATTGTTACCAGAATTTTGGTTGTTCGCCCTCCAGTTGTTGGTATTGGATCCTCTATTGTTGTTGTTGTAGTTGTTGTTCCGGGAACCGTTGTTGTTATTACGGTACCCGTTGTTGTTATTCCTTTGCCCTTGCTCTTCCTTCTTGGTTTGAGCAACCAAGAGTTCCTTCAATTGCTTCACGTCATTCTTCAAGGACGTGAGTTGGTTGTTGTTGGGCTGAGTTTCTTGTAAGTTAACTCTTTTAACTCCACCTTATGCTCCTTGGTGGGTGTATTCCTCCATGTGCAAGGCTTGCTTCTCGATGAAGTCCCAAGCCTCGTCAATCGCTATGTCCATAAAGGTGCCGGCGGAGAGTAGTTGGAGATTGAACTGGGTGCTTCCGTCCAGTCCCTTGAAGTATATCTCCAATAACTCTAACTTTGGAATCTCATGATGTGGGCAATCCAAAAGAATGTCCTTGAACCGCTCCCATGACTTGGACAAGCTCTCCTTGTCCTTCATAATGAAAGCATTAATCTTCCCTCTCATTTCAGCTGTTTTTGAGGGGGGGAGAATTTGGTCAAGAACTCCGTGTCATCTCCTCCCATGTGCTGATTTTTCCTGGAGGAAGAGATTGATACCAAGTAAGAGCTCTATCTTTTAAAGAAAAGTAAAAAGGTCTTAGCTTGTAGTTGTTATTTTCAATCCTTGAAGGTCTCAAGGTTTCCATCAAAATCTCGTAATTCTGGAGATGTTGATCTGGTGATTCCTTCTCCATCCCTCCGAATTGGCATTGGCGAATCATGGATAGAACTTGCGGTCGAAGTTCGTAGTCATGGTCCGCTGGATCTCCTAGGTTGACTCCTGGACGCCTCAGTTGTTGATTAGGGTCCATCCTTTGACCTAGGGTTTGTGGGATTCCTGCAAGAAGAACATCTCGGACTGGCATCCGAGGTGGAAGTATCTCGGCCGGGGCGTCAGGTACTGGGACCTGCCTCGGTCGAGGGTCAGCAACTGGAACCTGCCTCGGTCCAACATCGGGAACTGGGTCTTCCCTCGGTCGAAGTAGAATCTGGTCTCGTATGACGGCCATTTCTGCTTCGATTGCTTTAGTTTTGGTGCGAGTTTCTTCCTTCTCTCGCCTTAGTTCTTCCCTGCTGAGGCGTAGCAGCTCTAACACCTCTTTCAATTCGGCCTCAAGATCGCGGTTGTCTTGTTGGGCCATCTTCGCTTCTCTTAAGCGTCGCTTGTATGTCTTTTCTGGTTCGGGATCGTAAGGAACGATTTCCTTCCTAGTGCGGGTTCTTCGCATAAACCTAAGAAAGAACCTGCAAAAGTCACTCAAGTAGGGTGGTTAGTAGACACGGGGGCAAGTGCCCCAAGAGCAAACCGTACCGGCTCGGTCTAGACCAAGTCCCCGGCAACGGCGCCAAAAACTTGTTCGCTCCAAACGGTGTGTGCAAGCTTTAAATTTATAACCCTAGACTTAATCTTAAAACAAGGATGCGAACCCGTAGTGTACGGGTCAATCGTAGTAAAAGCAAGGAATTCCAGGGGTCGATCACAGGGACTTAGTGAAACAAAGTCCAGTTACGGTATGCTTATGCAAATACTAACCACAAGGGGCAATTAACACAATCAAAGATGAATAAGAAGTCAAATAAAGCAAACATGCAATTCTAGGGATTAAAGCATCTAGTTGTGGTTCCAACTCAAGATCTAAAGATAAGCGGACAAAGCTGAGGTTTTTGCATGGGGAAGGTGTTACTAAAGTGGAATAGATCACCGGATAAGTCTCACTAGTCACTAATCCTAAACCGTAACTCCTATTACCGGGTAAGTCTCAAGGAATCAAGATAAAGAACTATAACCTCAAACTATCACACCATCTAAGGGAATAGAATCAACCTTTACCGGGTAAGTCTCAGGCTAACTCACAAAGATGGGATGGAAGCACACTCAACCCCAATAAAGGATAAACCTTTATTACCTACACTTATGATCGTTGGTACACAAACTAAGGAATTACCGGGTAAGTCTCATCCTAAGCTTGCATTGAACCAGGAAAGGTGTAATAAGAATAGGATTTGGCGAACTCTAACACTTAACTCTCAGTTTAGGATCAGATAAGTCACCTCGGTCAGCCAACTTCCACCCCGGCCGAGATGTTCATCGACTGAACGAGATGCTTAGGGTTAAGGTTAAAGACTCGAACTTTCAAGGTCCTACTGGAATCTAAGATTATTCTATCATTGTTTTTCCCATAACCTTCAGCCAATCACCCTAGAATCACACAAGGAAATTAGCCACTCATCATCATTATGAAAGTATTAATGAAATATATGGAAAGAAGGTGAATATTTGAACAAGAAGAATTTAATGAAAAGACTTCAATAACTGAATCAAATATCACAACAAAAAGCGTTCCTTGGATATCAATCCCACAAGACAAGACAACAAGGAAGGGAATCAAAGACAATCTTACAAAACCCTTCAAAAAGCTATAAAAGCTATGATCTTCAATCTTTCTTCAACCTTCAAAAAGGTTCTTCAAATCTCCCAACTGGAGTATGGCTGCTGATGCGTATGCGTGATTTTCCGGCTGTATGCAGGATGTTGGATTTGTGGAAATCCAACCCTTTTTATAGGAGAATAACCCTCCAAAGATAAAATATCTTAGAAAGATCTCTTCCCATAAAAATAGGTAAAATATAAGATCTATAATATCTTCTTCCTTCCAGGAGCCAAGCCCAAAAATATAAGATCACTTTGCAAAGATAAAAGATCTCAGCCAAGAATAAAATATTCTTGCCGCGTCCTACGTATTCGCCTCGGTCGAGTCGGCTTCTCTGGATCACCTCGGTCGAGATGAATCTTTGATCAACCGAGGTGAGTCACAACTGAATGTGAAATCTCTCAAAACTGGTCCAAAGTGAATCTTTAATCCATGGCTATGCCTCCTGGATGGTTCCTTATGTTCCTCAATGTAGCTCCAATGACTCCATAGCTCCTTTTGCTCCTTTTTTATGCAAAACGTGCCATTTTACCTACGATTACAACAAAACTAGGTGTAGACCTCGATTCCCGCAAAGGTAGATGAAACGGTAATATAATCACATATAATACATACAAACATGCAGATTATGAAAGATAAAACGTCCAAACAAACCCCAAAATATAGACTATAATTCATGCTATCAACTTGTGACCCACATCGCCAGCTATCAGGATATGGATCTCAGCGCTTGCACTATGGTGGCGGCTGCCAAGCCGCTTGGGCTACAGGAGATGATCACTCGGCGGATTCTGGTTCCCCGAGGACTGACTACGCTATATGTGGCGATGCCATGGGAGCTGACTGTTAGCATGAAATATTGTGATATTTTAGGAACGTTTTCTAAGTGTATTTCATCTATATTGGTATTCATTGATAAAGCATTGAAGCATTTGTGAGTTAGTTTATCTATTTTGTCGATATAGAGGTCTACATAAGCTTTGTGTTGATTGTAGGCAATTAAGAGCTAGAACCGAACGAATCAAGGGAGAGTGGAGTTAGATTGAGCATGTCCAAGGATTGAGGACATCACTAGGAGCTAAGGAAGGTGCTAACTTGAAGAATAGCATGAGACTAAGGAGAATTACGAGCTACATCTATTCCACGCTCTAAAATACGGCCGTACTAGGTTCCACGTTCTATTCCACGGCCGTGGAACTTTGGCAAGACAAGCGTGGATCATTCCAGCAACTTACACGGCCGTGGAGAGTTGTGACAAACTGTGATGAGTTTCCACGCTCTAAACCACGCTCTAAACCACGGGCGTGGAATCTTGGATAACCGTGATTCTGACGATCTTTTAACGCACACTTTGAAGCCATGATCTTTTACGCAATGGGCCGGACTCATATTTTATCTTACCCTATAAAAGGACAGAAGAAGAGAGATTCCGTCACCTTCGCTTAGACTTTGCCTACGCTTATTGCACGTGCCTAGGGTTTCAAGTGGGACGTGTGGAGATTGCTATTCCGCGACAGAAATTTGGAGAAAGAGTGAAGATTTGGGAGATACTTCGTAAGAGATTTCATACTTTATTTCTAGGTTTGATTAGAAGACGGATTGACATCCCGTTCTTCGTTCTTATCTAGATTAGTTACTTGTTTGTGTTTATCCCAAATCTGAGTTGCATTATCATTGATATTGGTGTATTTGAGATTGGTTTGAAGGTTATTGAAGGTTTTCGGAAGTTTTCATCTTTCATTCTCTTAAACCTTGAATTTGATATCAATATGACTGTTGTTGGCTAAAACCCTTTAGCAATTCTAAGGTGAAGGGTTGATAGTTGTGGCTTAGATGATGATAGATCGATCGTAAACAGATTGGACCCTGAGAGTTAGAGAGAATCGCCGACGAACCTAATCCACGGTCTGTTCTTGAGCTTCCACGGCCGTGGAACTCAAGAACTACCCGTAATTTTGTGTCAGTTACGAACCTTGCTTTTACTTTAATCCAAAGTTAAAGATTTTCTTTAACTTAGTCTTGGCTTGCCTTTTCTAGGTGGTAGTGAAGCCTCAACAACCTCTACCTCGATTTCGAGTGTCACAACCTTAATCGGTTTAGTTAGTCTTGATCCTTGGATTACAAGTTTGGGTATTTGACATTAATTCTTATCTTTAGATCTTTTCTATACTGAAGCCTCAACAACCTTTATAGAGAGTGTCTTTAGGTGGGTCATATAAGGTTTTTGGAACTTCACCGTACAATTACCTTACATTCGCATACTTTTGCATACCTCAACTATGTCCTTATATCTTTAGTATATCTTGAATCGATAGCACAAGTTGGATTCCTGGATCTTTAGGATTGTTGTTTTCCCAATAATTTGAAAAGCTTCATACATTTACTTGCTTGATAATCTATAATTGGATTTAACCCCCCAAATCCCTGTGTTCGATACTCTGGAATTCTTGCTTAACTATATCGATCTGTACACTGCGGGTTCGCTTGCTTGATTCTAGTTTTATAAATTTAAAGCTTGATTGCACGCACTCTAAGTGGCGAACAAGTTTTTGGCGCCGTTGCCGGGGATTTGGTTTAGGCCGAATTCGGTTATCGGTTGTCAAGCTTGGGAGCTTCTCCCTTGTTATTTTATATCTTTTTGAGTGTATGCGCAGGTCTAGGAATAACGAAAACCTCTTACCTCTTGATCAAGAGCTTGAGAGGACTTTGAGGAGAAAGCTTAAGGAAAGAAAAATGGCTGAAGAAAAAGAACGTGATCTCCAATCGGAGTTAGCGGAAAAGGAAGCTCAACTCCAATGGAGTGAGAAGACTCGTAGGGAAGAAACGGATCGTCATCAAATGAAGGTTGATGATCTAACGGACATAATATTCCAAATGAGGCTGGAAATAAACAACCTTAAGGAGAAAAAGAAAAGGAGGAGACCGGGAAGATTGGTTAGAGCCAACTCATCCAATGAGGATAGCGACTCCTCCATGCCACCGCTAGAGGAAATTGATCCCACGATCAATGTGAATCCATTCTTCCCACGTCCAGCTGCAAATTGCCGTGTTCCACCTAGGAATGCGAGGGTCGAACGTGTGGATGAAGAGCCAAGATCTCTTGGCCAAAGGATGGATCCAACGCAGCAACCACGCCGCTTAGGTGTGAACTTTGATGCTGACGATGCACAAGGGTTTAGCTTCAATCCTCAAGTTATCACTATTATCCGCCAAAACCAATTTGGTGGAACAAGTGCTGAATCTCCACACCAACATCTACAAAACTTTGAGATTATGATGGAGACAATGAAGCCGAAGAACGTAACTACCAACAGCTATAAACTCAAGCCTTTCTTCTTCTCTTTGAAGGGGAAAGCATTGTCTTGGTATCAAGCTCTTCCAAGTGGAAAGCTTGAAACATGGGAGGATCTTTCTGCGGAGTTCCTCACTAAGTTCTTTCCGCCATCCAAAACGGCGGAGCTAAGAGGTAAGATTAATGCATTTTCTATGAGATCTAACAAAAGTTTGTTTCAATCTTGGGAAAGATTTCAGGATTTGCTATTGGATTGCCCTCATCATGGCATATCCAAGCTTGCACTATTGGAGATATACTATAAGGGGCTGGATGTGGAGACACAATTCAAGCTCCAATCCCTTTCATGTGGTACTTTCATGGACATGAGGGAAGATGACGCTTGGGACTTCATTGAGAAGCAAGCGCGAGTCATAGAGAAGTATTCTCATCGGAAAGTGGAGGCGAATCAAGTAGATCAAGGAGCAAAGCTATCACAAGCAGCTCAAACTCAAATCTTTTCTCTCAACACGGAGATTAAAGAGTTGAAGGAAGCCATCAAAACCAACTTTCCGAAGCACAAGGAGCAAGATGTGGGTTATTTAGGCAACAACAATAACCACAACGGTAATGAGAATACCAATCGCAACAACCGGAACAACAACCGGAATAATTGGAACAACAACAACAACAACCAGAACAACAATTGGAACAACAATAGGGGTTCAAACAACAACAATTGGCGCTCCAATCAACAAAATTCCGGTAATTCTTATCCTTCCAATTCAGGAAACTCACTAACTCCACCTTCCTCTTCTTCCACTCCTTTGAAAAGCCAGGGGCAAACATCTAATGGTGGAAGCACTTCGGGGAAAGAGAGGCCCGATCCCATGTTGGAAACGATTTTGGGGAAGCTTCAAGGGTTGGAGACTCGCATCATCAAGGTTGATGATCACATTACTAAGGTTGATAAAGCCCAAAAGGTTTTAGAAAACCAAATATTCAGCCATGCGGAGGAAGTTCCTAGG
Organism: Fagopyrum esculentum; assembly: GCA_033239045.1. NCBI lineage: Eukaryota > Viridiplantae > Streptophyta > Magnoliopsida > Caryophyllales > Polygonaceae > Fagopyrum > Fagopyrum esculentum. The sequence continues at coordinate 118,770,537 of BSUD01000004.1, forward strand.
AAAAAAGGGAAACTTCCTGGAAAAACGGAGGAGAACCCAAAAGGAAGGGTGATGGCAATCACAACTAGGAGCGGGGTGACAACTACCGACCCGCAGCCCAAGTTTGTAGAAGTCCCCGTTGAGAAAGAGAAAGAAAAGGGGAAGGAGAAGGAAGATGTCTACGTTCCTCCTCCAGCTTACAAACCTCCCCTACCGTTCCCACAATCTAGAGCGAGAGCGCGTCTAGATAAACAATTCGGTAAGTTTATAGAACTCATGAGCAAACTGCATATTAATATACCTTTCATTGATGCTATTGTAGGTATGCCGGCTTATGGTAAGTTCTTAAAGGAGATCCTCTCTAACAAGAGAAAGCTAGAGGATTTTGGAGAGGTTAAGATGAGTTCGGATTCTTCGGATCTCATCAAAACCATGAAAGAGAAGATGCCCCCAAAACTAAAGGATCCGGGGTCATTTTGTATTCCCATAGGAGTGAGAGATGTCACATATGATGCATTATGTGACTTGGGAGCAAGTGTGAGCATCATCCCACTTGCATTATGTAGGAAGATCGGTTTAGGCGATCCTAAACCGGTGAAGATGACGTTGTACATGGCGGATCGATCCATAACTCGTCTCGTCGGTATTGTTGAAGACGTCCTAGTCAAGCTAGGTAAATTCTATGTTCCTATAGATTTTGTTGTGCTTGACATTCCTGCAGATAGTCCGGTCCCGATCATTCTCGGAAGACCGTTTCTTGCAACATCCAGCTGCATAATCGATTGCAAGAATGCTAGACTCGCCTTTGACATAGGAGAAGCGAAGGTAGAGTTCGTCCTTTCCACTCTAGTGAAGGAACCAATCTTTGATGAGGATATATTCAATATCCAAGATGAAGAAGGGTTGTCTAGAGAGGAGGTAAGTGCTATTCTCTTCAAAGATCCTTTGCAAAAGGTTATTACTATGAGTCTAATGGATATAGGGGAAGAAGAGGAGTGCAATGAGGCAATTGAAGCCTTAGAGGCACAAGAAGAAGTGTGTGAAGAGGAGTTTGAGAAACTCCGCGACGAGGCAGAGAACGTACGGATCCACGGTCATACACTATATTCCACGGCCGTGGATTTCACCAACAAAAACGTGGAGCACTCCAGAGGGTTACACGGTCGTGGAGAGAACAGAGCCACCGTATTTAATTTCCACGCCCAAAATCACGGCCGTGGAGGATGCAGAGAGGCCGTAATTTTGGGTGACTCCGAAGGTAATTGTGTCTCTTCCTCAACTTCTCTTGATTCTTCTCCAACTCCTTCTATATCCTTAGACACTTCTAAAGAACCATCGGATATCCCTCAAGAGCCATTGGAGACTCCTAAAGCTATGGAACTAAAGCCACTTCCTACACATCTAAGGTATGCATTTCTTGGACCTAATTCTACCTTTCCGGTAATTGTTAGTTCCGATTTAAGCATAGATGAACATAGTAAGCTCATGGTTATCCTTAAGAAACATAGAAAAGCTTTAGGATATACTATAGAGGACTTAGTAGGAATCAAACCTTCCCTATGCATGCATAAGATCTTAATGGAAGAGGACTTCGCGACAACCTCAAAGGCGGTTAAATCCGACCATGAAGGAGGTTGTCAAGAAGGAAATTCTTAAATTGCTTGATGCAGGTATCATCTACCATCTCTCTGATAGCAAGTGGGTGAGTCCGGTACAAGTGGTTCCGAAGAAAGGAGGAACGACGGTCATCACCAACAAAAACAACGAACTCATTCCTACCCGAACCGTAACAGGATGGCGGATGTGCATAGACTACCGCAAGCTAAACAACGCGACGAGGAAGGACCACTTCCCACTACCCTTCATCGATCAAATGCTTGAAAGGTTAGCGCAACATTCGCACTTTTGCTATCTTGACGGTTATAGTGGTTTCTTTCAGATTCCGATACACCCGGATGATCAAGAGAAGACCACATTCACGTGCCCGTGGGGTACGTTTGCCTATAGGAGGATGCCGTTCGGGCTTTGCAACGCCCCATCCACCTTTCAAAGGTGCATGATGGCCATCTTCTCCGAATATATAGAGGAAATCATGGAGGTTTTTATGGATGACTTCTCCGTTTATAGTTCCTCTTTTGACAATTGTCTTTCTAACCTTGCTCTTGTGTTACAAAGGTGTGAAGACACTAACGTAGTTCTGAATTGGGAGAAGTGTCAATTCATGGTGAAGGAAGGCATTGTATTAGGACACTTAATCTCTAGTAGAGGGATTGAGGTGGATAAAGCTAAAATAGAGACAATAGAAAAGCTTCCTCCCCCAACTTCGGTGAAAGGGATAAGAAGTTTTCTAGGACATGCTGGATTTTATAGGCGTTTCATAAAGAATTTCTCTAAAATATCAAAGCCGCTAACTAATCTATTGATGAAGGATGCAGTTTTTGATTTTTTGCAGGAATGCTTAGATGCGTTTAACATGATTCGGGAAGCTCTAATTTCAGCCCCTATTATCCAACCTCCGGATTGGAATCTTCCCTTTGAGGTTATGTGTGACGCAAGTGACGTAGCTATAGGAGCTGTTCTTGGACAAAGAAAGGAAGGGCGAACCCACGCTATCTACTACGCTAGCAAAACGCTAGATGAAGCGCAGTTCAACTACGCCACTACGGAAAAGGAATTTTTATCCATTGTTTATGCAATTGACAAATTTCGCTCTTATCTTGTAGGTGCAAAAGTGATTGTATACACGGATCATGCTGCGATCCGGTACCACCTTGCAAAGAAGGATGCGAAGCCAAGGCTAATTAGATGGATTCTTCTCCTACAAGAATTCGATCTAGAGATCCGCGACAAGAAGGGTTCGGAAAATTCTGTTGCGGATCATTTGAGTCGTCTAACAAATCTAGAGGACGACCACCTACCTATAGATGACTCCTTCCTGGACGAACATTTACATATCATAGAGGAGTGCATCGATGTGATCTCCAAAGGTAACGAACCATGGTTTGCTGATTTTGTTAACTATTTGGTTTGTCAGGAAATACCGCCCGGATTATCCTACGCACAAAGAAAGAAGTTCTTTAAGGATGTTCGGGAATACTTTTGGAATGAACCTCTCCTCTTTAAGAGTGGTCCGGGTGACATTATTCGGCGATGTGTGCCGGAAGATGAGATGCAAAGCGTCATCCGCCATTGTCATTCACTACCTTGTGGAGGACACGCTAGTTCAAACAAAACTAGCGCTAAGGTATTGCAATCTGAATTCTTTTGGCCTACTCTATTTAAAGATGTGCAAACCTTTGTTTCCTGCTGCGATGTTTGTCAAAGAATAGGAAATATCTCTAGGAGGAATGATATGCCTCTCAACAACATCCAAGAGGTGGAGATCTTTGACGTTTGGGGAGTAGACTTCATGGGACCTTTCCCATCATCTTGTGGTAACCAATACATACTTTTAGCGGTTGATTATGTTTCAAGATGGGTTAAAGCGATTGCCTCTCCCACCAATGATGCCATGGTAGTGGTTAAGTTCTTTAACAAGACCATTTTCCCACGATTTGGGACACCACGGACCATCATTAGTGATGGAGGCTCTCACTTTATTGCCCGGCGCTTTGAATCTCTCTTAGCTAAGTATGGGGTGACTCACAAGATCGCCACCCCTTATCATCCACAAACTAGTGGACAAGGTGAGATCTCAAACCGGGAGATCAAAGGAATCCTAGATAAGACGGTTTCAAGGACAATGAAGGATTGGACCTTGAAGCTAGATGATGCATTGTGGGCGTACCGGACTGCATATAAGACTCCCATCGGAACTACACCATACAACCTTGTGTATGGGAAGTCTTGTCACTTACCGGTAGAGTTGGAGCACAAGGCGTTTTGAGCAATCAAGTGGTTGAACTTCAGCATGAAGGAAGCGGGAGAGAAGTGTCTCTTGGACCTAAATGAGCTTGAGGAACTTCGCTTGAACGGTTACAAAAACGCCACGATCTACAAAGAAAGAGCAAAGCGTTGGCATGATAAGCATATCATTCCAAAGGACTTCAAAGAAGGAGATCAAGTTCTCCTCTTCAATTCAAGGCTTCGTCTCTTTCCAGGTAAGCTTAAATCTCGTTGGACCGGACCTTTTCTAATCAAACGTATTTTTCCCCATGGTGCAGTTGAAGTATGGGGTGAAACGGGCGGAATCTTTAAGGTGAATGGTCAACGACTCAAGAAGTATACACCGGAACTCCAAGTTGAAGAGTTCGCGCCCACCGCACTTGAATAAGTGCGAATTTGGTCTTGCTACGGACCTTAAACAAAGCGCTTCTTGGGAGGCAACCCAAGGTATTGCATTGTCGTTTTTGTTTTTGATTCATAGATTACTTTAGTTTAGACGTTTTTGCTTTGTTTTGCCTTCGATACCTTCCGGTATGTTCGTGTTTTTGGATGTAGGAACAGTGGAAAAGGAAAGGGGAAGAGAAAGTTTGAAGAAAAGTGACGAAACTTGGACTTTGGAGCATTACAGAGAGTTCCACGGCCTAAACCACGGCCGTGACAGCTACAGTGACCGTAATTTTCAAAAGCCTGAGAAAAATCACCAAAACCACGGTTCCGTACAATTCCACGGCCGTGAAATCCCCCGATAGACCGTGATTTTCAAAAAATTTTACGGCCACTATATAAACCACGTTTCTTCACAAAACACAACACAAACACCCAAAACCACGCCAAGAACGCCGATTCCACGCCCCTCCTCTCAAATCCTCATACGTTAATCGTTTTCGACGATTCTTTGACCAAAACTGAAGCAAATCCAATCACCTACAAGATCCAAGCAACAATTCGAGCGGCAAATCACCGTAGAAGCCACAATTCAGATTACAAAATCCGAAAACCTAGGTTTTTGGTTCTTTCTCTCTCTTTGTCGATTCGGCTTTGTTTTTGATAGAATTTTTAGGAGAAGTGATTGAAATTGGAAGGAAATTAGTCTAGGACTGATTGCTGCTGAGTTTGGTGAATTGTTGCTGAGTTTTGAGAATTTTCGAGACAAACCACGGTCACTGTACGTTCCACGGCCATGGAAATCCAAGAACAGACCGTGGTTTCTGACAGATTATGGATTTTGTAAGGAGAGTGTCCGGTAGGAACAATGATAAGAACAAGGACAGTGATAAGAACAAAAAGAGGAAGGGCAACCCCTCTTCCTCTTCTAGAGCACCACCCCCTTCACCTCCTTCATCACCATCACCACCTCCCCCTAGGATCCCTACTATCCATGAGGATCATTTAGATGCCTTAGAGAGGATAGAGGAGAGGACGGTCATAGGACCGCGATACTTGCTGCTTGAGGAGCTAGCACCTTTGCATGTGATAGGAGACCTTACATGGCTTTTAGATAGAGCCGGCTTAGTCATCTTCTCCGCTATTCGGGAAGATGCTTATGAGGAGATTAGGAGGGAGTTTGTAGTTTCCTTTGAGCATAGCCATGTTGACAAGACAGTTTCTTTCCGGCTGATGGAAAGAAACTATGATTTTTCGATTAGAGAGTTCGGAGCCTTCTTTGGGTTCCAGGAGACCTTCAATGGTCGTTTCCCCAGTGGCGTGTACGCCAAGGATTTCTGGGAGGAGATCGCTATGATCTATGCCAGCGAGGACCGCTGGCAGCCTGCTGATACCAAGGCTAGATTGATCTACCATCTAGCCTTGAAGATAGCTTATAGAGTGCTTTCTGAGTGTCTCTTCCCTAGGACGGAGACACCTCAAAAGATCAATACGGATGAGTTATTCCTGCTCTACAGCATGTTGTATGGCAGGCCAGCTGACTGCGCCACCCTCTTAGCTGCTACCATGAGCAAGCTAAAGAATAAGAGGGCTGGCAACATTGGATATGGTGGGATGGTGACCCACCTAGCTAGACAGTTAGGAGTTGATTTCTCGACTTGTACACGTATTGCTGCTAGACCCCTAGGACTTCAGGCCCTTATGACTAGAGGCCTCATCTTCCCCACCCATAGAGGTCCACCATTTGCTGCTATGCCGTGGGAGAGTTGGACCGGGAGAGGCATTGAGTGGCTCCCTGAGTATTCCATTATGGCTGGACGCCATAACTGGAAGGCAATGTTCGCTGCCATGCATGCGAACAGATTAGTAGCCCCTCCTTATGTTCCACCACCACCAGTTGTAGAGGAGGAGATGGGAGGTGGAGATGATTATGAGGACGGAGGAGGAGCTGAGCAGGACTTTGGTACATTCCCGGATCAGCCAGATGAAGTTCCCGACATGCCTAGACGTTCCCCCCGTCCTGCTAGAGCATCTGGCTCTTCCTCTCGCCGTGCTAGTGTGAGCGAGAGGCCGCCTTGGATGGCAAATCCTCCCGCTTGGTATAGGACGCAGCCGGATTGGATGGGAGCTCCACCGCCTTGGCATTCACAGCCGCCGCCAGCACCAGCACCTTCAGATGCACCGGCGTGGTACAGCCAGCCGTCTGGCTGGTACGAGTAGTTGCCATAGTGAGCTACCGACCTTTCCAGCAGGGTTGGAGCTTTGGAGATCCGTGCAGATGCTAGGGATGCACGAGTGGACGATCTAGACCACATGATGAGAGACGTTTACCGCCAGCAGTTCCGGCGGTACTATGATCCTAGCTTCTCTCCGTTTCCACCACCGCCTCCACCGCAGTGAGATGATTGATGATCAACTGTTTTAGCCGCTCCACCACCATTTTGTGAGTTCTTTTTCTTTCTTTCTTTTCTTCTTTTTCTTTTCTTTGAACATTAGGGACAATGTTTGTTCCAAGTATGGGGTGGGGTGTGACTAATAGTTTGTAATAACTCTTACTCACTTTGTATGCTTTATCGAGACTATCTTGCATGTTTCATTCTATTGCTACACGTTTCATTATTGCATTGCATGAAAAAGAGTTTGAAAAACCCATAAAAATTGAAAATTTTTGATAATTTTGTGCTTCTAAGGATAGAGATGATTTCTATGATAATCACCACTTGTGAATTGAGTTTTGATGACAATCGCATGCTTAAACAAATAGTAAGTTTAAAAGAAATTGAATGAGTTGATTATACCTCTTTTGCAAGTTTCATAATGTGATGAATGTTATTTAAATCATGTTGAGAAATTAAGGTTGAAATCACATAATAAGTTCTTATGCTTCTTTTTGAGATGATTAAGGCAATTCGATTTCCTTTCTTCTTTCTTTGATCATTTAGCCCCTCAATGAAATAATGACCTCCTTTACCTATCCGGGAATTTGGAGGAGTTGAATGAAAAAGGCATGTTTGATGTGGGAGGGCCATCAAAACAATATTTTGCATTCAAAGGAATAGAAAGAAATTATAGGTTTGGGGAAGTCAATCATGATGATGAGTAACTCGGCACCATTCACATAGCCGGGTGTTTGTGTCTTGCCAAAGTCGGATTGAGCGATATTCCTAGCGGATTATGGTATGTGCATCAAGGGTTTGAGGCATCTCGTAAAAATGAGAAACGCCAATCTCCTAGGCTTTGGTTTTTGTGCACCTCTATCCATAACTCCAAAAGTAAAGTCGAAAAATGAAGAGAAAAGAGCGAAGCTCTAACTTGAAAGTGTTGCGGAAACTGCAAGAGAAGAAGAAAAGAGTAGTTATCCACTTTCCCGGATTCATGCACCACATTCCTTAAAGTTTTCCTTCCCTTTCCACATTCTAGACCTTATTTGAAAGTCCTTAAGATCAAGAGAATGTTATATGACTTGGTGATCTAAATTGAAGTTTCTTTTGATTGATTTTGATAATGTTTGAAGGTTATGATGTTTACAGGAAAGTTTGATTAATTCATGAGCTTTCTTTACTCTTTACTCTTTGATTATGTGTATGAAAGTCTTAAAAACGAATGAAGCAAGATTTGAGGATGATCTATTGATTAGAAAGCACATTCATCTAAAAGAAGTTTTGCTTTGAGAAGGTACACATATTTCATCCTAACTTGTGTTTTAAAGCTTTTTGAAAGACCTTGCTTAGGGACAAGCAAGTGGCAAGTATGGGGTTATTTGTTAGCATGAAATATTGTGATATTTTAGGCACGTTTTCTAAGTGTATTTCATCTATATTGGTATTCATTGATAAAGCATTGAAGCATTTGTGAGTTAGTTTATCTATTTTGTCGATATAGAGGTCTACATAAGCTTTGTGTTGATTGTAGGCAGTTAAGAGCTAAAACCGAACGAATCAAGGGAGAGTGGAGTTAGATTGAGCATGTCCAAGGATTGAGGACATCACTAAGAGCTAAGGAAGGTGCTAACTTGAAGAATAGCACGAGACTAAGGAGAATTACGAGCTACATCTATTCCACGCTCTAAAATACGGCCGTACTAGGTTCCACGTTCTATTCCACAGCCGTGGAACTTTGGCAAGACAAGCGCGGATCATTCCAGCAACTTACACGGCCGTGGAGAGTTGTGACAAACCGTGATGAGTTTCCACGCTCTAAACCACGGGCGTGGAATCTTGGATAACCGTGATTCTGACAATCTTTTAACGCACACTTTGAAGCCATGATCTTTTACGCAATGGGCCGGGATCATATTTTATCTTACCCTATAAAAGGACAGAAGAAGAGAGATTCCGTCACCTTTGCTTAGACTTTGCCTACGCTTATTGCACGTGCCTAGGGTTTCAAGTGGGACGTGTGGAGATTGCTATTCCGCGACAGAAAGTTGGAGAAAGAGTGAAGATTTGGGAGATCGTTCGTAAGAGATTTCATACTTTATTTCTAGGTTTGATTAGAAGACGGATTGACATCCCGTTCTTCGTTCTTATTTAGATTAGTTACTTGTTTGTGTTTATCCCAAATCTGAGTTGCATTATCATTGATATTGGTGTATTTGAGATTGGTTTGAAGGTTATTGAAGGTTTTCCGAAGTTTTCATCTTTCATTCTTTTAAACCTTGAATTTGATATCAATATGACTGTTGTTGGCTAAAACCCTTTACCAATTCTAAGGTGAAGGGTTGATAGTTGTGGCTTAGATGATGATAGATCGATCGTAAACAGATTGGACCCTGAGAGTTAGAGAGAATAGCCGACGAACCTAATCCACGGTCTGTTCTTGAGCTTCCACGGCCATGGAACTCAAGAACTACCCGTAATTTTGTGTCAGTTACGAACCTTGCTTTTACTTTAATCCAAAGTTAAAGATTTGCTTTAACTTAGTCTTTGCTTGCCTTTTCTAGGTGGTAGTGAAGCCTCAACAACCTCTACCTCGATTTCGAGTGTCACAACCTTAATCGGTTTAGTTAGTCTTGATCCTTGGATTACAAGTTTGGGTATTTGACATTAATTCTTATCTTTAGATCTTTTCTATATTGAAGCCTCAACAACCTTTATAGAGAGTGTCTTTAGGTGGGTCATATAAGGTTTTTGGAACTTCACCGTACAATTACCATACATTCGTATACCTTTGCATACCTCAACTTTGTCCTTATATATTTAGTATATCTTGAATCGATAGCCACAGCTGGGTTCCTGGATCTTTAGGATTGTTGTTTTCCCAATAATTTGAAAAGCTTCATACATTTACTTGCTTAATAATCTATAATTGGATTTAACCCCCCAAATCCCTGTGTTCGATACTCTGGAATTCTTGCTTAACTATATCGATCCGTACACTGCGGGTTCGCTTGCTTGATTCTAGCTTTATAAATTTAAAGCTTGATTGCACGCACGCTAAGTGGCGAACACTGACTGCACCGCAGGGGATCAGGTGGTCAGTCCAGTTTATAGTTTATGACCCTCATTACTGGCAGACCGCTTGGGCCCCACTGATGGAGGATTATAGAGAGGCAGCAGCTGCACCAGCTGAGGAGGAGGAGGTAGATGAGGAGACTGTTGATGACAAGGATGATGGAGTTCCGATGGATACAGGGACGGATACTGCTGGGACGAGTGCGCCCGTTATTGATCTTGATGATGATGATACTGAGCCTGCACCATCCACATCTCCAGTGAGACCTGCTAGGCATAGGACACGCTGACACAGAGATCTAGAGGCTCACCGTCGGATCGATGATCTCACGGATCAGATGATTGATTCTTATGCCGCTCTATCACTGGATATCCGCGAGATGCAGGAGCGACAGCATTACCAGCACATGATGGCGCAGATTCAGTTCCAGCAGATCATGGGCTACCCATTCGAACCATCTCAGTATCCATATGTGCCACCACCACCACCACCGGATCGTGACTACTGAGAGCTACAGGATTTTTCTTTCTTATGTATTATGCAGTTCAGCTTTATGTCCGGTGAGTATTTTATTTCCTTAGACTTATTTCGACCCACTGGGACAGTGTGTCCCAAGTATGGGGTATTTATGTATTACTTGACTTATGGATGTATGACTCGACTTTATATGATATTTATGCTTCAGTTTGCTTCTATATGTTTATCTGAGACTGCATGCATACATACAGGTTATTTGATTGAGAAAAACGTCGAAACTGAAAGAAAAACTGGTTTTAAAAAAAAAAAAAAAATTTTGACCTCGACCGGGGGAGTTCTGGCCGAACGAGGTGTTTCACCTCGGTTGACCTAAGAACACCTCGACCGAGGTGGGTTAACTGAGAGTTTTCGAAAAAGTTTTGTGCTTCTTATCTGGATATGATCTCAGTGAAGATCTTGCTTACTGACTGGTTTTGAAATCTTTATGTGTTTAAAAGGTTTTATAATATGTTTAAGTTGCTAAATGCTTTGTTTGAAATTATTGGCATGTTTAATACTTTGTTTTTGTCTAAATTATGTTGAATTTGAAGGTTGTGCCTTCTGCCCATTCTTTAAACTCGGATTCATAGAGAAATCTACGATCAAAGATAGAACGACACCACGTCATGAGTTCTCTCACTTTCTTCCTGGAAAGACCAAGGCAATTCATTCTTCTCTTCTTCTTCTTGATCATGCTTAGCCCCTCATATACATTTTTCCTCCCTTTACCTATCCGGGAATTTGGAAGCAAGCGAAGTGGTGAAAGCAAGTGAAGTTAAAGTTGAGAAGTTGGCTGGAAGTGAAAGTGTTAGAAAGTAATAATAGGTTTGGGGAAGTCAATCATGATGATGAGTAACTCGGCACCATTCACATAGCCGGGTGTTTGTGTCTTGCCAAAGTCGGATTGAGCGATATTCCTAACGGGTCATGGTATGTGCATCAAGGGTTTGATGCATCTCAAGAAATTGACGATTGCGGATTTTCTAGGCTTCGGTTATTGTGCACCTCTGTCCATGCATCCCAAAAAGTAAAGTAAAAGAAAAAGTGTGAAATAAGCAAAGCTTATTGGTGGAAGATGTTGAAAGTCAAAGTGAAAGTGAAGTATATCCTTTTCCCGGATTCTAGCACCACATTACCTTACATACATCCCTACCCTACACGTTTCTTGACCTTTCTTTTGGGAAGCCCTTGAGACCTCGAGCTTGTTGATTGACTTAGTGGTTTAAACTGGATTATGCATGATTAATTTCGATAATTATGACTTATTATGCATTCTATGATTTTATGCAAAGATGAACAACTTTCTTATATTTATAAAATGTTTTGATCATATTTTGATTTTAAATTCCATGAAGTATTCTCTTAGAGTGATCTATGATTGTATCACACCATAAAAAAATGTTTTGAAAGACTTTTCATTGATTTTCTTGACTTATAATCCATTCTATCTTTCCTTTTATATGCGGAACTTGCTTGGGGACAAGCAAGGGCTAAGTATGGGGTATTTTGATAGCATGAATTATAGTCTATATTTTGGGGTTTGTTTGGACGTTTTATCTTCAATAATCTGCATGTTTGTATGTATAATATGTGATTATATTACCATTTCATCTACCTTTGCGGGAATCGAGATCTACACCTAGATTTTTTGTAATCGTAGGTAAAATGGCACGTTTTGCATCAAAAAGGAGCAAAAGGAGCTATGGAGTCATTGGAGCTACATTCAAGAACATAAGGAACCATCCAGGAAGCATAGCCATGGATTAAAGATTCACTTTGGACCAGATTTGAGAGATTTCACTTTCAGTTGTGACTCACCTCGGTTGACCACAGATTCACCTCAACCGAGGTGATCCAGAGAAGTCGACTCGACCGAGGCGAACACCTGGGACGCGGCGAAGATATTTTATTCTTGGCTGAGATCTTTTATTTTTGGAAAGAGATCTTATATTTTTGGGCTTGGCTCCTGGAAGGAAGAAGATATGCTAGATGATATATTTTACCTATTTTTATGGGAAGAGATCTTTCTATGATATCTTATCTTTGGAGAGTAATTTTCCTATAAAAAGGGTCGGATTTCCCACAAATCCGACATCCGCTATCACCTTGCTTACACCTACTGCACCGCTGCAGCCATATTCTAGTTGGGAGATTTGAAGAACCTTTTTGAAGGTTGAAGAAGGAAGTTTGTAGCTTTTATAGCTTTTGAAGGGTTTTTGTAAGATTATCTTAGATTCCCTTCTTTATCATTGTCTTGTTGGATTTCTATCCAATGAACGCTTTGTTGTGATATTTGATTTAGTTATTGAAGTCTTTTCATTAAATTCTTCTTATTCAAATATTCACTTTCTTCCCATATATTTGATTAATACTTTCATGATGATGAGTGGCTAATCTCTTTGTGTGATTCTAGGGTGATTGGCTGAAGGTTGTGGGAAAAACAATGATAGAATAATCTTAATCACAGTAGGACCCTGAAAGTTCGAGTCTTTTACCTTAACCCTAAGCATCTCGCTCAGTCGATGAACATCTCGGCCGGGATGGAATTCTTCTGACCGAGGTGACTTATCTGATCCGAAACTGAGAGTTAAGTGTTAGAGTTTGCCAAATCCTATTCTTATTACACCTTTCCTGGTTCAATGCAAGCCTAGGATGAAACTTACCCGGTAATTCCTTAGTTTGTTTACCTAAGATCATAAGTGTAGGTAATAAAGGTTTATCCTTTATTGGGGTTTGAGTGTGCTTTCATCCCATCTTTGTGAGTTAGCCTGAGACTTACCCGGTAAAGGTTGATTCTATTCCCTTAGGTGGTGTGTTAGTTTGAGGATATGGTTCTTTATCTTAATTCCTTGAGACTTACCCGGTAATAGGACTTACGGTTTTGGATTAGTGAATAGTGAGACTTATCCGGTGATCTATTCTACTTTAGTAACACCTTCCCCATGCAAAAACCTCAACTTTGTCCGCTTATCTTGAGATCTTGAGTTGGAACCACAACTAGATGTTTTAATCCCTAGAATTGCATATTTCCTTTATTGAATTTTATCATCTTTGATTGTTTTAATTACTTGTGGTTAGTAATTGCTAAAGCTTACCGTAATTGGACTTTGTTTCACTAAGTCCCTGTGATCGACCCCTGGAATTCCTTACTTTTTACTACGATTGACCCGTACACTGCGGGTTCGCATCCTTGTTTTAAGCTTACGTCTAGGGTTATAAATTTAAAACTTGCACACACCGTTTGGAGCGAACACCTTTTCCGAGACTTACCCGGTAAGGAGGGGTTTGACCCTTAGTTAGTGGCCGGTTTGTGTAGAATTCTTGTCCTTAGGTTCCTTGAGAGTTACCCGGTAATAGGACCTTAGGTGCGAGACTAGTGGATGCATGAGACTTACCCGGTAATTGCTCCCATTAGAGAAACACCCAACTCCGAACAACCACAACCTTCCTTAGACCTTTAGAAGCATGAGTCCATAGTCATAATCGGAATTACGAATCTCTAGAATCCGTTTCTTATCTCTCATCTTTGTGTGTGTGTGTTTGCTTGTTTGTTTTTGTTGACATATTTGTGATCCTTGTTTGATCACCAAAAACATTATGCTTTGCACTTTCTTTATTCCTTATCTCATCTTAGTTTAGATTTACACTATCTTTGATCATTGAATGACTTGAGTTCACCTCAGTCCTTGTGTTCGACCTCAGAATACCTTCCTTTCTACAAAACAATCCGTACACTGCGGGTTTTGCTAGGTAGTTTACGATTTTAGTTCGAGTTTATAAATGTAAAGCTTTTTGTGCTACCTAATTAGCGTAACACCGACCCTCAGAGTAGCAACAACAAACGGATCTTACTACAAGGCACAGACGAATGAAAACTAAAACTCAACATAAAACCAAAGGTTTAAACAAAAGAAAACACAAAAGCTCCGCAACCGAGTTCAAAACAAAAGGGAAACAACAAAAGAATCAAAACCCGATCCCGTCCTATAATGTACGAGAACCCCGGCTAACCACACCATCCGGATCACTCAGCAGCATCCTGAACCTACGGAACATGTACAACGACGATATAAACCGTTAGCTAACATTCAAGGTACAAGCAAGAGCGTAAAGACACAAACACACATAAGGTAAAGAAAACACATAGCATGCTCACACATCAACCGGTTCTTATCTTTCATTAAGGTTATCCATTACTAATTCAACTTCTTTTGTCACACGAGAATCTCCCGAAACTCGCCTCCGCTTCCGTCTACCAATAAGAATAGATCAGTATTATCCATTACCTACGGGTCTGGGTTACAAGATCACATTCTAGTCTCCTGTAGAACTAGAAAAGTGGTCACCGCCCAGTTATAATACACTTGGGTCAGTTAAGGTTATCAAAGGGTGAATCCTATTTCCAATTATCCATTATAACATGAATAAACAACACAAGCAAGCCAATACAATCCAACTAATACGCGGAATGAAGCTAAGTAAGTCCAAGGGACTTACCTCAAACGAAGGTAACACAAAAGGCTCAACAACAACTCAGAGAACACTCAAGGAAGCTCAGTTTCCCTCTGGAAAGGAGTAAGGGAAGCATGTACAAACAAGCAACACGGATCAGGAACGGAATGGTTGCTACAAGTCAAAAACTTCTAGTCTCAACGATCTCTAAGAGATCTCCACAAGCTAAGGGCTCGACCTTAGTCTTACAACAACTCAGGGGACAAGGAACAACCACAAGGAACTAAGGAAAGGAAGGAAGGAAGCAACTCACCAAAGACGGTAGTCACAGCAAGGAAAACCGCAAGGCTGTTGGACAGAGGCGCAGGGGCGGCCAGGTGCAGGTACAGGGGCGGCTATACGACAGAAGCGTTGTCGGGCTTCTCTTCGACAAAACTCACAGCAAGGGCAACCAAAGCTCGAACCTTTGGTTCCAACACGTAAAGACTCAACTCTAGAGAGCCTGAGAAGAACAAAGGATCAACAACGGAACGCTCCACAAGAATCAAGGATCAAACTTGATTCTCGGGGAAGAAGAAAAGAGAAGAACGAAAGGAAGAAACCAAAACAGGAGGAGAAGACATCCAACACTGTAAGAACGTGAAGGAGAAACCAGAAAGGAAGAACTTACACGCTCAGCAAGGTTGCAGGAAGCAAGGGGACGGATGTAGCTCTCTAGGGTTAAAGAAGACGCAAGCAAGGAACGGGAAAAAGAGAAAAAGGAGAGAATATATAGAGACGGCTGGAACGCTAGACGGAAAGGCATCTAGGGTTAGAAGGAAGATAAGGAAACCGGCCCATAAGATAGAATATTAGACATTCTATCTATGGAAGGAAGATAAAAGAATGGAAGAAAAGATCGGGAACAATCTGTCGTCATCGACAGGGGCGGATCACCTCGGCCGTGGGGGCGGCCGGCCGCAGGGGCGGCCCTCTTCACATCGGGGGCGGTGAAGGAAAAACCTCGGATCTTACATCAGATCCCCCTAAAATGAAGTTTCGTCCCGAAATTTGCAAAAGCCGAATGGTCACAACAACACACATAAACAAAATTGAGCTCATATATTCTCACTCGGGACACGTAACATAAAATGTCACACAAAAGCGTTCACAACACAACAAAGGAAAAACCAAACAACAGACTAAGCTAAAGGTGCAACAAGCTCAGCATAAAACTCCGGATAGTTCCTCTGGATACTATCCTCTGTCTCCCAAGTTATCTCATCAGCTCCTCGCATCGACCACTGGATCTTCAACATCGGGATGTCCTTCGAACGCAAGCGTACCACGCTCTAAGACAGCCACCGGGTTCTCTACGAACGTGTGGTCTGGCTCGATCACTAGATCCTCATGACTGACAATGTGTCTCGGGTCTGGTATATACTCCCTTAGCTGAAACTCATGGAAAACTAGGTGAACACCCTCGAGTCTCGGTGGCAAATCCAGCCTGTATGCTGCCTCTCCAACTCGCTCGAGAATCTCGAACGGTCCAACATATCTGGGACTCAACTTCCCCCTGACACCGAAATGTCTGACACCTCGTGTCGGGGACACTCTCAGCCAAACCTGAGCTCCAACTCTAAACTCCAGAGGTCTGCGCCTCTTATCAGCATAAGACTTCTGTCGACTCTGTGCTGCTAACATCCGCTCTCGGATCATTGTTACTCGAGCCATGTCGTCCTGAATCTGCTCAGGTGCTACTCCGCTAGCACTACTAGGCTCATCCCAACACAACGGTGTACGGCATCTTTGTCCATATAAAACCTCATAAGGAGCCATCCTGATCGATGTGTGCCAATTGTTGTTATACGAAAACTCCACCAAGGGAATGTGATTTGGCCACACTTGTCCCCAGTCTAGCACGTAGGCTCGCAACATGTCTTCCAAAGTCTGGATGGTCCGCTCAGACTGACCATCGGTCTGAGGATGATAAGCTGTCGTGAATTGTAGACTCGTACCTAGGGCGGCATGAACCTGCTGCCAGAACCTCGAAGTGAACCGTCCGTCTCTGTAAGAGACAATAGTCCTAGGTACTCCATGAAGTCTCACTATCTGTCTAGTGAACTCCTCTGCCAATCAACTTACCGGCCATGTTTCCTTGATCAGAATGAAACGTGCGGTTGATAGCATGTATTATAATCTATATTTTGGGGTTGGTTTAGACGTTTTATCTTCAATAATCTGCATGTATGGATGTATATTATATGATTATATTATTGTTTCATCTACCTTTATGGGAACCGAGGTCTACACCTAGTTTCGTTATAATTGTAGGTAAAATGGCACGTTTTGCATCGAAATGGAGCTAAGGAGTCATAGGAGCTAAATTTTGGAGCTTAAGGAAAACCTCAGGAAGCACGGAAATGATTAAGAAGATTTACTTTGGACCATATTCGAGAGATTTCACATTCAGTTGAGATTCACCTCGGTCAGTTACAGTGTCACCTTGACCGAGGTGATCTTGAGGAGCGTCCCGACCGAGGCGAATACCCTGCCGCCAGCGAGATCCAAATTTTTGGCTGAGATCTTTTAATTTTGGAAAGAAGATATCTTATATTTTTGGGCCGGATTTCTGGAAGGAAGATATTATTTTTGGAAGATTTATTTTAGGAGATATGGATATATTTTATAGAAAATTATCTAATAAGATATTATTATGTTTGGAAGATAATTCTCCTATATAAAGGGTTGGATTTTCCACAAGTTCAACCATGCTTGGAGCATCCAGCAATTGAGGGATTTTTTGGAAGCTTTGACGGAAGGATTTAAGGATTGAAGATCAAGGAAGGAAGGAATCTAGTTTGGAGTTAGCTTTTAAAGGAGTTTGTAAAACTTTCTTAGATTGTCTTTTTTATTGATTGTCTTTGCTGATTTGTGATTGAGGAACGCTTGTCGTTTGATATTTGATTCAGTTATTCAGACCTTTTTCTTAATGTTTTCTTTTTCGAATATTGATTCTCTTTCCATTAAATTGATTATTGTTATTATGATGGTTGTTGGCTAAGTTTCTTATGCGATTCTATGGTGATTGGCATAAAGTTATGGGAAACACGATGATTGAATGATCTTAATCCCAGCAGGACCCTGAAAGCTCGAGTCTTTAACCTTAACCCAGAACACCTCGCTCAATCGATGAACATCTCGGCCGGGGTGGGATCTGACTGAACGAGGTGAACCTTTCCTGATCCGAAACTGAAGTTAAGTGTTCTAGTTTGCCAAATCCTATCCTTATTACAACTTTCCTGGTTCAATGCAAACCTAGGATAAGACTTACCCGATGATTCCTTTGCTTGTTTACCTAAGATCATGAGTGTAGGTAATAAAGGTTTATCCTTTATTGGGGTTTGAGTGTTCATCCATTCCATCTTTGTGAGTTAGCTTGAGACTTACCCGGTAAAGGTTGATTCTATTCCCTTGGGTGTGTGTTGGTTTGAGATTATAGTTCCTTTCCTTAGTACCTTGAGACTTACCTGGTGATAGGAGCTTTGGTTTGGGATAGTGAGTAGTGAGACTTACCAGGTGATTTATTCCCACCTTAGAAACACCTTCCTTTTGCAAACCTCAGCTTTGTCCGAGTTATACTTTGAGATCTTGAGTCGGAACCACAACTAGATGCTTTAATCCCTAGAATCCGCATTTCGCCTTACTTGACTTTATATCATATTTGATTTGCTTTAATTGCTTTTGGTTATTTGCAATATTTGACAACTTGATTCTGAGCTTTGTTTCACCTAAGTCCCTGTGATCGACCCCTGGAATTCTTGCTTTTTATTACAATTGGCCCGTACACTGCGGGTTCGCATATTTGTTCAAGCATACTTTTTGGGTTATAAATTTAAAGGTGGCACAAACCGTTTGGAGCGTACAAGTTTTTGGCGCCGTTACCGGGGACTTGGTCTAGACCGAGGCGGTTTCGGTTGTCTTTCGGGGCAATTGCCCTTGTTGCTATTAACCACTCTACTTTAGTATTTTTGCAAGATCTTTTCTTGGGTTTATGCGAAGAACCCATGCTGGAAAAGGAAATCGTTTCTTACAATCCCGAACCAGAAAAGACATACAAGCGATGATCAAGAGAAGCTAAGATGGCCAATCAAGACAATCGCAATCTTGAGGCCGAATTGAAGGAGGCGCTGGAACAGCTACGCCTCAACCAAGAAGAATTGTAGTGAGAGAGAGAGAGAGCAGACTCGCGCAAGAACTGAAGAAATCGAAGCAGATATGGCCGCTCTAAGGGCCCAGTTTCTGCCTCGACCGATCACAGATCCTCGACCGAGGCAAGACCCAGTCCATGTTGCCCCGGCCGAGATACATCCACCTCGGATGCCTGTCCCAGATGTTCTTTTTGCTGGAGTTTCACAAACCCTAGGACAGAGGATGGAACCTAATCAGCAAGTGAGGCATCCAGGAGTCAACCTAGGTTATCCAGCTGAGCATGATTACCAACTTTGACCGCAAGTTCTATCTATGATCCGGCAATGCCAATTTGGAGGTTTAGAGAGGGAGTCTCCGCATCAGCATTTGCAAAACTATGAGATTCTGATGGAAACCTTGAGACCTTCAAGGCTAGAAAATAACAACTACAAGTTGAGGCCTTTCTATTTTTCTTTGAAAGACAGCGTGCTTGCTTGATATCAATCTCTTCCACCCGGAAAGATCAATACTTGGGAAGAGATGACGACGGAGTTACTAACAAGGTTCTTTCCTCCCTCCAAGACCGCTGAAATGAGAGGGAAGATCAATGCATTCATCATGAAGGACAAGGAGAGTTTGTCCAAGTCATGGGAGAGATTCAAAGATGTTCTATTGGATTGTCCACATCATGGGATTCCAAAGATAGAGTTACTGGAGATATACTTCAAGGGATTGGATGGGGCTACTTAATTCAATCTCCAACTACTTTCCGCCGGCACATTCATGGATATGCCGATAGACGAAGCTTGGGAGTTCATTGAAAATCAAGCCTTGCATATGGAGAAGTACTCCCATCAAGGAGCCAAGAATGGAGCAAGGAGAGTTAGCTTCCAAGACACTTCATCAAATGAAAATCAACTCATCTCGCTTAGCAATGATGTGAAGCAATTGAAGGAGCTTTTAGTAGCTCACACAAAGAAGGAGCAAGATGGAGGATATCAAGGAAGAAACAACTACCAAGGGTCACGGAACAACAACCACAACAACAATAGAAACTCCAACAACAACAATTGGAGATCTAATCAACAAAATCCGGGTAACCCTTATTCTCATGCTCAAAATGCTATTAACCCCCCCTCCTCCTTCTTCTTCCACTCCTTGAGAAGCCAGAAGTCTGCATCGAGTTCGTCCCAGCCAGAGAAGAAAGATGCAGTGCTGGAGGCAATCTTGATCAAGCTCAACGCTATGGAGACATCAATGACTTCATTTTCGAAGGCACAAAAAAGCCTTAGAACAACAATTCTTTAATAAGGCGAATGAAGTGCCAAGAGATCCAGGGAAGCTCCCAGCAAGGACAGAGAGAAACCCTAAAGGACAGATTATGACAATAACGACGAGAAGTGGACTAAAAACTGCAGATCTAGTACCTCGGTCGGTGCTAGTGCAGACGAAGAACACCTCGGTCCAGGATCAGACGAGGAACACTTCGGTCGAAGTGCCAACCGAGGTGGAGTCCCAAAAAGCGAAGGACAAATCTGAAGTTTATGTCCCACCTCCTGCTTATAAACCACCACTTCCATTCCCCCAGTCAAGGGCCACAGCACATCTAGACAAGCATTTTGGTAAGTTTCTTGACTTGATGAATAAACTACACATTAACATCCCTTTCCTTGATGCTATTCTAGGGATGCCCGCCTATGGGAAGTTCTTGAAAGAGATTCTATCAAGGAAGAGGAAGTTGAAAGACTTTGGAGAAGTTAGAATGGCATCTAAGTCCTCGGAGCTCATTCAAATCATGAAGGAGAAGATGTCACCCAAATTGAGAGATCGTAGCTCATTTTGCATTCCCATTCAAGTTGGGGATGTAACTTGTGAGGCGTTGTGTGATCTAGGAGCCAGCGTGAGCATCATCCCGATGGACCTATGTGAGAAGATCGGACTCGGAGAGCCCAAGGCGGTGAATATAAGGCTATATATGGCGGATCACTCCATTACCCATCCCGTGGGCATCTGAGAAGACGTTCCCATCAAGTTAGGTAACTTCTATTTACCTATAGACTTTGTTGTACTTGATATACCCGCAGATTATCCCGTTCCTATCATTCTCGGGAGACCATTCCTAGCAACTTCGGGTTGCAATGTGGATTGTAAGAACGCTAAGTTGAAATTCAATATTGATGGAGATCAAGTTGAATTTGCATTGCTTGCTGCAATGAAAGGAGAGCCGATGGAAGATGACATCTTCAACATCTATGATGAAGAAGAATTAAGAGAACTGGTGAGCTCTATCCTTACTAATGACCCACTTGAAAGAGTTATTAGTTTTAGTTTAATGGAGGAAGGTATAGATGTTTCTTGTGATGTAGATATACGGAGCTTAAAAGCATTGAAGCAGATCCAGGAGCTAAGATTGAAAAGCTAATCAGGAGAAGAGGAATAAATCAAGTTTCGGTCCCAGTTCCAGTACCTCGACTGAGGCACTTTCTGGACCAAGAGAGTTGTTCTTATCTGAAGACATCTCGGTCACCCACCTTGGACCTCGACCGAGGTTGCAAGCGAGATGATGTCAACTGAGACTTTTAAAAGTCCAGTTCTTCAATCTATGTTTACTCCACTGGAAGGAGGAAGCAAGGATCCCCCACAGAAAGCACCCCCAGTTGTGGAGCTTAAACCACATCCTAGTCACTTGAGGTATGCTTTCCTTGGTCCGGATTCTACTTATCCCATTATCGTTAGTGCTTCCCTTTCTGAAACTGAATTGTCTAAACTAATGCATGTCTTGAGGAAACATCGTAAGGCTTTAGGTTATACTATTGATGATCTTGTTGGTATTAAGCCATCTTTTTGCATGCATAAGATACTAATGGAGGACGATCATAAGACTTCACGTGAACCTCAAAGACGGTTAAATCCGATCATGAAAGAGGTTGTGAAGAAGGAGATTCTTAAGTTGTTGGATGCAGGTATCATATTTCCCATATCGGATAGCAAGTGGGTGAGCCCAGTGCATGTAGTTCCGAAGAAAGGAGGGATGACCATTGTGACGAATAAGAACAACGAGTTGATTCCAACAAGGACCGTTACGGGCTGAAGGATGTGCATCGATTACATGAAGCTGAACGTGGCCACTTGGAAGGACCATTTTCCACTTCCCTTCATCAATCAAATGCTTGAACGTTAGCTCAACACTCCCATTTTTTCTATCTAGATGGTTATAGTGGCTTCTTTCAGATTCCTATCCATCCGGATGATCAAGAGAAGACCACTTTCACTTGTCCATGGGGGACATTCGTTTATAGGAGGATGTCATTCGGATTGTGTAATGCACCCGCTACCTTCCAGCGTTGTATGATGGCTATCTTCTCCGAGTGCATTGAGGAGATCATGGAGGTATTCATGGATGACTTTTCGGTATATGGTTCCTCTTTTGATAATTGTTTGACTAACATTTCTCTAGTGCTGCAACGTTGTGAAGACACTAATCTTGTTTTGAATTGGGAGAAGTGTCACTTTATGGTTAGTGAAGGAATTGTGCTAGGACACCTCGTTTCCAAACGAGGTATTGAGGTCGATCGAGCTAAGATCGAGACTATTGAAAAACTTCCTCCCCCTTGTTCTGTTAAGGGTGTGCGGAGTTTTCTCGGGCATGCAGATTTCTACATGAGGTTCATCAAGGATTTCTCGAAGATTTCTAAACCACTAACTAATCTCTTGAATAAGGATGTTGTTTTTGAGTTTTTGTAGGAATGCCTTGATGCGTTTTACAGGATAAAGGAAGCGTTGATCACCGCTCCTATCATTCAACCTCCCGACTGGATTTTTCCCTTTGAGATCAGGTGTGATGTGAGTGACGTGGCCGTAGGAGAGGTACTTGGACAAAAGAAGGATGGCCGGACCAACGCCATTTACTATGCTAGCAAGACGCTAGATGAAGCTCAATTGAACTACACCACCACCAAAAAGGAGCTCTTAGCGGTTGTATATGCTTTTGAGAAGTTTCGCTCTTACTTAGTAGGAGCGAAAGTTATTATTTACATTGACCATACAGCTATTCGTTACTTGCTTGCTAAGAAGGATGCGAAGCCGCATCTTATTCGATGGATTCTCTTGCTTAAAGAGTTTGACCTAGATATTCGCGACAAGAAGGGGTCCGAGAATTCTATTGCGGATCACCTCAGCCGGCTACCTCCCTCCTCGTGCGAGAAGGACGACCTACCAATAGATGATTCATTCCCCCAAGAGCACTTGCATTTGTTGGAACATTTGATAGACTTCTTTATCTCACCCCATGATAAAGGTGAAATATGGGGTGAGGAAACCTTCCAGCATGTTTAAGGATGATGTATGGTCCAGCTAGCGACCTTAAATCAAGCGCTTCTTGGGAGGCAACCCAAGGTATTGCTTTCTTTTCCCTATTCTAGCTTAGTTTAGATAGTTTGCTTTTGCTTTGCTTTGCTTTGTTTTTTGCGTCCTCTAGACAGGAATCAAGTACTCTCTAAGGAAGGATTACAGCTCAGGAGCTACACTGGAAGGACAGAAGTTCGAGAAATTGAGAGGAAGGAGCTTGACTAAGACACATCTCGGGTGCAGTCACAGGACCTCGACCGAGATGTTCTTTGCCAACCGAGATGGTCTTATCTGGGAGCTGTTTCTTATTTCTTTATGTAGTTCAGCTATGTCCGGTGAGTATTTTGTTCTTCTAACTTATATTTGACCCATTGGGGCAATGTGTCCCAAGTATGGGGTATTTGTATGACTTGTATGACTCTCTTGATCTTTGATTATGATATTATTTGGCTTTATGTGCATATTTGTCATTACATGCATACATACAGGTTTGTGTTTGAAAAAAAAGTCGAAAACTGGTTTGAAAAAAAAATTTATGACCTCGACCGGGATGTTCATGTCCGATCGAGGTTGACCACCTCGGATGACGCTAGAACACCTAGACCGAGGTAGGTTCTTAACTGATAATTTTTTGAAACGTTTTGTGTTTCTTCTCTGGATATGACCTTAGTGATGATTCTGTTTGCAGAATTGGTTTTGAAATCTTTATGTGCTCGAAAGCTTTTATGATATGTTTAAGTTGTAAAATGCTTTGTTTGAAGTTTTAGCATGTTTAATACTTTGTTTTTATCAAAATTATGTTGAATTTGAAGGTTGACACCACATGATGAGTTCTATCACATTCTTCCTGGGATGATTAAGGCAATTCATTCTCTTCTCTTCTTCTTCTTGATCATGCTTTAGCCCCTCATATACATATTTGCCTCCCTTTACCTATCCGGGAATTTGGAAGCAGGTAAAGAAGAGCAAGTGAAAGTGAAGTTGAGATGTTGGTTGAAAGTTTTAGAAAGAAACAAATAGGTTTGGGGAAGTCAATCATGATGATGAGTAACTCGACACCATTTACATATCCGGGTGTTTGTGCCTTGCCAAAGTCGGATTGAGCGATATTCCAAACGAGTCATGGTATGTGCATCAAGGGTTTGAGGCATCTCGAGAAATTGATGATTGCTGATCTCCTAGGCTTCGGTTACTGTGCACCTCTGTCCATGCATCCCAAAAAGTAAAGTAAAATAAGAAAAGCTTATTGGTGGAAGATGTTGAGTTTCAAAGAAAGTGAAGTAAGATCCTTTTCCCGGATTCTAGCACCACATTCCCTATATACATCCCACCCTCACACGTTTTTTGACCTCTTTTGGAAGCCCTTGAGACCTCGAGCTTGTTGATTGACTTGGTGGTTTAAACTGGATTATACATGATTAATTTCGATAAATATGATTTATTATGCATTCTATTGTTTTATGCAAAGATGAACAACTTTCTTATATTTATAAAATGTTTTGATCATGTATTGATTTCATTTGCCATGAAGGATTCTCTTAGAGTAATCTACGAGTGGAGCACACCACCGAAAATGTTTTGAAATACTTTTCATTGATCTTTTTTCTGACTTATAATCCATTCTATCTTGTATCTAAGATTTGGAACTTGCTTTGGGACAAGTATAGGGTATTTTGATAGCATGCATTATAGTCTATATTTTGGGGTTGGTTTAGACGTTTTATCTTCAATAATCTACATGTATGGATGTATATTATGTGATTATATTGTTGTTTCATCTACCTTTACGGGAATCGAGGTCTACACCTAGTTTCGTTGTAATTGTAGGTAAAATGGCACGTTTTGCATCGAAATGGAGCTAAGGAGTCATAGGAGCTACATTCTCGAGCTTAAGGAAAACCCCAAGAAGCATGGAAATGATTAAGAAGATTTACTTTGGACCAGATTCGAGAGATTTCACATTCAGTTGAGATTCACCTCAGTCAGCTACAGTGTCACCTCGACCGAGGTGATCTTGAGGAGCGTCCCGACCGAGGCGAATACCCTGCCGCCGACGAGATCCATATTTTTGGCTGAGATCTTTTAATTTTTGAAAGAAGATATCTTATATTTTTGGGCTGGATTTCTGGAAGGAAGATATTATTTTTGGGAGATTTATATTAGGAGATATGGATATATTTTATGGGAAATTATCTTTTAAGATATTATTATCTTTGGAAGATAATTCTCCTATATAAAGGGTTGGATTTTCCACAAGTTCAACCATGCTTGGAGCAATGTGCAATTGAGGGATTTTTTGGAAGTTTTGAAGGAAGGATTTCACGGTTGAAGATCAAGGAAGGAAGGAATCTAGTTTGGAGTTAGCTTTTGAATGAGTTTGTAAGACTTTCTTAGATTGTCTTTTTCATTGATTGTCTTTGTTGATTTGTGATTGAGGAACGCTTGTTGTTTGATATTTGATTCAGTTATTGAGACCTTTTTCTTAAGGTTTTTTTGTTCGAATATCGATTCCCTTTCCATTAAATTGATAATTGTTATCATGATGATTGTTGGCTAAGTTTCTTATGCGATTCTAGGGTGTTTGGCTGAAAGTTGTAGGAAAGACGATGATGGAATGATCTTAATCCCAACAGGACCCTAAGAGCTCGAGTCTTTAACCTTAACCCCAAAACACCTCGGTCAGTCGATGAACATCTCGGCCGGGGTGGGATCTGACTGAACGAGGTGAACCTTTCCTGATCCTAAACTGAAGTTAATTGTTCTAATTTGCCAAATCCTATCCTTATTACACCTTTCCTAGTTTAATACAAGCCTAGGATGAGACTTATCCGGTGATTCATTTGCTTGTTTACCTAAGATCATGAGTGTTGGTAATAAAGGTTTATCCTTTATTGGGGTTTGAGTGTGCCTTCATCCCATCTATGTGAGTTAGCCTGAGACTTACCCGGTAAAGGTTGATTCTATTCCCTTGGGTGGTGTTTTGGTTTGAGATTATAGTTCCTTTCCCTAGTACCTTGAGACTTACCCGGTGATAGGAGCTTTGATTTAGGATAGTGAGTAGTGAGACTTACCCGGTGATCTATTCCCACCTTAGAAACACCTTCCCTTTGCAAACCTCACCTTTGTCCGCGTTATCCTTTGAGATCTTGAGTCGGAACCACAACTAGATGCTTTAATCCCTAGAATCCGCATTTCCCCTTACTTGACTTTATATCATCTTTGATTGCTTTAATTGCTTTTGGTTATTTGCAATATTTGACAACCTGATTTCGTGCTTTGTTTCACCTAAGTCCCTGTGATCGACCACTGGAATTCTTTCTTTTTATTACAATTGACCCGTACACTACGTGTTCGCATATTTGTTCAAGCATATTTCTTGGCTTATAAATTTAAAGCTTGCACACACCGTTTAGAGGGAACATCGGTCTTCATCATTCGATCTACTATGACCCATATAGCATCAAAACCACGACTCGGTCTCAAACCGGTCACAAAATCCATAAAGATGTCCTCCCACTTCCACTCAGGAGCGGGAAGTTGGT
The DNA here is from genome assembly GCA_033239045.1 of Fagopyrum esculentum. Taxonomy (NCBI): domain Eukaryota; kingdom Viridiplantae; phylum Streptophyta; class Magnoliopsida; order Caryophyllales; family Polygonaceae; genus Fagopyrum; species Fagopyrum esculentum. The sequence goes on from BSUD01000004.1 coordinate 118,797,266, forward strand.
GTAGCTCGCCTCCTAGTCTATGATGCTCGATCTTGACCAGCTGACAGGTCGCACACTGAGCTACATATCTCGTGACGTCTGACTTCAGACCTCCCCACCAGAAAGAGCGTCTGATATCCTGATACAAATTACTCGCAACGAGATACCCTGAGTAAGGTGAAGAGTGAGCCTCTTGAAGGATCCTCTGTCTCAACTCTCGATCTGATGGCACACAAACACGCTCTTGGCGTCTCAGAACTCCATTAGCACCAACTGCAAACTCCGGTGCCTCACCTCGAGACATCCGGTCTCGGATCTGTGTCAAAACAGGGCAACTCTCCTGCTTCTGTCGGATTTCGGCCAACAGATCAGGTAATATCTCCAAGGTGGACAACTGGTTGTCGGAATCCGGGAAGTTGATATCCATCTCTAACCATGCAAAATCTCGCTGTAATTGTGGCTGAGTTGTAAGTCTAGCGATCTCCATCTCCCGTGGAGTCTTCCTACTAAGGGCATCTGCTATACATTAGCCTTTTCCGGGTGGTATAAGATCTCAAGATCAAAGTCCATGATCAACTCCAACCATCTGCGCTGGCGGTTATTCAACTCCCGTTGAGTGAATATGTACTTCAGACTCTTATTGTCTGTGAAAATCTGACACGTAGCTCCATACATATAATGTCTCCAAATCTTCAAAGCGTGAACCACATCAACCAACTCCAGGTCATGGGTAGGGTAATTCTCCTCGTACGTCTTCAACTGTCGAGATGCGTAAGCAATCACCTTTCCCCTCTGTATCAGACGACATCCAAACCCTAGCTTGGATGCGTCGCTATAAACTACAAAATCCTCAATTCCCTCTGGTTGAGCTAGGATAGGAGCAGAGGTCAACCTCTTCTTCAGCTCCTCGAAGCTCTACAGGCACGGCTCGGACCATACAAACCTCGTAGACTTCCGCAGCAAGAAAGTGAGCGGTCGGACGATATTGAAAAGCCCTCAACAAAAAGCCTGTAGTAGCCTGCCAATCCGAAGAAGCTGCGAACCTCCTTGACGTTCTTAGGTGGCGGCCAAGATGCTACTGACTCGATCTTCGCCGGATCTACCTTGATCCCTTCAGCTGAAACGATGTGACCAAGGAATGCTACCTCAGACATATAAAACTCACACTTGGAGAGCTTGGCGTAGAGCTCTCTATCCTGTAAGACCTGAAGAACGATCCTCAAATGTCCTGCATGCTCCTCTCTACAGCGGGAATAAACCAGAATGTCGTCGATGAAGACAACTACAAACTGGTCTAGAAATTCGGTGAAGATGATGTTCATCAACTCCATGAAGACTGCGGGCGCATTCGTGAGCCCGAATGGCATCACTACAAACTCGTAGTGTCCATATCTGGTCCGAAATGTTTTATTGCCTACGTTTTGCTCTCTCACCCTCAGTTGGTGATATCCAGATCTCATATCGATCCTCAAAAACACTGAAGCTCCATGCAGTTGATCCAAAAGATCATCGATACGGGGCAATGGGTACTTGTTCTTGATCGTCACCTTGTTCAGCTCTCGGTAGTCGATACATAACCTCATTGACCCATCTTTCTTCCTGACGAAGAGAACTGGTGCACCCCAAGGAGATACACTAGGACGGATGAAGCTCTTCTCTGCTAACTCCTCGAGCTTCTTCTTTCACTCAAGCATCTCGATAGGCGCCATACGATAAGGAGCCTTAGAGATCGGTCTCGTACCGGGCTCTAGATCAATGCAAAAATCTACACTCCTTTGTGGACATAAACCTGATGGCTCTCCAAAGACGTCAGCAAAATCGCAAGCTATTGGAATCTCCTCCAAAGCTGGACTAGTACTATCCTTCATGGCATAGCACCAAAAATCCTCACATGCCTGACTGATAAGTCTCGTAGCTCGAACTGCACTGATGACTATACCAGTCTTCCTGAGATCCCATCCTCGGAAAATCTTAACATGGCCTGCATCTGTAGTTACTGTCACTGTCCTCTTGCCGATGTCCAGAACTGCTCGATGTCGATCCATCCAATCCATGCCCAGAATAACTTCTTCATGCACTAAGTGCATGACGAAGAAGTTAGCTGGTCAATCGCGACCTCCCAATCTAATAGGGAAATCGCGAACCTCTCGTGTACCTCGTATCTTACCCCCATCGGGTAATCCTATAAAGAAGGGTCTACCTTCTACAGTAACTAAGGTCAATCTATCTACACATGCATCAGATATAAAAGAATGCGTAGCACCAGTATCGAAAAGAAATCTGACAGGAAAACCATTAATATGAATGGTACTTGTAGCTGCTGGCGCTGTCGGATCAACAACACTCCTAAACTCATAAACTCTGGATGATGCATCTCTTGTGTCCGCAAATCCACCAACACGTCCTCTACCTCTCCCTTGTCCCGGACTGGAACCTTGAGGAGCGGTAGAACCAGAAACTCTCTATTGTTGCTGCTGCTGCTGGTACTGAGATCTCTGTCCTCCTCCAGCAACACTGGCAGGTGAAGAACCCTGCTAAGATAGCGCCTTGACCTGACGGCAAAACGCAGCTTTGTGTCCGGGCTTGCCACAAGAAAAGCAAGTCACTACTGGCTTCTTGTAGTCAGCTCAAATGTGTCCAGTTACTCCGCAGTTATGACACTGCCGTCCTCTGTCAGAACTCTTCTGGAAACCAGAACGTCCAGGCGTCTGACTACGCCCAAACCCAATTGCTCCAGCTCCAGCACTAGTTGATCTAGTCTTCTGCCTCTTCTCAGAACCTCCTGTCTGAGAAGCTCTCCTCTGACCCGGTCGGTCTCTCTCATAGACAGAAGCTCTATCCTGATAGTCCGTCAAAGAATCAAAACGGAAACCAACAAGATAAGAGCGTGTCGACTACCTCCGAGAGGAAAGGTAAACATGTTGATCCTCCGGTGGTGCAGACGGACCCAACAAAGACAACTCATCCTGAAACTTGCTGATGATCTCAGCAATAGGCAAATCCTCGAATCCTGCCTCAAGGAAATCTTGGACATAGTCTCTTCTCCTAGCTGCAATGCAGTAGCGATCCGTGATCACCGTCTTCATCTGCTCATAACGGGTGACCTTACTGCGAACGGTCCTCCACCAAGAATGAGCCTGATCCTTCAGCAACGTCTGTTCTATGTTGACCCGAAGTCCCTCTGGGCAACCTATACCCTCCATAGTAGTATCTAGTTGTCCTAGCCACTGCTCCACCTCCAAACCAGTCTTTCCCATGAAAGTAGGAACCTTCAGCTGGTCAAAAGCCTTCAACCAACTGTCAGGCTTTGGCTCCTGTGCCTCGGCCGGTGCTCTAACAACCTCAACAACTCCAACAAGTGGGGCAACAACCTTTGAAACTCTATGCAAAACCTCAACTGATCTCGCAGGAACTTGCGGCACTGGTGCTGGTCCTCCAGTCCTGATAGCCTCTTCAACTCTCTACACATAGTCGCAAAATGTAGAAGCTCCGATGCACACTCGTGCGGACTCCGTTGATGGCGCTCTCTATGCTCCAGACCTAGCAGCGGTCCCGTTCCCAGCATCAGGAACAACACTCTCAGCAACATCTTCAGCGAACGACTCAGCGGTAGGCGGATTAGCAACTGGGGCTTGGCCCCGACCTCTAGCTAGTGGAGGTCTTCCTGCACGTCCTCGTCCACGGACGGCAGGTGGAAGTGTTGGTCGACCCCTTCCTCGCCTCATAGCATATGTAGCTCTAGTACGCGACATCTGCTATAAGGATAGATATATAAGAAACTATATATATAAGGCCATGCTACAGCTAAAGCACAACTCAAGAAAAAGCACATATAAAGGCCAACACACAAGAAACTACACTGTTGAGATCCGCGGAGGTAGTGGTGGTCCCCCGTACATCTATCTCAGACCGAAGAGTTTAAAAACAAAAACCCCCTTTTGAAAACGTTAGACCCTTGCGGGTTCTATTTATTTATCCATCCGACCTTTAGAAGATTTCGAGTGCCATTGTTGCCAACCTAGAGCTCTGATACCATATTGTAACACCCCAAGTTCTGGGAGCTTGAAGCGTTACGGGCTAGGACCACACAATGGGTCCCGACCCTTAGAGTAGCAACAATAAACGGATCTTACAACAAGGCACAGAAGAATGAAAACCAAAACTCAACATAAAACCAAAGGTTTAAACAAAAGAAAACACAAAAGCTCCGCAACCAAGTTCAAAACAAAAGGGAAACAACAAAAGAAACAAAACCCGATCCCGTCATATAATGTACGGGAACCCCGACTGACCACACCATCCGGATCACTCAGCAGCATCCTGAACCTACGGAACATCTACAACGACGGTATAAACCGTTAGCTAACATTCTAGGTACAAGCAAGAGCGTAAAGGCACAAACACACATAAGGTAAAGAAAACACATAGCATGCTCACACATCAACCGGTTCTTATCTTTCATTAAGGTTATATATTACTAATTCAATTTCTTTTGTCACACGAGAATCTCCCGAAACTCGCCTCCGCTTCCATCTACCAATAGGAATAGATCAGTACAATCCATTACCTACGGGTCTGGGTTGCAAGAGCACATTCTAGTCTCCTGAAGAACTAGAAAAGTGGTCACCGCCCGGTTATAATACATTTGGGCCAGTTAAGGTTATCAAAGGGTGAATCCTATTTCCAATTATCCATTATAACATGAATAAACAACACAAATAAGCCAATACAATCCAACTAATACGCAGAATAAAGCTAAGTAAGTCCAAGGGACTTACCTCACACGAAGGTAACACAAAAGGCTCAGCAATAACTCAAAGAACACTCAAGGAAGCTCAGTTTCCCTCAGGAAAGGAGCAAGGGAAGCCTGTACGAACAAGCAACACGGATCAGGAACAGAACGGTTGCTAGAAGTATAACTTCTAGTCTCAACGATATCTAAGAGATCCCCACAAGCTAAGGGCTCGACCTTAGTCTTACAGCAACTCAGGGGACAAGGAACAACCACAAGGAACCAAGGAAAGGAACGAGGAAAGGAAGGAAGGAAGCAACTCACCAAAGACGGGAGTCACAACAGGGAAAACCGCAGGGGCGGTTGGACAGAGGCGCAGGGGCGGCAACACGTAGGGGCGGCCAGGTGCAGGCGCATCGGCGGCTGCACGACAAAAGCTCCGTCGGGCTTCTCTTCGACAGAACTAACAGCAAGGGCAACCAAAGCTCGAACCTTTGGTTCCAACACGTCAAGACTCAACTCCAGAGAGCCTGAGAACAACAAAGGATCAACAATGGAAAGCTCCACAAGAATCAAGGATCAAAGTTGATTCTTGGGCAAGAAGAAAAGAGAAGAACGAAAGGAAGAAACCAAAATAGGAGGAGAAGACATGCAGCACTATAAGAACGTGAAGGAGAAACCAGAAGGGAAGAACTTACACGCTCAGCAAAGTTGTAGGAAGCAAGGGGACAGCTGCAACTCTCTAGAGTTGGAGAAGACGCAAGCAAGGAACGGGAAAAAGAGAAAAAGGAGAGAATATATAGAGACGGCTGGAACGCTAGACGGAAAGGCGTCTAGGGTTAGAAGGAAGATCAGGAAACCGGCCCATAAGATCGAATATCGGACATTCTATCTATGGAAGGAAGATAAAAGAACGGAAGAAAAGATCGGGCACGATATGTCGTCATCCGAAGGGGCGGATCACCTCGGCCGCGGGGGCGGCCCTCTTCACCGCGGGGGTGGTGAAGGAAAAACCTCAGATCTTACACTCAAGGCTGAGATTTCTTCTCTAGAGCTCTTCTTTTGTTCTAGCCACCTTCTATGCTTGTTGGATCTTCTTGATCCTTGTTCCGACCTTCCATGGTAGGCAAAAATGTCACTAGAGGATACCTAAGTGTGAGTAAGGTCTCTTTAAGCGTACATGTTGTCAACAAGCTAGTAACTTCCTCATAGATGGCCTTTTCTCTTATTCTAGTGATGGCTCCTTTCATAGCGGGGTTTGAAGATGGTGTGACTATCTTGTCCTCCAATGCCTTAGCCCTTGATCTAGTAGTTGGTCCTTGAGGTAGTGTTGGGATGATCCCTCATCATACTCCCCTTCTTGAGAAGGATTTGTTCTCGAATCACCAACATGCTCATCTTTAGACTCAAAAGGACTCAAGCCTCTTACATTGAAGGTCTTGCTTAATCTATACTCAGTTGGAAGTTCCAAGACATAAGCGTTATCACCCACCTTCTGCTTCACATTAAATGGCCCATCTACTCTTGGAGACAACTTAGACTTCCTCTTCTCCGGAAATCGTTCTTTCCTTAAGTTAAACCAAACTAGATCTCCTGATTTAAACAACACCTCCTTGCGATTCCGATTAGCTTTGGATTACATGGTTTTCCCTTTGTTTTCCAGCCTTATGCGTGTTTTGTCATGTAATTTGTTAATGAACTCGATTTGTTTTTCTGCAATGAAATCTACTCTCTCCTCGATAGGCAACGGGGTAAGATCAAAAGGAGTCAAAGGATTGAACATATAGACACATGCAAAAGGTGTTAGATTAGTATATGAATGCAAGGTACGATTAAAAGAAAATTCTATATGTGGTAAAACATCCTCCTAAGCATTCAAATTATCCTTCAAAACAGCTCTCAAAATAGTGGTTAAAGTCCTATTAGTGACTTCCGTTTGAGGATGACTAGAGGTTGAAAATAACAACCTTGTACCTAGTTTTTTCCAAAGAGTCTTCCAAAAGAAACTAAGGAGTTTAATATCCCTATCGCTTACAAAAGTTTGCAGTACTCCATGCAACCTAACAACTTCTCTAAAGAACAAGTTAGCCACATTATAAGCATCATCAGGTTTATGGCAAGCAATAAAGTGAGTCATTTTAGTATAACGGTCAACAAACACAAAAATGGAATATCTCCCATTCTTAGTCTTTGGTAATCCTACAACAAAGTCCATTCTAATATCAAACCATGGTGAACTAGGTATAGGTAAAGGAGTTTACAAACCATGTGGTTTTGATCTAGACTAAGCCTTCAAACATATAATGCATCTCTTAAGCATATTCAATATCTTTAAGCATTGGAGACAACTTAGACTTCCTCTTCTCCAAAAATCGCTCTTTCCGCGGCTTAGGTGGCCTAGCGCACCCGCGACTCAGGAGGGGCGAACCCGCGGATGATGTCGGCTTCGATCTACTGTTGTGTTGCTCATCATGTCTAAAGGAGAAGATTTGCTTGCCCGGATGATGGGCTGGAAGACAAAGGAGCAAGGCTGGTTCCCTTGTTGCTGCTTGTTGGCGTGACAGAAGGTATGTTTGGTCTGCTTACGTGCAAAAATGATGGCAACAACAATGGTGAGACCGGCCAACTATTGTTCATGCCCGATGCCAAGGTTGAGGATTGCTACTTCCCATGACAGAATTAAGGGAAGAGGAAGAAGTCGTTGCTGGCTGGAAGACGACGGCGAAAGGAAGAAGGCCGGCACCATTGGTCGCGTGAAGAGAAGGAGGAAGGGAGAGGAGAGGTTAAGGTAACGTGAACCGCAGTTATGTGAAGTTGAGGGAGGGTGGTTGCTTGCTTCACTTAGGGGAAAGGATGGAAGCATATTGAAACCCTTAACCGGCCCAACTGGCATGTCCTTAATGGGCCCGTTTGGCATGTGTTTAATAGGCTGAAAAGTTTCAAAAAGGCTATTAAGGTGGTGATTTATATGGATATAAGAACCTAGAAACCTCACATAAAATGCTAGATTTTATGTAGGTGTTATATATAGATATAAATATACCTCATGGAATGATAAGAATTTAGATAACTTAGAAATTCAAGTATCCCATAAAATGATAAGAAGATGGAAGAAGTCCAAATCGGGCAAATTTCCGGTTTGATTTGGAAGTCATCGGAAATAAAATTTCCAGGTATTACAATCTTTCTCATGTAAGACATAAATTTAAACAATAACAAAGTGGGAAAAGCGAACATTTGCATGAGGACATCAAATTAACCCATGAGCGAATGAGAAAAATGTGTTAAATGATTATAAATGGGAAAAGTCAAGTATAGAGATTAGGACAATTAAACTAATAATAATATGCGTGCTTGGCTTCACTTACGCAATCCCTAAAACCCATCAAAGTTTTGACAGTGTCTCTACAAATTGCATACAAGGAGTCAATCACACTTTCTATCTTTTATTATTTCTCCTTATCTCTTTATCTTTGTCATGTAAGTTATACAGCTAAACAATGACGAAGAGAAAAAAAAGATGAACATTTACATGAAAATATCAACTCAACCCATGATAGAAAAAGAAGAAAATGTATAAAAGGATTATAAACGAGAAATTCAAGTAGAGAGATTGGGACAAAGAAAAATAAATAATAGTGTGCATATTTGTCGTCACATATGCCATCCATAGAGGTCATTAAAGTTTCAACGGTCTCTTTCCAATTAGCATATAGGGTGCCCTGGACACTATCTATCATTCATTAAGAAAAAAAATAATAGTATACAGGTTTGATGTCGCATATGTCATCCACAAAGGCCATCACAGTTTTAACGGTCCCTTTCCAAATAGCATATAGGGTGCCATGCACACTTTCTATCATTCATTAAGAAAAAAAATAACGTTATGTTTTGCGTTACATATGCCATCAAAGCTTTAACGGTCTCTTTCCAAATAGCATAGGGTGCCATGCACTCTTTCTATCACTCATTCAGTCTCCTTTTCTATCTCCATCTTTCTCATGTAAGATAAAACGTTAAACCATAATATAACAAAGAGGGAAACAGGAACATTGGCATGAAGATATCAACTTAAGCCATGACCGAATGAGAAAAAAAATATATATAATGATTATAAACAAGGAATTCAAGTAGAGATAGTGGGGTTATGCAAAAAAAATAATAGTATACATAATTGGCATCGCATACGCCATCCACAAAGGCCATCAAAGATTTTGAAGTCTCTTTACAAATGGAATATAGGGAGCCAAACACTCTTTATATCTTGTATTTTTTCTCTTTTTCGCTCTCCATCTTTCTCACGTCAGATTTAAAGTTAAACCATGATGAAGAGAAAAATATAACATTTTCATGAAGGTATAAACTTAACCCATGACCGAATAAAAATGTTAAAATAATTATAAACAGCAAATTTAGGTATAGAGATTTGAACTAATAAAAAAAATATGCATGATAGGTTTCACATACGACATCCACAAAGACAATCAAAGTTTCAACGGTCTCTCTACAAATGGCATATATGGAGTAACACACACTTTCTATCTCGGGCAATTTTAGTAACTAGGCATTTTTAAAAAAACTATAGTAGTAACTAGGTTTTTTAATGTTTCAATTAAGTAAATATACCTCATCCTTTTGTATTTATTCTCAAAATCTACACACTCTTGAACTCAAGGGGTACATTTACTAAACACAAAACTAGAAAAAGCCTAGTAAACCAAATTGTTTCTTATTCTTTCTCCTTTTTCACGCTCACTCTTTCTTATTAAAGATACAAAGTTAAACAATAACGAAGAAGGAAAATAAACATTTGTAGGAAGATTAACTCGACCCATGTCCGAATAAGAAAAACAAATGTATTAAATGATAATAAATGAGATATCCGAGTAGAGAGATTAGGGCTAATAATAAAATAATATTATGCATGCTTGGCTTCGCATACGCCGGCCACAAAGGCCTTTAAAGTTTTAACGGTATCTCTTCAAATGGCATACAGGGTGTCCGACACACTTCTATCTTTCATTTTTACTCCTTTTCTCTCTCTCCATCTTCCTAAAGAAAGATATAAAGTTACACAATAACGAAGAGGGAAAAGGGAACATTTGCATGAAGATATCAACTTAATCCATGACCAAATAAGGAAAAAAAACGTATTAAATGATTATAAACGGTACATTCAAGTGGACAGATTAGGACTAAGAAAAAAAACAGTAGTAGTATGCATGCTTGGCTTCGCATACACCATCCACAGAGGCCATCAAAGTTTTGACGATCTCTCTACAAATGGCATACAGGGAGTCAAGTACACTTCTATCTTTCATTCTTAATCCTTTTCTCTCTCCATCTTGTTGATGTAAGACATAAAAGTCAAACCTTAATGAAGAGAGGAAGAGGAACATTTGCATGAAGATATCAACTTAACTCATGACTGGATAAAAAAATATATATTAAATGATTATAAACGGGAAACTTAAGTAGAGAGATTAGGACTAAGAAAAAAATACATGCTTGGATTCGCATACGCCATCCACAAAGGCCATCAAAGTTTTAACGGTCTCTCTACAAATGGCATACAGGGAGCCACGCACACTTCTATATGTCATTCTTACTCCTTTTCTCTCTCCATCTTTCTAATGAAAGATATGAAGTTAAACCATAACGAAGAGGGGGAAAAGAACATTTGCATGAAGATATCAACTTAACGCATGACCGAATAAGAAAACAATATATTAAATGATTATAAAAGAGAAATCCAAGTAGAGAGATTGGGACTAAGAAAAAAATAATAGTATGCATGCTTGGCTTCGCATACGCCATCTATAAAGGCCATCAATATTTTGACGGTCTCCCTATAAATGGCATACAGGGAGTCAGGCACACTTCTATCTTTCATTCTTACTCCTTTTCTCTCTCCATCTTGCAAATGTAAGATATAAAGTCAAACCTTAATGAAGAGGAAAGAGGAACATTTGCATGAAGATATCATCTTAACTCATGAACGAATAAAAAAATGTATTAAATGATTATAAACGTGAAACTCAAGTAGAGAGATTAGGACTAAGAAAAAAATGCATGCTTGGCCTCGCATTCGCCATCCACAAAGGTCATCAATCTCTCTACAAATGGCATACAAGGAGTCCTGCACACTTATATCTCTCGTTCTTACTCCTTTTCTCTCTCCATCTTTGTAATAAATATATAAAGTTAAATCATATAGAAGAGGGGAAAAAGAACATTTGCATGAAGATAACAACTTAACCCATGAACGAATAACAAAAAATATATATTAAATGATTATAAAAGGGAAATTCATGTAGAGAGATTGGGACTAAGAAAAAAAATAATAGTATGCATGCTTAGCTTCGCATACGCCATCTATAAAGGCCATCAATGTTTTGACTGTCACTCTATAAATGGCATACAGGGAGCCAGGCACACTTCTATCTTTCATTCTTACTCCTTTTCTCTCTCCATCTTTCTAATGTAAGATATAAAGTTGAACCATAACGAAGAGGGAAAGGAATATTTGCACGAAGATATCAACTTAATTCATGACCGAATAAGAAAAAAATTTATTAAATGATTATAAACGGGAAATCAAAGCGGAGAGATTAGAACTAAGAAATAAAATAGTATGCATGTTTGGCTTCGCATACACCATCCACAAAGGCCATCAAAATTTTGACGGTCTCTCAACAAATGACATACAGGGAGCCACACACACTTCTATCTTTCATTCTTACTTCTTTTCTCTATCCATCTTTCTAATGAAAGATATAAAGTTAAACCATAACGAAGAGGAGAAAAAGAACATTTGCATGAAGATATTAACTTAACCCATGACCGAATAAAAAAAATTTATTAAATGATTATAAAAGGGATATTCAAGTAGAGAGATTAGGACTAAGCAAAAAAATAATAGTATGCATGTTTGGCTTCGCATACGCCATCTATAAAGGCCATCAATGTTTTGACTGTCACTCTATAAATGGCATACAGGGAGTCAGGCACACTTCTATATTTTATTCTTACTCCTTTTCTCTCACCATCTTTCTAATGTAAGATATAAAGTTAAACCATAACGAAGAGGGGAAGGAATATTTGCATGAAGATATCAACTTAACTCATGACCGAATAAGAAAAAAATTTATTAAATGATTATAAGCGGGAAATCAAAGCGGAGGGATTAGGACTAAGAAATAAAATAGTATGCATGTTTGGCTTCGCATAGCCATCCACAAAGGTCATCAAAATTTTGACGGTCTCTCAACAAATGGTATACTGGGAGCCAGACACACTTCTATCTTTCATTCTTACTTCTTTTCTCTATCCATCTTTCTAATGAAAGATATAAAGTTAAACCATAACGAAGAGGAGGAAAAGAACATTTGCATGAAGATATCAACTTAACCCATGACCGAATAAAAAAAATTATTAAATGATTATAAAAGGGATATTCAAGTAGAGAGATTGGGACTAAGAAAAAAATAATAGTATGCATGCTTGGCTTCGCATACGCCATCTATAAAGGCCATCAATATTTTGAATGTCACTCTATAAATGGCATATAGGGAGCCAGGCACACTGCTATATTTCATTCTTACTCCTTTTGTCTCTCCATCTTTCTAATGTAAGATATAAAGTTAAACCATAACGAAGAGGGACAGGAATATTTGCATGAAGATATCAACTTAATTCATGACCGAATAAGAAAAACATGTATTAAATGATTATAAACGGGAAATTCAAGCGGAGGGATTAGGACTAAGAAATAAAATAGTATGCATGTTTGGCTTTGCATACGCCATCCACAAAGGCCATTAAAGTTTTGACAGTCTCTCTACAAATGGCATACAGGGAGGTAGGCACATTTCTATCTTTCATTCTTACTCCTTTTCTCTATCCATCTTTCTAATGAAAGATATAAAGTTAAACCATAATGAAGAGGGAAAAAGAACATTTGCATGAAGATATCAACTTAACCCATTACCGAATAAAAAAAATTATTAAATGATTATAAAAGGGAAATTTAAGTAGAGAGATTGGGACTAAGAAAAAAAAAATAATAGTATGCATGCTTGGCTTCGCATACGCCATCTATAAAGGCCATCAATGTTTTGATTGTCACTCTATAAATGGCATACAAGGAGCCAGGCACACTTTTATCTTTCATTCTTACTCCTTTTCTCTCTCCATCTTTCTAACGTAAGATATAAAGTTAATCCATAACGAAGAGGTAAGGGAATATTTGAATGAAGATATCAACTTAATTCATGACTAAATAAGAAAAAAATGTATTAAATGATTATAAACGGAAAATTCAAGCGGAGAGATTAGGACTAAGAAATAAAACAGTATGCATGCTTGGCTTCGCATACGCCATCCAAAAAGGCCATCAAAGTTTTGACGGTCTCTCTAGAAATGGAATACAGGGAGCTAAACACATTTCTATCTTTCATTCTTACTCCTTTTATCTCTCCATCTTTTTAACGTAAGATATAAGGTTGAACCATAACGAAGAGGGGAAAATGAATATTTGCATGAAGATATCAACTTAACCCATGACCGAATAAGAAAAAAATTTATATTTAATGGTTATAACTGAGATATCCAAGTAGAGAGATTAGGACTAAGAAAAAAAATAATAGTATGAGTGCTTAGCTTCGCTATGCCATCCACAAATGCCATCAAAATTTTAGCGGTCTCTTACAAATGCGTACGATAAGCTAGTCAAACACATTTTCCTTCTTTCTTCTTTTCTCTTTATCTCTACATGTGCGATATCTAGCTAAAAGATAACCGAAGAGTAAAAAGAGAATTTTGCATAAAGACCCAAAATAAAATAAAATGTTAGTACATGATCCGGCAGCTTAGTTTCTTATGGAAGAGGCATTTGAGGCATCATTTAGATGCAAAGTGGAGATTCAAATCGATAACCAATACAAATATAGAAAATGAAACTTTTAAAAATGGAAAAGAAAGAAAAACACATATTCCCTATAGAAATGGTGAGAAACATGTGGGCGATTCATTAGAATTGTGGTATATGAAATTAAGAGAAAATTATTAGAGGGTGAGGTCTAGAAAAGAAGATTCTTGTTGTAGGGTTCATCGATGTTTCACCATTTATATAGAGATATTGTATAGTTTTTTTGGTTGAAAAATAATTATGAAAGTTATATTCTAATAGAGTATATTTTTGAACAAATCATTAAAGCCTCTTAAAATAGAAATGAAAATCTTTTGATTTAATTAGATTTCCTTTTTACCCGGATAGTTTTGATTATTTTCCCCATAAATGTGATTTTGTGTGATATTCTTATGTATACTTATTTATGGCATAAGATTCTTGAAAAAATGTTGAATGATTTGCATAATGGTGTCTGAATTTAATTTGTATGTGTGCATTGCCAGATAAGCAAATTAAGGGGCACATACGCATCATACATCGTATATAATTGTATACATGTAAGGAAAATAATATCACCCATTGTTCATTCTTATTACTCCTTTTACGTTTGTCAGGAAAAGTCACAAGAAATTAAAAGAAATTAAGTGATATTAAAATTATCAATGGTATAATGCGGCAAAAGCGAGGTGGAATTGAAAAAAATAATTATTTTTTATTTCAAAAATTATAATGGTTATTTTCTTAAAAAAAAAATTGGATTCAAACTTAATATGATTTCTTACCATATCAGAATGCTGAACAAATAATATAGCAAATATACAAGAAATGGTTCAATATTATTTATTAATGATTTTCATTTTATAACAGGGTTCTTGTTCTTTCATATGTACATTCAAATAAACAAATTAATCTGCAACTGGAGGCTTGTTAATATAAACACAATTAAAGATCGGTTTTTGAATGATTAAACATCAAAAAATCAAAGATCAAGGTCTTCGACTAAGATTTTAAAACAAATCCATATATTTTATGTCAACATATTTCCAATTATGCAGCAGTATTATTATCAAAATATTATATCGTAGGATAGATTTTACTCTAAGATAATATCAAAATATTACAATACGATTTACTATACTACATAAGCTCATGGGTTACAAGAAAATCAAGTCTTTAAGCATTGAAGAAAATATCAACTTACGAAGATTCAATACGAGAAGAAGATAAAAATGCTTGTTAGTTGTTATTGTATTTGTTTAGTTTGATTCATAATTTAGGAATAGGTTTTTCATTATTGAAGTTAAAAATACACTGTTTATAATCATTATCCGATAATCAAACTAACGTGATAAGTGACTTGAATGTCATTTCTAGTTGGAGGTAGAAATGGAGTGGTTTAACCCTTATTAACTAGTTGGCTAATTAGAGACTAGTTAGTTGACCCTTTATTATGGAAATCGGATACAACAACTAGTACATAAGGAAACTTGTTAATTCACGTGATAAGTGACTTGAGTTAATTTACAAATTAGCTCAAGGAAACTAATTAATTGTCCCTTTATTACGGAAATCGGATCTAAAGACTAGTATCAAAATTTATTTTTTTTAGATTTTGTTCGGATATGCGGATTAAATGGGTTCTTCCATTGACAAATTAGCTAAAGGAACTTTGTGAAAACGTCTTATACTAACAAGGAAATATGATCTTTGAGCACACTAAATGGTGAAAAAATTTACTTATGGTCATTGTTGACAAATCACTATTGGTAGATTCGAGATATTGACTCCAACTCAAATTGTGATTCAAAACCAGGGACTTTCCAAGTAATACGGTTTATATATATATATATATATATATATATATATATATATATATATATATATATATATATATATATATATATATATATATATTGTAACACCCCGAATTCTCAGAACTCGGAACTGGTTAGGACCTCACAATGGGTCCCGACCTCAGTCTGACAACAACATTACTAGGATCTTGCAACAAGACACAAATAAAGAAACGAAATCCATAAAAATAGTATTTTTAGGGTAATGAATGCAACACTGTCTAGCAGCCTAAAGTACTTAAACAAAAGAAACGAACAACTATCTTAACCAAAAGGAAGAAAAGACAAACACAACTCCCAACCCCCACTGTAAGGAGTACGGAGACCCGGCTGACCACTACTTCCGGATCACTCAGCTGCTGGTCTAACCTCCGGTAAATCTAAAAACACAACAAGAGGAACCGTTAGCTAGTTATCTAAATATTAGCAGAATAATAGCAGCACAAACACGCACATAAAAATATAAACACCCATCATGCTTTCAAACAAGTCCGTTTTATTATCTTGAGTTAAATTACTCTTTCACGCTAATGATACTTATTTTGTGACACGAGGGATTCCCAAACCTCGCCTCCGCTCCCGTGTAACCATCAGGAATGGATCCGATGCATCTCACCTTGTACCTGCCTGGTCTGGGTATAGAGAACCTCCCAGTCTCCTGTCAGAGCTGAGTAGTGATGTCACGGCCCGTTATACATACACTTGGGCCTTAAACATAATAATAACGGTCGTCCTAACAAGTTATTATTATTAAAACACGCACATAGCACACACAACCACTATCACTCAACTAACACCCAGAAACTAGCTAAGTAAGTCGCAAGGACTTACTTGAGTCAAAATACTCTCTAACGCGTCTCAAATAGTCCGTACTCGTGGTAACTCAAACGCCTGTCAAATAAGGTATGTGTATCAGAATCACATCTCGACGTCCAACCTCATGCGAAGGAATTACGGAAAAAGCTCTCTTATGGTAAAAGACCATTTTACCCTTGGTATCGTAATTTCTCGAAGTTTAATTTAGAAAACTATCAATTCCCCTTGATAGTTACACCAGTTATAAGTTACACTCTAAAACTCTTCCAAGGACCGAAATCCCTCCTTACTTCCTTATTATTACTTTACTTTTCTAAACGTATACATACTTTAACCTTTACTTCCATTTCATATTAAAACCGTAACCATTCGGTATTTATATATATATATATATATATATATATATATATATATATATAGCTATATACATGACATTTCCGCAACTCCCGTTCACTTGAGTAGATTTATATATATATATATATCGATCCACATGTATAACTTTACTTCACTTAGGTATACTTTTATTTTCATATAATATATATTTACGTATATGTGTATACTCGGCATACACCACTCTTATATAACTTCTCACCTACTCTTACTAACCTACCGTATTGCATACCCGTACCACCTCCAATCTATGGTTTATATATGTATTCAATTTAATTTATATATGTTTTCCATCTCAAATAAATATACGTATACACTTTCTAATATATACGTATTCTAACTCACACACATACATGTATTAAAACCTGGTTTTTACTCATGTTCCAACCACATTTTTACTCATGTTCCAACCACAGTTTATACACTTCCATTCACAGTCTATACATGTTCCATTTACAGTCTTATACACGTTCCAATCACAGTCTTATATACGTTCCATTCACAGTCTTATATACGTTGGAACAGGAGGAGAAGGACGGAGGAGGCTCTTACCGGGCTGCAGTCCGGCGTCCTTCCTGGTGTCGGCTGACCACTACGGAGATCACCGAGGCGACGGCGCGCGGTGGTGCTGCAGATCGAACCGGGGCAGCGGTGCTGCGCTGTTGCGGACTGAAGAGGGCAGTGGCAGCGGCTCCTCCTGAGTGCAGTAGGGTAAGTGAGGGTGGTGCAGCGGTGCGGCGGCTCTCGGGTGGAACTCGCAACGGCTGGGCGCCCTGGGTAGTCGACAAGGCCGGTGGTTCCTGGTTCGTTCTTCTCGGCGCAGGCTGGTTCTGCTTCGTTGTTCTCGGCGCAGGGCTGGTTCAACGCAGCAGGGGTCGCCGGAGGAAGCAGCAGGGCTCGGTGGTGTTTCTGGTGCTTGCGAGGTGGTTAGCAGCAGCGGCAACGGAGGCTCACTGGCGTGCCTCACAGCGGCTGCGTGACGCCAATGTGAGGCCGTGCTGTGCTTCGAAACAGAAAGGGGGACGGAAGAGATAGACCGAGCCGGTGGCTCACCTGGTGGCGCCCTGGTGGTCGCAGCGGCGGGCGGTTGTAGGGCCAGGGTCCGGCGGCAGCGTGGCGTCTATCTTCCCAAGCGAGGCGTGCGTCGTTTCTCCCAGTTGAGCGTGCGGCGGATGAAGGTAAGTAACGGCTTACTGGTTAGATTAGGGTAGAATTAGGTAAGGTTAATTAGGTTAATTAGAGATTAAGGATGGGCTGGGCTGGGCTGCAGTACTCAAAGCATTGGGCCCATTTTTGCTTCATTAAAACGAGCTGAAAGGAAGCCCGTTACCCGTACGGATCGGTAGGGCATTTGCGGAAATAATTACAAATTCCGTATTAGGTAATTTCTTATTTTATTTTAGAGATACGTAAATTATTATTTTATTTTAAAGGTACGGAAATTATTTCCGGTTACAAAGTTTCATCATTTTATGTGACTTAAAGTCACATAAAATGATAACATTTAAACTCGTTTTATTTTATTTATTTATTTATGTACTCATTTATTAAAGATTGACGTTTCGGAAATCGGTTAAATTCCGGTTTAACGGAGTTTAAAAATTCCGGTTATTACATCAGTGCCCTCTTAAAAGAAGTTTCGTCCCGAAACTTAAAATAATTCTTTTAATCGCGCATTTCCTTTGGTATATTTTAATTTTCTCGACCTTTTCGTTGGCTACACGCAACTACTCAATCACCAAAAGTAGACATGCGTCACATAAAACGTAATCACTCAAATCAATATAAAAACCTGAAAGGTCAAACAACACAACATCCGAGTACTAACTCGTCAAAACAGGAGTAACCTCTAACCCCGCAAGAACTCGGGATAACTACGTCTAATATTCTCCTCTATCTCCTAGGTAGCCTCATCAGCTCCTCGTCTAGACCACTGGAACTCTACAAAAGCATCAACCGGCTAAATTTTCTGATCTTCATAGTTGATGACGTATCTCGGATTCGGTAGGTACTTTCTCACGGTTTGGTTAAACTTACCTCCAGCTCTGTTAATGACTCTACCAAACCATAAAAACTTTTTCCTTTCGAAGGTTCCCGACTATCGATTATGAAATAATGATCTTAAACTTCTGTCGCCAAATGCTCTTTGTAATACAAACCGCTTGACCCGGTTTCCTCAATGTGACCTTATCGGATTGTTCCTTAATTAATTGTTTTCACCGACTACTTGTCAAGCTTTAAAATTTATATAACTCCAACAAATCACACGCCTAAGTGGACTTTTTCATATAGATCGCTAATTCCTTATTGAAAACAGAGTTAACCTAACATTGATTTTCTTCATTTGTGGTTTATGGCCTACCACGCTTTTGGTGTAACACCCATTAGTCACAATGGCGTCTTTCTAAGGGTCAACATGATTTACTCAACTCTCGCCTATACTTATCTTCTACTACTAGCAAGATTCTCTTCAAACAGACCTTTACTCTCTCACTCCACCGTAGTCTATTCTTAACCAACCAGTAAGCAACTTCTAACCTGATTCTCTCCCTATCCTTAGATCATCTCAGAAAGTTGTCGTTGCCTACTTGGGGAATCCTCCAAGGCATTGATAAGGTTACCTCTTAAATTCGTAGTCACTATTATCTCTTCTTAACGGTACCTGCTCGTTAATACCAATCAACACTTATACGTCCTCAGTTGATATCGGTCACTCTATAATTGACTTATCTCAATATTCCGGACCTGCTCTTCTCATACTTATGCTGGCGTTAAATTCTTGGTGAGCATCATTTGCTCGATTAATCCTTTCATGCTTCACTAATTCGTTTTCTATTCCACACTTCTGTTTCCTTAGGCTAACTCTACTTCTCGAGCTCAACTGGGTCATTCATCTTGACCTAAATAGTCATTCCAAGTCTTCAACGATAGCTGGTAAGTGTCTTTGTAGTTCTGATGATTTTAGTTATCATCCCCTTGCAGTTCCCCTTGCATGGACCGTCGGTTTTGATGACTTAGATCCCGTGATAATTGGGGTTACCTTGGACTTTCGAGTCCACCAAGGCCGTTCCCATATATACATTCCTTCGCTGGTGTTACCGGCAACATTGCCTTCATGATACTCCGTTATTTCCGCTACAGGGCTTCAACTCTTTGATACCGACATTGCGATTTCTTTCAAATTCCTATATTTTTGAGGAGGTTAAAACCTCTCCACACTTGTAAAGTCCACGTTTTGCATCTACACTCCATTGTAGGTATCCCTTCCATGCACCTTAGACCCTCATATCCGGGTCGACATTTTATCTCTTTTGGCCTTACAAGCTTGTCTTGTGAACTCTTCTACTAGGTGACTCGTCTTATACATTTTTCTTCTCTGCATCGGTCTCTAACTGTCTGTTGATCATTACTATCCATTCTGTGTTAGAACTTCAGTTGCTTTGTACTCTTGCATAGATTTCCTAAGGACATCCTCATCTCAAAACTTTATTTAAAATTCATCATAACCCGCAATTTTGATACATGACTTTCCTTCTCACTGGATAAGTTATACACTTGATTTACACTAAATCCATCATAGTATCATCAGTCCGTTGGTATGATTTTTATATAACATCCAATGGTACCATTTATATACAACACATTAGGTGCATATGCTTTTCCCACCAATCAAATTTCTCGCATCACATTTATTATGTCTTCCTTATACTCATGTCGCTTTACCTTCTGTGATATTTACACCCCGTAAGATAGTTAAATCCCTTTGAGTTTTCTCGTACATGCGTTACAACTACGTTGGTTGGTCTTATTACTTTCATCAACTCTTAGGTCATCAGTCCAGCTGAATTTTCCATGGAGTACCTCCCTTTCTCCTTAAATAACAGTCTTTAGTCCTTTTGATAACCATCTTATTGGTGTGATACCGGATTCATATAACAACCTTCAGTCTTTCACTTTTACTCCTTCTCATGTCTGTTTTAGTCGACCTGTAGATTCTATCTGCAATCACCTCACAACTCGACCACACATTTCACCAAGGCTTTACATCATAATCTTTATGTTTGTGCCGCCTCGGAATTTCCAATTATTTTGTGTCACATCTTAAATCACAAGGGTTTTTCCTGTCAATCTAGATAGTCTGACCCTACTTTTTCTCGAAAGAGCACCATCAGTCTTACTTGTGTGGAATGCTAAGACATAGGACATGTTTCCAATCATCTACTTCCTCTTAGTCTTCTACTTCTTCTTACAGGGATCCCTTCATTCTAACTCTGATATGTATCTTTCGTAGTCAGTAGTAAGTAACTACTCCCAACCATTCCCTTTACACCATTACTATCATCAAGGGTCATTACTGACCGTCAAGAACTGCTCTTAAATTTCTTATTTAGAGTTATCATATTGGACTTATTTAACGTTACCATTCAAGCTACTAGTACTTGTATTGATTTAACTTCACCATTTTCGTCGTGGATCTCCTAAAGAAATTCACTAGATGTCGATAAAATTCTTTTATAACCTTGTGGTTATTCTTCTTATCGGTTAACTAACCATCACTAGTTAACCCACACATGTAACTTAAGTTGTCCAAGTAGGATGTAGTTGACCTTCTACAACATCATAGACTTACTTTTCTTCCATCTCTTTTGAGGCTTGATATACTTGGTGAAATATATCTCCTCCAGTCTCTCTGTTTATTCTTCTTTAGCTCCTCCTACAATCTACACTTTTGTAAGCTCGTTATACTCTTACGAGTCCAGTTGTATCATTCTTCTCCCATCAACAGACTTTTCAATCCTTCTAGGGTAGCTTCTAGGGTAGCTTGTAGGTACATCAACAGACTTTTCAGTCCAGTTGAATGAGAAGTTATTGGGGTCCCTCGGGTTCACCAATACTCTTCTCACACACTCTTCTTCCTTGGGTGTTGCTTGTAATGCTGCCTTTACAAAAGCTGGTTATTGTTGTATCACGGTCTATGTCAAAATTCTCCTGTGTTCTACGAGATCACTCCACTTCCACGTTGATGAAATCCACCTTTCCCTTTCTGGTAATGCGTAAGCTTCCCAGTAGCAGCTCTTTAATTCTTTCTATTTGGATGGATAATGTATCTCATGTTGACTTCCATACTTTTGACTGTCTCGGTTATCAATCTGGATTGTGGTGGCAATTAGCTTGTTGAGAGTGATCATATTTCGCCTTGCTTTTGGCATCAACTTTCACTTCCTAGTTTGTCAGTGAGCTTAAATTTTATGTCCCTTTTCTTGATCGCTACTATATCTCCCTTTTGACTTTCATGTCTATGGCAAATTTTCGACGTCATCCTCTTTGTTTGTGAAGTCACTTTACACAACTTGAAAGAGCCTCTCCGTTGTCTTTCTCAATTCCCTAGTTGGCGATCATCACTTGCTTCTCCGGAACTACTCTTTTGTATATCCTTCATTTGATCCCGTTGAGTTGATTCGGGATTCTCTTCTTGTCATCGTACTTGGGGTTGTCTTTGAATCTTCACCTTTCCGTCTCGACGTTCCTCAACAAGCTCGAAGGAGTTGTCCGACGTTCGTCTACCCTAATGCACATAAGATGTACATAGTAATCCTCACGTTGACACTCTTCAAAAACTTAGGTGTGTCAACTGAATGAGGATCTCAAACTGTTATCTCCATTAAGGGCGTACTGTAACTATAAATTCTATTAATTTTCGGCATATACCTATCTATCTAACATATCTTTATAAACAAGCTAAAAGTCCAACTACAGTAAAACCTAAAGTCCATACTAAGCAAACTGAGATCCGCAGTAGTAGTGGTGGTTAGTCGTACTTTTCTATCCCCAACCAGACTATGCATGCATTTAAAACCAAAAATTTTCTTTTTAAAACTCAGACCCCTTTTCGGGTTCTGCTTGAAACTTATTCGGTCTTTCAGAAGATTTCAAGTGCCATTGTTGCCAACCTAGAGCTCTGATACCATGTTGTAACACCCCGAATTCTCAGAACTCGGGACATTACTGGTTAGGACCTCACAATGGGTCCCGACCTCAGTCTGACAACAACATTACTAGGATCTTGCAACAAGACACAAATAAAGAAAATGAAATCCATAAAAATAGTATTTTTAGGGTAATGAATGCAACACTGTCTAGCAGCCTAAAGTACTTAAACAAAAGAAACGAACAACTATCTTAACCAAATGGAAGAAAAGACAAACACAACTCCCAACCCCCACTCTAAGGAGTACGGAGACCCGGCAGACCACTATTTCCGGATCACTCGGTTGCTGGTCTAACCTGCGGTAAATCTAAAAACACAACAAGAGGAAACGTTAGCTAGTTATCTAAATATTAGCAGAATAATAGCAGCACAAACACACACATAAAAATATAAACACCCATCATGCTTTCAAACAAGTCCGTTTTATTATCTTGAGTTAAATTACTCTTTCACGCTAATGATACTTATTTTGTGACACGAGGGATTCCCAAACCTCGCCTCCGCCCCCGTGTAACCATCAGGAATGGATCCGATGCATCTCACCTTGTACCTGCCTGGTCTGGGTATAGAGAACCTCCCAGTCTCCTGTCAGAGCTGGGCAGTAATGTCACGGCCCGTTATACATACACTTGGGCCTTAAACATAATAATAACGGTCGTCCTAACAAGTTATTATTATTAAAACACGCACATAGCACACAAAACCACTATCACTCAACTAACACCCAGAAACTAGCTAAGTAAGTCGCAAGGACTTACCTGAGTCAAAATACTCTCTAACGCGTCTCAAATAGTCCGTACTGGTGGTAACTCAAACGCCTGTCAAATAAGGTATGTGTATCAGAATCACATCTCGACGTCCAACCTCATGCGAAGGAATTACGGAAAAAGCTCTCTTATGGTAAAAGACCATTTTACCCTTGGTATCGTAATTTCTCGAAGTTTAATTTAGAAAACTATCAATTCCCCTTGATAGTTACACCAGTTATAAGTTACACTCTAAAACTCTTCCAAGGACCGAAATCCCTCCTTACTTCCTTATTATTACTTTACTTTTCTAAACGTATACATACTTTAACCTTTACTTCCATTTCATATTAAAACCGTAACCATTCGGTATTTATATATATATATATATATATATATATATATATATATATATATATATACATGACATTTCCGCAACTCCCGTTCACTTGAGTAGATTTATATATATATATATATCGATCCACATGTATAACTTTACTTCACTTAGGTATACTTTTATATTCATATAATATATATTTACGTATATGTGTATACTCGGCATACACCACTCTTATATAACTTCTCACCTACTCTTACTAACCTACCGTATTGCATACCCGTACCACCTCCAATCTATGGTTTATATATGTATTCAATTTAATTTATATATGTTTTCCATCTCAAATAAATATACGTATACACTTTCTAATATATACGTATTCTAACTCACACACATACATGTATTAAAACCTGGTTTTTACTCATGTTCCAACCACATTTTTACTCATGTTCCAACCACAGTTTATACACTTCCATTCACAGTCTATACATGTTCCATTTACAGTCTTATACACGTTCCAATCACAGTCTTATATACGTTCCATTCACAGTCTTATATACGTTGGAACAGGAGGAGAAGGACGGAGGAGGCTCTTACCGGGCTGCAGTCCGACGTCCTTCCTGGTGTCGGCTGACCACTGCGGAGATGACCGAGGCGACGGCGCGCGGTGCTGCTGTAGATCGAACCGGGGCAGCGGTGCTGCGCTGTTGCGGACTGAAGAGGGTAGTGGCAGCGGCTCCTCCTGAGTGCAGTAGGGTAAGTGAGGGTGGTGCAGCGGTGCGGCGGCTCTCGGGTGGAACTCGCAACGGCTGGGCGCCCTGGGTAGTCGACAAGGCCGGTGGTTCCTGGTTCGTTCTTCTCGGCGCAGGCTGGTTCTGCTTCGTTCTTCTCGGCGCAGGGCTGGTTCAACGCAGCAGGGGTCGCCGGAGGAAGCAGCAGGGCTCGGTGGTGGTTCTGGTGCTTGCGAGGTGGTTAGCAGCAGCGGCAACGGAGGCTCACTGGCGTGCCTCGCAGCGGCTGCGTGACGCCAATGTGAGGCCGTGTTGTGCTTCGAAACAGAAAGGGGGACGGAAGAGATAGACCGAGCCGGTGGCTCACCTGGTGGCGCCCTGGTGGTCGCAGCGGCGGGCGGTTGTAGGGCCAGGGTCCGGCGGCAGCGTGGCGTCTTTCTTCCCAGGCGAGGCGTGCGTCGTTTCTCCCAGTTGAGCGTGCGGCGGATGAAGGTAAGTAACGGCTTACTGGTTAGATTAGGGTAGAATTAGGTTAGGTTAATTAGGTTAATTAGAGATTAAGGATGGGCTGGGCTAGGCTGTTGTACTCAAAGCATTGGGCCCATTTTTGCTTCATTAAAACGAGCTGAAAGGAAGCCCGTTACCCGTACGGATCGGTAGGGCATTTGCGGAAATAATTACGGAATTAAATTCCGTATTAGGTAATTTCTTATTTTATTTTAGAGATACGTAAATTATTATTTTATTTTAAAGGTACGGAAATTATTTCCGGTTACAAAGTTTCATCATTTTATGTGACTTAAAGTCACATAAAATGATAACATTTAAACTCGTTTTATTTTATTTATTTATTTATGTACTCATTTATTAAAGATTGACGTTTCGGAAATCGGTTAAATTCCGGTTATTACATATATATATATATACATATATATATATATATATATATATATATATATATATATAGAAAATATAAATCGTGTTATGCGGGGGGATAATTTTGCTTCCATCAACACCTAGAAAAACATATAGTGATGGAGTGTACTACTACACATGGCTCTCGCATTTTGCATAACACAACACAAAACTACAACTCTCATAGTCTCACTGATAAACATTTAAGGTACATATAACATTATCAATATCATAGATTAATGCAATCGGACTCTCTAGAACCTAAAACGAAGGGATTTAGCAAGAAATACCTTCATACAAATTCAAAGATTTATTAATCGAAGGGGGAATGGACCGGTCGACCGATTGGTGTTAGGTGGTCGGTCAATCAACGTAACATGTCAAACCGTCTATAAAAACTTTCGAATGAAAACTAAATGAATAACCTAATGATCGAATATCCCTATTTATATGATGATGTCTAACCTAATTCTCCTAGATTTGCAAATCAAATTTATATCTTCCAAGTTCTATCTTAAAACTAAAAGATAGAATTGTTCAAACGGTCTTGCTAAAACATAAAATTTTTTAAATGGACAGGCTAAAAGATAGCCTAAAATAAAAAGGGGTAAATTATAGACAATACCATCGAAGAGTGAGAGTGAGACGTGTGGGACCGGTTCACCAACCAGTGGGGTCGAGTTGATCGACCATTGTAGAAATGCTCCGAAGACATCGCTCTTGACTAATGGTCACATGCTCGTGATGTGCGTTGGTGGTTGGTCGACCGGTGATAGGTAGTCGACCAACCGACACACGAATTTCAATAAATTCTCAATCTTCACACTTGGATCTCAATTAATTACGTCTCGACCTTGCCTTTCTTTACCATAGAGAGATCATTAGTGTGTTGAGGTCATTTTATCGTAAATAGCTCTATTTTTTATCCGCAAACACATAGAATGTCTGCAAATGTCATAAACTAACCGGTAGATTTTCAAAACTCAAAACGAAAGAAAATATAACGATATGCAAAAAATCTATAATATGGGAAATTCAAATAGTAATATACGGAATAAGAAAAATAAAAATACGTCCAGGCTATTTTGCGCATTGATTTTTACGGACAAATGGGCATTACTTAGTAAATTAATATCATTTGTCCGTCACGGACTAATGGCCACTGTCCGTCGCGGACAAATGGTCACTGTCCATGACGGACAAATGGAGTATAGGTAATATGTCTATTTTGTGGATTAAAGTTCTAAAATTTGGTTTGTTTGAAAGAAATTTGTAATCCTTTGAATAACTAAAATTAATTTGATTGTCTTTTGTTAACAGAAAGTTTAAATGTTTTCAATAACGTTATTTTGATTTGATCGTATTTATGTTTGAAGTTCAACGTCATGTTTAAAAACGTAACATTGATCTTGAAACTTTGATTCTTTTGTAATTGTTATGTTTGTAAGTTTGGTTTCTTTATTGAAAGAAAGTGTTAATCTTTTGAATAAAATATCTTTGATTTGATCTTCTTTTGTAAAAGAAAGTTTAAATCCTTTCAATAACATAACTTTGATTGGATCGTAGATATGTATGATATGAAGTTACGTTAATTTCTTGAAACTTTATATGTTCGATATCAAATCTTAAAACTTTGAATGATAGTAAGGTTTTATTTATTGAACATTTATATGTTCGTTACGAAATCTATAAATTTTGAACAAAAGAAACGTTTATTGATAGGAAGTTACGTAATTTTGATTGACAGGAATTTATAATCCTCTCAATAACGTTAAGTTGATATTTTTATCTCATTATGTTCGTTACAACTCGTTATGTTCATTCAAAGATCTTACTAAATTAAAATTTAACGAAAATGTTACTACAGTAAAATAAACTCATTAATTTAATAAAGTTGTACACATTATTCGTTGATCTAAAAGATACAAATATATATTGTAAATCTCAAGTTTTGAAGTAATGATCTGCCCGTCACGGACAAAGTATAAGTGTCCGTCACGGACAAACAACATCTGTCCGTGACGGACAAAAAAAATATGTCCGTGACGGACAAATGTAAAAAGCCCTATTAAGGACAATGACGCTCATTTTCTTTCCCTTTCTTCCTCTTTCTTTCTTCGCCGCGACGAACACCTACAAATCGACCTTCGCTCGATCTTCGGCTGCCATCTCTCTCAATCTCTCTCGACATTTCTCGTAATCTCAACTGCAATCTAAGGTAAAAACTTCACTTTCTCGCTTTAGTTTCGTTTAAATTTGATTGTTTTAGTTAGGTTTAGGTTTAGAGTTTAATTTGTTCGATTTAGGTTGTTTTAGATATATTTAGGGGCTTATATGTTACTAAAATGGATGAATATGAGTTAGGGTTGAAAGTTGATTAGTTATTTTGGGTTTCGGCGTAGGTTTAATGATTACATTTAGTGAGCAAATTGCGAACGCCATTGTTGGCGTTCGTGATTTGCTGAAGGTAGAAGACACTTGTCCGTTGACGGACAAGTGTCTTCGGTCCGCTACGGACAATACATACATATTCGTCATGTTACTTTTGAAGTTCAGATATTGATCCGTCCACGCGGAAACAATTCGTCTTTTGTAAGGATCTAGCCCTTGCGTCCTCACATATTGTAGAAGATGTCCTCTCCTTTTCCACTTGTTTTCAAGTTCATTTAACCGTCTCTCGTAAGACTCTTCCTTTTGGATGTAAATAAACCCGAGTAACTATTCGCAAATATTCGAGCGAGTTCTTTATTCATGTGATTATTCCTAGCCCTTCCTTCAATGTTTTTGAATATGTGACGGCGACATAAAAGAAACTGGGTTTTTGGAAAAATACGATCAAGTGCGTTCATAAGAGCCTTCTCTCGATCCGTCACAACTGTAGTTGGTGTCCTCTCGACGCGCCTACAAAGCTTTGCAAGTTGTTCAATCGCCCAGACATAATTCTCTTCCTTCTCCGTGGATAGAAATGCACCGGCAACGTTAAAGTTCAGCCATGTCGATGTAAACCCAATAATTTCAAAAAATGGCATTTTGTATCTGTAAAAAAATAATATCAAAGCGTTAAGTTTACATATCAAAAAAGGACATCTTACGGAAAAGTAAACAACTGTGAAAGCTTACATGTTCGTGTTGTATGTTGAGTTCATTACTAATACGTAAGGGAATGCTTTAAGGAGGGCAACTTATTTCGGATGTGCGAAAAAAATGTCGCTAACTTCACCGTCCTTGTTTCCCCTACGCTCACAGAAATAGCCCTCTTTACGACATTCGAAAAAGAATTGTTGAGCGACTGCCCTTTGATCTAAACCTTCTTTACGTAATTTTTGCCTATGGTTGTAGATTTGTCTCATCCTGGTGATGTTACCTTTATCAATGCTCAAAGCACTCGCAATTTGGGCAGGGGTGCAATTACTGGTCCACATGTTCTTTACTAACTTATTCTCCTCCTCATTCATCCTTCCCGCTAATGCATGACCCTTTAAATTTCTTCCAAGCTTGTGGTCGTGGACACCACACTGCACGTGAACTTTCCATAAACCTTGGTAAGTCTCAAAAACCTTAATCATGAATTCACACCCGCTTTTCTTCGTCGATGAATTCTTCCTCTGAGTTGGCTGCACCTTTTTTGGGTTGTATGCTCCATATTTCTCGCACGACAGCCATGTCTTTCCCAAACTACCGAGGACGTACTTCTGTACCCGACAAACAAAAAAAACCATTTTATTTTCCTGTCCGACTTTTCGAACCCATCCTATTACCTCCTCTCGACTATTGAAGCTTAAGTCGGTTGTGAACAAGCTAGAATAATCATTACTCGTCGCTTTTGAGGCGGATGTATTTACGTTATCTGTTGATCCTTCATCAATG
The DNA here is from genome assembly GCA_033239045.1 of Fagopyrum esculentum. NCBI lineage: Eukaryota > Viridiplantae > Streptophyta > Magnoliopsida > Caryophyllales > Polygonaceae > Fagopyrum > Fagopyrum esculentum. The sequence continues at coordinate 118,826,535 of BSUD01000004.1, forward strand.
CTAAGATTATCAACGTCCGCATCTATCTCCTCTAAACCCTAAAAAAAATGTGCTCAATCTGTTAAAGTGTTGTCCGTACGGACAAACGATTTATGTCCGTCACGGTCAAAAGGTCACCGTCCGTAACGGACAGAAATCGTTTGTCCGTAACGGATAGAAATATACAAACCAAATTTCTTTCAAAACATGGCTATAATCGATCAATGCTTAAAAATCTAAATTCAAACACGGTTAATGATTTCAACTTTAATGATCAAAATAAACAAAATTTATTTACCTCAATATAATCTTCGTCTTCGTTCTCACAACTCAACGATATTTCTTCATCATCAATATCATAATCTTCCTCGTATGACATTGTTAAGTTGCTTTTTCAAAAAGAATAGACTTTACGAGGAGATGGTTGAATGAGGGTTGGAGGGGATTGACTACGGTTTTTATAGGATGAAAAAAATTGATTTAGGGTTGTTAAATTATGGAAACAAAGATATTATTTATCCAAAAATAAGATTTATGGTTTTTTATTTATGAAAATAAAGATATTATTTATCTAACCGTAAATAAGATTTATACTTGTTAAATTATGGAAATAAAATATTATTTATCCAAAAATAAGATTTATGGTTTTTAATTTATGTAAATAAATATATTATTTATCTATCCGTAAATAAGATTTATGCTTGTTAAATTATGGAAATAAAGATATTATTTATCCGAAAATAATTATTTTTATTTAATCAAAAATAAAATAAAGATATTATTTATCCGAAAAATAAAATAAAATAAAGATATTATTTATCTATTTGTAAAATAGATTTATGCTTGTCCGTTTGTCCGTCACGGACAGCTTCGATAAAAATACTAAATAGCGCACATTTGTTCGTGACGGACAAATGTGCAATATTAGTAAAAAAAATATGCGCTAAATAACAACGGCCTAAAAATATTATACGTCATTTGCTTCGCATACGACATCCACAAATTACATCAAAGTTTATGCGGACTCTTTACAAATGACATAAAAGCAGTCAATCACACTTTATTACAATCTTTTATTCATTCTTATTTTCCCTCCTTCCTTGAGCCGGTCTGGCGGGCCCAATTTCCTTTCAGCAGGCTTGGCGGGCCCATACTTGTTTCTTTCCTTCAATTCTCCTTCTTTCCTTCAGTTGGCCTGGCGAGCCCATAACCCCTTTTCTTCTTCAGCGGTGCCAATTTATCCATAACAGCTTGCTACACCCTTCAATTTACCTCTCCCTACTCAGACAGCTCGCAACGTTGTCGAAGACCTTACCTATACACACAATCACGGGAGATCCTTCCCTGCATAGGCGACCACAACAGAGACGTCTTCACCGGCAACAGGCAAGGTGAGCCTTCTGTTCTCCTTATCCTCCTCCCTTCGACATGTCTTTGCTGTTGAATCGAGACCTCGACGTGCAGCCAACAAGAATTCCTCGCTTTCTCTGGATCCACTGAAAAAACTCCCTTCTCGTCCGTCGCCATCACCAACAAGGGTCCCGTCTTTCCTTCCTTTTAATGGGCACCTCATCTAAACGCCAACGACTTGCCGCCTTTCATTTCTAAGTGTAGTCGGACTCAGCACAAGTAGAAAAACCTTTTTTTATATTTAAAAAAAAAAATTATACTTTCATATAAAATAAGATCAAATTTTGGTTATTCTATTTTTTTCCCACACTTATCTATATTTATATCTATACTATATTAAAAGAAGAGGACTTTCCCTAATGTATAGACAATTTTTTAATATACCTTTTTATTTTTTTCATTTTATATTTATTCTCTAACGTGTCACCTTTTCACGGTAATGTCAATTGGCGTCTTCTCCAACTCAGTACAGCAGTAACAATCTATAACAAGAAAATGAAACACCAAAAAACTTTCACAAGTACGCGCCTCACGCGCCCATCACCTTCATCAAGATAAGTCAAAGTAAAGAAAACTCTTAATGTAAAATCCCTGCAATCCCCAATAATGTGCAGCCCCATTCGATCGACAATCATGGAAGTCTTGTTAGCGACAATATCGCCACAAAAATCCAGTCTATTTCATTTATTGTCTTCAAATCGACCTCAAGAGGGCATAAAAATCGACACAGTAGGGAGCGGGAGAGAGGATTCAGACAACGTAGGGTTTCTTTCCCCGAAATGGCTAAACAACCGATGAAAAAGGTGGGAGCTACTGAGGGCAATATTTTGTGCTCACAAATCCCCTTTCTGATGGTGATCCCGGTTAGTGTTTTCTTCTCGAACAAATCAGGGAGGCTTTTCAATGGGTAGGCGATTCCCCACCTATACACTTCTTTTCCTCCTGATTCGCTCAAGATTTCGGAGTCTGGTTCTTGTGGGTGGATATGTGTGGAACAACAGAATGATTTGTGCATTAATCTGAATCAAAAATCCGAGCTGAACAAAAATAGAACCAAAATCAACAGAGAGCAGGTGACAAAATCAGGAATCATGGAGAACCCCTCCAATTTCAGGTGTTTCCTTACATTTGCTAGTTTTTTCCTTTTCTTTTTCCTTGTTTGGATTTCTAATTGTTGTTGCAAATCACTCAGTGTGCATGCCTTCAATCTTTTTTCAGAGTTTATAAAACTATATGATATATGTATGAATAAATCTATGAAACCTAAGACTAGTTAGAGCAAAACCACGCTGAACTTTCCCAATTTCATGAAGATGAATTATCTCCTATATAAACCGAATAAGTATCCCACATCAAAAACACAACACAAGCATATCTTGATTGCTAAGTATATTGAGAGAGTAAGGATGAATGAAACCAATCCCTCCTACAAAGAAAAAGTTTGTGCAATTCCCCAAAAAATGCTAGAGAAACCGAGAACTCTAACACTCAGGATAAGTCTTCTGCCTCTGCTGATCCCAAAGGTGATGAACAAGGTGTTGAAAAGGCCAAAACCAGGAAAGGCAAAGAGGTGCGGAATGATGATGCAAAGCTGAAGAATACTTGAACCTTCTATCGAAGGTTAAATCGGATTTCACTAAAATAAGAGAGTCCTCTGTTATGGGCATAATCTTCGGGAATGCTATGAAATTTAGCATGGTAAGAACTAAAATCCTTTCTGAATGGAGGAACATCAAAGGGGAAGTCCACATTGTGCCTAAACTTAACAACTGGTTTGAAATTATCTTCTCCAACCCTAATGACAAAATTATGATCTGGGTAAGAGACCCTACCACATCTTCGGCCACATTCTTATCCTTAGGCCTTGGAAACCCAAATTTTATGTGTTCACTGAGAACATTACTGTAACACCCCGAATCCGCGGGACTCGGGATGCCACATTGGGCTAGGATCTCACAATAGATCCTGACCCTAGCCTGACAACAAGTTCACTGGACCTTACAACATGGCACTGACAGATATAAAACAAATACATAAAACGACATAAACAGTACAACCCAAAGGTAAAGACAACATAGCCGAGTATAAACAACATCCTCACACAGGAGGGAAAACAAGACATCATCCTCACGCAGGAGGGGAACACAACAAACCCAAACCAACCACCTAATGTACGAGGGTCCTCGGCCTGTCACCCTGTCAGATCACTCAGCAGCGCCTAACCTGTAAACAACTACAACACGGTATGAAACCGTTAGCTAACCATACATATATGAGGTAATGCATAAGCACAATCACACATAGGGAAAGATAAACATATCAGCATGCTTTCACTCATTTACCCATTTATTCATCTCAATATAATGGTCATTCACTCAAATCGTATAGATATAGTATATATGAAACTAGGTGACACGAGGACCGATACATCCTCGCCTCTGAGCCTGCTAGCCAGCCGTACTAGTATCGGTCACACAATCCGTGTACCCTATGGGAGTGGATTGCGCCCTTCCTGTAAACCGGTCTGGCCTGACATCAGAGAACCTCCCAGACTCCACGGCGGGATGAAAGGGAAAGGTTATCACAGCCACGCAGTGGGGCAATCAATAAAACATAGGTCGGTAAATATGACATCACATGCTATCATAGCAAACATATAAGGCACACACCACTCATACAAACACCCAATATAAGGATGGTAGCTAAGTAAGTCCTACGGACTTACCTCAACCTCGTACAAACTCAACCACGATCACCTCTACACTGGAGGAACAACACAACCTATAGACAAGGCATAAAGAGATGTCATATCTCTTATCAAACAAAGGGTCACACCTAGACCCAAAGGGATCCATAGGGATCATATACATCCTATAACCTCGAACAACATGCTAAACCTAAAAGCCACTTCAGGGCATAAATCCAACTCATGATATCATCACCAACTAAAATCCCATAATTACCAGAATAATGTAATGAGCATAATGGAAATTCCAATTATCCATTTTAACCAACTTAAGGTCAATTTATACTAACCCGCAATAAGGAAAACGAATAAATTCATAACTTATTCGTTACTAACCCGATATACGAACCGGAAGAAGATCCAGACTC
>BSUD01000004.1:118831193-118888121 GCA_033239045.1 Fagopyrum esculentum
ATATATATATATATATATATATATATATATATATATATATATATATATATATATATATATATATATATATATATATATATATATTAATCCAAACTATTTAATTGGATCGCGGTTATAATTTCGGTCTCCAAACCTTACCAAATTGGAAAATCAAATCCAGAATATTATCGGGATAATTAATCCATAACTATCTCGTAAAATGGGCATTCCTAAGCCACATTTCTTAACCGCTAAGAATCGAAGTAGCAACTCTTTTGACCGTTTCGTCTTTTATATAATTTCACATTTAGGACATATCCGACGTTCCGATCATTTCTCTCAACTGCAACTTTATTTATTGGAGCTCCTAAATGCTCCAAATAACACCGGAGGGTAAAAATAATTACCCGGGGGAAAAAGTAAAAATTTCCCCAAACGTCCAAAATTACGCGAGGAACATAACGATGGGACTCATACTCATCACTTAGGAAATCTTCACATGTTATATGTCAATTACTATCAACGATTAAGTTAATCAACATTAATTAGAATTCGAAAATCCTAGCTATTACATCACACACCCCTAAAAAAAAGTTTCGTCCCGAAACTTGAACAATTCCCAAATCCTCTCGGACCCATACGCCGAGGTATAACTCTCACTCTTTCTATCGGAGGTATCACATCTCCGTTCAAAAGATCACAACCTATAACAATCTATAACCTCAAGTATAAACATGGAGGAATCATCATCTCCATGAAAAAGGGCCATAACGCTACCCAAAAGCGTAGAGGAATCACGTCTCTCGCCATACCACATCACAAGGCATAGAGGAAGCACATCTCTAGCCAAAACATATCACATGCATAGAGGAAATACGTCTCTAGCCAACCCATAAACATATATATCGCATGGAGGAATTACATCTCCACTGAACTATGTCCATCAAGGTAGCATGGAGGAAAGAACCATCTCCAGCTGAATCCTAATCCCACTCAAATAGCATGGAGGAAAGAACCATCTCCAACTATAAATATAATCATAGTCGGGTAGCGTGGAGGAAGTAATCATCTCCAGCTATAACATACATCACGCTAGCACATCAAGATCTACTAATATCATAAATCACATCACAACTAACATGGAATAGCATATCAAGGCATATAAGCACATAAGCACATAAGCACATAAGCACAACATTCATCAAGATAGCACTAAGATATACTCGTGCTCCCACAAATGGGTATGTCCCAACATATTCTCTAGATAGTTCCTCAGAACACTATCCTCAGTCTCTCACATAACCTCTTCAGGTCTTCATCTCGACCATAATATCCTCAATATGGGAATGTCTTTCGAATGCAAGCGTTTCATATCTCATTCCAAGAATGAAATCGAATGCTCAACAAAAGTGTGGTTGAACTCAACCACCAAATCATCGTAACTCACAAGGTGTCTCGAGTCTGGTATATACTTCCTCAGTTGAGACATAAGAAACACTGGGTGGATATCCTCTAATCTCATAGGCAAAGCTAAACATCATGCTGCCTTCTCCGTACTGGTCGATCTCAAATAAACCATCATATTGGAAACTCAGTTCCCTTTCCATATTAACACGTCTACGTCTCGCAACTGAGATACTTACAGCCGGATATGAACTCTCGCTTGAACTTTAGAGGTTATCGCCTCTTGTCTACATATAAAATCTGGCGACTCTGTACAACCAGCATTCTTCCTTCAATCAATGTTACTTGAACTATAAAATCCTGAAGCTGGTTAGGTGTTATTCTACTACTACTGCTAGATCACTTCTAGCATAAGGATATACGACATCTATGTCTATATATATTGCCTCATAGGGCCATCCCAGAAAGATGCACGTCCTTCATTGTTATATAATAAACTCATTAATGGAAGGTAATATAACCATCCACGTTTCCCATTCGACTTATAACTTATAAAGATCTTTAAGATCTAGATGATCCTCTCTAAGTGAGCAATTGTCAGGGGGTGAAGTGTCGTCATGAGGTACATACTCGTCCCCAAAGCAGTCTGAATCTGCTGCCCAAAATCTCAAAGTAAAAACATCCATCTCGATCAGAAATGATCGTTCTCGGTATACCATGGAGTCTCACTATCTGTCTAGTGTACTCCTCAGCCAATTCATTCACTAGCCACGTCCTTCTGATAGAAATGAAACGTGCCGGTTTCATTAATTTGTTACCAACAATCCACATAACATAAATCTTCTACTGTGTCACAATCCCTTAAAAAAGTTCATAGTGATGTCTTCCCAAATTCTACTACTGCACTGGTAGTGGGTGGGGCTTATCTCTAGATCGGAAATACTCTATCTGGACCTGCTGACAGGTCACACACCGTATCACAAATCTGGTTATATCGGCTTCATACAATATAATCGTCTCATCTCGTGGTACATCTTACTCGTACCTGAATGTACTGAATAAGGCGTACAGTGGGTATACCATAATATTCTCTGTCTCCATCTGCATCAGCAGGTACACAAAAGTGGTCATGAATCTTCATCAGTCCATCTACTCCCATGGAGAACTATGGTGCCTCAGTACGAGACATCCTTTCTCTAAACCTTGTCAAGGCCGGGCAGGTCTCCTGCTTCTGTTGGACCTCATCCAATAGACCAGGTAGAACTGGGTATCCTCATCAAGGAACTGATTGTCCAACTCTAGCCAAGCTAGATCTCTCTAAAGCTGAGGCTGAACTATCAATCACACAATCATCTTCTCTTGGAGCGTCTTTCCATTCAAGTAATTCTCTGAATGATATGGAATCTTCAAGTCAAAGTCTTGATCAACTTAAGCTCTTAACACTGGCGGTTATTCAACCCCTGTTGCATAAAATATACTTCAGATTTCTATGATCTATAGAAATCTGACATGAAGATCACACCGGTACGGTCTTCAAAACTTAAATGCTTGAACTACCACTACTAACTCTAAATCATGACTCGGATAGTTCTCATCATACGCTCTCAACTGTAAACACACATATCAATAACCCTACTCCTCTATAGTAATACACATCTCAAACTTAGCTGGGATGTATCACCGTAAACAACAAGATCCCAAAAATCTTCTAACTACAACAGAATAGAAGCAGAGGTCAAATGCCTCCTCAAAAGACTCGCCAGGTCAACCATGATCCCACTGGCAGAGACAGCATGGCGTAAAAAGGCTACCACTGACATCTCAACTTACACTTAGAGAGCGTAGAATATAACCCTCTATCTCTCGAAATCTGCAGAACGGTCCTCAGAAGATCGGTCTACTATTCTCTACTATGAGAGTATGCCGACATGTCATCAATGAAGTCCACCACCAACTAATCAAGAAAGTCGATGAAGATATTGTTCATCAACTCCATAAAAACTACTAAAACATTCGTCAACCCAAATGACATCACTACAAACTCGTAGTGTCCATAACGGGTATGGGATGTTATCTCATACACATGTTGCTCTCTCATCCATGACTAGGGATATCTTGAGCACAAAGGAATCCTGAAAACACAATTGCTTCTTGAAGCTAACTCATCAGGTCGTCAATACGGAACATGGAACCTACTAGGGTAAAAGAAGCCCGTTTCAGTCAAATTTTCAGGTAATCAGTATAATATCTCAACAAGCACCATATAGTGTAACTTTCCCATTCAATCTTGTATCATACTTCAACTCGATAACAATGTCCACACTCTGCTGAGGTGGCAGCTAGACGGTTCAGTAACACGTCTATAAACTCATAAACAGCTGGAATACCTTCCAATGTTGGACTATCTCGCTCCTTCATGGTATAACACTAGAAGATGTTACATCCCTGTGCTATCAGCTCACTGCTCGTACAGTCCTGATGACAAACCCGTCTCTTCAAAGGTCTTAACCTCAAAAGACCTCTATTTACCATCTCAGTAAAGACTATAATAGCCTTACTATTAATATCTAACACCGCATGATATCTATTCATCCATTCCATACACATAATGACTTCCTCATGCACCTACGGCATGACAAAGAAGTCTACAAGCCATACACAAGTCCTGGAATAAGGGAACAAACGCATATCTCGCGGGTACCTCAGACCCCTAACTGGTAATCCTGTAAAAGAAAGTCCACCTTCTACTATATATCAAAGATCAAACATTAACGCATGCATCGAAAGACAAGAAGTGCATAGCACTCATAACAAACAAAACTCCACTAGTAAACCATTAACGAGAATGGTACCTATAACAGCTAACACTCGTAGCTCCACTACATATCATCACTCAATGTCAGATCCATGCTCCTCAGGTATCACTGAGGTCATTACTATAGCCTCCACTTTCACTCTTTCTGCACCGGAAAGAGGAAGGTCTTACTGGGAAGAAACACCATCGTGCTGACAGAAAGAGCCATATGGCCTAGCTCAACACAAGTGAAACAAGCTATCAGTGCCAAAGGGCACACAGAACGCAATGATTTGGACAGCCACAACTGAAACATAATCATCCCATCCTTGCAACCTGTGTAACTGAAGGGTACCTCGACCTTCGTCGTCCACCTGGAATGATCTCACTCTTGAAGGGAACCTGAAAAGGCAATGCCTTGTCCTGTCGACAAAACTTCGCTCTATGCCCTACTTTACCACACGTAAAGCATATGATGGGCGCCTTTGGGAACACAACTCGCCAGTGTCCCAACTTCCACGCAATTAAAACACTGTAGTCCCTTGCCAGTCATCTTCATGGCCAAAGGATCACTAGATTGTCCTGATATCGGACTTGGTTCCCCATTCATCATCTTTGCTTCTCTAGTAACTGATTCAGTCCATTGCTTCTTTCCGGATCCAGAAGCTTCAGTTGATCTCACAATTGTTGGTAAATCCGGTGTGGATCTACCCGCTATCACCGCTTCATATACTTGTTACATATATTCTTGAAACTCGGATCTACTCATGGAGACATGATCAGCCTCTTCAAACTCGTTCTCTGCCATAGGCGATACAACAGCGGAAACTGGTCCCTAACTTATCACCACTGGAGGAAGAGGGGGTGTACCCCTACCTCATCCTACTACAGATACTACTCTAGTCTGAGTCATCTGTAGGATATACGCAACTAATCTTATAAGGCTATATATATGCCATAGGTATCGATATGTATATAATACATCCACATAATCCATAGTACACACATATATATATACATATCTACGCTGCAGAGATCCATGGCAGAGGTGACGACTTCTCGTACATTCTAACCCAAAACCATATTTAAAACCAAAACCTTTTGAAAAAGTCAGACCCCCGTCGGGTTCTATTTATTTTACCTATCAGACCTCATTGCAGGTAGCAAGTGCCATTGTTGTCAACCTGGGCTCTGATACCAACTCTGTAACACCCCGAATCCGCGGGACTCGGGATGCCACATTGAGCTAGGATCTCACAATGGATCCTGACCCTAGCCTGACAACAAGTTCACTGGACCTTACAACATGGCACTGACAGATATAAAACAAATACATAAAACGACATAAACAGTACAACCCAAAGGTAAAGACAACATAGCCGAGTATAAACAACATCCTCACACAGGAGGGAAAACAAGACATCATCCTCACGCAGGAGGGGAACACAACAAACCCAAACCAACCACCTAATGTACGAGGGTCCTCGGCCTGTCACCTTGTCAGATCACTCAGCAGCGCCTAACCTGTAAACAACTACAACACGGTATGAAACCGTTAGCTAACCATACATATATGAGGTAATGCATAAGCACAATCACACATAGGGAAAGATAAACATATCAGCATGCTTTCACTCATTTACCCATTTATTCATCTCAATATAATGGTCATTCACTCAAATCGTATAGATATAGTATATATGAAACTAGGTGACACGAGGACCGATACATCCTCACCTCTGAGCCTGCTAGCCAGCCGTACTAGTATCGGTCACACAATCCGTGTACCCTATGGGAGTGGATTGCGCCCTTCCTGTAAACCGGTCTGGCCTGACATCAGAGAACCTCCCAGACTCCACGGCGGGATGAAAAGGAAAGGTTATCACAGCCACGCAGTGGGGCAATCAATAAAACATAGGTCGGTAAATACGACATCACATGCTATCATAGCAAACATATAAGGCACACACCACTCATGCAAACACCCAATATAAGGATGGTAGCTAAGTAAGTCCTACGGACTTACCTCAACCTCGTACAAACTCAACCACGATCACCTCTACACTGGAGGAACAACACAGCCTATAGACAAGGCATAAAGAGATGTCATATCTCTTATCAAACAAAGGGTCACACCTAGACCCAAAGGGATCCATAGGGATCATATACATCCTATAACCTCAAACAACATGCTAAACCTAAAAGCCACTTCAGGGCATAAATCCAACTCATGATATCATCACCAACTAAAATCCCATAATTACCAGAATAATGTAATGAGCATAATGGAAATTCCAATTATCCATTTTAACCAACTTAAGGTCAATTTATACTAACCCGCAATAAGGAAAACAAATAAATTCATAACTTATTCGTTACTAACCCGATATACGAACCGGAAGAAGATCCAGACTCCTAGCGATACGGGGAGTAAGAGCGCGGTATGAAACCTTACATTTGATGACTTGCGGTGGTCGTCGGTGTTCCGATAGCGGTAAACGGAAGCTTTACCAAAAAGCTAACAAACGGGAAATAAGTTGGTACCACGTTGAAGAGAACAAGATAAGGGACTCGTTGGTACAAACGGATTTGAAAATGGATCGAAAGTGAAAGGTTTGTGAGTGACCGAAGTTGAGCGTACCTTGGTTCTTCGCTCTCGCTTTTCCTCTTCTGCAACTTTGATATTGAAAATTGAATATAAGAGATGAGGATGACAGCCTCATCATGTTTATATATATATATATATATATTATAATGTAAATGGAAGTTAAGAACTCTCTGCAGCCGCCTTTATATATATATATATATATATATATATATATATATATATATATATATATATATATATATATATATATATATATATATATATATATATATATATTAATCCAAACTATTTAATTGGATCGCGGTTATAATTTCGGTCTCCAAACCTTACCAAATTGGAAAATCAAATCCAGAATATTATCGGGATAATTAATCCATAACTATCTCGTAAAATGGGCATTCCTAAGCCACATTTCTTAACCGCTAAGAATCGAAGTAGCGACTCTTTTGACCGTTTCGTCTTTTATATATAATTTCACATTTAGGACATATCCGACGTTCCGATCATTTCTCTCAACTGCAACTTTATTTATTGGAGCTCCTAAATGCTCCAAATAACACCGGAGGGTAAAAATAATTACCCGGGGGAAAAAGTAAAAATTTCCCCAAACGTCCAAAATTACGCGAGGAACATAACGGTGGGACTCATACTCATCACTTAGGAAATCTTCACATGTTATATGTCAATTACTATCAACGATTAAGTTAATCAACATTAATTAGAATTCGAAAATCCTAGCTATTACAATTACAGTTGTTGATGTCTGGGTGAGAATCCCCATGATCCAACCTGAATACATCAATAGAGCCATTATTGAGGTTAACAATGTTGGTCACTTCATTAGACTGAACACTTGTAACACCCCGAATTCTCAGAACTCGGAACATTACTGGTTAGTACCTCACAATGGGTCCCGATCTCAGTTTGACAATAATTTTACTAGGATCTTGCAACAAGACACAAATAAGAAAAACCGAAATTCATAAAAATAGTATTTTAAAGAGATGAATGCAATACAACGTCTAACAACCCGGCCACGGTACTAAGAAAAACATAAAAGTCTAACTGTCTTAATACGAAGAAAGAAGCAATAAAGCAAACACCCAACCCCACTCTAAGGAGTACGGAGACCCGACTGACCACTACTTCCGGATCACTCAGCTCTACTCTAACCTGTGGTAAATCTAAACATCACAATAGAACAACCGTTATCTAGCTATCTAAAAGTTAGATAAATGAAAATAGCACACACACACGCCGTAGCAAAAATAAACACGCATCATGTTTTCAAACAATCTATTTATTATCTTTACTTAAGTCATTCACTCTTACTAATGATACTTATTTTGTGACACGAGGGATTATCAAACCTCGCATCCTCCCCCGTGTAACCATCAGGAATGGATCTGATGCATCTCACCTTGTACATGTATGGTCTGGGTATAGAGAACCTCCCAGTCTCATGTCAGAGCTGGGTAGTGATGTCACGGCCCGTTATACATACACTTGGGTCATAAGAATAATAAAAGTTGTCTTAGGCACGTTATAATTATCAAACACACAACACACACCACTATCATCATTCAGCTAAAATCTAGAAACCGGATAAGTAAGTTGCAAGGACTTACCTGAATCAAATCACACTCTCTCAAATCTCAACTTGGTCTGCAATCGTGGTAACTCAGCCGCCTGTCAAACAAGGCATGTGGATCAAAATCCCATCTCATACTCTTAGAAGTTATAAACTTCTAAGATGTACAATCTCATGAAGAGAAAATTACGGAAAAGACTCTCTTAAAGTAAAATGAACATTTTGCCCCTGATCCCGAAAATCCAAGATTTTTCTAAAACTTAATTCCAACTCTCCTTTGGAGCCTATTTCCATATTCTAGTTCTTACGGAAAAGTTTAGTACAGAATTACAAGAGTTGCACAAAATTCTAGATTTTCACTAAACGGTCGTTAAGGTCCGACTTTGGGCTAAGATCCAAGGCTTAAATAAAAAGATAAGAATTCCGGGAATAATCTCTAGATCCTCTAATATAGGTATACTAAACATAGGGTAAATGTCTCTCAAAAACTCAACCATAACTCTTGCATAAACTCTAAACTTGGACTAGAAGCTAAAATTCTATACTTAGTCAAATTTCTCCCTGTTTCAAAAACAGCTCAAGTGCTCTACTTCGGGACCTTATGAAATCTAATCCGACCGTTAACTTTCTCCCAAATTTTAATACCGTAAACTACATATTTCTATCTAAAACATATTAAAAAGTCAACGGTGGATTCTCGATTTAAGGTATCGAAACTAGATCCTAAAGTCAGCAGACTAAGGCTGAAATTTAAGGTGTGCAAGAGGTCCAAACTTCGATTCCTATTGTCATCATATGTCTCCCTTATTTCTACTTAGAGATCCTTAGTACCGAACTCATCCTATTCTATGTCCAGCTTACCCACACATCTATATTACTCTTGTTACGCTAGAGATGTAGCACAAAAAGCTTTACATTTATAAACTCGATATAATCTCCTAAACTACCTAGCGAAACCCGCAGTGTATGGATCGTTATGTAGGAAGGAAAGTATTCCGAGGTCGAACACAAGGACTGAGGTGAAATCAAGTCATTCAATGATCAAAGATAGTGCAAATCTAAACTAATATGAGATGAGGAATAAAAAAAAGTGCAAAACACAATATTTTTGGTTGGTTTTGGGTGATCAAACAAGGATCACAAATATATCAACACAAATAAGCAAACAAACACACAAACACAAAGATAGGAGATAAGAGGTAAGAAGTGCGGATTCTAGAGATTTGGAATTCCGATTATGACAACGGACGCATGCTTCTAAAGATCAAAGGAAAGTTGTGGTTGTTCGGAGTTGGGTGTTTCTCTAATGGGAGCAAATACCAGGTAAGTCTCAAGCTCCACTAGTCTCGCACCTAAGACCCTATTACCGGGTAAGTCTCAAGGAACCTAAGGACGGGAATTCTACACAAACCGGCCACTACCTAAGGGTCAAACCCCTCCTTACCGGGTAAGTCTCAGAAAAGGTAAGTCTTAGGCAATGATCCTAGCACACTCAATCCAATAGCGGCTTTTTTGGCTCACTACTACCTATAATTCATCATCTTATGTATCTAAGAGAGGAAATTACCGGGAAAGTCTCATTCCTTAATTAGGTTGCTAACATTAGGTCACCCTAAGCTAGATTAGGCTCAACAAACACTAGGATTTCAACACATCTACATCATAACATCCAGATTCATCAATATAAGCACAGCAGAGAAAACCATGGGCAAAACCACGGTCGAGATTTTAGATGAACAGGTCGTGGTTTGGGTCTGAGTTAGGGTTTCGAACACGAATCCATCCTAAACTAACATACAAGTCCATACAATCATAGTCCAAAGCATCAACAACATTACTTCACCCCTAGAATCACAACTATTCAGCCATCAACATACAATCTAGATCAAACTTCATAAATAGAGCATGCTTGCAAGTCATAGCTAGACAATGAAGAATGAACCAAAGAAAAGACATTATAAAGCTAGAATAGAAGTTACCAAGTCTTACAAAGGGTCCAAGATGCAGCTCCAAGGTATCAACAAAGGAAACCTCACTCAAAACCACTCAAATTTCACTTTAAAACTAAAATCTACTCTAATCTCTCCCAAGAACACCCACAAGGGTGCCTTGAAGAGAGGCTACAATGGAGGAGTGTTGGAGAAGAGCTAGAGGAGAAGGGTCCAAAAAGGAAGAAGATCCCCTTCATAATCAGCCTGCTGGACCACTTAAGTACTCCACCAAAAAGCAAGGGTCGTGTTACGCTAAGATCGTGATGCGCAAATGGGTTTTAAATTTATAACTCGCGATATTTATCCTAACTCCTAGCGAACCCGCAGTGTACGGGACGTTTGTAGAAAGATAAGTATTCCGAGGTCGAACACAAAGACTAAGGTGAGATTGATTCGATTTATGCTTAAGTCTAGTGAAGGTCTAAGTTAAGAATTGGGAGAGAAATAAAGAAATGAAAATCTCAAATGTTTTTGGTTGGTTTTTGATGATCAATCAAGGATCACAATTCATGCAAAGTAAACAATCAAACTAAACTAAGAATCAACACAAACGAACAAGCTAAACAAGATAATGATCAAGGAAAGAAAAGACGGATTCTAGGGGTTGGAAATTCCGGTTATGGCATAGGACTCAAGTTATCTATTCATTCTTTGGATTAACTATGATATGTTGGGATTAAGTGTATCTAATTTGGGATCAATTACCGGGTAGGTCTCATGATCCAACTAGTCCACTCCTAAGGTCTCATTACCGGGTAAGTCTCTAAGAACCTAAGGATAGGAATTCTACACAAACCGGATTGTTAAATTAGGAGTCTAACCTATCCTTACCGGGTAAGTCTTGGAAAGGGAAGTCCTAAACAACTATCCTAGCACATCTAATCCAATGGCGGCTTATTAGGCTCACCACTACCTAAGGTTTGTTATCTTTAGATTCTAAGAGCAAGGATTACCGGGTAAGTCTCTCCTAACACTTAGTTACTACACTAGGTTACCCTAGGGTAGGTTAAACTCAACAAACACTTAGGGTTTCAACATTCTATAGATCTAAGGCAAGATCCTTCGAACTAGGGAAAATCACGGTTTGTTCTACCTAAACCACGGCCGTGGTTCTTCAAGAACTACCCGTGATTTCTAACAGCAGCTACGTTCATAAACAAAAGTCATCCAAAAGTAAATCTAAGTCCGTCCTATCATAGCCCTAGCCATAACCATCCTTTCCTTACCCTAGAACCACATCAATTTAGCCTACAACATTCGTAATAGAAATCGAAACAAACGAACACAAAATCATGACATCCATTGCAAGATAATGAAGGAAAAGAGATGAACAAGTGAACTTAAAGACAAACCAATCTGAAAATAGAATTAGAGCAACTTACAACCCTTCCAAAAGAAGGTTCAAAGGTTCATAAAACTCTAGAAATAGAATCCGAAATACAAGAAAGCTATGGTGTGTGTTCTTCTCCTCCTCTTCAATGGAGCTCTTCTTCTTCTCTTTGACACTTTCCTTCCTAGAAAAATCTTCTTCTTGAGAGAATATATTTTGTTAGAGAGAAATGGATAATGGATGAGCTGCTCCAAACTACTCCCAGCTGCCTCTCACAATCCATGAAGGACCACTTTTATAACAAACTTGCATGAGCTGGCCATGAGAGTCGTGGCACAGCTGTCATAAGAATCTGGCAAAATCCACGGTTGATTCCACGGCCGTGGTTTGTTAGAGAACCGTGATTCTATGCAGAAACTTCGCCTTTGATCATTAGGCTGTGATTTGGTGCATGGCTAGTGTTGGCAAGGTTCCATGAGTCCTCCTTAGCCCTTGATTTGTGCCCTAATGAGTCCGAGGGTGTGTCATCTAGATGAACGATCCTCAAACGCATCGTTTTAGCTCCTAAACTTCCCGAAATACCTACAAAACGTGCACAAGTCCGTGTAGACGTCTATCTCGGCAAAATACATGAATTGAGTGCAAAACATCTCGAACTAATGCTAAACCATGCATGATTGAGTGAGAAATCTACCTAAATGATTACCTAAATCTAGATCATAAATCGTGTTATCAGGTCGGACAAAGAAATTGTGGGACACGTGTCACAACTATCCAGAAGAAACCACGGGCAAAACCACGGTCGAGATTTTAGCCTCTGGGCCGTGGTTCTCTCTGTTCAGCCCTCTTTGGATCACCAAGTCATGAATTGGTGCAAGGCATGCACCAATAAGGTCTTTTGTGTTCTCTTTTGCTCCTAGCTTGCTCCTTAAAGAGTTCGGATGTGTGTCATCACGAGGAATGATCCTCAAATGTATCGATTAAGTTCCAAAAGCTCCCAAAAATACCTATAAAACCGACAAGAGCTCGTGCAGACGTCTATTTCGACAATATACATGAATTAAGCGTAAACGTCACGAACTAATGTGGAAACATGCATGAATGGAAAGGAAAACTATCTAAAAGAGTGCCTAAACTAGTGTCATAAATCATGTCATCAACTCTCATCCTTATGCATCAAACTCAAGAAATACCCTATACAACATTATGGTACTAAGATTAAAGCCTAAGTCTACATACCCACAGTAGTGAAGGAGCCGGCTGCTATTGGTATCCCGATGACGAGTCCGGCGTGGATCTCAGAACTCTAGTATGTTAGGAATAGTTGAATTAAGTTACATAAAATCATAGAACTTTGATCGGGTATTAAACGGAAAAATAAAGTTACATAAAATGATAGAACTTTGATCATACGGAATTGTTATTCGGTTCACCTATTTATCATTTTATGTGAATTAAGTTACATAAAATGATAGAACTTTGATAAAAAAAAAAATTATAATGTAAAACATTCTCTATAATGAGGAGAGGTTAGCGGATCGAAATCCGGTTTGATCGGGTATTAAACGGAAAAATAAATTTTCCGGGTGTTACAACCCTTTCTCTGAGAAAGGTATGGGAGTGAACTATGCGAGAATCTGCATTAACTTTGATCTGGAGCTTTACCCTGATATGAGGTCCCTATTCCTAATGAGAATGGCCAAACCAAATTGTTCAAATTTTGGTTTGAGGATTTCTCTAAATGATGCGGCTTCTGTGCCAAAAAAGACCATGGTTTCGAACTCTGTCCTATGAGAATGAATAGGACAAAAAAAGATCAACTTCTCTTTTAAGAATGGAAAGAAGTGGGAGGCTGGATCGAGCAAGAAAGGAACTGATGAGAAGAAGGACCCGGAATGGACCCCTGTCATGAATCACAAAAAGAAAAAAAGAACCTCAGTGGTGTACGTCAGTGGTGTGAAGCCCTATCTGTCGGGAACCAGTGGGATCACAGTGTCCTTCAATGACCTCTCCTCCCAAAGTTCCAAGAGTAGTTCCATGGGCCCTAATGAGGAGAAGTAACACAATGTAAATCAAGATCCCAATGAGGAAAAAGTTGAGGGACAAGCCCCTGATGATGAGAAAGTTGAGATGTTTGGGTAAGAGTATGTGCATCCCACCTTCCTTGAGCAAGTTGTTGATAAGACCCTTCCTGAAGATGAGATCTTTGCCATAAGTATGATCAATGAGTTTGAAGATGGAATTGACCCTAATTACAATGAAGATGGAAAAGCTCTTGCTAACATTCTGCACCAAAGTCCAGCCCCTATTGATGAGGGTATGCTCATATCTGAAGGATCTTTCCACTCCTTCCACACCAACAACACCATGCATAGACAAATGGAGGAAATAGAGATGAAGAATGAAGGGTCTAAATCAACTTCGAGCAAGAGGAAGGCGACTGAAGGCACTAACGATACTGCCACCTCTTCTCTGAAGGGTGCTAAAAAGATTAGAACCTAGATAATCTAATCTTTTATGATAATGATAAATAAATGTTATTTTTTGTCTAGGGAGGGATTATTTTCTTCTGTTAGATTGGGTTTGAATGTCTATGTTAGAATAAATGCCTGTGTGAACAAAATCTTAGGCCTAAGTCAATCTTCATGGTTGATTGTTTGCCTGACTAGAACCTAATGTATGATTGTTGATGTTGGGGCTTCACATGGTTCCCCTTGCTATGATTTAAGTTTATTTTCTTTGTTCTTTGGTTGCCTTCCCTGCATGAATCTTTCTCTTCATTTGAGTTGCCTTGTTTTTCCACCACTCTGTTCTGGTCCGAGTTTATTCTCGTTTTGCAGGGAAACTGGATTAATGAAGATGGGATTTCCATGAAAAACGAAGACCAAGAATTACAGGAACACGAGAAGAATGCAAAAAGTGAAACTACTAGAATTATGAACTCATATGAACACGCTTTCAAGTTTAGAGAGGTGATCATTTTACGGACTAGGTTCAATCTCTCCCTTCATCTTTGTTTTTCTAATTTTTGTAGAAGAACTCAACGAATAACTCAACTCATGAAGCACACTGCAGGGTGCCTAAAAGGCTGGCTGTCTGGTTATTCCCTCAACAAAGAACCAGGATGGCGACATAAGAAAATATTAAAAGAGGGAAAAAAGGAGCATTGCAAAAGAACCCATCAGAGTAACAAAAGATGACGTCAAGATCCAAGAATTCGACCTTATAGAATGAAAATGTTCTTCTATGATTTAGACAGTAATGGCATGTTTTTCTCTCTTTTTGATGTACGATTGAATTTTCTCCCTGTTTTCATTAAGTTCAACTTTTATCCTAGTTTGTCTATTGGTTCTTTGAGCTCGCACGCTACTGACCCTATTAGCTATTTTGATATCAATCGATTTACGGAAAAATATAGCCACCACAAGTACATACTTGCTCCCACGAAACTGGAGAATTGTGGTACCAAAAAAATACGGACTCAGTACAAGGCTAAGTCGGATGTTGAGGATATGGAAAAGCCTACGAACATGATTATGGAGGGGCACTTCCATTATCGAATAGAAGATTACTCGAAAATAACATCCAAGTATATATTTTATAAATATAATTGTGAAGAATGGAATTATAACAAAGAAATTATGCCCAAGTCTCCACGGAAAATTATCAAACGAAATAGAAGGGAAAGATATATAGGGCTTCTCAACCCTAAACCCAACTATAAGTATTAAATGAAATTTGCATTCTGGAATTGTCGTGATATGAGGAAAAAGAATTTCTGGGCAGATTTGAACATGACTTGTAAGGATGACCATATTAACATGATCATGCTTGCGGAACTGAAAACTAGCATTGAACTAGAAGAGGTTTGTTGGAGAAGAGCGGGGTTTGATAACCTCTGTTTCGTACCTGCTGACGGCCTTTCTGGGGGACTTTGCCTCCTATGGAAAAGCTACCAACTGACAGATGAAAAAATTGAGGTAATAACCAAAGAAAAAAGGCTCGTATATGTGGTGCATTCCAACCTCTCCACGAATGTGAAAATATGTATCACATTTATATATGCTTCACCTAATGAGCCCCAGAAGGATGAGTTTTGGAACAAGTTGGAGAACCATGTTAACTCGAACACATTCCCTACAATTGTCATTGGGGATTTCAATGACTTGCTAAAGGTGTCGGACAAAATGGGGGGTGCGCCAGTCATTTTAAGTAAGCTTAAAAGATTATATTTGCTCTCACAAAACTGCAATATGATGGACCTTGCAACTAAGGGAAACGAATTTACCTGGAGAAAACGTAAAGAAGGTGATAATAATATCCTGCAAAAACTAGATAGAGCAATGGCACATCCGGACATACTACAAGCCTACCCACAAATTTTTACATGGAATCACGCATTTACCACTTCGGATCACTGTCGTACTTCTATAGAATTAAAGAACCCTAAGAACAAATTAAAGAACAAAACCTTCCGCTTTGAAATGATGTGGACACAGAGGAAGGACTGCGAGAATCTGATCAAACAAACATGGAGAGCCCAATTTCATGGAAGTCACATGTTCAACTTAGTTAAGAAAATTAAGCTGGTAAAAGCCAAACTGAAAATCTGGAGTAGAGAGAAATTCGGAAACATAAACAGACAAATTAGGGAGGTAGACATAAACATTGAAAATCTGCAGATCCAACTGTATAAGAATTTTTCGATACAAATCAACGATAAACTCTGTAGACTTGGCAGGAAAAGAGAATGTCTAATCGATTGCCAACAAAAGTAATGGATGCAACGAGCCAAATCTAGCGCAATGAAATTAGGCGACCGCAATACAAAGTTCCATCATCGAAAAGGAACAGGGAGAAGAAATCACAAAAACATTTCTGCAATTGTTAAGAATAATGGGACTGTCCTAGTCTCCGAAGAAGATATTGAAAACGAGTTCATTTCAGATTACGAGACTAGATTCAAAGCCACAACCATTAATACGACAGAAATCCAGAAACAACTAGAGAACATTCACCATGAAGTCACGGACTTGGAGAATAATAAACTAACTAGCCCCTTTACCAATGCGGAAATCAAAAATGTAGTGTCAGAGTTAGATGTGACAAATCCCCAAAACCAGATGGGATACCAGCTGGCTTTTTTCAAAAGTATTGGCACATTGTGGGGCCCACTGTTACTCGAGCAGTCAAAAGTTTTTACTATTCCAGGAAAATTCTCACACAAATCAATCACACATTCATTGCCCCTAATCCCGAAAACTGATAACCCTGCTGCAATAACACACTATAGACCAATTAGCTTATGTTCTACAATTTTCAAAATTATCACAAAAATCTTGACGAACATATTAAGAGAAGTTATCCCAAAACTAATACATCCCCTACAAGGGGCTTTTACCAAAAACAAATCAATTCATGATAACATTCTGATAGCCCACGAAATTTTTCACAGATTTAGATCGAAAAAAGAAAAAGAAGGATATTGTTCACTCAAAAGTGTGTGCGTCAAAGTCTTATATTTATATCTAGAACTTATGCAAAAGCGAACCCGCAGTGTACGGATCGGCGTAGTAAGGCAAGAAATTCCAGAGTCGAACTCATGGATTTGGTGAGAATAAAATCATTTCACAAATCGTCGAGCAAGTAAAATATAAAAGCTTTGCAAGTAACATTGGGAAAACAGCAATTCTTAAGATCTAAGTATCCAATTGTGGCAATCGATTCAAGATATTCTATAGATGTAAGGACAGATTTGGGATTGCAAAGGTATATCTAATGTAAGGTTATGTACGGTGAAGTTCCAAAACCCATATGTCTCACCCAAAGGCTCTCTCTATAAAGGTTGTTGAGGCTGCAATATAGAAAAGATCAAAGGACAAAAATCACTCTCAAATACCCATGCCCAAACCCAAGGAATCAAAGATAAGCCAAAACGGTTAAGGTTGTGACACTCGAAACCGAAATAGAGGATGTTGAGTCTCACTACTACCTAGAAAAGGCAAGCCAATGCTAGGTTAAAGTATATCTCTTACTTTGGATCAAAGCAAAAGCAAAGGGCGTACGACAGAGGAAACCACGGTTGGATCTTGAGGAACCACGGCCGTGGAACTCAAGAACAGGTCGTGGAAAAGGTTGTCGACGAAGTTTCTCGCAACTCTCAAGGTACAATCTGTTTTGGTTCAATCTATCATTATCTAAGCCACAACTATCAACCCTTCTAACGCTAAAGGGTTTTAGTCAATAACCATCATCATTGAATCAATAATCAAGTTTAAAAGAGAAAAAGGTAAAAATCTCGAAAACTCAATAATAGTCAAATAATAAATCTCAAATCCAAACAACAAGTGTATGTATTTAATGAATGCGGAAGAGGGAACAGAAATCCTCACAACAATCTCGAGGAACAGTGAAGAACGGGATGTCAATCCGTCTCCAAATGCAAACCCTAAGATAATCTCTAAGTACGCAATCTCCAAATCGCGTCCTTCTCGGGATCTTCCCTGTACACAATGGAATCTTCCTAAGCAATGATCCGAATATCTCTCTCTTCGGGGTGTAAGCAGCCGTCCCGTTTTCTCCCTCCTTCAGCCTTTTTATAGGGAAAAATAGGGTTACGAGAAAGCCCGATAACTATTGCTGATGTGGCAAATATGACACGTGGTAACGTCATGGAAATCACGGTCTAGTGTAACATTCCACGGCCGTGGTTTAGGGCGTGGAACCCTCTGTTGCTCTTCGATATCACATTCCACGATCTCAATGCATAAACCACAGTCGTGGTTCTCTTGGTTTGGCCGTGGAAACTCAAAAGCCTTTGTGAAAATCTTTGTTTCGTAAAGTTCTCTAATCATGCTCCTTCCTTGGCTTCTCCAATGCATCTTCTTGACATCTAGCATGATCCAATACTCCTATCCCTTCACATACGCTCCAATTCAAGCCTTTATTCACCTATAAACATAACAAAGCTTGTGTAGATCTCTATATCGACAAAATAGGTGAAAGTGCTCATAAATGCTTCAAACTCATATCCATGTACACTTCTAAAAGGGAAAAACAATCAAAACAAGTGCCTAAAATATAGTCATATTTCATGCTATCAGATATGTGGCAATTAAACTTGATATGGAAAAAGCTTATGATAGGGTGGAATGGTCCTTTATTTTGGTTATCCTAGGAAAATTTGGCTTCTCAGACAAATTTTCGAGTTGGATCAATGAATGCATTTCTACAACCTCCTTCTCAATTCTGATTAATGACAAACCGATCAAGATCTTCTACCCACAACGGGGACTTCACCAAGGGGACCCACTTTCTCCTCTTCTCTTCATTCTTGTTGCGGAGGTTCTGGCAAGAAATGTCCAGAAAGCTAGCTATGAAAACAGGAAGAGTATCGGTTTTCCTATTACGAGGGCAGAAACCAATATTCCGATCCTTGCCTTTGTTGATGACATAATCATCTTTGCTAAAGCCGGTAAACAAGCTTGCAATAAGGTCCTGGAAATCATAGCCAAATACTGCCAATTCTTTGGTCAAAAAGTTAATTACCACAAATCGGCACTTCAAACGTCTCAGAACGTCAATAATGATACCAAAAGAATGATCCAACAAAGCACAAATATTCCGCTAAGCACATGCCTAGAAAAATATATAGGTTGTCCCATTATTAATGGACTTGTGAGTAAATCGATGTTTGAGGATGTTATCAATAAATCTAAACAACAATTGTCCAAATGGAAGGCATCAACTCTCTCCCAAGAAGGAAGAACTATCCTTATTAAAGCAAATCTGAATGTCAAACCCAGTTTTATCATGCAGAGCTTTATGCTACCAGCAACAATACATAAAGAACTAGAGCGAATAAATAGACAATTCTTCTGGAACAAGGATGCTAACTATCATCCACTTATTAGCTAGGATAAAATCTGCAAACCAAAAGAATTCGGTGGAGTTGGAATAAGGAAAGCTAAGGACATGAATAAAGCACTTCAAATGAAACTACTTTGGAAAATTATGGTTGAACTTGATAATATTTGGGTCAGAGTAATAGAGGAAAAATACCTTAAGGGAAAGCGACTATGGCATTACACGACGGGAAAAAATACCTCGTGACAATGGAAGAAACTTATGAACCTTCGATTTGAATTTGAAGAAGGACTGAAATGGAATGTTGGTGATGGAAAAACAATCAGAATCTGGAAAGATATCTGGATTGGGTACTAGACACTGGAAAAAGTGCTAAAAACAAGGAACTCATCATCAACAAAGATGAAACTATCAACAACCTCATTAAGAATGGCGCATGGGACCAAGGAAAGATTGATAAGCTTATTGTACCTCTAACAACAAAGGACGTAGGTGAAAGAATTCTTAATCTCCCGTTACCTTCCTGCCAGATCCGTGATAGGGTCTATTGGGCTCCTAGTAAAGATGGATGGTTCACCACTAGAGATGCAATACATCTTATACTTAAAACAAACAATATGGATTCATATGCCAATAAGTGGATCTGGAATTTGAACATCATGCCGAAGATTAAGAACATTGCATGAAAACTCTCGCTAGACAGATTACCAACCAAGGAAAATTTTGAAAGACAAAGAGTACCAGTTCCTATGAGTTGTGTCCTTTGTCAACACCCATATGAAACTACTGTTCACATTTTTTTGAGTTGCCCGTATACTATGCATAATATAAATAACGTTAAGGTACAAAACGATATACAAAACCTGAATGTAACTTACAAGAAAATTTCAGAAACTCTCTACCATATTAGAGCAAAGCATGATGACGGCACCATTATTAAACTTCTACTCACCTGGTGGAATATCTGGCATATGAGAAATAAGATCATCTTCGAGAATACTACAGCTACGAACATCTCACATGTTGTAGATAATCAAATTAGGGAACGGAATGACCACAATGCAAGAGCTAAAAACAAGAACACTAACTCCGCACAAAAAAGAAAAACTAAAAAACTAAGTTGGACACCACCAAAGGAAGGAGTAACCAAAATTAACTTTGATGGATCCAGGAGAAATGACGGGAATTGCGCTTATGGTTACATACTAAGGAACCATAACGCGGAAGCTATAGCCTTTGGCCAGGGAAAATGTGGAAAAACGTCGATATTAGGAGAAGAAGCCTACGCACTAAAAGATGGCCTATTAAAAGCAATAGATCTGAGGCAAAAAAAAATATTGAGATTGAAGGTTACAGCCTGACCATTATCAACTCAATTAAAAAAATCTGGAAACCTCCTTGGGAAATGGACATTGTCATCACCGACATCTCAATGTTACTAATGAAGTTTACTAGTGTTCAGGTTAATCACATTTTCAGGGAAATCAATGGTGTTGTTGACTGCCTTGCAACAAGTGGCCATGATAATCCTGTTGACGGCTCGAAGATCCCAAATGAAGTCAAGTCTTTCATCGGAAAGGACGTCATAGGATGGTTAACAGATCGAGGTTGACCATGCTTAATTCTTTTACCTTCTTTTAAAAAAAACATAGGCGTCTTCTCCCTTTTCACTTCACCGCTTCGATGGCCTCTTTCTTTCCCTTTTTCTTCTTCTTCTGTCACCTGATTTCTCCCATTGAACGTTTCGATCTACAGGCGACTAATGTCAACCGACGGAGAGAGAAGAAGGCAGAGGAACCAAATCCATCCCGTTTGGTATCTCCCTCAATCTTCTTTGTCTTACTTTTGTTAGCTGATGATTGTAGAATCTAACTGTTGATCTTTTAGGTTAATCCTATAACCTTAATAGTGTAGCTGAGTTTAATTATTTTGATCTTCCTCTCAAATCTTCCCTCTCTTCTAGGTTTAATTAATTTGTAGTTTGATTTTAGGCCATAAGTTTACATCGCCGGCTCGATTCAGTTTGCAAGAAGGATCGGCGTCTTTTTCCTCCTTCTCGAGATCAGTAATGGCGGTGTCGCCTCCGTTCCTTGTTCAATTCATCGTTGGGAGGAGCCTATTCGGCTTATTGCAGCATTGATTTTTAGCATTCTTAGTTCGTGACTTCCTGAAACTTTTATTTCTCATTCCTTTTTGTAATAAAAAAAAAATTAGCTCCATATTCTTTTGCTTGATACAATTAAATTGGGATCTGATTTATGAAAGACTAATTGCAAGGCTGCTCCAGTATTGGGACAGTTAAGCTATAATGACCAAGAAAATCGACATGAAATTTCTGATCTTTATTATGAAGTATGTGATGCTTCGCATCGTATGTATTGGGGCAATATTTGTTTCTGATATTTACATTTATTACTAAAGGTCATTTGTTTGTTTGGTGTCTGATTCTATTGCAGCTGGATATGCTACAAGACAAGAATCAACTGATGCTTGACATGGTATGCCACCTCATTCATTAGAAAATATTACAATAGAATGTTTTCCTTCTTAAGTTTTAAAAAAAACTCAATCTTCTTTGCAGCTTTGACTTTCATAACAAAAACATGAAGAAACTGAGGCTAGGGTTAGGGATCTTGAGAAACAAGTTAGCACAAATCAAGCCAAGTTCTGACATTAACATCTACATGAAGGTAAAAAGAACTAAGAAAAAGTACAAGAGAATCAATGTATAAAATCTTCTTAAAGTACTCTAAATTTTTTTCCTTGTGCTTCTATAGGCAACAGCTGTTGAGGACCAAGAAACCAATTTAATGACAGAAACTTTGAAAGTTATTCCCCTGAATATTTGCCTTTTGAGTTCAAGGCTTTGGAAATTGACTTGGAGGTTGCTTGCACATTTCTTGATTCACAGGTTTGATCAGTTTTTCTATTTTGTGAAAAAGTAAGATGAAGAATACACTGTGATTTATTCGCGATTTTAATTCATTTTTCATGTAAATAAGTGATTTGTCCTGAATCTCCTCTAATCATATAACTAGGACATGGATACAATATAAGTCGGCCTTTTAATGTAAGATGCTTCGAAGTGAAATGTCTTGTAATCCTTGAAGCTTGTGATGATTATGTTTAGGTACCATGGATCATTCTGAATCTTGTGATGGGAGGCCAAAAAATATGGCCACATTCATAGGCGATGCATATATGAAAACATTTTTTTGGTTCATACTAGATTTCCTAGACACAAATATTTTAGCTTTTTGTGCCGAAGGAAAAATCATGTGTTCTTCTGTAATTTGAAGGGGCTTATTCTAATCATGTCTCCCAAATTTAAGGATGGGTGCATGTGAAGGTCTTTTTCGCGCATCGCTCTCATAGTCTAACAACATCCAACTTGGAGTAAAATTTATATAAAGGTTGATAAAATGGGTATAAAATTGTGTTTGTATGTATCCTTGAATTTTACACAGGCCGATGAATTGGAAATTGAAGCATATCCTTTGCTTGATGAACTTGTGAGAATATGAATAAATTCCCCTTAGGGTTTCCATCGTCAGATGGCTCATATTAATAATCAACGTATTTACAATAATTACAAAAGGGAGCCCACAATTATATTCTAATTACAATTATATTCTATCATACCCCCGCAGTCGAAACTGGAGGAGGTAATACAGTAAGACTGGATCTAAAATCTAGAAACAATTGTCGTGGAAGCCCTTTCGTAAAAATGTCTGCATACTGAAATGCTGATGGTACGTGTAGAACGCGAATGTGACCGCGGGCAACTTTATCTCGGACAAAATGAATGTCAATCTCGATATGCTTGGTTCGTTGATGTTGAACTGGGTTCGTGGCAAGATACGTTGCTGAAATGTTATCAGTGTAGACAACAGTAGCTTTGGTTAGAGGGCAATGTAGCTCAAGCAGTAAATTGCGAAGCCAAGAACATTCGGACACAACATTGGCAACACCTCTGTATTCTGCCTCAGCGCTGGATCGGGAAACAACAGACTGACGTTTGGCAGACCACGAGATTAAAGTGTCGTTGAAGAAAACACAATAGCCGGAGGTAGATCGGCGGGTATCAGGACATCCAGCCCAGTCGGCATCTGTATAAGCAATAAGATCTGACTTCGGAGAAGGAGAAATTGTGATACCTAAGGAAGAGGTGCCTGAAATGTAGCGGATGATGCGCTTGAGAGCAGCAAAGTGAGCTTCTCTGGGATCATGCATGAAAAGACAAATTTGTTGTACCGCATAACTAATGTCGGGGCGTGTGAAAGTCAGATATTGAAGTGCTCCTGCTAAACTTCTGTACAGTGTTGGATCATTGACTGCAGGACCTGATGAGGCACTGAGTTTTACAGAGGGCTCAGCTGGTGTAGCAGAAGGTTTGCAGTTGGTCATTTTGGCACGTTCTACAATCTCCCTGGCATATTTGTCCTGGGACAAGAATAATCCAGAGGAACTCTGACGAACTGAGATGCCCAAAAAATAAGAAAGTGGGCCCAAATCTTTGAGGGCAAATTCCTTGCTTAGAAGCATAATCAGATGAGTTCGCAGCAAATCAGAAGATGCAGTTAAGATGATATCATCAACATATAGCAGTAGATATGCAGTGTTAGGTCCCTGTCGGAAAATGAAAAGAGAAGAGTCACTCTTACTGCCGATGAAGCCGATGCGATTCAGGAATCCTGCAAAGCGTTGAAACCAAGCACGGGGAGCCTGTTTTAGACCATACAGAGACTTCTGGAGCAGGCAGACATGATTAGGTCGAGATGTATCACGGAAACCTGGAGGTTGAAACATGTAGACCGTTTCATTCAAATGCCCATGGAGAAAAGCATTTTGAACGTCGAGCTGGTGAATGGACCAGGACCGAGATAGAGCAATGCTAAGAACCATGCGGATGGTAGCAGGTTTGACCACCGGGCTGAAAGTTTCATCACAATCCACTCCAATCTGTTGTGAGCATCCATTTGCAACTAATCGTGCTTTGTATCGTTCCAAAGAGCCATCAGACCTGTACTTATGTCGAAATATCCACATACATCGCACAATATTAGCATCATTAGGACGAGGAACCAGAACCCAAGTCTTATTTCGCATAAGGGCTCGATATTCATCAAGCATGGCATGGTTCCAAAACGGATCCTGGAGAGCTAGGTTATGTGATTTTGGTATGGGCGAGATAAGGCGGGATGATGGGATAGTGGAGACGGATAAGTCGAAGATAGGTTTGGGTTTCACAATGCCGGATTGACTCCGGGTTTGAGGCCGGGTGGGTACAGTAACAGTTGGCGTAGGAACGATATGTATAGACGGGGAGCTGGAGCTGGAATGTGTGGGTAAGTGATGTGGGATTGGGTGTGGGCTGGTATGGATATTTGGGCCGGTAATTGTGGTTGGGCTTGAAGTATCAGTCGGCCCGACAAGAAAGGGAGGAGGACTGGAGGGAGTGTTTTGCAGCTGGGCGGAAGGAGCTAGAGCGGGCTGCTGGGCCGGACGTGGAGAGGATGGGCCTGTCGTGTCTATTGGGCCAGAGATAGGAGGGCTGACTGATGCAGTAGCTTGCTGGGAATTAAGCTCAATATTTCGCAGTAAAGCATTGTGATACGGTGACGGTTCGTCATCTGTGAAAACTTCATAGGATTCCGGGGAGGTGTTATTCCGGGTGGAGAACGGAAATTGAGATTCATCAAAAGTGACATGTCGGGAAAGGATAATTTTATTGGAACCTAATTCGAGACATGTGTAACCCCGATGATGAGTGGGATACCCTAGGAAAACGCACTTTGTAGTGCGAGGTTGAAGTTTATGGGAAATGGTTGCACTTTGATTAGGATAACAAAGACAACCGAAAACCCGGAGATGACGGAAGGATGGTGTAGTGCGGTATAGCACTTGGGTAGGAGATTTATTTTGAATAGAGGTGGATGGAAGAATATTAAGAAGGTAGCAAGCTGTCTCTAAGGCGTGAGGCCAATAGGAGATGGGAATAGACGCATGAAAGAGAAGAGATCTCATCATGTTATTTATCGTACGAATGGTACGCTCAGCTTTGCCATTTTGAGGGGATGTATGAGGACACGAAAATCGAAAAGAGATGCCATGAGTGGCAAAAAAATTGTGAAAATTCGTGTTGTTAAATTCACGTCCCATGTCGCATTGAAAATTTTTTATGGTTGTGCGAAATTGTGTTTGAACGAATTTGTGAAATTGCCCAAAGAGATCGAAAACTTGTGACTTAAACTTGATTGGATAGACCCATAAAAAATGAGAAAAATCATCAAGAAATAACAAGTAATATTTAAAACCTTCCCTGCTAGGGATAGGAGAGGTCCAAATATCGCTATGAATAATATCAAAGGGAGCAAAAGTACTAGTGGATGAGCGATCAAACGCAAGTCTATGATGTTTTCCAAGCTGACATGCATGACAAAGAGGAGAGGATGTCTCCTTAACACATTTAAAAAAGGAAGAATTTCGAAGAAAATCAAAGACCGGTATGCCGGGATGACCTAGACGAGCATGCCATGTGGAAGAAGACTCTGCCGAGAGGGCATGAGATGAACTAACTTGTGGATTGGTAACCGGATAGAGCTCCCCGGAGCTATTACACCTCAGACGAACCGTCCCCGTTTGTAGATCCTTCACAGAGAAACCAAAAGGGTCAAATTCAACAGAAGCAAGATTATCAGTTGTAAAACGTCTAACGGATACGAGGTTTTTGACAATTTTGGGTGCAACAAGAACATTGGATAAACGGAGATGTTTGTTTGGGGTGGGTAGGATAGCATCACCAAGACCTGTAGAAGGAATACGCATGCCATTGCCAACAATTATCGAATTTAATGGACCATTATGCGAAAAAGACGAGAGATTACCGGAGTGATTCGTCATGTGCGAGGTGGCGCCCGTGTCCATGTACCATAGATTATCTGTTGGATTTAACGTCATTGTGGCGAATGATTGGTCCAATGAAGTGGGCTGAGCAACAAAGGGAATCTGATCTTGCGTGACATGGGCCTGCTGTGGGCTGAAACTTGGGCCAGATCCAAGGATGCCTTGTTGATTTTGTGGATAGGGGCACGGTGGAGGGAAAGCTGGGCCAGAGCGTGAATGGGCCGGCATCCATGTTTGAGCAGCATTCGGCCCACCAGAAATAGGGGACAGCGGGACCCAGCCGTAATTTGGCCTGAAGACAAAACGGACTGGGCTGGAGGTGGGCCGGCCCTTGTTCTTCTTCCCTTTGTTTCTTGTGGTGTTGGGCCGCTCTGCAGAATTCTGGGCCGAATTGGGTTGGGACGACTGGGCAGCCGATCTGGAGGACGCAGCAGCTGCAGCAGTGAGCGCCGTCGAGGTTTTGCCAGTCCCGGTTTGTGCCGCAAGTCGTGTTTCCTCAAGAAGTAGTTGAGAACGGGCTTTGATAAAACTCGGAAGAGGATCCGTTTGTTGAATAAAACTCGCCACAGCATTGTATTCAGATGGGAGTCCCGAAATTAGTTGAAGAACCAATCGAGTTGCAGGAACCGGTGATCCAACACCTTTTAGTTGATCTGCCAAGGACTTGAGATGTTGACAAAAGGAATTTACGGAGGAGAAACCGGATAACTTACAGTTGGAGAACTCGTGCTCAAGATACACCGCCCTAGTGTTCTTGTTATCTTGAAAAATATCCTTGACACGATTCCAAGCCTGGAGAGCGGTGTCGTCGGAGTCAAGAATTTGTAGAAGAATGTCACGAGATACCGTACTATATATCCACTGAAGAACAGTGGCATCAACTTGAAGCCATAAGGAGTTGTCGATGTCTGTAGGTCGCGGAACTGATTCATCAATGTGATCAAGAACATTATGGGCTTTCGCAGTAACGCGAAAAAGGGTAACCCAAGAGGTGTATGGAGTATCATGATCCAAAACAAGAGCGATGTTGTTCTTGATGTTGGAGATTCCGAGAGCGGAGTGGAAGGAGGGCTTTTTGTCGGCCATTGGAGCGAAAAAGCCGGTTGAAGGGGAAGGTGCAGCGGAATAGGGTTAGAGGAGAAAAGGCTCTGATACCATGTGAGAATATGAATAAATTCCCCTTAGGGTTTCCATCGTCAGATGGCTCATATTAATAATCAACGTATTTACAATAATTACAAAAGGGAGCCCACAATTATATTCTAATTACAATTATATTCTATCAGAACTAATATAAAATATTAGTACCATAAACTAGGAACGGGTGCGTCGATTAAAGAGCATACTTGTTGCATTGACCAGGAGAATTCAAAAGGTAGTACTTCTCATCTAGAATGACAATTCTTACGTGTAGTTGTAAAAGGGCTATAACATGTTTATGCCTCAACCTTAACATCAGTTATGCAATCATATTCACTTAAATAATGTATTATCTTTTTTGTTTACATGTTAGGGATGAAACAGAGCAGCTAATGGGTGATGATGATGATGATACGGAAGAAATGTATGTCACCGAGAAGAAGTCTCGAAAGGAGTTATCATTTGATAGTATTTGCTAGGTATTATATCAAATGATAGTGCAATGTTTGGTTTTGCACTTGGGCACATTTTGTACCCAATTATTACAAATGAACAAAATGAACAACATGTATTGTACATAATTATTTAATAAAAACTACTATAAATCGAGCAATGTGTCTTACCCAATAGCGACGCCAAAGGAACATTCCTACCATAAAATAATGCGACCAAAATCGAAAGTCTCCAACATCATTCAACTACAAGCGTGTCCGACCTCAAGAAACCGACGCGCGCATTTGTTCAATTAAAAACTATTCAACTATATTTGTAATTGTTCAAATATGTCAATTGTTCGACAATATATATTCAAAATTGTTTTTTTTGTTGGTAAAACGGAGTACACTACTCCACATTGAGCGTATGATTAAGGAAGCTGAATTACAAACGGGAAAAACGAGGGAGGCTAACCCCTCTTAAATCGTCCAACAAAATAGCCGAAACACTTGGCAGAGGACACACCAAAATGTGAACCCCAATATCACAAGAGAAAGCATAATTAGCAAGCGAGTCCGCCACTTTATTACCTTCCCTGAAGACATGGTCGAGATCAATGATCCAATCCCGGGAAAAGAAGCCTTGACAACGTGTTACCATGCTCGATAGAGGGTGCAAAGGAAGCACCCATTTTTTGATAAAGTCCACAACCCTGCAGCAGGTACGGATGGGAACCCCAGGTTGATCGCAACACCATGAACCCATTTTCCTTGGTCGATTCAGCAAAGGCGCTCCTTCTTCTGGGGTAGGAGAGAAGAGGACAAGGCGCTCCCACCCATTTTCCTCTAATGACAGCACCCGCTGAAGCTCTCCCATCCGAACCTTTCCGGGCCCCATCGGTGTTAACTTTGAAGAACCCTTCCTTCGGTTTGCACCATCGGACAAGGCGCTCCTTCTTCTGGGGCAGGAGAGAAGAGGACGATCTGCTGGTTGCCCCAGCATTTTACAAAAATCTATGCTCCAGGAAAATACCTTTGTTCATGATCATCTCCTTACCCGAGAAAACCCTGGCATTTCGCCACTTCCAAAGCCACCACACCGTGTAGGCAAACTTAGTGTTCCACTGTTTCGCAGAAGACGGGCTATTACTTAGGCTCACATTAAAATAGAACCATTCTTCCCACTCAAGACCGAAGAACAATTGTATATACCTTTCCAGAACCAAGTTCTGCCAAACGCTTCACAGCGGGACAGTCTCTGAGCACATGAAGCAACATTTCCTCCGACGTAGGACAACAGTTACAAAATGGAGTTGAGGCCATATGGCGTCTGCATCTTTCTGAGTTAGTCAGCGGCACACCTCATGCCAACATCCACAGGAAGAAACGGTTGCGTTCGGTGACCTTGATACTCCTTATCTGGGAAAGCTTCCCGGACATGGGAACGAGGCCTCCCCTCCAGAATAGCCCTATAGGTAGACGCATAAGAGAACGTACCATTTGTTGATCGGAGCCATCTAATCGAGTCCGCCACCCCAGTGATCCCCTCCAATGATGTAGCAGCAAACATAAGGATCCCCGAATTGTTTAGCTTTGCTGATAGATAGCCACAGTCCTAGCTTCAAGCCTCAAGCCAAACGTCACGGACATGTAGGCATCTATCCAACTGTGAAAGGGGTGAAGCAATCAGCCCCTCCAGGGCTCATATCCCAGCCATCAATCAGTCTAGAAAAGGGCTTTCCGCTCATCCTTCACGCTCCAGCCAACGTTAGGAGCCACAACTTTATTGTAGACATAAACCAAGCCCTTCCAGGTATAATAACTCCCTCCTCTACATCTCAATTCAAAAGGTCAAGTATCTCTCTGGATAGAATACTTCCTACATATCACTCTTGCCCACAGTTGATCTCGATTAGCGACCAGCCGCCATCCAAGTTTGTCAAGAATTGCAAGGTTCATATCCGCTGATTTACACAGCCCTCCAGCCCTCCTATCCTGGCACACTTGTCCCAACTAATCAAATGGATCCGATGAGTCCCCGAGGAGCTACCCCAAAGAAAGTCTCTGTTGACCTTGTCAAGTGTTTTCAGGACTGACTTTGGAAGAAGGATAGAATTCATGTAGTACAAGGGGAGTGCGGAGATGACGGACTTGATCAAAGTCGTTCTACCCGCTATACTGAGATAGTTAGCTTTCCAGCCTGCTAACCTGCTAAGCACTCTATCAGTTAAGTGATTAAAAGTAGTATTAGAGACCCTATCGTGGAATAAGGGGACCCCTAAGTACTTGCAAAGATGTCGAGTAGACAGAACTCCATAGAGACCACTCAAGACATTCTCAAGTCCTCTAAGATCTTCTTAATGACAATGAGCTGATGCGCTCCCCCGACGCCCCACAAAAGTCCTCTAAGATCTTCTTAATGACATTGAGCTGAGCCACCGAAGCTTCCGCAAACAAGAGGATATCATCCGCAAAAAGGAGATGTGAGATCTTTGGACTTCCTCTTGACAAACTGATCGGTTTCAAGTCACCCACCACAACAGCTCTCTCAATCTTATGACTGAGCCTTTCCAGACCAAGGACAAAAATATAGGGGGATAGTGGATCCGCCTGTCTAAACCCCCTGGACATCGTGAAGGCCTTCGTCGCCTCCCCGTTCCAAAGGAGCTTCATCGAAGCAGTAGAAAGACAAGTTGAAATCCAATTAACCCATCAATTTAAAAGTCTTGCATCCAGGAGCGTCTCAGCGATGAACTCCCAACAAAGCATATCGTATGCTTTTTCGAGATCCAATTTTAACATCATCATACCCTTCCGACCTTTCTTTCTCTTCATGGAATGGATTGCCTCTTGCGCGATAACAATATTATTAGTGATAACTCTCCCCAGAATGAAACTAGACCGCATAGGAGACATCATATGATCCATCACTTCTTTTAGGCGGGTCACAAGGATCTTCGTAATAACTTTGTGGCAGACGTTACATAAGCTTATCAGTCTGAATTGTTTAATGGATTCCAGTCTATCCACTTTACCAATCAGAACAACCAGGGTCTCACTTGAGACATTAGCTAGTTCACCTGAGACGAAAAAAATTCTTAACGAATTTCACCAAAGAGGAGCCCATTGTCGCCCATGAATGCTTATAGAAAATAGGTTGGAAGTCATCTAGCCCCGGAGCCTTCAGTGAACCCATGTCCTTTAAGGTTGCCACAATTTCCACCTCCTCACACGGTTTGTCCATGAGACTAAGTTGAGCCACAAACAGTTCCGAAAATCCCCCAGTCGGTAGATGGGCCATAGAGATCTTTGAAGTACTATACTGCACCAGCTTCCAAAGCAAACTTATCAATACACCAGCTCCCATCCTCAAGCATGAGAGCCTCAACCCGGTTGCGTTGCTTGCGCACAATCGTTGAGAGATGAAAGAACTTAGTGTTTTTGTCGCCAAAAGCAAGCCAATCCTGACGCGACTTCTGACACCAAAGAATTTCTTCTTGAGCCAGGGTGACTTCGAGTTGTTCTTTGACTTCGGCCTCTCTCGCAAGTAGAGGACCGGTGACCTCATTGGCAAGGTCCATACAAACTCGTTCCAAAAGATGAACTAGTATGTCCTTCCGGGCATGAATGTCACCAAAAATCTCCCTGTTCCACTTCTGTAGTACCTGTTGTAGTTTATTTAGAGCACTTGGCCGATGCAAAACCCCATACGAGGCACTCGCAATAAGAGTCCCAAACTCCGGATGCGAGAGCCAAACGGCCTAAAATCTAAAGGGCCTCCGTCTAAGATCATTCGCAACCTATCTCTCAAAAGAAATCAACAAAGGATTATGGTATGAGGATAACCTAGGAAGATGACGCACACAAGCATCATGCCATTTCAATCTCCCCTCAGTAGTCATAAAAACCCGGTCTAGTCTTTTGGATAACCTTGTAGTAGTATCCCCACCTCTCACCCAAGTGAAAGGCGACCCCTGAAAGCCTAAATCCACCAAATAGGAGTAGTTAATCCATTCAGAAAAGGTGACAGAATCCTGAGACAACCTATTAGATCCCCCCTGTTGCTCCTCAAGACCTTTAATGACGTTAAAATCCCCTCCCAGAACCATAGGTTCCCCTACCGAACGGACAAGATCTAGAAGGGTATCCCATACAATACCACGGCGTTGGGGATCCGGGCAGATGTACACAGAAACCAAATGAAACAAACTACTCCCCTCTCCAATCGTAGCAGGAATGAATTGTCTGTCTTTTGTAATATTACGCAGAGGGCACCTCACACTGTCCCATAAGAGTCAAATCCCTCCACTTTGGCCCACCGCTTTGACTCTATCAGATGAGTCAAGCTCATTCTATTACTGATGGATGTTGTAGTATCACCGGAGTAGTGAGTTTCAAACAAAGCAGCAAAGTAAGATTTATGTTTATACAACATATAGCGCATGGACCTACGAAAACTTGGTTTCACCATTCCGCGGCAACTCCAAAAGTTACCTATCATTTAAACTGAGGAAGACGTAGCTTGGATCACCGATTAGGATTACGAGTCCGGGACAATCGAAACTTGGGAAGATCCCACCTCCAAAGTAGACTCAGTATCCATCCTATCCACGCCATCTTTCGAGCACACCGGAATAGCCCTTTACTCAGCGGGTTTAGTGCGTGTGTCAAAAACAAAATCCAGAGGGGTTGCTCGATGGAGAATCTTAACCTGGTTGATAGTTGGGACAGACTTCACCCTATTATCCACTATAGCACCCACTGACACTTTACTAGTAGACGCCTCCCCAGTCCTATCACCAATACCATTGTTCATGCCTAGTGTGCCACGTCGGGGTCTCTTTATATGGTTATTCTTTGATACATAAGTAGCCCATGGGACCACCCTATTGTGAGCAGCATGCCCACCCCTTTTAGAACCCTTTTGCAGGCCCTTCGTGACTTCTTACTTGCCAGTTGTAGGATTCTTCTCATTACCCACAAGATAGTCCACACCCGAGTTAACTGTAGAGGGTCGTCCTTTCACATACGGCTTCCATCTAGGAATAACCATCCATGCCCCAATCCCACCATCCTCACGCCTTTCTAAACCATCCCCATTGTGGTGATTAACCGGCCCCCTCAGAGGTTCTGCAGCCATATCACCGCGTTTGTATATTGTGGAGGGTTCTCTGATGGTGTATGTGCTATATCCTGATTAGCCGCTGTTACCTGCAAATTTTGGTTCCTATTCGCCTCCCCAACCTTACCAGCTCTTGCCATCTCCCCCGGAATACACTGATCTTTCGTATGACCATAGCAGTCACACACGAAGCAGATTGCATGCAAATTTTCATATTCGAGCAAGAGTCATTTGCCATTCAGTAGAACATCAC
Organism: Fagopyrum esculentum; assembly: GCA_033239045.1. Taxonomy (NCBI): domain Eukaryota; kingdom Viridiplantae; phylum Streptophyta; class Magnoliopsida; order Caryophyllales; family Polygonaceae; genus Fagopyrum; species Fagopyrum esculentum. The sequence goes on from BSUD01000004.1 coordinate 118,864,612, forward strand.
CCTTCAAAGGTTTGTTTAGATCGTTATTAACGCAGACACGGGCAAACCTCCCTCTATCAATGTTTAGGGTCTTCTCATCTATTTGTAACGGTCTACCAAGTGCTGAGGCAATTGCCTTCAAAACCTCCGTGTTGTCCATGGCAAAGGGTAGTCCAGAGATACGTAATCACACACCCGTAGTCAAGATCATTGAAACCATTGGATCAAAAGAAGAGGTCCATTGTTGGGTAAGTCTATGACCATCTAGTTGCCCTTAAATTTCATAAGAGCCTGATCGAAAGCGTTGAAAGAGATCATTCTACCCAAAAGCTTCAAAACAACGGAGTTTCTCCAAGGAGCATTGAGAATCTGGACAACATCAAGATCGACATTAATTGATGGAGTAGAATCCTCCCCTTTAGGAAAGTCAATATGGATTTTTCCGTTCTCAATAAGATTCCCCGGAGGGATAGGAAATCTTTTCCAAGCGTTGCCCCCCAAAACCAGTTTACTCCACGAATTTTGGGGCTGATTAAGGCAGGCGGCATCATTAGGATCTACTTCGGGAATGGTGCCATCAATAATTGGGGGCAAGGATGATTGGAGGAGCAGAGAAAGCGGCGGCGGCGGCTGTCAGATGAGGATTAGGGTTAGGCGCTCTTGGGATTGCCATTTTTTCTACAAGTTTTTGGTTACGATATATTCAATTCTGTATGACTAATTATTCAACTATTTTTGAAATTGTTCAAATATATATCTAATTTTTCAAATATTAATTTTTATATTCAATTGTTCAAATATATAAAAGTGTTAATTAACTTGGACAAATCACAACCTTGATTTTATATATATAATCAACCTTGCTCCAAAGTTTCGAACTTTGGTCAATAGGTTCTCCCTCCCACCCTATTAGCAACATGACAATTTAGAATTCTTTAGGGTTTGTTTCTAAATGTAAAATACATAACATAAATATATTTAAAGTAGCTAACGATTGTTAGGGCAGGTTAACGACCATTAGTGTATAGCTAACTTTCTAATAGAACGTATACAAAAATACTATAATGATCGTTAGATGCAGGATAACATCGTTAAATATATTAACGATTGGTAAAAAATTATATCTAATGAACGTTAACCTACAATTAACGATCGTTAGCCTGCTCTCAATGATCATTAGACTATAATTTTGTTTTTTAGCTAACTATCGTGAGCTTGCTATTTTTTAAAACTAATGATTGTTAGCATGTGCTAAGATTGTTATCTTGTTGCACGAATGTATCTAACAATTGTTTATAATTTTTAGCGAACATAAAAAAGACTAATCGATTCAAGCATCCATAAATATAAATTTTGTTTCCTAATTTATTGATCTTATTATTAATAGTCAATCTTCTTATTACAATCTAATGTTTATCCCATAGAAATGCTTATGGTGGTCGTTTAATCTGGAACGTTAGTTCATTAATCTAAAGACTCATAAAGGTTTCTACTCCCTATTATAAAAGTGGTTCTCACTTGAATATATATATATATATATATATATATATATATATATATATATATATATATATATATATATATATATGTGGGTGGGCTTTAAGTGAAAAGGGGTCTTAGAGTTAATGTAGAAAGGATCCATAACCATTAGATCAAAGAATAATTGTCCAAATATAACATAAATTTGTTCAACTAAAAATTGTTCAAATATGTCAATTGTACAACTACATTCGACATTGTTCAATTATATTGTTAATTGTTCAACTATATGACCAATTGTTGAAGTGTTAATTTAATTGTCTAATTGTTCAAATATAACATGTATTTGTTCAACCAAAAATTATTTAAATATATTCGAAATTGTTCAACTATATGGTCAATTGTTCAACTATATTCAAAATTGTTGAACTATACAGCCAATTATCCAAGTGTTAATTTATATGTTCAATTATTCAACTAAATTTTGTTCAACTATATGACAAACTTATATATCTAATAATTTTTAGTTGAACAAATATATGTTATATTTGAATAAATTTTACTTTATTCAATGGTTGTGGATTCTTTATATATATATATATATATATATATATATATATATATATATATATATATATATATATATATATATATATATATTGTAACGACCGGAAGTATTGGGAGCCATGCGCAAGGGCTCACGCCCTTGCGGTTTAGGTTGCGCAGTCGAGTAGTCCGCATGTGCGGCTAGGAGTCCCGCAGGGACGGTGACACGCGAGGACGGGGTATTAGCGTTTTCCATCGACCTTTCACCTTCCTATCTTTATAACCCACCTTATTAATGTTGGGGGAGTTCATGGCTGAGGGTCCCTTGACATTTCCCTCCTTTATGCACCCACTTCTCCTCTCCCTCTCATTTCATTCACATTACTTAGTTTTCCCTCTTCCAAAACATCACTCTCTTGCTCTCTTCTTCTCCATTCTTCTATTTGCTTGCTCCAACGTCAATCCATCTTCCTTGAGGCCGGAACTGTAGTGACGTGACAAGGCTAGACCTTGGAGGGAGGCTAAGACCTAGTGTGGAGGTGGGAAGACGTCCATAGCAGCCATGGAAGATGACTAGAACAACTGTTACGTTTCTGATTTTCCGGAAGTGACGAACAGTCAACTTCGAGTCCAAATTTCAGTAAGTTATACTCCTCCTTTTCTGCTGAATTTTGGATATCTTATAGATAAGATTTTATAGTAGAACATATCAAAATTTGGGATAAATCAAGCGATTGGTTTAGGAGTTACGATTTTTCAAAGTTGAGACGGTGTGCAGTTTTGTTGAATGTTTGCTGAAATTCCTATATGTTGGAAAAACTGCTAGTTTTATGATCCAGATTTGGGTAAGTTAGACTCCTCCTTTATTGCTGATTTTTGTATATGTTATAGTTGGTATTTCATAGTAGAACATACTGAAATTTGAGAGGAATCCGAGTTACAGTTTAAGAGTTACGGTGTCCCAAAGTAGAGACATTGAGCAGTTTATAGGTTGTGCTGAATTTTGTCTAAAACTGCTTGTGATCCAGTTTTGTGATATAGATTTTATTGGGTTATATTTGTTACGCTAAGATCGTGATGCGCAAATGGGTTTTAAATTTATAACTCGAACTAAATCCTAACTACTTAGCGAAACCCGCAGTGTACGGGACGTTTGTAGAAAGATAAGTATTCCGAGGTCGAACTCGAAGACTAAGGTGAAATTGATTCAAAATTGTGATTGAGTTTAGTAAAGATCTAAGTCGAAGGAAAAGATAGAAATAAAGAAAAGAAAAATCTGAAATGTTTTTGGTTGGTTTTTGGTGATCAAATTTCATGCAAGATAAACAATCGGACTAAACTAAAAATCAACACAAATGAACAAGCTAAACAAGATAATGATCAAAGAAAGAAAAGACGGATTCTAGGGGTCGGAAATTCCGGTTATGGCATAGAACTCAAGTTATCTATTCATTCTTTGGATTTCACTATGATATGTTGAGATTAAGTGTTTCTAAATTGGAATCAATTACCGGGTAGGTCTCATGGTCCAACTAGGCCACACCTAAGGTCTCATTACCGGTTAAGTCTCTAAGAACCTAAGGTTAGGAATTCTACACAAACCGGATTCGTTAATTAGGGATCTAACCTATCCTTACCGGGTAAGTCTTGGAAAAGGAGATCCTAAGCAACTATCCTAGCACATCTAATCCAATGGCGGCTTATTAGGCTCACCACTACCTAAGGGTTGCTATTTTAATTTCTAAGGGCAAGGATCACCGGGTAAGTCTCTCCTAACACTTAGTCTCTACACTAGGTCACCCTAGAGTAGGTTAAACTTTAGCAAACACTCAGGGTTTCAACATTTTATAGGTCTAAGGCAAGATCCTTCGAACCAGGGAGAATCACGGTTTGTTCTACATAAACCACGGCTGTGGTTCTTCAAGAACTACCCGTGATTTCTAACAGCAGGTACGTTCATAAACAAAAATCATCCAAAGCTAAATCTAAGTCCGTCCTATCATAGCTCTAGCCATAACCATCCCTTCCTTACCCTAGAACCACATCAATTTAGCCTACAACATTCATAATGGAAATCAAAGCAAGAAAACATAAGATCATAACATCCATTGCAAGATAATGAAAGAAATGAGATGAACAAGTGAACTTCAAAGACAAACCAATCTGAAAATGGAATTAGAACAACTTACAACCCTTCCAAAAGAAGGTTCAAGGGTTCACAAAACTCTAGAAATAGAATCCGAAATACAAGAAAGCTATGGTGTGTGTTCTTCTCTCCTCTTCAATGGAACCTTTCTTCTTCTCTTTGGCACTTTCCTTCCTAGAAAAAAATCTTCTTCTTTTGAGAATATATTTGTTAGAGAGAAATGGATAATGGATGAGCTGCTCCCAAACTACCCCAGCTGCCACTCACAATCCATGAAGGACCACTTTTATAACAAACTTGCATGAGCTGTCCATGAGAATCGTGGCACAGCTGTCACGAGAATCTGGCAAAATCCATGGTCATTTCCACGGCCGTGGTTCGTCAGAGAACCGTGATTTTATGCAGAAACTTTGCCTTGGATCATTAAGCTGTGATTTGGTGCATGGCTAGTGTTGGTAAGGCTCCATGAGTCCTCCTCAGCCCTTGGCTTGTGTCCTAATGCGTCCGGGAGTGTGTCATCTAAATGAACGATCCTTAAACGCGTCGTTTTAGCTCTAAACTTCCCGAAATACCTACAAAACGCACACAAGTCCGTGTAGACGTCTATCTCGACAAAGTACATGATTTGAGTGCAAAACGTCTTGAACTAATGCTAAACCGTGCATGAATGAGTGAGAAATCTACCTAAATGACTACTTAAATCTAGATCATAAATCGTGTTATCAAAATACCCCATACTTAAGGTTTGCTCGTCCCCGAGCAAATGCTCAACTATAAAATACAAGATAGCATGATTTATGCATGCAGAAAATGGCAAAATCTTTTTGGGTTTGTGCTTCTACTATTGGATCACCTTCATAGTTATGTTTCATGGCAATTGGACAAGCAATTATGTATCAAACAAATTAAGGCATGGAAAGACAATTGTACTTAACTTAAAGACATGCATGAGATGTAAAGATAAAGAAGTCAAGAAGATCAAGAGTATATCCAATCTAGATTACTAAGTCTTACAAACAAGCAAGTAGGTCATAAGGTCTTGTGACATAAAAGGCCAAGAAACGTTGTGATTGGGTGGGGGATTTTCTAGGTTATGTGATGCTAATCCGGGAATGGAACCAACTTCACTTCCTTGTCCTCGATCAACTCCCCCCAAGTGTATATTTTTCCTTATCTTGCTTTCTTTTCTTTTTCTTGACTTGTTTTTGAGACAATGGCATTGGTGTACAATAGCCGAAACCTCGGTGATTAGCCATCCTCGGGCTTTTTCTATTTTTTTCGAGGTGCATCCACACCGGGCACACATACCAAAGCTCGTTAGGGCTATCGATTCATTTAACTTTGGCAAGGCACCAACACCCGATTATGTGAAGTGTACCGAGTTACTTGTCATTTGAACCAACGCCCCCAAACCTATATTGTTGGCTACACTTCCACAATAATTTCAGCATTTTTATTCATGACATTCCTTTCATCAATATCTTTACCCCACACTTGCTTTTCACACACTTCAACATACTAGCATGCTTCTATTCCCGGATGGGTTAAAAGAGGTCAATTTTATATCAATTGAGGTGCTTAAGCAATCATGATCAAGATGAGAAGTAGAGAAAGATGAAATGCCTCATTCATTCCTAGATGGTATGCAAGAACTATCATGTAATTTCGATTTTCAATACTCCATCCGTTCTAGGCAAACATCATAGTCACAAATCATTCATAGAATTCAAGAAAAGTAGTTCAAGTCCACATATGCATTTATCAATTCAACACATAAGGCCATTCATAGCCAACTCACAAGACAAGATTTCATCATTAGGATCATATCCAAGCCTAGAAAGCACAAAAATTTTTAATTTTTCTGATTTTTATGGGATTTTCGATTTAAGTATGTACAATGCAAGACATGTGCGAATTTTAAGCTATCCTAGATGCTCATTATGCAAGGGATCACGCGAACCCCACCCCATACTTAGAAACACATTGTCCCCAATGTGATATACAAGTAAAGAGAGTGAAAGAAGGTTCTCACAATGTAAAAGTGTTTGCTATGGTATTCGGGATTGTTCAAGTGAATTGATGTTGGATGATCCTATCAACCATGGTAGAGAGCTCTAAGCATCCATCAAAGCTTCGAAACCCGCGCTAGGCACCGCTAGCCGTCCAAGTTCCGTGTCCGCTCCACCCATGATTGGTGAGGGTTTCATCACCATCATTCATATGTCAAGAAAGGCTTCCAAAGCCACTAATGCTTCTAGCACACACGAAACACGAGACACACAAAACACACAAAAACAGAAAAATCTAAGCAAAAATGAAAAATGAAAAGGGAAAAATGTTACCAATGGGTTGCCTCCCACCAAGCGCTTCTTTAAGGTCATTAGCTTGACCAAAACTCGGGAGCGTCTATTCAAGGTGAAGCGGGGCAATCATGTCTATCGGGACTTCCGGAATATACTTCTTCAAGCGATGCCCATTCACTTTGAAATTTCCACAGTGCTCTCCTCCTATCTCAATAGCTCCATGGGGAAAGATCTTCTTCACCACATATGGCCCGGTCCATCTTGATTTGAGCTTGCCGGGAAAGAGCCTTAGCCTTGAGTTAAAGAGAAGGACAAGATCTCCTTCACTCAACTCCTTGGGGATAATCCTCTTGTCATGCCATCTTTTGGTTCTCTCCTTGTAGATCCGGGCATTCTCATAGGCTTCCAACCGGAGTTCCTCAAGGGCGTTTATATCAAGCAACCTCTTCTCTCCCGCCTCCTTGAGGTCAAAATTTAGCCACTTAATGGCCCAATAAGCTCTATGCTCCATTTCCACCGGAAGATGGCAAGACTTGCCATAGACTAACTTGTAAGGAGTGGTGCCAATCGGTGTTTTGAAGGCGGTTCTATATGCCCACAATGCGTCATTGAGCTTCATAGCCCAATCCTTTCTAGTTCTAGACACCGTCTTCTCAAGAATGACCTTTATCTCTCGGTTGGAGATCTTCACTTGGCCACTAGTTTGGGGATGGTAAGGTGTTGCCACCTTGTGAGTCACCCCATACTTAGCCAAAAGTGCCCCAAAATTCCTATTTGTGAAGTGCTTCCCTCCATCACTAATGATCACCCTTGGTGTTCCAAACCTAGGAAAGATCACTCGGTTGAAGAACCGCACCACCACCTTGGCATCATTTGTAGGAGAGGCGATTGCCTCCACCCATCTTGACACATAGTCCACCGCCAATAGGATGTAGAGATTTCCACATGAAGAAGGGAATGGTCCCATGAAGTCCACGCCCCACACATCAAATATTTCAACTTCTTGGATGTTGTTCAAGGGCATTTCATTCCTCCTTGAGATGTTGCCCGTCCTTTGGCAAGCATCACATGCCGCTACAAAACCTTGCACATCTCTAAACAAGTTAGGCCAATAAAAACCGGATTGCAATACCTTTGCACACGTTTTGTGTGAGCTAGCATGGCCTCCACATGGTAAGGAGTGACAATGCCGGATCACACTCTCCACTTCATCTTCCGGTATGCATCTTCTAAGCACCCCATCCGGGCCTCATTTGAATAGAAGTGGCTCACTCCAATAGTAATGCCTCACATCGTTAAAGAACTTCTTCCTTTGTGCATATGTTAATCCGGGAGGCACTTCCTCACACACTAAGTAGTTCACGATGTCGGCGTACCATGGCTCAATTCCTCTAGCCACTTGGAACAAGCATTCCTCCACCATTTGCAATTGTTCATCCCGGAATGAGTCATCTATCGGGATGTTGTCTTTCCCAAGCTCCAATGGTGGGAGTCTACTAAGGTGATCCGCCACGGAGTTTTCGGATCCCTTCTTATCTCGTATCTCCAAATCAAACTCTTGAAGAAGAAGGATCCACCGAATCAACCTTGGTTTGGCATCCTTCTTTGTAAGTAGATAACGGATCGCCGCATGATCCGTATAAACTATGACCTTCGCTCCAACAAGGTACGAGCGGAACTTCTCAAATGCATACACCACCGCCAACAACTCCTTCTCGGTGGTAGCATAATTGAGTTGGGCATCATCTAGCGTCTTGCTAGCATAGTAAATAGCATGAGTACGCCCTTCTTTCCTTTGCCCTAAAACAGCCCCAACGGCTACATCGCTCGCATCACACATGATCTCAAATGGTAGACTCCAATCCGGAGGTTGCATGATAGGTGCGGAGATCAAGGCGTTCTTCAACCTACAAAACGCTTCAAGACAATCCTTGGAAAAGACAAAATCAACGTCTTTCATTAGTAGGTTAGTGAGAGGCTTAGAAATTTTAGAGAAATCTTGAATGAACCTCCGGTAAAAACCGCATGCCCTAAGAAACTCCTTACCCCCTTCACCGAGGTAGGTGGTGGCAACTTCTCTATTGTTTCAATCTTAGCCCTATCAACCTCAATGCCACGGTTAGACACCAAGTGCCCTAACACAATCCCTTCACTTACCATGAAGTGGCATTTTTCCCAATTTAAGACAAGATTTGTCTCCTCACATCTTTGCAACACTAATGACAAGTTAGCCAAGCAATCATCAAAAGAAGAACCATAAACAGAGAAATCATCCATGAACACTTCCATGATATTTTCTATGTATTCCAAAAAGATAGCCATCATGCACCTTTGGAAGGTGGCGGGTGCATTACACAACCCAAATGGCATTCTCCTATATGCAAAGGTACCCCATGGACATGTAAAAGTTGTTTTCTCTTGGTCATCGGGGTGGATAGGGATTTGGAAGAATCCACTATAGCCATCTAGATAGCAAAAATGAGAGTGTTGAGCTAACCTTTCTAGCATTTGGTCAATGAAGGGGAGAGGGAAGTGATCTTTCCTAGAGGCCATGTTCAACTTCCTATAATCGATGCACATTCTCCACCCCGTAACCGTCCTAGTCGGTATTAGTTCATTTTTCTCATTAGTTACTACCGTCATTCCACCCTTCTTAGGCACTACATGAACGGGGCTAACCCACTTACTATCCGAGATAGGGTAGATAATTCCCGCATCTAGCAACTTAATGATTTCCTTTTTGACCACCTCCTTCATTATAGGATTCAATCTCCTTTGATGTTCAATAGAGGGTTTGTGGTTATCTTCCATCATTATCTTATGCATGCACAAAGATGGCTTAATGCCAACCAAATCATCAATAGTATAACCAATGGCTTTCCTATGCAATCTTAGTTCATGTAGCAATTTAGCAAGTTCATTATAACTCAAGCATGCATTAACAATCACAGGGTATGTAGAATTATCACCAAGAAATGCATACTTTAAATGAGAGGGGAGGGGTTTAAGTTCAAGTGAGGGAGGACCTTTATCGGTTGAAGATGATCCAAATAGGGTTGGATGAGATGAATCCAAAGCAAATGAAGACTCCCCATGGCTCCTAGAAGCTTGATCATCATCAAGAGCTGATTCAGGGAAAACCACGGTTGGAAACACGGGTTGCTCATTTTCCACGACCGTGGTTCTTGCCAAGCTTGCTTCTCGGAGTTGTCCAGAAAGTTTGACGGCCGTGGTTTGTAAATCTCGACCGTGGAACTTGCAGCTGTTCAACACTTCTTTGTGGCTTTCAAATCCAACTCTAGGCTCCTCTTCCAATGCGTCCAAGGCCTTGATCTATTCATTGCAAGCCTCCTCATCATCTTCCTCCATCATGCTTAAGGTAAGAACCTTTTCCAAAGGATCTTTGATCAAGATCGAGCTCACAACTTCTCTAGATTCTTCTTGCTCGATTATGTTGAAGACATCTTCATTAAGGGTTGGCCCTTTCATCATGGTGGACAACTTGAACTTGATGTTCTCTTCTCCAATGTTGAAGGAGAGAGTCCCGTTCTTGCAATCCACTAAGCATCCGGAAGTGGCTAGGAAAGGTCTTCCTAAGATGATAGGAACCGGATAATCCGCCGGAATGTCCAACACTACAAAATCGATAGGCACGTAGAATCCTCCTAGCTGCACCGGAATGTCCTCTAGAATCCCAACCGGATGAGTGATAGAACGGTCCGCCATATAGAGGGTCATCTTGACCGGCTTTGGCTCCCCTAGCCCGACCTTGTTGCAAAGTGCAAGCGGTATGATGCTTACACTCGCCCCAAGATCACAAAGGGCCTCGTACTTCACGTCTCCTACTCCAATTGGAACTCAAAAAGAGCCCGGATCTCTTAGCTTGGGAGGCATTTCCTCCTTCATCGTTTGGATCAACTCCGAGGATCTCTTGGTCATCCTTATCTCCCCATACTCCTCCAACTTCCTTTTGTTGGAGAGTATTTCTTTCAAAAACTTGCCATACGCCGGCATTCCTAAGATGGCATCCATGAACGGAATGTTAATATGTAATTTGGACATTAGTTCAAGGAACTTACCAAAATGATTGTCTAAACGAGCTCTCGCTCTTGATTGTGGGAATGGTAGTGGTGGCTTGTATGGAGGCGGTGCCACATAGGTTGGCTCTACATCCTTGCCCTTGCCTCCATCTTCTTGCTTTCTTCCCTCTTCTACCACTACTTTCTTTCCCTTAGCTTGGTCCTTGGGCAAAGGATCCTTCATACTCAACCCACTCCTCGTTGTGATAGCCAACACTTGGCCTCTTGGGTTGTCTTCGGTTCTTCCGGGAAGCTTACCCGGATCTCTATGTGCTTCACCCGCCTTTTGAAAGACTTGCGCTTCCAAGACCTTTTGAGCCTTAGAAATTGAAGTCACGGTGCTCTCGAGTCCACTCAACCTTCCTAGCAATTGCTCAAACATGACTTCGGTCCTATCCTTTGAAGGTTGAGAAAAACCGGGTGGAGGCTCTTGTGAAGCTTTTGGTGGTAGAGTTGAGCTTGTGGAGGCGGGAGGGTTCAAAGCTCCATCCGGATTAGAGTAAGAAAATCCGGGGTGGTTGTGGTTTGGCCGGTAATTGTTGAATTGCCGGTTGTTGTTGAAACTCCTTGGGCCTTGGTAATTGTTGAAGTTACTCCTTCCCATATAATTCACATCCTCCTCCTTGGAAGACAAGTTGGCTTGTGGAAGCACTTGAGGGGTTGCTTGGTTCTTCAAAGTTGTAGCACACAACTCCCTCAAGGATTTCAACTCATTGTTGATGGCGTCAAGCTTGAAATTGCTCATGGTGACTTCACTCACCTCATATGCTCCCGCCTTTCTTCCTTCACTCTTCCTATGAGAGTACTTCTCAATCACTAGAGCTTGATTTTCCACAAACTCCCAAGCATCATCTACATGTTTCTCCATAAATGTCCCACCGGAAAGAGATTGGAGCTTGAATTGGCTATCTTCATCAAGTCCCTTGAAATAGATCTCCAATAGCTCAATTTTCCGTATGCCATGGTGAGGACAATCTAGGAGAAGGTCTTTGAATCTCTCCCAAGACTTGAACAAACTTTCTCTATCCCTCATCACGAAGGCATTGATCTTCCCTCTTAATTCGGTGGTCTTGGAAGGTGGGAAGAACTTGGTCAAGAACTCGGTTGTCATCTCCTCCCAAGTACCAACTCGCCCTTGTGGAATAGATTGATACCAAGCCAAGGCCTTATCCTTAAGAGAGAAGGAAAAGGCTCTTAGCTTATGGTTGTTGCTCTCCAATCTTGGCAGTCTAAGAGTCTCCATCAAAATTTCATAGTTCATCAAATGTTGATGAGGAGACTCTCCTTCCATCCCTCCAAATTGATTATGCCGGATCATTTGTAGAACTTGAGGGCGGAGCTCATAGTTGTGGGTTGCGGGATCTTCTAGATTCACACCCGGTCGGTGTGCTCTTTGTGCCGGATCCATACGTCTCCCTAGGGTTTGTGGCTCCTCGATAGCAATGGGAACAACCCTAACATTGGCCGCCGGCTGCGGTTGTGGTGGAGGAGGTGGAGGTTGTCGGCGATTAAGCTCTCCTTGAACAAGGGCTTGCCTAATCTCTTCAATCTCCCTCCTAGTTTCCTCTTGCCTCTCATTGGCAAGTCTCCTCTCTTCCTCCAAGAGCTCATCTCTTAGCCTTATTTGCTCTAAGGCTTCATCCAATTCAGCTTGGAGGTTTCTTCCGGCCATCTCTTTCTCTTTTCGGATGTTCTTAGATCTAGATCGAAGGGTTTTCTCCGGTTCGGGATCGAATGGAGCTAAATCCTTTCCACGAGATCTTCGCATACACCTAAAGAGTAATAGATGTCCTGAAAAGCAAAGACACAAACCAAAAGAGATCAAAAGCAACAAGAAAGATCTACACTAGAAACAATCACAAAATAGACTCAATCTAGACCTAGTCCCCGGCAACGGCGCCAAAAACTTGTTACGCTAAGATCGTGATGCGCAAATGGGTTTTAAATTTATAACTCGAACTAAATCCTAACTATTTAGCGAAACCCGCAGTGTACGGGACGTTTGTAGAAAGATAAGTATTCCGAGGTCGAACTCGAAGACTAAGGTGAAATTGATTCAAAATTGTGATTGAGTTTAGTAAAGATCTAAGTCGAAGGAAAAGATAGAAATAAAGAAAAGAAAATTCTCAAATGTTTTTGGTTGGTTTTTGGTGATCACAATTCATGCAAGATAAACAATCGGACTAAACTAAAAATCAACACAAATGAACAAGCTAAACAAGATAATGATCAAAGAAAGAAAAGACGGATTCTAGGGGTCGGAAATTCCGGTTATGGCATAGAACTCAAGTTATCTATTCATTCTTTGGATTTCACTATGATATGTTGGGATTAAGTGTTTCTAAATTGGAATCAATTACCGGGTAGGTCTCATGGTCCAACTAGTCCACACCTAAGGTCTCATTACCGGTTAAGTCTCTAAGAACCTAAGGTTAGGAATTCTACACAAACCGGATTCGTTAATTAGGGATCTAACCTATCCTTACCGGGTAAGTCTTGGAAAAGGAGATCCTAAGCAACTATCCTAGCACATCTAATCCAATGGCGGCTTATTAGGCTCACCACTACCTAAGGGTTGCTATTTTAATTTCTAAGGGCAAGGATCACCGGGTAAGTCTCTCCTAACACTTAGTCTCTACACTAGGTCACCCTAGAGTAGGTTAAACTTTAGCAAACACTCAGGGTTTCAACATTTTATAGGTCTAAGGCAAGATCCTTCGAACCAGGGAGAATCACGGTTTGTTCTACATAAACCACGGCTGTGGTTCTTCAAGAACTACCCGTGATTTCTAACAGCAGGTACGTTCATAAACAAAAATCATCCAAAGGTAAATCTAAGTCCGTCCTATCATAGCTCTAGCCATAACCATCCCTTCCTTACCCTAGAACCACATCAATTTAGCCTACAACATTCATAATGGAAATCAAAGCAAGCAAACATAAGATCATAACATCCATTGCAAGATAATGAAAGAAATGAGATGAACAAGTGAACTTCAAAGACAAACCAATCTGAAAATGGAATTAGAACAACTTACAACCCTTCCAAAAGAAGGTTCAAGGGTTCACAAAACTCTAGAAATAGAATCCGAAATACAAGAAAGCTATGGTGTGTGTTCTTCTCTCCTCTTCAATGGAACCTTTCTTCTTCTCTTTGGCACTTTCCTTCCTAGAAAAAAATCTTCTTCTTTTGAGAATATATTTGTTAGAGAGAAATGGATAATGGATGAGCTGCTCCCAAACTACCCCAGCTGCCACTCACAATCCATGAAGGACCACTTTTATAACAAACTTGCATGAGCTGTCCATGAGAATCGTGGCACAGCTGTCACGAGAATCTGGCAAAATCCACGGTCATTTCCACGGCCGTGGTTCGTCAGAGAACCGTGATTTTATGCAGAAACTTCGCCTTGGATCATTAAGCTGTGATTTGGTGCATGGCTAGTGTTGGTAAGGCTCCATGAGTCCTCCTCAGCCCTTGGCTTGTGTCCTAATGCGTCCGGGAGTGTGTCATCTAAATGAACGATCCTTAAACGCGTCGTTTTAGCTCTAAACTTCCCGAAATACCTACAAAACGCACACAAGTCCGTGTAGACGTCTATCTCGACAAAGTACATGATTTGAGTGCAAAACGTCTTGAACTAATGCTAAACCGTGCATGAATGAGTGAGAAATCTACCTAAATGACTACTTAAATCTAGATCATAAATCGTGTTATCAATATTACTCGGTTAGAATTGAATTTTTGATATGTCATAGTTAGTATTGCATAGTAGAATATATCAAAATTTGAGAGGATTCCATCGAGAGGTTTAGGAGTTATGATTTTTCAAAGTCGAGGTTGTAAGCAGTTTTTTGGATGGTTGCTGATATATTTTAAGTGTTAGAAAAACTACTTGTGATGCAGTTTTGTGAGGTAGATTTGGAGGGGTTATTGACCTCTGTTGGACATGATTTTTGGATATGTTGTTGATGGATATATATAGGAGCATGTGGTAAAAGTTGAGAACGATCAGTTGGGTTAATCCAGATTTAGGATGTTCCGAAGTTGGGTATAAGTATACTTTGGTTTAGAAGAGTTGTGTTAGGTTTTAATTGTCGATCTATCTTATGCATTTATGTATAGGTGAGGATGTTGAGCCTTGAAATCTAAGGATTTCTAGTTGACTAGAGTGATGTTGTTCTTGTGAGGATGTTGAGCCTAGAAGTCTAAGGACTTCTAGTTGAGTAGAGTGTTGTTGTTCTTGAGAGGATGTTGAGCCTAGAAGTCTAAGGACTTCTAGTTGACTAGAGCGTTATTTGATCCGTGTGCCTTGTGTTGAACAGGCGTTGCGTGTTTTTCCGAGGGAACTTGAGAGTGTGGTGATCTGTTGTGCTTGGAGACTGCTAAGTCCACGGACTTACTTAGTTGACTTCTTGTATGAGTGTAATGTGTATGAGTGGTGCTTGTTAGTTATGATAAACAACGAACCGGATTAGGCTGACTTTATTATATTATGTAATTGACACAAGTGTATGATAGCGGGTCGTGACATCACTGCCTAGCTCTTGCGAGAGCTAGGAGGTTCCCTGCGACCAGCCTAGACAGGTAGACGGTCAGATGCATTAGTATCATTCCTCGTTGGTAAACGGGGACAGGGGCGAGGTTTGGGAATCCCTCGTGTCACAAAATAAGTATCATTAGTAACGGCTTATCACCTAACTGAAGATAATAAACGGACTTGAGTGTGCATGTTGATTGTATATGTTGTGTGTGTATGTGCTTTTACCTTTATGCTTATGCGTAGAATGTTAGCTAACGGTATTATACCGCCTTGTAGATGTCTTGCAGGTTAAGACAGTTGTAGAGAGATCCGGAGGGAATGGTCAGTCGGGTCCACGTACTCATTTAGTTGGGGACGGGGATGCTTCTGTTCTTCATATGCGTCGTTTTAGTACCTTTGCTTTGTAAGGCTGATACATATTCTTTATGTATATATTGTTTAAAGTTTTCAAATGTTTTAAATACTTTTGTGTCTTGTTGTAAGATCCTAGTAAAATTGTTGTCAAACTAAGGTCGGGACCCTTTGTGAGATCCTAACTAGTAGCTCCCCGAGTTCTTGGAATTTGGGGTGTTACATATATATAGGGTTGTGATCAAGTGGAAAGGGGCTTAGGTTCAAATTAGAAAGGATACACCACCATTAGATCAAATAAAAAAATTTCAAATATAAAATGAATTTATTCAACCAAAAATTATTCAAGTATATTCAAAAATGTTCAAATATGTCAATTGTACAATTATATTGTCAATTGTTTAACTATATTCGAAGTTCTTCAACAATATTCGAAATTGTACAACTATATGACCAATTGTTTAAGTGTTAATTTATATGTTTAATTGTTCAAATATAACATGTATTTGTTCAACCAAAAATTGTTTATATACATTCGAAATTGTTCAACTATATTCGAAATTGTTGAACTATATAACCAAATGTTCAAGTGTTAGTTTATATGTCCAATTATTCAACTATATAACCAATTGTTCAGGAAGTATTCCTACCACATTCGTACTTCCATAGACAGGTACCTTTTAGATATTTTTCTTCTATTATTCTCACCCAAACATTATTTGGCTCAACCATGATTTTTCATAGGAGTTTCATTTGCAACGCTTTATTCATATCTTCAGTTTTCCTAATGCCTGTTCTGCCAAGATTTCTTGATTTACAGATCTTATCCCAACTGATGAATGGGCGGAAGTGAGGTTCCTTATTCCAAAATAAATTTCTACTTATACGATCTAGTTCGTTATGAATGTTAGTGTGGAGTCTGAAAGCCTGTAAATAAAACTAGGTTTGGCGTTTAAGGTTGTCCTTCCCTCTTGTGAGAGAGACAATACTTTCCATTTTGTAAGTTGTTGTTTTGATTTCAATATAATCAAACTGAATATATCCTTATTTACTCTATTGTTGATCACCGGACACCCAAGATATTGCTCAAGGTCATTGGATCGTGTAATTCCGAGTTGTTCTTGTAGTGTTCTTTTTTTGATGGAGTCGATATTAGATTTAGTTTGGAAGGTGAATTTATGATAATTAATTACTTGTCCAGATGTACTGCAATAATCTGTGAGGACCGTGAAAAATTTTTTACTTGCTTCAGTTGTTGCCTTGAAAAATATCATAATATCGTCCGCAAAACTAGAAAAGAAATTTTGACCCATTTTCATGATTGAGAAACCTATAGATTTTGGATTTTCAGTTTTTTTTTTATGTTCTTAGCAAGTAAGATTGTAATGGATGTTACTATAGTAATAAGGGCTTCAATTGTTTTCATTGAGTTTAGTTTCATAAGTTTGAGTACTATTATGGGCTTGACCATATCCATTTTTGCTAAATATCCTTTATTTAAGTAGGACAATTTTATATATATATATATAATAATGTTATTATCGTCTAATGATATAATATTTTCTCTATATATAGTTAATTAATTATATTTATCAATAAACTCAAATCATAAAAACAAGATTTTTAATTGTTTTACTTTTTTAGAAGTATTTTGTACAACTACGATAACGTACAAATAGATTGTTCTTCATAGATTTATATATTTAGTATGACTTTACTAATGTTTATGTTAACTGATAAATTAAATTTTATATTATTGTGTACATATTTTTTTTCATTAAAAAAATCATGTTTATTAAAAATAAAATATTTATAATGCATAAAATAAAAATAAACTTTGAACTGTGTATTAAATTCTTTATCAATATAAAACTAAAGAAAATCTTAAAAAAAAATATCCTTCAAACAACCCCGTGCAAGGCACACTAGTTAGGTTTGAAATTCAAGAGTACCAAAACATACTAACCAATAAAACATTGATAGTAAAAAATAAAAAATGAAAAAATGGAGGTGAGCAGAGATGCAGATCGACGTCAAAAGTCAAAACCAGTTAAATATATGAACTCACATCTTACGCGACGAAATCGAGTGAACTGCCGGCGAAAGACTGATCGGAGGGAGCTAACTAAATGGAGAGCGAGATAGCCAACTTCATCAAAGTATGGATAACAGCAACTCTTTCCGGAAGCTACTGCTACGCTCTTTCAAAGTCAACCTCAAAAGGCCTCCTCCGGCTCCTCCTAGTACTCCCGGTAGCCGCCGTGTTCGCCACCGCACCCTACTCTCTATCCTCATGTCACCTGGGCGGGATCACCTGGTTCTTCCTCGCCTGGCTGGGCATCTCCAAGCTCATCCTCTTCTCGTTCGGATCGGGACCTCTTTCTCAAAATCTCCAACTCTCCCTCCCGGACTTCTTATGCATTCTACTCCTCCCCATCAAGCTCAAACAACCTCGATCCGACCCGGAACCGGAGGATCTTAAGGTCAACGGCCGGAGCAAGAGTGGGTCCCGCTTGTGGAGGTGTGCTCTATTTGGGGTGAAGCTAGTGGGATTTGGTTGCGTCATTGAAGCGTATAATCACAGGGAGGCAATGTCTTTTGTGGCCTTATTGGCACTCTATTGTTGCCACATTTACTTGGGTTTGGACATGGTCCTTGCTGTTAGCGGCCTCGTTGCTCGCGGCTCCCTCAACATCGCCCCTCAGGCTGATGAACCTTACTTGACCACCTCATTGCAAGACTTTTGGGGCCGGAGGTAACTTTTCGTAACTATAATATCCGAACCAGTTGAGCTTTGATATATTCATGTTAGAACTTTTTTGGTCTATTGAAGGTGGAACCTAATGGTGTCGGACATTTTGCGACAAACGGTCTATGATCCAATACGTAGCAAAGCTACGCCCCTCGTCGGAAGGATATTTGCAACGTTGATCGGTGTACTTGCATCCTTCCTATTGTCCGGCCTCATGCACGAGTGGGTTTTCTACTATTTTACGCGTGTGACCCCCACGTGGGAGGTGACATGGTTCTTCGTCTTGCACGGGGTGTGTCTAGTCATCGAGGTGATGATCAAGACTGCAGTCTCCGGCAAGTTGAGGCTCCACCGAGCAATCTCAGGGCCTTTAACACTTGGGTTTGTGGCAATTACCGCGATTTGGTTGTTCTTCCCACAACTATTGAGAAATGAAGTACATGAAAAGGTCATTGAGGAGTATGCCATGGTTGGAACATTCCTAAAGAGGAATTTTCTTCACTTGTTCAGACGTTGATCAACTATGATTTGATAATACCAAAAAACATGTTCATTTTTTTTTATTACAGCCAAGAACTTGAGTAATAATCAACCCAAGACACTGTGTACTCCTTCGCCAAAAAAATTGTGGTTTTTCTGTCTAGAGCTAGGAAAGTGCAGAGCATGCCTGATCACTTTTCACTGCTTTTCTCAACCATCTTAATAAAATTGCTTACGATCATCTTCCCTTCTGTAGTTATGATGCTTTCGGGATGAAACTGGACGCCCTGCAATGTCAACGGTACATGAACATTAAGTATGTTAAACCGTTGAACTGATCCAAAAGAATAGATGAAGAATAACACTATTTCATCTGCCATGACTGCGACGTTTCGTGTGTCCTTAGTAGAGGAGTTACCTGCAAGTGCTTGTACTTCTTGTGGCGAGCAGCCATAATGAGCCCGTCTTCGGTCCATGCAGTGACCTCAAGTTCTTCAGAAGGGAAACTGTCCTTATCAATCACAAGACTATGATATCTACCAACCACGAAAGGGCTGAAACCAAAAGAATTGAGGTTACATATAACAGCAATCGAGAAACAAGGACCACACGTTTAGTTCAAAATTAAACCGTTTTCGTACTGATATAAGGAAACAAATTCTCTAGCATATACTTACTTCGGCAATCCTGCAAATAAACCGTCATGCCCCTTCTCGTCATAATATACAAGTGAACTTTTTCCGTGCATGACTCCATTGGGTGCACGGACAATCTTCCCTGCATTTACATGAGATTTACTATAAGAACGGAAGTACTGCTACGAGATAATAAAAGGCAGAAACAAGCATAAACTACGGTATCTCGATATCTTGTAGCCCCAACCTTGGTGTAATTTAGTGATTACTTGATTAGATACTACCAATCTCTTCTAAATACGCTTCTTCGGGAACAAACGTGCATAATTTAGAGATTTCCATTTATTTGTTGCCCATAATACAGAAATCAAGTACTTCATGGAGAACCACAACCTTCTTTGTCAGATTTAGAAGCAAAAAAATGATGTTATCATTCAATTCAGACTTGTTGGATACATGAATCCATCAAACGAAATAAGTTGCTTTGACGAGTAGTTATTCTCATATAGTATTATTATTTATCCTCTAACCTGGGTGAAACGAATTCTGATCCTAATGATGTAACTTCGGGTAACGAATATCACTCAACAGACTTCTCTGCATAACCTAAATTCCAAAAATCCTATCCTAGTTTAAGTTCCAAAGATCATACTACTTTTCCTTACAAAACGTATGGTAGATTTGTCGATAGCTGGTGCCCCCTGAACATGAAGCAATCAATATAACAACCTAACTAAATTAAGATATTCTCTAGAACAGACATAAATACCTCCAAAAGCCTCTCCAATGCACTGCAGCCCCATACAAACCCCAAACAGAGGCACAGTTGCGCCAAGTTCTAATACAGTTTGCAAAGATATTCCTGAATCCTGTGGAGTACCTGCCAAAGATATGGAAAAATATAGACATTTCTTCTGTACTAGTGGCGATAGAAGTGCGCTATTAATAATAGTAAACGTCAGAATTAAGGGTAAGTAGTCCAGAAGAATACAACAAGTATGATTTATGAACACTACTAGTTTCTATCAAACACCTGAAAATGAAAAGTTTGCAAGAAGATTATTACCTGGTCCCGGGGATATGAGCAATCCTCTTGGATTTTTCCTGAATGAGAAATATCAAATACGAACATATCAACACGGAAGTAGAAAAAAATCAAAAATAAATAAATTAAGCTCATGTTTTCCAAAAAATTTAATCTTTAAGGTGTATACATAAATTGATCTTCACCTTCTCAATTCATCCACAGAGAGCTCATCATTGCGGTACACCACAAATGAATGTCCGAGTTCACCGATATACTTCAAAGAAACAATCACGAGCATTGAAATATTAGGAACATCTCATGAGACTTTTACAGGAATGATTGCTTTTAAATGGGGAAGCTCATATAGGTAAGGAAAAAACTACCCTAAACCCACTTGGGTGTATATATTACAAAATCATAATTGTTAAGCAAAGAACATTAAGTCCGCATCAGAACGGAGCTGGTAGGATTATTCACAAATAGTAATCAACAAATAAGTGAACTAGTGAGAAAAGTTGTTTCTGCTTGTGTTACCAGAAAAATGACTAAATGCATCTGAACACTAGCAAACAAAGAGATTCTACTTGTTCTGCTGGTTGACATCCTAAAAAATCTTATAGAACAATTCTAATTTGTACTTTCAAGTGAAAACCAGACTATGAATTTTGTCATTCCACTATGTAGCATTCAATCTTCTTCCCCTTTCTTTTTCTTTCTATGTGTTCACAACATAACTTCAATTTGGTGGATATAAGTCATTTTCTGAAGATCTGTCATGCCTTTGCTTACACAAAAAATGCAAATATCACATAAGACGTGCACATTCATTCATAGACCCCATCTTTATTGCTACCAACGAATTCTTTACATAGGTCGGTCGGTGGATCCAGAATTCCAGCTAAACAAAGAGAATTGTCTACGTACCACGAGTTACTCTTTCGAAAAGTGTAGAATTGTGCACTTCTACTGTATAGTAATTTTTCTTTCATTTTATAGATGTAAAAACTGCATACTTTAGCAAAATACACATTTTTGTTATTTTATAAAAAGCAGAATTTATTTTATTTTTTAAAAAACGTAGTTCATATTTTTCTGCACTTTTTGCGATTCACATTTTTCATGATAATAGAGTTTCTCACCAAAACCTAACTTGAAATGTGTCTACCTCAGTCATTGTCATCAAGCACCTAAAGCCTTAAATACCCAGATTATATTTGAATCACAGATCCAGACTACTACTGCCAACAATTAAGCTATGAATTGACACTGAGACAAGGAATTAAAATACAAAAGAAAAGACACCTGACAGAGATTGTAGGTAAAACTATCATAATTATCGATGACGATTATGGGGCTTTTAATCTCCTTATCGGCAGACCCCACCAGCTTCGAATTGTCAATTGTAAGCGCAGCCGAGGCCTTGATGGAGAGACTCAAACCCTTGGAGAAAGTAGGATTATTAAATCCACCTGCCAAACAGAAAACCCTAAAAATTAGAGCTTGCAGATAATCAGAAAACGCTAATCAGAGAAGAGCGAAATAACAAAAAAGAAAGTGGGGGATTACGAGAAGTTGGAGGTTTGAGGAGAAGGCGGCTGATGGAAGGAGACCGGTGAGATACAGAAGGGCTTGGGCGAGCGAGAGGATGGTGAGAGAAAGTGGTCGCCATGAGAGTGAAGAGATTGATAGCTCTACTACAGATTTGGTTGAAGCCTGCAAATGGGTTTTGCAAAGGGGACGAGTATTGGGTCGATTTAAAAAGGGGATAGCATCTGCGTATGGAAGAACTGTGGATGCAAGAGCATTAACCACACGTGCACCAGAATCAGTAGAGGCTACATTTCCTGTTTTGTCGATTCTCTGAATATTCTAGGTTTGACAAAGCAGTTGTTCGGACATTCATGATTCATGAATCTGATCAAATTTGCCCCAACTTTTTCATTATGATGACAAGCGGTGTGACTCGTCTATACATCCTTTTCTACAAATTAGGGAGGAAGAACATTTCAAGGGATTATTTTATTAAATTTGTATTTGTTGTGTTCGGTTCACCCAGATTAATTTGTATGAAGATTATCGAACCCAACACTTGTTTTCCTTACGATTTCGAATTTCATATTCTTATTCGCAAGGATGTTCTAGGGTGGACTACCTATAGGAGATAGATTAACCTAATCGTTTTCCGTTTTTCAAAAAAAAAAAGTTGTATGAAATTATTTAAGAGGATTGTAACTTATAAGGGAATGAAATTATAAAAATAAAAAAAAAAATAAAAAAAAAAAAAAAGTTAATCCGATGGATCATTTCGATGATTTGGGAGATTATTAGGGTTTATCTCATTTCTACCTCTACATCTTCCTTCAGCTTTTTTCGTAATTTTAGCCATAATAATCTCCCTTCGTATCAAACACCTACTAGATAATTTTTTTTCATCTCCATAAAACATCTACTATTTTTATCCCTTGATCTTCACCTTCATCTTCATTTACGATCATTTCGTCTTACCAAACGGACCCTTAATTGCATTCTCTTAAAAGTTTTAGGTCCGTTTCACATACTCCGCTTATTAACGTGGACAAATGATATCAAATATCAGGCATATTCATATGTATTTGAAATAGAAATAAGATTGGTATATATGGACGATGCTAAGAATTGTCTATATTGATATTGTGTATCGTGTAGTCGATAGATAATAATGAAAGCATCTTCTCGTTAGAGCAGTATGATGGTTTGCGTTGATTTGCTTAATCGATTTGAGAATTATCTACATTGATACACATATTTTTTTTTTTAAGGATTTTTCCTCTTTGTACAATCAAGGTTTGGACTTTTCCTCTCAGTATCCACTAATTTTTAAAACTCTTTTTGGTACCCTCAAGGTTTCATTACTTTCCTCTTTATCTCCATTCTTAATATATTACATTAAAATTCATTATAAAATAATAAAAATAAATTAGAAAAATAAATTTAAAATAGATTATGACCTCATTAAATTTAATTAATATATTTATAATAGAAATAGTATATATATTTATTTTTTTATTTTTTGAAATAAATATATTTTTTATTTTTAAATTAAAATATTTTTTTACTTTTTACTTTCGATTTAATATATATATATATATATAATTAAATAAAAAACATTTTTTTGAAATTTTATTAAGAGTCTAGAGAATTAAAATATAA
>BSUD01000004.1:118888358-118951169 GCA_033239045.1 Fagopyrum esculentum
AATTTTAAGATTATGGAAAAGTATATTATAAAAAATTAATAAATTTACACATAAAAAATAATATTTTTATTTTCAAATTAAAATAAATTATAGAAAATTAACTTCAAAAAAAAAACTATATGTTTTATTTTCTGGACTCTTAACAAAAATAAAAAAAATTATTTTTGATTTATTTTAGTTTAAAAATAAAAATAATCTTTATTTTACTTTACTTTTTTAATTAGAAAAATATTTTAAAAAATACTATTATTATAAATTTATTAGTTTAAAATGTAATGAGGTCATAATCTATTTTAAATTTATTTTTCTAATTTTATTATTATTTTATAATGAATTTTAATGTAATATATTAAGAATGGGTATAAAGAGGAAACAAATGGAAACTTGATGGCACCAAGAGAAATTTTGAAACTTAGTGAATACCAAGAGAAAAAGTCCAAACCTTGATGGCACCAAGAGGAAAAATCTTTTTTTAACCTCGTTGTCAATAACCTAAAATGACTAAGGATGTGTGTATACACTTGGTGAAATGTGATATTATTTTGGGGACTTATAAGTCCAAAATAATATAATAATCTAAGGTTGTTTTTAGTTAGGGGTTTTGTAGGTTATTTTAGAGTCTCGTATGATCCCGTATAGTTGTAGATGTAGGAGATAGGTTCAGGGTTTCAATTAGTTTTACCTATTTTCAAAACCTTTATAGACAAGATTTCATGAGATTAAGGGTGGTTGATGTTCCAATTTCCTTTCCAAATGTGTAATTGTTTGCAAGTTCCATTAATACACCTTCCTTCTCGTCCATCTTATCATCTTCCATATCTTTTTTGCCCTGAAACTCACTTTCCTATTGTATCTTATTTTTTCAATACGTCAACTAAAAAATTGTGCAAGAAATCATCGAGACAATGGAGCAAGCGTTTTCCCTTTTGACTTCTCTCTTCTAAAATTAAGATTTTTGGTCTTCTTCACTGGTTGCCCAATCCAAAAATTCCAATTTCTTCATTCATCTCCTCCTCTAGTTAAGAGCTCCTGATGTGCAAAACAATCAACGACGGTGCATTTGCTCATGGTTTTGTGTTGGTTTTAGTTCAAGTTCAAGATATTAGGGTTTCATATTTCAAGTTTATTTTTGCTTCTTTTTTCACTTTTATTGTTGTTCTTAGACTTTGTGTCAAGTGTCAACTAGTACACGATAGTTGCACTTGAGGGGAGTGTTGAGTGTGCAAATGTCACACGTTAGTGTGGAAATGTCACACGTTGATAATATGTGAACCTAACATATAAGTCATAGGGTTACTCTTCATATTGTCAATTGATTTTAAATAGAAATCCGAAGGCTTGTGTGTAGGTTAACTTAATGAGTATCCCCACGTCGTCTAAACTCGTCGGATATAAAAGACAAGTTAACACTTCCGGTTATATATTTATGTTTACTTTTTGTTGATTATCGATTTTGGCAGAAAGTTTGATGAGGTTCTGCATGTGCATGGTTAATTGTTTCTGAATTGTTTGGTGTATAAAGTTGAAGTTAGGATGTGCTATAATTTCTATTGATCTTGGTTATTTCTTTCAATCGAAAGAGAAGTGGTTGTGAGAATGAGCTTGAGATGTCTAGGTCTTAATGAAAATTTGAGAAACATACAAAGGAAATACACACATAAATTAGGGCTATTTTTGTTTTTTCATTACTGAAACCCTTCAACCTCATTTTACTAAACTCATTTACGATATATTTTTAATAAAATTCAAATATGAAATAATCTATTTCAGAACCACAAATCTAAATTCTTAATTTATTTACTAAACGCATTCTAAGTTCAATCTACTACATCTACTATATAATTTTAAAGCAGAAATGATTAAGGTTACATGTCATCCTCACGTTAAGCCAAATCCGGATCCTCTCCCTATATTTTACTCCTAATATTTACCTAATAAATTAATCTCAACCCTTAAACTAGATGAATGGTCATGATTTGTTTAATTTATATTAAACCTAATTATAAAAAAAAAGTCAATTAAAAAGTTACCTTTTTCAAAAGAAACACGATGGCCGAAAATCTTTCATTCCTCAGCAAAGAGCAACACACATGCTTGAAATATTCAATTCCTCAACAAAGAACAACACGCAAGCTTGAAGGTGGTAAATTTGTTTTCACGGCGAGCCCTTATACTAGGTAAATCATGGCCATTGTTGATTACGAGTTGCTAGTAACACACGAGGGTTGAAGTTGTCTTGGTGTTTGATTGATCCCGTTTCTTCATCTTTTACCTATCATTGATAGCACAAGTTAAGTTTGAAATAAAAATTTCATGATGGCTCTTCATTTTCTACGACATAGCTTGTTGTCATCCGCGTTATATTTATGATATGATTTGCTGTCATGTACCAAAATGTTTTCATTGTAAGCTCTTGTCTTGAAACTTTAGACAACTGAGAAGATGATTGGAAAAATCAGTACTTCACACTTGTAGAATAATTAGAGTAATTCTATGTTAAGGCTTCAGAACTATGAGACAATTTAAAGGTTAAATTGTTCTCGGCCGAGAAATTAGGATTTTAAGCCTGCATGTTGCTCTTTGTTGAGGAATGGAAGATTTTCAACAAACGTGTTTCTTTCAGAAGTATAATAGGTAATTTTTTAATTAGTTTTTTTAATAATTAGGTTTAATATTGATTAAACAAATCATGGTCATTCATTTAATCGAAAGGTTGAGATGAGTTTATTAGGTAAATATTAGGAGTAAAATATAGGGAGAGGATCCAAATTTCGTTAAGCCACCTTGGATTTTGCCACTTGTATCAGTATATTAAGCAACATAAGATTTTGACCCGTGTCATTCTCACACTAAGTCACACGATTAGATATTTTGATTCTAGAAGATTGTTTCCAATTTTGACTTGTAATTTTATTAATTACAATTTGTGATATTCTTGTATTCGTCAAATCTTTGTTTTATACTATAACAATAAATTAAACTATTGTGTGTAAATTTCATTTCTATTTATAAAAAAAATATTATTTCTTAATTATAATATATAATATTTCTTAATTATATTTTTTATATTTCATATTTTACATTCTTTAGTTATAATGATTAGTACTTTATTACAATTCTTTATATAAATTGTAGATAATTATCTTTAAATTCTTTTCGTTATAATAGTTTTTATGATTTTATTTTAAATTCTTGATTTTATATATTCCTTACTTTACATTATAAGTTATTTTAAAATAATTTTTTTATTGATATTGATACATAATTTACGGTAATAAAAATAATTACAATTCAACTTTTACAAATTTCATGCAAGACACAAGTACTAAAGTAGTTGAATGAAAAAACACGTTGAAACAATCATCAAATTTAATCTCTCAAATTATCTCCATAATCCATGATTTATGTAACACTTAAAAAATTTCATTCCGATAAATTTCGAGTCAAACAATATGGTGGGACCACCTCCTACATAATAATAATAATAATAATAATAATAATAATAATAATAATAATAATAATAACCATTGGTTACTTATTAACAAATTATTGTTTTTTTATTATTATTTTTATCTTTTTTTTTT
Source organism: Fagopyrum esculentum (assembly GCA_033239045.1). Taxonomy (NCBI): domain Eukaryota; kingdom Viridiplantae; phylum Streptophyta; class Magnoliopsida; order Caryophyllales; family Polygonaceae; genus Fagopyrum; species Fagopyrum esculentum. The sequence goes on from BSUD01000004.1 coordinate 118,891,943, forward strand.
CTTCCGTTTAATGGGAGATGAATATCCCTTACCCTTCATTTTTAACCTAGCCGGTCGCCTCTCCTTTCCTTCCTTCTCAACAACCGGCCACCTGCCTCTCATTTTCTTCCTCCTCAACAACCGGCCGCCTCTCCTCATTCCTCTTCTACTCAACCGTCGGACATGCCCCTCCCCAGCTTCTCTTTATGCTTCTTCTGCTCAACCGTCGGACATGCCCTCCCCATCTCCTTTATGTCTTCTTCTACTAAGCCGCCTCCCGTCGCAAATGAAATCGGGGACCTCAGATGTCCTTCTGCAGCCCATCAAAGAAGCCAACCTCGAATCTCCTCTCTAGATCGTCGAAGAAGTCGGGGCTCTATTTTTCCCGTCGACCTTCTACAGCAGATGCCAAGGAACCCGGCGTTCTTCCTCTTCCAGAGGCCAAGGGGGCCTTCCTTCACTACTGATGTTGGCCTCACCTCGCTTCCCTCATTGACTGTCAGGGACCACCAGTGTCGCTGCGAGCTTAGAGTTTATGATGTTAATGCGTGGTAAAGTAACGAGTTGGATCTTTCAGTGTTGTGGTTGAAGAAATTCGCCTAGCGTTCTCCATGGGGCATACTAGTATGGTTTTGAGAAAAAGTACGTGTTAGAGAAGTTGTACTCTGATTGTCGAGAGATGTGGAAGGTGACAAACAAGCATATGTATCTTCTCCCCGTAGTGGACGACTCGCTAGACTTGTTGTAGGAGGTTACAATATTGTCTATGACCGACTTGAAGTCGGGATGGCACCAGCTAAGGATGAGAAAGGAAAAGACCAACGTAAGACGACATTTCGGACCCGGTATGGTCACTACAAGTTGTAGTGAAGTTGTTTGGGCTCACGAGTGCGATCGACGAGTTTAGAGATTACATAAAATGAGTATTCATCGGTTTACTGAATCGGGTTGTAGTGGTTTCGTAAAATTTGTGGTTTTTAGGTGGTTCCAATGTGGACCCTAACCTAATGCTAGTATTGACCGCTATTGATGTGTGAGATGTACGAATGCTTTTTTATATTCTCACTTTGACGATATCTCGTCGTACTCACATAGTTGAGATGAACAAGCTTGACACGGGGCGAATGTTACAGGCTATGCCGGATAAGGGTTATAAGCAGAGTTATCTAAGTGTGAGTTAGGACGTTTGAGGTGACTTCCTAGGGCACGTAGTGACAACGGGAGAGATCATGATGATCCAACGAAGACCAATGTGGTATCTTCGGTGCTACCTCCAAGGAATGCTTGGGGAGGTACGCAGCTTTTAGGTTGGTGGACTATAACCGCCGAGTTGCGGAATGGTTTTCAGTGATCACCTAACCACGCCCTTCCTTTCTGAGGGAGTATACTAGAATTGTGTGGTCCGAGCCGTGAAAGCTGAAGAAGTAAGTGACATGCCATACTACAATCAGAGAGTCTTGTGGGCTTGGCAACATACAAGTGATACATCCAAGCGAGGCTTGGGATGCGTTTGAAGCAACGAGGGAAGTTTCAATTATTTGTTTAGACAATTATGGGCATATGAGAATAATTACCCGATGAAGGGTCTAAAGTTAGCCGCTATAATGCATGCTCTTAAGACGATGTCGGTATTTTTATAGAGCAACATGCGAATCTTGTACGGACGGTGAGGGTCTTTTATATATATATATATATATATATATATATATATATATATATATATATATATATATATATATATAGAGAGAGAGAGAGAGAGAGGATAGATCATATGAGAACAACCTCTAACGTGAGAACATGAGAATAAATCGTGACCATCCAATTTTTATAATTCAATGGTCTAGATTAATGATAGAAAATGATGAATAAAAAACCATTTAATGTATAATACTTACTCACTCTCATTAAAAGAGAGTGAACCCACTCTCTCTTAATTGTTTTTTTTTAAATATATTGTATTATAGGAAACCATTAGTTAAAAAGATTCACCAGATATCTCCTTCCTCCTCTCTATTATACGTTCAACTCCATTAACAGTTCTTCCCAAATTCCGTCAAAGAAAATAACGAAATAATGGAAAACTCAGATTTATTCAGTTCGGTCTCTCTACAACATCTGTTCAAGTCGATCATAACAACAGAATTCACCAAGTTGTCGTATCCAGTGAAGAAAATCATATCCCGTCAAGAAAGCAGTTTGTTTATCCATATGCAAATCTGAGTAAGTGTATGTGTATGTATTCAAATTTACTCTTTGTAAATTAATTCGGTTTGACATAACTCGTGTGAATAACCGATAGAATTGTAGAGTTGCATTGTTGAAACTCGTACGAAGAACCGATAGGCTAAAAAAATTCCAATGTTGATAATAAATCTAATAAACAGATTAACTACGAATAACACACTTGTATCATTTTAGTTTCAGTTGAAAATATCATTATAATTACGAATAAACAAATTTCAGGTTGATAATAAATATAATAAACAGAGTAACTACGAATAACACATTTGTATCATTTTAGTTTCAGTTAAATAGATCATTATAATTACGAATAAATAAATTGACATCTAATAGAGTATTTGTTTTTTCAGGCACAACCAAACAATGGAAGGTTCATAAGTCTAATGCAGTTCAAGAAGGCGAATATATGGATTTCATTTTTCAAAATTTAGAATGTGATGAGGATATTCCGGTTGGTTTTGCCAATACAAAAACGCCAGATGGATCAGTGTGTTGGATACCAACATGCGATGAAATGTTGATACCGACAATTGGAAAGAGGTTCAAAACAATTGAGGATGGAGAAGCTTTTTATAAGAGCTATGCATCTACAGTCGGGTTTGATGTTAGAAGGGGAGCTTCTCGTGAGGATACAGATGAAACGATGAAGATTTCAAGTTGATTAATAACTGTTGTTTTATCTTTAAAAACAAATGCTTATCAACAATGTATTATTTCACTTAAAAACGTCTGTAATTAGAACTTACTGCTGCATTGTTAAATCTCACTTTAAAAACGTTTATAATTACGAATAATCACTATTATGTCAAACACAAGTAAATAATCACAAACCTTTCAGCTAAGATTGAAGATTTCAAGTTGTTAGTGGTAGAGTACATTAACTAAAGGAAGTATATCTAAACGATCATAGCATTGACCGTTTGTAATTACGAACTTAATGATTCTATACATTGTTATGTCTCTCTAAAAAACATTTGTAATTACGAATTTAATGCTTCTATATATTGTTATGTCTCACTAAAAAACGTTTATAATTACAAACTTAATGCTTGTATACATTGTTATATCTCACTTAAAAAACGTTTTTAATTATGAATAACCGATTGTATACGTTGTTATATCTCACTTAAAAAACGTTTGTAATTATGAATAATCCCTATTATGTCAAACACAAGTACATAATATATTATTGGTATTTTGGTTTTGAAACTTAATAGTAAAAATTATACAAACGTCATAATTTTCATTGACCAAATTACAATCACTTATAATAACTACGATTATTATATTAATCGATATGAAAACTATATAACAAAACTAATATATTATTGGTATTTTGGTAACAACTTTATCCCCATCAGAACTAACGTCAAGCTCCCGTTCCTCTTCATCACTACTCAACTTCTCTTTTCCCTTTCCTTTAATGTCCTTAGGCTTGGTGACATTCTTCACAACTGCAGGAACAACATTTTCATTACTCCTCTATATATATTATATGTGAACTACACTGGCTTCGATTTTACACATAACAACAAAACAAAATATTATAGCATCGTCATTATTCGTAATTAATAATGCATTATCATATTATTTGAAGGATGTATTCACAATTTATTCATAATTAACTACTAGTTTCCATGTCAATCCAAATTTTTCCAACACATAATTATGACAACATGTTGACTAATTAATTCCATGCCTATGAGTTTTTGCATAGCAATCAACTGGAAACCAATCTGAATTATTAATATCGAAGAAACCTATATGAGTTTAACAAGCCTGTCCAAACATAAATAATTCTTTTTTCGTGCAGATAAAAGCCATAAATATAGAACAAGTTGAAGGCTCTCATAATTCATGCTACCAACTTACTAAGTATAACATAAATGAAATAATTGACTGCAGAATGCAAAAGGAGAAGAGGCGGACTAGTACTCAGTGAGAGGTGTGCTGTTAGTATCCAACATTAGTACTTAAAGCTTTCATGAACTGAAAACCCATAAAACAAATTAATAACTATGAATAATAGTTACAAACTATCATGTTGATAACAAAAACTACAGCATCAATATCATTCGTAATTATAGAATATATTTCCTCAACATATTCCAACAACATTACTTTAAGGTAACAAAAATTATTCATAATTAATCAAAAACAACAATATTAACACACCAATCACAAACCCACCAACAATCTTCAACCAAGCAAGACAAGCAAGCCATACCTACAGAAGAATCTGCCATTAATCCCGAAACTGTCTTCTTCCAATCAAGCGAATTTCACAAGAGAGCTCTGCTGACACGAAACAATAATGCTACTATACATTGTTATGTCTCTCTAAAAAAACGTTTGTAATTACGAATTTAATGCTTCTATATATTGTTATGTCTCACTAAAAAACGTTTATAATTACAAACTTAATGCTTGTATACATTGTTATATCTCAATTAAAAAACGTTTTTAATTACGAATAACCGAAGATCCGACTGAGGTACGTCTCCAACAACATACTCCAGGGGTTTATAATTAAACCTCCAAAGTTTCAGAAGAAATTAGGGTTTACGATGACGGTTACCTTAAGTAATCGGTTTGCCAAGGCAGCGGCAAACGGAATAGGCCGAGGATTGTCGCCGGGATATCCACAACCACCTAGTTAGACGACTGAAACCTTCTTCCGCTTCAGAAGCTGACCGTCGAACACCTTCTGCACCGTACACCTTCGTGAGGCAAAGGAGTCGCCGGGAGATCCAGATCCACACCGAACTGGGAGCACCACAACCGCAAAGGAGTCGCCGGAGTGCTCCTCGCCGTCTATGTTATGCCACCAACGCCGGAGTTCCCTGCTTCGGCTTCAAAATTTCTCTTCGACCGCCGCAACCCAAAAATCGTCTTTCCTAATGTGCAGCGTGTATTGAGTGAAATTAGGAATTCGAAATTCTGATATATGGGAAGCGCGTGTGTTGTTAAAATATTCTTAATAATTACGATAATTACCCTAAATCTCGACCCTTAATAATACACATCCGACGGTCTACGATTGTTCTCATGTTCTCACGTTAGAGGTTGTTCTCATGGGAACCACACCCTATACATATATATATATATATATATAATATATATATATATATCCACTCAGCAAGAGTTGAATACCCACCAAAGATGATGGCTAGAGTTGATTAAGGACTTTGGTCATGTGATTTTGTATCATCCTGGGAAGGTGAATGTGGTCACTGATATCCTTAGTAAGTGGACGCCTTGAGAGGAGGTAATATCTTAACTAACGGTTCAACCTCAGTTGATCTTTGGAGAGATCAGACAGAAGCACGAGAGCTGTACGGCTTTGAGGAAGATCCGGGATAGAAGGTCCCGAGTAGAGACACCATCGTTTCCCTTTATGTGTTGACGGGTTGTTGAGACGCCCGGAATGTCTATGTGTACTTATAACGGAGAGTCGAGATAGAGCCCTCTGGGAGGCTCACACTATACCTTACTAGTCACCCTGGTGCTGGTAAGAGGTATCCGGAAGTGTGATGCTCTTTTGATGAGGCGGGCTAAAGCCCGATTTAGCAAGCTACGTAACATAGGGTGAGACATGTCATCAAGTCAAGTTTGAGCACCATATGACTGAATGGGGACCTCATCCACTGCCAGTTACGCCGTGGGAGTGAGAGGATATCGCCATAAATGTTATAAATGGTTTTTAGACCGAGTAAGAGCTATGACGCGATTTGGGTTGTAGTAGGTCAACTGACAAAGACCGCACATTTTATACATATTTGGGAAACGTGGCCGATGAGTCGGCTAGTTGAGGAATTGCTAAGTTGATAGTGGAATTCCATGGGATACCGAGTACCATCGTATCGAATTGAGGTGGGCGATTCACCTCGGGACTTGGGCATTAAGATCATGCCACTTTGGATACAAGTTGCATTTTACGGCAAACATTGCATCCACAGACAGATGGCCAATTAGAGAAGACTTTTCAGACCTTAGAGGATGTGTCGAGAGTCTGTGTGCTACATTGGGGACAAGTGTGATATGAACACTTCCCTTTGATTGAGTTCTCGTATAATTATAGCGGACATGCGTCGATTGGGATGACCCTTTATGAGGCATTAATTTGGCGGAGGTGTCATACACAATTGTGTTGGGATGAACCGAGTAGTGCTGGTGGGATACCCCTGAGCAGATACAAAATAAAAAAGCAAATTTTATTCCTCAGGAAATCAAAAAGAAGATCAAACTTATGAGGTTTTCATGCCTAGCAACAATATGGTGGAGCATCTGGTTCTTTATATACAAAATCATTTTCAACAATGAGTCAATCGGTCCCCTCAATTGTACAATTCCGTTCATAAAAAATCAAATCCATAATTAAAAAAATACCATTATTGATGAGGATGATTATGACATTAAACCACCACCAAAATACAATAATACTAGTGTATTACCCATGCCCTGCACGGGATGTGATTTAATATCTATTATAGATATATAAATATAAAATTATTTTGTTAGAGTTTAATATAATTTATGCACTATAAGGTAACACCCCGAATATGCGGGACTCGGAGCGCTACGGGCGGAGACCTCACAATGGATTCCGACCCTTAGCTTGACAATAATTTCACCGGATCTTTCCAAAATGGCACAAACAAAGACAAATACAGAAATTGTTTTAATGCAATACAAACAATCTCGAAAAGAAAGATAAACTTGAAAACTCAGCCGAGTCCTCAAAACGACACAACTCCAAAACATAAATCCATAAGGTACAACATAATCCAAAAACAACATAACATATAACCATCCCCGTACTATAATGTACGAAGACCCCGATTGTCCACTCCTCCCCCTCACTCGGCGGCATCCCTATCCTGCCAGACATCTACAACAACCGGTTTAAAACCGTTAGCTAGCAATCCGATTATTAGAAGAACAATAAGGCACAAACACATATAACACGGTAAAACGCCCAAACATGCTCAAACACGTCAAGTCCGGTTATTATCTTTATTTAACGTTATTCCCTTACTAATCCACTTATGGTGTGACACGAGAATCCCTCGCCCTTGTCCCCTTTCACCATGTCGGGTTTGTACTTGACGCCTATCAACATCACCCGTTGGACTGGTCGCAAGGCACCTCCCAGTCGCCCCATTTTGGATTGAACAAGTGGTCATCACCCGTTATCATACACTTGGGCCAGATTTAAAAATAATACACAAGCCCATATCCTAATTCGGTTAATCGTTATCGCATAATTATAAACACACACTACCCACACATATCAACCAATATACGAAAGCTAGCTAAGTAAGTCCGTAGACTTACCTTGTCTCCAAGCTAACAATAAAACGATCACAACTCCTCGTAGGAAAAACCACATCCTGATCATAACGAGGCATACATCAATATCAATCTCAAAATCTTGCTCAAAGACTTCCAAAACTAAAACCGAACACAAGACCTATCAACTAATAAGCTAGGAAACACTCCTAGACCCTAAGAGGTCATAAACTCGATAAAACTGGGGAAGGGCATCACAACAGCCTACACCCTATATAAGGTAAAAAACTACCCAAAGCTGGAGTTAGGTTACAAGGTAGAAGGGATCATAGGGTCTACGCACACATACAAGATCAACACTGATTCCAACGAGTTCTAAGGGCACCTAGGTTCACAATCACTAGGTGGCATTCACAAACTATACTAGGTCCATCCTAGGCATGCTACTACTCATGATACAACTACAAAGCTAAGGAAGGAACGAAGAGGAAGGGAGAGGAGAGCCTACTGTTGAATAAAACGCAGCCGCGGAACCAAGTTGGCGCCCCCTGCGTGACCCTGTCACCGCCCCTATGGGTCCCTGGCGCCGCTCCTGAGGCTCTTTGGAGTCTTGGAGCCACCCCCTGCGGTGGCTCTGGTCCGCCCCTGCGCCTTTGGTGGTCCGCCCCCGCGGTCGAGCAGCAGAAACTTCGTCTTCTTCGTTTCTTCGATTGTGTCTTTGCTTCAAGTGCTTCCTCTTCTTGATGGGTCTTCTCCAAACACCAACCTCTGATATTAGACTCCTCTCCACGACCTAAACGAGCTAAGAACAAGCACATGCAACGGATCTAAGGAAAAACTTCCTCAAAAGCTTCATCCATGGCCATAGATGAAGGGAAGGGGAAGAAAACGGAAACCAACATAGAAGAAGGAGGGAGGAAGAGGAAGGAGTTACCAAACCAACTCAGATTCTTCTCCACTGCAGCTCACACATAAGCAGCTCTCCAAGGGTGGAAGAAGAGAAAAGAGAGAGAAGAGAGAAAGAGGGAAAAAGAGAAGCGTGAAATGAAACCAAATTAGAAAGGGGGAATATAGGCTGCCAAAAGGTGGAAGGGAAACATGGGGTCAACTGACCGCTTGTTCCCTAGGCACATCCAACGAAGGGTTCAAAGCAAAGAGGAGGAACGAGGGGTCGGAACGGGATAAAATCCCGTTACTCAACATCCCGTGCCTGCGGGAAAACTGAGTCGCATTTGCGGAAAGGTCAAAATCCGCTAACCATCTGGAATAAAAAATTTCCGGATGTTACAACTAACCCACTAAAAACAAGTTTCATCCCAAAACTTGATAGCATAATGCTCTCGGCCAAACACATCATGTAACCACGCGGAAACCATAAAACGTCATCTAGCAGCCCTAATCCAAGCCTACGTATAAAAACACATCACATCAAGACCTCGCAAGGTACACACACTCTCATACGAACTCACATAACATGTCATGTCACAAAGCATACAAGGACAAACAAGGATAGATCTTAGGACCGTCGAGACGGTCCTATCGGTGTCGCTAATCCTGCATACTACTCGGGGTAACTCCTCCGGGTACTATCCTCAGTCTCCAATGTAGTCTCATAGGTTCCTCACCTCGACCATTGAACTCTCAATACCGGTATCTCCTTTAATCGACGGCGTCTCGCACTACGCTCTAAAATCACTATTGGTGGAAATGCTGACTTGTAAGTCATTTCCCCCAACATACTCTAGGATCTCAAAAATGATCCTATATATCGAAACTCAACTTCTTTCCCGGGTATTTCTCAGTACAATCTTTCCATAATGCTTCTTCTTTGTTCCTCCATACCCAAATTGTCCTTATTTTGGAGAATTACTTGTACACTTCAACTTATCGTTCCCCGAGATAATCTCGTAAAAGTCGACCGATGAACCCTTTCTTATCTCTAAAGAAATCCTTTGAAATTCCAATCTTACTCCACACTCTGCTGTCATCCGGAGTTGGTTACCCATAAATGGTGTTACTTGGGGAATCTCTCCCTGAATCCGATAATAACCAACACTTCTTAGAAAACTTGCAACTTCCTTCACATACTCCTGGGGTTGCCATTACGAGACAACTTGTCACGTAACTTCCCCCTTTTTGTGCATCGGTTCTTTTAGACCTTTATCAACAAGATCTTGTAGTCGGTTTCCTTTAAATGTTCCCACGGTTAAAGGTTCTTCTCCAGGTCATCATTATGGCGCCTTGGAGGTCCGAGTTAATTCAAGGTTGGTCTTAGTGTATAATACCCATTCCAACGTTCTGGACTTTGTGATATCTCGGGTTCCGTCTTTTCTCTTCTCGTCACATTACGTAATCACCGATATAGTCCTTTCTTAACACCTGACCGGTGGTCATGGTACTAATGATCTACCTCGATCTGTTGGGGTGATGTCCCTCCGACACGTGTATTGCTCCATCTTCTGCTACAAGGTTGGCCGTACTTCATCTCCGGAACTTGAGAGGCTTGCTCGAGTCTTCTGATTCTTGGGGCTTTGGTTAAGCCATACTTCTACTTAACTTTCCCACCGACATCCCAACACAATGGGGGAAGTTCTTCATATTCTTAATAAGCTTGTTCCTCTCAATTCTGAGAGCACAACAAGGAATCGTCAAATCCGAACATACGAATCATTCGTGTGACTCATGCAACAATAACTGTCATTATTAACATAAGATTACGGTCCACCTCATACGACATCGCTTACTAGTCTGCAATATTCAGCACAAGCTTAGGGTCCACCTTGGAACCACTCAAAACCACAAATTGAATGTCCTTACCACAATCCGATCCAAAACCCGATGAATGCACCCCTATATAACTCTAACTCACCAATCACACCCGTGAGTCCAAAAAGCTTCACTACAACCTATAGTGACAATATCGGCCCTAAATGCCACCTTACAAAGGTCCTTTCTTCTCACCACCCAAATCTGGTGGCACCTCTACTTCGAGTCGATCTCATAAAATATAGCAGTCATATGCAACTAGTCTTAACGAGCCTCCCACTACGGAGAAGATACCTCTACTTGTCATTAACCATACACATCTCTCGATAATTGAAGTACAACTTTTCCGCCTCATAACTTTCCTCCAAAAACCGTACTAGAATGCCATGTGGGAAAACCCCCAAAGAAATTCCCATTCAAAACCACCGCAACTTCCAACTCGTAAATTCTCGAGTGCCCCCATCTTGATCTCAAAAGCTTACCGCGTTACTATAATCTCGGTCCTTAATTTCACACTTAGCCACATGGATCCTTCGGGTGAGTCTAAAAAAAAACTTGACTCATATCCTGTTTGCGACAAAGTATCATTCGTTTCCTAAGAATGAAATGTCGTGCATCCTCTTACATATCTTCCCATTTGCGTAAGGAAACTAGGGAAAATCACCTTTCTTTCGATCCACTAGGTCCTTATATGCTTAGACCTTTAAGGTTCCAATCCACGTCCTTCTTCCATATGCCAACTTCAACACACCGAACCACCGGAAATCCTCTAAGCTCTTGTTACCGATCCTCTATGCCATAGTCTTGTCTACTCTTTCTACCTGTTCTTATCAATAGGCAACCCACACATGTGCGTTCTTGGTTGTCATTAGTCAGCTTATAGTTGCTATTTGTAACACCCCGAATTCTCAGACTCGGAGCGTTACTGGTTAGGACCTCACAATGGGTCCCGACCTTAGTTTGACAACAATATTACTAGGATCTTGCAACAAGACACAAATAAGAAAAACCGAAAATTTATAAAATAGTATTTTTAAGAGATGAATGCAATAACGTCTAACAGCCTAAAGTACTTAAACCACAAAAAAGACTAACTATCTTTAACAAGAAGAAAGAAACCACAAGGTAAACACCCAACCCCACTCTAAAGAGTACGGAGACCCGGTTGACCACTACTTCCGGATCACTCAGCTGCTGTTCTAACCTGCGGTAAATCTAAAAACACAACAAAACAACCATTAACTAGTTATCTAAACATTAGGAGAATAATAATAGCACACACACATATAATATCATAAACACCCATCATGCTTTCAAACAATCCATTTATTATCTTCATTTAAGTCGTTCACTCTAATGATACTTATTTTGTGACACGAGGGATTCCCAAACCTCGCCTCCGCCCCCGTGTACCCATCAGGAGTGGATCCGATGCATCTCACTGTGTACCTGTATGGTATGGGTATAGAGAACCTCCCAGTCTCCTGGCAGAGCTGGGCAGTGATGTCACGGCCCGTTATACATACACTTGGGCCTTAACACAATAATAACCACGGTCGTCCTAACAAGTTGTTATTTTTATTATAACACACATTACACACACACAACCATTATCACCCAACTAATATCCAGAAACCAGCTAAGTAAGTCGCAAGGACTTACCTGAATCAAATCACAACTCTCAAAAGTCTCAACTCGGTCTACAACCGTGGTAACTCAATCGCCTGTCAGACAAGGCATGTGGATCAAAATCACATCTCATACTCTTAGAAGTTATAAACTTCTAAGATGTACAATCTCATGAAGAGAAATTACGGAAAAATCCCTCTTAAGGTAAAATGACTATTTTACCCTTGATCCCAAAATTCCGAGAAAGTCTATCATTTAATTCTAATATTCTCTTTTAAAACCTACTTCCATAATCTAGTTATCATGAGGTAGTGTGTTGAGGATTTATAAGTGTTATCAAAATTCTTAGTTTAAACAAAAATTGTTAAGGCCCGACTTTGGGTTAAGATCCAAGGCTTGAATAAAAAGATAAGAAATCCGGAATAAATTTCTATATCCTCTATGATATGCATACTTGACATAGGGTAAAGATCTCTCACAAATACTCAACCAACACTCCTACATAGATCCCTAAAGATGGTTCCAAAATTCAGAAATCTATACTTAGCCAAAATTCTGTGTTCTTTCCCAAACAGCCCAACTAGCCTACTTTGAGCTCTTATAGATCCAGATCCGACCGTTGGATTGATCTCAACTTCTGATATGTTAAACTATAAATATCCTTCTACATCATATCAAAATTTGAACGGTGGATCATCATTCTAAGGTATCAAAAACTCTTCCCCAAAAAGTCAGTTTATGTGCACTAAACAAAAATCTGGGTACAGGAATTTTATGAGATCTTGGGTTTGATACTCACTATCAGCTATTCTGCATTATCAAGTCTACTCTCTCACATCCTATGTTCAGCATATAGTAACAACTACACACCCCTTCCTCTCAAATCCCTAACCTATACATTCAACTTGGAACTAAAAGCCTACCTTTCTCTGCACTAGAATGACCGCAACAGGGAGTAGTACTCAGAAGATTTACCGGCCGTAGGGTGGTGAACCAAGCCCCTTGGTTGCTGGTTCGTAAACGAGATGGTGAGGGAGTTCCGGGTTCACGCTATAGGGATCCTTGGTGTACTGGATGCACTGCCACAACACAAGTCACTTGCTACTGAGGGAGTGCAGCGCTGTCTAGGAGGTCTGCAGTGGGGTCTGTAGCGCCGGTTGGCTCAGATCCGCTGCACAAAAACGTCTCCGCTCAGCAGCAAGGTAATGCAGAAGAGAGAGGAGTAGGGCATTAATACCCGTTCAGTAAGAGAGGAAAAGGAACAGCAGCGCCGGCTTACCCTTGGAGACGTGCATTCCTTGGAGCACAGAGGCGGGCTGATTTGCTGGCTGCAGAAGACAGGGGTAACTCGGCGTGGCACCCAGGCGGGCTGATTTGCTGGGTGCAGAAGACAGGGGTAACTTGGCGTGGCACCCAGGCGGGCTGTGTAGAAGACGGAAGCAGCAGCGGCCCAGTCGGCCTGTTCAGAAGTCGGGAGCGGCAGCAGCCAGGCGGCAAGGCATTGGCGAGCAGCAGCAGTCAGGCGTTAATCGTGGTTTCTCCAGGTGCGATGCAGTTGAAGAAGATAGGGAGAGATTAGCGAGTAAGAAGGGTCGGCAATTAGATTAGGGACAAAATTAGGTTAAGAAGATAATTAGGGTTTAGGTAGTTATGGGCTAGGCTGAAAAACTGGCTTAAACTAATGGATATGCTCACCAAAATAAGAAGAAGAAAAAGCTGAAAGAATAATTCGTTACTCGCACGGAAACGTTCTTCGGTTTTAATAAAAACGGAATTATTATACGGGTTACATAATTTATCATTTTATGGGTATTAAGGTCACATAAAATGATAGAATTTACAATTTGTTTTATTTATTTAAAAAGAATAAAGGTTGGCGGATCGAAATTCGATCCGATCGGTATTAAACGGAAATTTAAAATTTTTCGGGTATTACACTATTCTCCAAAGTCAACAACTTACCATTCTACTACACTTCCCATGTTACCATTCCCATGAAGGCTACCCTCCTCGGGGTATTCTACCTTAAACTCCATTAGTTCCTTCTTCATTTCATGCTTCCTTTACTTTATAAGATAACTATATCTTCTTGGCCTTGTTATTTCACACGTCCCGCTTACATAGGCTTAACTGTTCTCCCGTGATATCTTGTAATTGTGTCTTCTCAACATCTCCGTCGTTAGTTAGTATCCTCTCGTGTTTCTCTTGGTTGGTATCTTAAGTCCTTCGATAAAAGCTCCTTGTTTTGTCTTTCATCTTCTCGGGATCACATCAATTCACACTTCTATCTTCTTGGCATTTCTTAGTCTTATCATCATAACGGGAATCGATCAACTCCACGAGAATCCCCACCTTGACATTCTTCTCATAACTCTCGTAATGTTGACTCTTCACTTATTGGTACCTCGTAAGCTTAACTTACAGTATCTTACATTCTTCACACTTCATTCGATCACTGTTCACATCTTGACTCCAAATCTTAGGAGCGTCTAAGAGAAGCTTTACTTCTCGCAATGGAACACCGCCTTTAACCTTGTTAGAATGCACTCATCTCCTCCTTGATTCGCATCTTTAGTTGTCCACGCGTCTTCTTGAGGAACTTAAGTTCGTGACCTCCATTGGTCTCGTCGTGGTTCGATCATGGCTTCCTTAGAACCGCTTCCACACTTAAATGTTGCTCCCTTATAACCGCTTCTACACTTTAATGTTGTTACATCTTTACCCCTCTTAAGTTGTCTAGAGTTTTCTTTTACTTGGATGTCCTTTGTTTACGTCTTCTATAATTCTCCTCTTCAACATCCTTTTAAAGGAATCCGAGAATGTCATGGTGTTTGTTAGCACAAATGTTCAACTCGATACTTGAGTGTACCCCTCCACGTATGAACGTTATCCCACGCCAACGACGTCGTCTTAAAGGTGATGATATCTTTCCATTGTCCTAACTATAAGGTCTCATACTATATACTACTATACATAATTAGAATCCGTATAAACAGCTATATAAGTCCTTTGCCCATATTATTACTAATATAACACATCCGGCAATCCATTACAACAAGGCATTAACAAGTCCAAAATATCCTAAGGCCACATATATAACATGGCATATAAATCAAGTCCATCATGCAACTATAGTCAACATATACATATATATACATATCAAAATCCAATAAACTACGTCGCCGAGGTCCGCGGAAGGAGTGGTGGTCCCGTACATTCTAACCCAAACCCGACTCATTCATATGATTTTAAAAACGAAAAGTCAGAACCCGTGGGGGTTCTGTTTATTCCTCATTCGGCCTTTTAGAAGATTGTGAGTGCCATTGTTGTCAACCTAGGGCTTTGATACCACTTTGTAACACCCCGAATCCACGAGACTCGGAGCGCAACGGGCGGAGGCCTCACAATGGGTTCCGACCCTTAGCTTGACAACAATTTCACTAATCTTTTCAACATGGCACAAATAAAGGTAAATACCGAAGTCGTTTTAATGCAATTCAAACAATTTCAAAAAGAAAGATACAACTTGGAAACTCAGCCGAGTCCTCAAAACGAGACAACTCCAAAACATAAATCCATAAGGTACAAAATAATCCAAAAACAACATAACACATAACCATCCCCATACTATAATGTACGGAGACCCCGGTTGTCCATTCCTCCCCCTCACTAGGGGGCATCCCTATCCTGCAAGGCATCTACAACAACCGGTTTAAAACCGTTAGCTAGCAATCCGAATATTAGAAGAACGATAAGGCACAAACACATATAACACAGTAAAAATGCACAAACATGCTCAAACACGCCAAGTCCAATTATTATCTTTATTTAACGTTATTCCCTTACTAATCCACTTATGGTGTGACATGAGAATCCCTTGCCCTTGTCCCCTTTCACCATGCCGGGTTTGTACTTGACGCCTATCAACATCACCCGTTGGACTGGTGGCAAGGGGCCTCCCAGTCGCCCCATTTTGGACTGAACAAGCGGTCACCGTCCGTTATCATACACTTGGGCCAGATTTAAAAATAATACACAAGTCCACATCCTAATCCAGTTAATCGTTATCGCACAATTATAAACACACACCACCCACACGCATCAACCAATATACGAAAGCTAGCTGAGTAAGTCCGTAGACCTACCTCGTCTCCAAGCTAACAATAAAACGATCACAACTCCCCGTAGGAAAAACCACAGCCTGATCATAACGAGGCATACATCAATATCGATCTCATAAACTAGCTCAAAGACTTCCAAAACTAAAACCGAACATAAGACCTAGCAACCTATAAGCTAGAAACACTCCTAGACCCTAAGAGGTCATAAACTCGATAAAACTGAGGAAGGGCATCACAACAGCCCACACCCTATATAAGGTTAAACACTACCCAAAGCTGGAGTTAGGTTACAAGGTAGAAGGGATCATAGGGTCTACGCACACATACAATATCAACACCGATTCCAATGAGTTCTAAGGGCTCCTAGGTTCACAATCACTAGGTGGCATTCACAAACTATCCTAGGTCCATCCTAGGCATGCTACTACTCATGATACAACTACAAAGTTAAGGAAGGAACGAAGAGGAAGGGAGAGGAGAACCTGTTGTTGAAGAAAACTCAGCCGCGGAACCAAGCTGGCGCCCCCTGCGTGACCCTGTCACCGCCCTTGCGGGTCCCTGGCGCCGCTCCTGTGGCTCTCTAGAGTCCTGGAGCCTCCCCCTGCGGTGGTCTGAGCCGCCCCTACGGTGGCTTTGGTCCGCCCCTGCACCTTTGGTGGTCCGCCCCCGCGGTCGAGCAGCAGAAACTTTGTCTTCTTCGTTTCTTCGACTGTGTCTTTGCTTCAAGTGTTTCCTCTTCTTGCTAGGTCTTCTCGAAACACCAACCTTTGATTTTAGACTCCTCTCCACGACCTAAACGAGCTAAGAACAAGCACATGCAACGAATTTAAGGAAAAACTTCCTCAAAAGTTTCATCCATGGTCATGGATGAAGGAAGGGGAAGAAAAAGGAAACCAACATAGAAGAAGATGGGAGGAAGAGACTTACCAAACCAACTCAGATTCTTCTCCACTGCAGCTCACACATAAGCAGCTCTCCAAAGGTGGAAGAGGAGAACAGAGAGAGAAGAGAGGAAGAGGGAAAAAGAGAAGCGTGAAATGAAACCAAATGAGAGAGGGGGGAATATTAGGCTACCAAAAGGTGGAAGGGAAACAAGGGGTCAACTAACCTCTTGTTCCCTAGGCATATCCAACGAAGGGTCCAAAGCAAAGAGGAGGAGCAAGGGGTCGGAACGGGATAAAATCCTGTTACTCAGCTTCTTGTGCTTGCGGAAAAACTGGGCCGCGCCTGCGGAAAGGTCAAAACCCGCTAACCATCCGGAATAAAAAAAATTTACGGATGTTACATATAAGTTTAACAAAAAATTTTAATACACATGATGTGATAAAATCAACGTAGAAAACTTATAATGCACTCTTTGAATAAGTTTGATAAAAGATTTTAGGTACGTTTTTTTTAAAATTATCCAATTTATATAAGCAATTAAAAAATATATATTTAAATTATATAATGAATAGATTTAAAAAAGTTTGTGGGTTGAGGAGAAATATGAGTCAAATTTTTAGTAATTCTTTTTAGATTTTAACAATCATATTGAAATTACTGAATTTAAAGATTTAAAGTTTAAGATTTATGATAAGATAATATTTAAGATTTATGATAAGATAATGTTTAAGATTTAAGATTTAAGAAACTTAATTAAAAATTTAGGGGCTGTTATTAATTGCTAAAATGACACGTGACATTAGAGTTCTCATGGTGAGACACGTGGATTTAAATGCTTCTCTTATAACTAGTATATTACCCGCACCTTGTGCGGGATTGTATTTTAAATTCAATTGATTTTTCTAAATGGTGATATAAATCTTCTAATTTAAATCCATAAATATTTTTGTGTTTTTAACTTGATAAATTTAAATTGTCTAGAGATATTGTTAACTTTTTTTTAAAAAAAAATCTGACTATAAAATCTATTAGTTTTTAAGTAATTAAGTAACTTAATTAAGATTTTTGGGTTGTTTTTAATTGTTAAAATGACACAGTTAGAGTTCTCATAGTTAGACACGTGAAATTAGGTGCTTCTCCTATAATATATATAAGATAAGAGATATATAAGATTACCAAACGGAAAAACAATATTAAATGGAAAAAAACAAAGTATGACTTCCATAAACTCAACTTTGATGTATCTAAACTGTTTCAGGAATAACTTTCATCGGTTTTGTGATTCGAAACCACAATCAAGAGATTGTCAGCCTCGGTGCTCAGAAAGATAATTTCAGTTCGGTGATAAAAACGGAAGTCTATGCTCTCAAAACGGGCATTCAAAAAGCAATTAAAATACAAATTTAAAAGATTGAAATTGAGGGTGAAAATAAGTGTGTCATCCAGTGATTCAGACACTCCAAGATACTTGGAGTTGTCCGTGAGAGACCGAGAAGATCATTTTCAACTCTAGGGTGGATATTTAGTTTTTTAATGAGGGCCACAATAAATATGTTTTCAGATAAATTAATTATTTTGTTGACCGTTTAATCCATTTAAAAATTTCGATACCAACACCAAAATTTTCTCATAATTTCGAAGTTGGTATTTTCACCCTATTATCTTTTAGTTTGATGTACTACTACGGCCCCGTTTGGCACCAGCTGAAGCAAGCTTATTGAAGCTTATACTAGCTGATGCTTTATACTGTGCAAAGTTGTAGGGTGTTTGGGAGGCGCAGCTGAAAGAAGCTTAAGCAGCTGAAGGTAGCTGATGACAACTGAAATTTTTGGGCTTTCCATCAGCTCCCCAGGGTAAGCTTATGGGAGCTGATGGAGCGGATGAATTTATCGATTCTCCAAATGCCCCTGGAACACAATACTCTCTGGCTGATGAGTGGGTTTTTTTTATCTCGTTCTTCATCTTCCTCCTATCTTTCCTTCAACTACGAAACTTGTTTGCAGAAGAAAACCATCTTTTCTTGGCCAATCGAAGGTAATCTTCTGTCCTCTTCGTGTATTTCTTCTTCGTTTCTCTAAAATCTTCGATTTTCCCTGTTTTTCATTTTGTATGTAAACCCTAATACTCTGATTGATGAGTTTCGTTGATTCTGTTCGAGTATTCTCTGTGAATCTTGAATATTTAGGATTCACTTGAACTCCGAATTTATTGAGACTAGTGTGTGGCTACTGTAAATCTTGAATTTCATTGTTGTATGCCGATCAATTACAATGCCCCATTGTTGACTTTGTTTTCCCATTGAAAACAGGAAAACAAATTTGTAGTTTGTAGTTTTCTTCCACTTCTGCAACTATGGTTTATGTGTGATGAAAGATTGTGTTATGGCTAATTTACTAGTTGATGAAAGATTGTGTTTAGTTATTAACATTCAGGTTAGTTTAGTTTTTAACAGATTTGTTGATTCTGTGTCTTGCAACTATGGTTTATGTGTGATTGTTGATTTTGTATACAGAAAAAATTTATCATGATTCGAACTCATACATTAGTTTAGGTGGTTGGAGTTAACCAGTGAATCCAATGTTAATTAACAAGTGAGAAGGATTAGGAATGGGTTCTTGGTTGGAATTAGCTCTTTGAGACCTTGGATGCAGCTTCATCAGCTTCATTTTATTTAGATTGGAGACCTCTTCTGATTGGAGTTAGTTCTTGGTTGGAGTTAGTTCTTGTTGATTCTCTGTCTTGCAACTATGGTGCATGTGTGTTGATTTTGTTTTCCAATTGAAAATAACCATTTTTCAACTCTTCTTATTGTGTTACTATCCTCATTATAAATGACCATTTCCCTCATTTAAAATGAGGAAACTACACATATACATTTGTGACCTGTATATGCAGTTTGCTTGGTGTTACACAGTAGTTAAGAAAATGACTATTTTGAAGAACATTACACACATACCTTGGTCTTAACAGCTGAAGCGATGTTCTTACATACATTGGTGTTACACAGTAGTTAAAAAGTTGATTTTATGCTTGCTTTTGAGTTTAATTTCTTAAAATTGATTGGAGTTAGTATATGTGTTGTGCATAGCATTTTAACAATGGTATCTTCCAATTGGTAAATCTACATGAACTTCGCAATGCCCAACTGCATATACAGTTGTGACATGCTTATGCTTGCTTCTGAGTTTAATTTAGTGTATATGATTATGCTTGCTTCTGAGTTTAGTTTAGTGTATATGATTATGCTTCTTAGTTTATTTTCTTACAGTTCCGGCATTCTTGCTTCTGAGTTTATTTTCTTACACTTGTGACATGATTATGCTTGCTTCTGAGTTTAATTTAGTTCACAATAATATGTGATGTGCTTAATATTTTAAAGTTCACTTTAGAACTGTAATATGCTCCACTCGAGAATGAAAGATAGACTGTAATAGTTTAAACTTGGATAGATTACAGTAGTTTAGGAAAATGATAATCAACCTTGCTAGATTTTTTAATGCATTTATGAAAATGTTGTGAACTGTAATATGCTCCACCTGTTTAATATTGTGCAACAGAGGACATGGATTTCGACAACAACGACCAAGTATTTGATGGCTACTACGCATCTTGGGGTTGGGGTTCCGAGAGCTCATCTACTACTAGTAGATCCACAGACCCGGAATATCGTGTATATATATATTTGTTTTCTTGTCTCCCTCTCTTTCAATCTCTCTCTGTATAACAAACCCAAATAAAAGTCAGAACACTCACTTGACTGAAATTTGACTGCACTGTTAATATGAGTAACTTCAATTTTTTCCCATTTTTGTTATGCATAACTATGAGATAAATAACACTGTGTCACTTATGAATATCATTAACACTAATACACAGGTGAGAACTATACAAGAGATAGCACGTGATCTTAGGGACCGACTAGCAAGAGTGCAAGATGACCTTGACACAGCTCATCGACAGATTCGACTTGCAGACGAGGCAAGCCAACAAAGCAATGGAGAAATCAACCGCTTGATCGAGCACCAGACTGCACTACAAGTGTCCAACATTCGTCTTTCTGTTGAACTCGACCAATGCAAGATCATTGATACAAAACACGCACTTTCTGCAAGACGTCTCTACAAATACCTATTGGTTGCTGCTCTTTTACTTGTATTGTGTGTTGCTCATGATATTATGTTTTAGGATTAAGACAGTGCTAGTTGAACATCTCATGTGTACTTTGAACATCATATGTTTCTTTGCGGCTTGTTCGAACTAAAACCAAGGTATCATTGAACATGGTTAAGACATAACTTTTGCTTGCATTGTATGCTTGAACATCGTGTATGTTTGTGTTACAGATGTTTGCTATTTAAAACTACCGAAATTGATACAAATACTTGATATTTATAAACACTTAAAAATATTTAAATCAAACACATGATAATAAGTACCTTGAACACATACTAAGTACCACAAACACATCATAAGTACTAACAACCCGGCTAATTACATGCCCTTTTGAAAACACCAACTATCAACCACACCCCTTGTAAACAAGGGGTAGCTGACAAACATCACAACACACAAAAGCCCTCCAACTACATGGATTATGAGACACAAACAAATGCGTAACAACCAACGATATTGATACTAAAGAAACACTTCCGCACACCATTTATCCACGTTGACATTCATTTGTTTCCGGCGGAAAATTTGACAACATGGAAAGTCCTACATTATACACGCACATATATGTTGTTTAAAATATAATACGAAGAACGTAAGGTTATAGGAAGTGAAAAACAACTAACCGTCTTGTTATTAGTAAACCAATAATCCGGGATTATGACCTCTCCTGTCTCAGGGTCACGAGCAGCCCCGGAAGCACTGAGTATTCTTCTCCAAATGCCGAACTCTTTTTTTAGCAAAGACAACCTATTGCGTAGTCTCACCGGTGGAACATTTGTTCCACTTCTCCTACAAAATTCAGCAGCAAGTGTTAGCCAATTAAAAGAACCCCTCTCAAACTCAGTCTCCCTAGAATTTGCTTCAGCACAAATCTCCAACAAGACTATTGAGTTTTGGTCATTCCATTTGAAGTTAGATGGGGAATCCATTCTGTTTTACGTGATTGAGTACAATAAAGGATTTCACAATTTATAGTGGGTTCCCATTTATTACATTGACATTTCATAAGTAGCTACTGTATGAGTTATTCACTTGTCATTGACAAGTAAACATGAAAAACCAAGTCACTTTTTATACAAAGAAAGTGACTTATGATCCTTTGATGACTGTTACCCGCTCCAAGTACCACAGTTGGAACCAATTAATGTGCAAGCAGAAAATAAAAGTGGGAGTTAAGGCTTGTTGTCATAAGAAGAAAAATTGGGAGTTAAGGCTTGATGTCACAACACATCACATATACAGATTCTGTCATAACACAGAATAGCCTACAGATTAGGAGCTGATTAAGAAGAAAAATTAGGAGCTGATTCTGTCATAAGAATAGCGTACAGAATAGCACATATACAGATTCTGTCATAAGAAGAAAAATTAGGAGCTGATTAAGTTATAAAAGTGGGAGTTAATGCTCTTGCTGTCATAAGAAAAAACCTACTGACTAACACAGAATAGCCTACATATTTAAGACAGCAAGAGGGGAGTTAAGGCGCTTACACATTGAATTGCTGAGCAGAGATATGTAAAAGATATGTCATGGATTGAGTTAAGGAGTGGATCAGCAAGAGGGGATGCCAATTGCCAAAGACACAGTTACAAACCTACTGGCTAACATAGAATAGTTATACAAGCAGGGTTTGACTCATTTCAACCATCTACTTGACCATCCTTGAAATATAAAAGATATGTCATGGATTGAGTTAAGGAGTGGATCATCATACTCTTCATAAGGAAGGGCATGTGCATCCTTTGACGTCTGACGATTGTGAGGTGCATACTTTCCATAGGCAAGGTTATATTGATGTGTACGAGGATCAATCCCTTAAGCAGTCCACTAGGAGCAGCAATCTCTGCAAACTTATTTGCTTGTTCTTTATGAGCTTGCTCCATCTTTCTTCTGAGCACTTCAGCTTTGCTATTTCTCCCTCATTGCTTAGGCGGTGCTGGTATGTTCCCATAGTTGGGACTAATGAAGCCATTTTGCTGCCAAGGCCTCGACAACAACTTAAAGTGGGTTCCCATGATTTATTTGACAGCAACTATTCTTCTGTAGAGCAGCCGCTGAAGGAATTCTTCGTGCATTTATCCAATTGCTTAGTGAACATGATTTGTTGTCTGCTGACTAAAGATACACACATTAAGATTTAAAGGATAAGAGAGGTAAGGTTGCTGACCAATCTAGGATTTCTGTGTACATAGAGAGTAGAATGGCACCAGCTGAAGCAATCCATAATTTTTGCACTTCCAAAGTCAAAATGTTTGCAAAGTAACACAATGCAAAAAACACAATACTCGAACAACAACAACAAAGGATTTAACCATAAAACTATAGCAATGACCAACAGCAACAAACGAACACAATACTCGAACACAATACTCGAACAACAGCAGTGAAGGGCATATTAGCTCCTGTATCTTTTATTTATTTTTGTCAAATAGAAAATTGTAAGAGTATAAGTTCATGAACAAGAAACTGTGATGAAGCAGCCAGCAGGACAGTGCTTATTATAGTTAGCAACTCTCTCACCTTTCACTTAGAAGATGGATTATATACATTTGTTAAAGCATTAGCTCTTGAGCAAGCCATGTGATCATCTGATACAGCAGGTTATTGATATAGGGAATCATATATATTTTACATGCAAAGCTCCCATGTGAGTCTGTATCAGTTCTATTTAACCTAAAAAATCAGATGATGTTTTTGCTGATCATTGGACAAAGCAATGAAGCAAATTAAGGACTTGATTTTCATTTTGACATTACATACACTTCCAAATATATAAATGCAATGCCAAATTGATTATTTCACGATAAAAGTTATAAGTAGAAGGCTATTTTTATTCACCAAACCTTATGTAGCCAAGTATCAAATCTTGCAATGTGACAAAGGTGTATATAAAGCATAACAACTTAGCCAAAAATACAATACACTCTATATATTTTTTCAACCACACTAGTCAGTTAATTTGTTCTGTTCCATATCCATATAGCACTTGCTTGATCAGAATCAATTCTGAGGGAAGCTATGTGTTCAAAGGCAAGGTTGATCAGAATCAATTCAGCCAAAATTTAGAGGAAAGCTTGTTTAGGGGGACATTACTCTCTGCATAAAGTAAAGCAATTTAGAATACTCTAGGATACCTTTTCAAGCATTACTCCAAGTAAAGCAACCCAAATTGTCACAAAAAATAGATGTTGCTGTCAATCATTAAAGACAGGCTTGCTGATCAAAATTGGGCTAAAATCCAGAGAGAAAGCTTGTTGATAAAAATTTAGAGGTAAGATTGTTAAGGCTTGCTGTCACACAATACATAATAAACAGAAAGAAAGCTTCACCTGTGCTACAATACGAAGAGCTGAACCAAAATACAAGCTAAAAACACATATGACATTCGTCTAGGAGCTGAACCAAAAATATAATTGTGTCAGCAATATTGTTTGTAGGGTTTGGGTTCTCCAAAATTTAAAGAGATTTTATAACTACACACCAATTATATTTCACAAAATATTATTCCTTAATATCCATTTAAATATATTTGAAATAATTATTATTTCATATTATCCATTAAAATATAATATCATTTAAATAATTATTTATATCACCATAATAAATAACAACTACAAAATACAACCCTTTTCGGTAATTTTACGTTTACATCAGCCACAATCAGCTCGTACTTCCCAAACGCGATACAAGCTTATTAGAAAAATATCAGCTACTTAAATCAGCTACTGATTTCACCTTCATCGGCCACAATCAGCTCGTACTTCCTAAACAGACCCTCCCAAGAGATAAATTTACTGTAACCGTTCCCTGTTATATAAAATAAAAACTCTTTTTCGACCCCTCCTTCTTCTTTCCCCCTCTCCTATAGTCTCTCCTCGTCTCGTTTGTGTCTGTGTTTGTGCTTTGGGGCTTTTCTGGTTCGTGTTTTGCATCGCCAATATTTGAAACCCTAGCTTTGAGGTTCAAGCATAACCGATTTTGGAATTGCAGAACCCCTTAGAGAAGGAAACTGCAAATATCTCCCTATTTTCCCAAGCCATTTCTAGGGATTTCATATTTCCGAGCCCATGGATTTGGACAAATGGATCGCCAAGGTCAAAGATGGTCAGCATCTCGCTGAAGACGAGCTTCAGCTTCTTTGCGAATACGTAATTTCTTTCTCTCTCTTTCTTTCGCATCTCTTCTAGATTCAAAAGGGGACTTTTCTTCTCTTCTGTTGTTTGCTCAAAAGAAATTAAGGTTCCTGAAATTGTTGTAAAGAAGCATGGAATCGGATTCTCTATGTGCTTAGGTTTTCTTATAAAACTGTCTTAGACATTGGCTCGTTATGTCATCAAGCTCATTGCGTTGCTGATTAACAATTTATTTTTCAAGATGCAGATTTCTTTTTGCAGTAGCTCCCACTGTAATAGTTTGTCAAGTTCATAACTAATTCACTGCATTAGGTGACCTGCCATCCATACTCACACTTATATATAAGCATACTTATGGTTTTTAAAATGGTTTGGTGTGCATCTTGTTGTGATCCTGTCTTTGATTAGTACATGCTCCATTTTTAACAGTTACATGGTTCTTTCCTTGCATTTTTTTCTAGGTTAAAGATATCCTTATCGAGGAGTCAAACGTACAACCAGTCAATAGCCCAGTCACTGTTTGTGGAGATATTCATGGCCAATTTCATGATCTAATGAAGCTTTTTCAGACAGGGGGTCACGTGCCAGAAACCAATTACATATTTATGGTATTAGCTGGTTGTTTTCTTGCCAATTTTGTTGATCTCATTGATATTGTTCTTCATAACTTGTGTTTATTAACTCTTCCACATATTCTTATCAGGGAGATTTTGTTGATCGGGGATATAACAGTTTGGAGGTTTTCACAATACTGTTGCTTCTAAAAGCTAGGTATGCTATTGTTTTTACATTTTACTGTAAGCACGCAACTGCTTATTTTCTGTTCCTTTTCTATAAGACTAGTGCTGTAATTGTTTCTATTAGCTAATTAGAATTTATGCTGGCATCAGTGTCAGTGACATTCATTCCCTTTTTCTGTACATTTGAAGTTCATCTTTGTTTTGCCGCTATTGAATGTCATTTTTCATACTATCTATCGGAATTGAGTTTTTTCGAAATGTAAATCACTCCGATCAGGTAACAGATTTTCTTGTTTCATATGTCCATTTGGAATACTTGTCAACTTCCCGATTGAAATTTCAACATGACAATGAAACTCCATTTTTTGAATCACGCTACTGAATCCCTTTGGTTGTATGGATGAAAAGTTATGCCATATTTTTGTGCTGGCCCCTTGCATCTCAAAAGAGAATCTGTTGCACATTCAAAGAATGGAGGTCTTTTTAATTGTTAATTGCTTATTTCTGCTTCATATTTGTGAATCTTGTAGAATAGATGGTTAGGTTAGTATTTATATTATTTTGTTTATGCTCATAGGTACCCTGCTAACATCACACTATTGCGTGGTAATCATGAAAGTCGGCAACTAACTCAGGTAACCTTGGATTGTGTGAATTGCAAATTTCATTTAATTGTTTGAGAACATTGCAGTTAGTAGCTTTGCTCTATACTTTCTATTGAATGAAGGGGTTGAAGCATCTTCGAATTGGGTATATAGACATAAATATCAGCTGTCAACTCATGAGTTATGCTTATGACCCATATAGTATTCATTTCCATCTTTAAAACAAAGTGAATAAAGAGTTTGGTGGCTCTTTGGGTCGTTGGTGCACATATATGTTATAGCTGTTTCTGGGAAACATGATCACAATATGTTGTAAAAGAAAATAGTGGCAGGCACAATTTTTATCTTCCCTAGAATCCTTAGTTTGACCTTTTTTTTTTGCTAAGTCGCTGTATAAACAGTTTTGGTATATTTCATGTAACTTTTCGGCCTATTTACTTTTCTGGAAGTTTCTTTTGTGTGCAGACAATAAGCTTATTTTTGAACCTTTTGTTTTCAACAGATAATGGGTTTACTATGCATGCCTGATGTGATATTATGTTTTAACACCTGTTCTTTTCAGACGTTGTCCAAAATTCTTCGTTTGAATGTTTATTAACCGAAACATTATACTTTTAGAAAATTAAGGCCCTGTTCGGAAATAACAAGTGTTTTGGGTAAGTTGAATCTTTTCTGTTAGCTTTCTTAGAAGTTTTGTAAATTATGAAAATTTACTGAGTAATGTAGTTGCACATGTTGCCCTTGAAGTTATGTAAGAGTATTCTTTGAATAAATTTAAGGAATTTACTCGATAGTCTCCAAAAAGCTACGAAAAGTAGTTTTCTAAAATCTGCCCCAAAAAGCTCATAAAATCGAATCTCCTTAATAGTGCAGTTATTTATGACTAGATTTTAGTTTTTTTGTTGAACTCAATAATCTCCTTAAAGCTCTTGCCCGACACACCCAGTCATAATCTTTCATGGAATCACAGGTCATTGTCTTTTCCCTTTCCTCAATACGAAGAAGGATATAACTAAGACAACTATTACATGAAGTTAGTGGCACTGCAAGGTATCTTAAGATTGCTAATGGAAGGAAATGATATACAACACCTAGGGTATGTTTGGCAGTAGAATAAAAAACAGTTCTCCCTCCCTCCCCCATCTACTTTTTTGGCTAACTAGTTTTCAAAGAAAAATAGCTTATGCATGCTATGTCAAACACGCCGTTAATTAATTTCGTAATGTAAAGATTATGCACAATCATTCTTCTTTCGAAGCTAACTTCTGATCTACATGTACAGCTATCTTTCTTTATGTTTATAAGGCTCTGTGGTGATCATACGATGTGACAAGATGCTTGGAATATTTGTTCATAGGTTCCAAAAGTGATTAGTAGGCCTTGTGCAGTAAATGAATTTTGAATAATATATTGTATGGAGAAGGATGGGTCTGATTGTATATGGTTCACCTTATATTTCGGTGAAATGCCAAAAGACCAGTTCGTCTTGCTAGAAAGGTTTACTACAACATGCCATTTGTGGAGGTTTCTTGTCCTAAAATATATGCTACCCATACTCTGTACTTAGCCGCTTAGTCCATCGCCTATTTTCAGTGGAAGCAATGTGATGACCCAGTTCATGCGTGTCACTTCTATTTTCTATTCCATCTGTCCGGAACTGTTTTCAGGTCTTGAGACAAAGAATGCCGAAATATAAAGAATTACAATACCATGAAATTGAGTAGCATTTCTTGTATGCAGAACTCATTATTTTCCTCTATGTAGATATATCAAGGTCCTGAAATTACTGGTTATTTACAATTGTATCAGGTTGAATCTGCTTTGTACTGACTGCTACAAATAATTTGATCTTTTTTACAGGTGTATGGCTTTTATGATGAGTGTCAGAGAAAGTATGGGAATGCCAATGCATGGAGATATTGCACAGATGTTTTTGATTATTTAACTCTTTCAGCAATCATAAATGGGACGGTAATAATATCTTTCACTTGTTCTTCACTTATTTATTTTGTGCAGTTATGCATGTTTTCACTATGGTTCATAATTTTGTTTTTACTGGATTGGTCACTCCAGGTGCTGTGTGTCCATGGAGGCCTTTCTCCTGACGTCAGGACTATTGATCAGGTTTTTAAGTTCTAAAACACCTCTTTTTAGATCACTAGTAATTACTTATATACTGAATGCTAGTATTTTCCATATATCCAAATTCTCCTATTCCTGAAAGATAATCTTGTTTTGTTTCAGTATAACCTAATCGAATTAAACTACATAGGCTCCGTTTGGTAAAGGGGTAAATTAAGGGGATTAAGATTATAGGAATTAAAAGAGATAAATAATTATCGTAATCTCGTTTGGTAAGGGAATTAAGAAGATTAAAGGGGTTAGATTATGGAGATTAATAGAATTAGATTATGGGTATTTTGTAATCCTATAAAACTTTGATTATGGGGATTATAAAGATTATTGAGGTTAAAATCTCATTTTTACCCCTTTTTTATTTTTACTCTCTCATCTATAAAAAAATTTAACACGTACTTTTTCGTAATTTTACCCACAATCATATTCATTTTACCAAACACTCATTTCACTTATTTTCATACTCATCCTCTTATTCAACTTCATCTCCTTAATTCTTCATCTAAATAATTCACTTCATCCTCATCTTCATCTACGTAATTTTACGTTACCAAACTGATCCATACTTTTCATAGTTTTTTGAGACCTTGACTTTTCTAGATGATCTGGTTTAGTACATGAAGCTCTTTGTAATCCCTGGTGAATAAAGCATTGCCTTTTAGGAAAAATGAGTGCATAGCTTGAAAGGCAAGAGCCTTAGTTTTATGAGACATTTCTGCGGACTTGGTTTCTACTGTCTAGTTTCTAGTGAATAAAGGTGACCTGGTTTATGAAACCATGTCTTTCCAAACTTTTACTAGTGTATATTTTGAATTAACCCTTCACAATCTTTTATGTCCTTCGGTAGTTGAATATGGTAAATCTTTCCAGCTCTCATGGTAACACAATGTCACAAACTGACAAATAGTTCAGATATGAGCCTTATTTGGATTGCCATTGATCCTTGAGATTCTCTAGTCCACAATAGTGTTCCATTTTGTGTACCACTTATACTGGTCAGTAAAACGTACATTTCATTCAGTGCTTGTTCCTCCCTCTCAGTTTCTTTTTTTGTTCTTTTCTTTTTGGTGTATTACAAAATTTGAGGCCAGATCTCTACTTTGTCCCAATTTCAGAGAAATTGGATAATGTTTCTTATCATTTCAAAAATCTGTCAAATCTAGGGAGAAGAATGTTTGAGGACAGTTTTTGGGGATAATTGATGTGTTATAGGAGAGCAGAAGGAATAATATGGAAGAAGAAACAAAGGATGATGGAGTAGGTCTTCCATCCCAAAATTGTGCATATAATGAGTGTTAAGGAGAGCTTGGCTTTAGTAGTGACTATGTTTCCTGAAAGAATTTAAGCCAAAGAAACTACCATAGTTGAGAGTTCCAAGGAAATCTCGACTATAACAGACAGGCAAGATTTGCCTGACATCTACCTGCATCCATATGAGTAGAACTGGAAGTTCAATGTTTTTAGTTTGGTTGTGTTTGCTTACTTTGGCTATGGAACTTCCCTTGACGGTGTATAAATTTGACATGTGGCAGATAAGGGTGATTGAAAGAAACTGTGAAATACCTCATGAGGGACCTTTCTGTGATCTCATGTGGAGTGATCCTGAAGACATTGAAACATGGGCTGTAAGCCCGCGGGGGGCAGGATGGCTTTTTGGTTCAAGAGTGACAACTGAGGTAACCCAACTCTTGTTGTCAATGTTGATTCATGCTGAATTTTATGATTAATCTGAATTGAATGCTTCACGCAGTTCAATCATATAAACAATCTAGAATTGGTATGTCGTGCCCATCAACTTGTGCAAGAAGGTCTCAAGTACATGTTTCAGGACAAAGGCTTAGTAACGGTATGATTTGGTCCTTCCATGTGCGTGTTTGTTTCCCAAGTTTATGCAGCAATGACTGACCTTTCAATCACTCCCTCCTTTGACAGGTTTGGTCAGCACCAAATTACTGTTACCGTTGTGGAAATGTAGCTTCTATTTTGCATTTCAATGATAATATGGTGAGTTACTGGATGCCCTTGCAAATTTATACATGATGTTTCTGTTATGCGACGTTTGGTGAATATATATATATGTTGAACAGGAGAAGGAGGTGAAGTTCTTCACGGAAACGGAAGAGAACAACCAGATGAGAGGGCCTAGGACGGGAGTCCCTTATTTCTTGTGAACATTAGTGTGAATTCGCTATAACTCTTGAGCATGAGAGACAAGATGTTGTTCTCTAATATATCATTAAACGACAATCAGTTGAGTATGTTCATTGTTGTATCACAGTTTCACACACGTCTCTCTTCATTTTTGTTACCATTTGGATGTGTTTGGCAAACACCATTATTTAGGAGCTTTGAACACGTCCTCTATTTCAGCTCCCTTCATTTTGAAGTATCTCCTGAAATCTGAATATCGGGACATGTTAAGGGGCAGTGACACACTAGATTAAATATAGAGTAACAGAGGTATCAGTCGGTTTGTGTCACCAGGTCAGGTGTGTTCAAATCGGGTTTGTGGTTATTTCGGTTTGCGGGTCAAAACGGGGTCCCACCGATTGGTTTTCAGGTTTTGGGTTCATATAGGTCGAGTTTATATGGGTTGGGTTCACACGGGTCGGGTTTATTCGGGTTAATGCAGTTTCATGATGTATGTCAGGATTTTTTGTTAAGCAGATCGGATGTTTTTGGATTTCATTTAGTATAGATGTGTTTGTTCAAGTTTCGTCTCAACGCATATGCTTATTTGGGCGGATGTAATTAAATTTTTTAAAATTTTGTTTGAGAACAAGGAAAATATAACGATCTAATGATTTTTTTAAATAATAATGGTCTCATATCTTATTATTTATATTTTTATAGCATTCAATATATTTGGTAAAATGTAAACTTAAGGTTAACGAAGTGAAACTTTAGTCCTACATTTACGTGTATGTTTTTTCACATATGTTGTCTTTACGATGGTTTTATAATATATTGGATATAAGAAATTTATGACTAGACTGTATGGGAATTTCAAATTTAGGTTTACAAGTATATATATTTTGTATTTTTTAATTACATATATGAATTAAATTGTGGATGATAATATTTAGACATTGTAATATTGTACATTGTTATATTTAATTAGTCATAATTCTTATAACCATGATATACAATTTTATTAACTATAAGTATTTTCAATTGAAAATACCAAATTATTGAAAAAAACTTAAGTTACAACTTAGTCGGGTATGTTTTGGGTTGGATTTGAGTTTGTTTTGTAGTTAGGTTTTCTTTTGGTTTCGGTTTTTTTTTGTTGGGTAAGTTTTTGATCGGGTTGCTTTGGGTATGTTATGCATTGTAATATTGATTTCTCATCACATTTAAATTCATTTTCAATTTACCACCCCATGTTTAAGCTCTCTCTCCCTCACAAGTCTATCACCTATCAAGCCAATGCCAATGACATTTAGGCTTAACTTTGCATATTATTCTAGAATAGATGTCTCTACTTCTTAACATCTTTCTTGACCATTAAATACTTAAGGTGGCGTGGTTGGTATAGAAAATCATTTTAGTTGTTGATTTTGTGTAAGTTAAAAGCTCATAATTTAAGTCCCTACTTTTTAATGTTGTATTTATAGTTGAACAATCCTACTTAAGAAAAATCGATAGTTGTGTGTTGATGATCTGGAATTCCGTCACTACACATAACTCAATGATCTTGCTCCAATTTGTCTTGTTGAGATCCAACACTTCTTTGATGAATGTTGATAACATGAATTATGTCCTTAGTTTAGACTTGCATTTAAATAGATTTTCCCTTTGTTTTGCATGCATAGACATGAACTCATGACATTTAGGCTTTACTTTGCATATTATTCTAGAATAGATGTCTACACGGCTTCTTGTCTCGTTTTCAGGCAATTCGGCGGGCTTTGGAGAAGAATGACACATATGAGGACTAAGCCTCGAGGCGGAACATAGCGGAGCATCAAAGAAAATCTAGGGACACCAGGATTGGAGAAAGGAACTAAGGAGAAGGTACACAATTCATAAACCGCGACCCCGACTCTTGTGAGAAACCGCGGCCGAGATCATTATCTGCGCGACCGCGGTTTATCCTACTTTTCGGCCCAAGACGCAGTCCTTGGAGGTGGCCCATGGTCCAACCCTAGAATATCCCTATAAATCACTCATAGCCGGCAAGATCGAACTCTCTCGAGGACACAAACTCGCACTCCTCTACGCTACAACATTGACCTTGACTACAACACTTGTTATTTGGATTAAGAAAGATTTGTGAGAGAATTCTTGGAGAGAAAGACTTAGGTTCTTGAATGAATTGCTTTGGGAATAAAGATTCTATTTTTATTGTTGGAATGATATTGCTTTTAGATATTAAAGACATCTTGCTAAGTATTTTTTACTTTTCTTTTATTTTCTTGCTTATGGTTTGCTTGAATTCTTCTTTTACCTTCCTTGATTTGAATATGTGTTGTTAGCTAAACCCCTAGGATTGTAGGATTATTGATTGATGGTTGTGGTTTAGATGATGATGGACTGAGCCATTATGTTAGATTTGGACGTTTAGAGTTGGTTTAATCCTCGTTTTTTAGAACCTCGGCTTGTTCTTCAAGAACCGCGGCCGCGGTTTATCTTAGAACCACCCGAGGTTTCTTCTGTTAATCCGTAGATGATATATCTTTATGCTTGGGTGCTAGATTGCCCAAATCCTAGTCTTTGTTGAGTGTTTTATACCCTTAGATCCATCTAAGGCTTACATCTAAGTTTGGAAAGAGACTTACCCGGTGATTCCCGTTCTTAGGTACCTTCGTTGATGATTCTAGGTAATAGAGGATTTGTGAGATACCAATTTTTGCCTTCACCATGGGAAGGCCGCCCCAGCGGCAAGCCTTGTTGGTTGTCACTGCCCCCACGATGACAGTGAGCCGCCCCTGTTGCTGGGCAATCCGCCCCCGCGGATTTGCCACAAATCGCACCCGATCTGTTTTCGTTCGTTTTATCTTCCTTACATAGATAGAATATCTAATCTTCTATATTATGGGCCGACTTTCCTATCTTATTCCTAATCCTAGAACATCCTTCCTTCTATCTTTCCACCCCGTTCCTATAAATCCCCTTCTTTCCCCTCTTTTTCGCGTTTCTTGCATATACTTTCTTCACCCTTGAGAGTTGCCCTTTCTTCCCGTGATCTTGCTGAACGTGTAGGTTCTTCCTCCCTTTTTCTTCATCACGTTCATGTGTTGATGCATGCCTTTTCCCTTCTGTTTCATTTCTTTCTTGGTTCTTCCCTTTTCTTCTTCTCAAAGGATCAAGTTTGAGTCTTGATTCTTGTAGATCGTTCCGTTGTTGATATATTGATGTTCGTAGGCTCCCTTGGTTGAGTCTTGACGAGTGTGGATCAAATTGATCGAGCTTTGGATCCCTTGGTTTTGAGTTGCCGTCAGAAGGAAGCCCGACGCCACCTTCTAAGCCTAAACCGCCCCTGCGCCTCTGTCACGTTGCCGCCCCTGCGCCTCTTCCAGTCGCCCCTACGGTTTCTTCTGTAGTCTCCCCGTCTTTGGTGAGTTGCTTCCTTCCTTGCTTTCCTCATTCCTTTCCTTGATTGTTGTTGATGTTCTTACCCCCTGAGAGTGTTGTAAGATTGAGGTTGAGACCTTAGCTTGTGGAGATCTCTTGGAGATCATTGAGACTAGAAGTTATAGGCTTCTAGCAACCGTTTCGTTCTTGATTCGTGATGTCTTGTGTGAACAGGCTTTCCTTGCTCTTTTCCTGAGGGAAATTGAGTTATTGTTGATCTTTGAGTTACCTTCGAGTAAGGTAAGTCCCTTGGAATTACTTAGCTTCATTCCGTATATTGGTTTGAGTGTATTGGCTTGTTTGTGTTGTTATTATTGTTATAACGGATAACCGGAATAGGATTGACTTTTATAACCGTAATTGGCCCAAGTGTATGATAACCGGGCGGTGACCACTTTTTTAGTTCTACTGGAGACTAGGAGGTGCTCTTATAACCTAGTCCTGTAGGTAACGGATAGTACTGATCTATTCCTGTTGGTAGACGGAAGCGGATGCGATTTTGGGGAGATTCTCGTGTGACAAAAGAAGTTGAATTAGTAATGGATAACTTAATGAAGATAATAACCGGTTGAGTGCGAGCATGCTATATGTTTACTTTATCTTATGTGTGTTTGTGCCTTTACGTCTTTCTGATATCTAGAATGTTAGCTAACGGTTTATACCGATGTTGTAGATGTTCCTCAGGTTCAGGATGCTGCTGAGTGATCCAGATGGTGTGGTCAGCCGGGGTTTCCGTACATTATAGGATGGGATCGGGTTTATATTTCTGTTGTTGCTTTCCCTTTTGTTTTGAACTCGGCTGCGAGTCTTTTACGCTTCCCTTTGTTTAAACCTTTGGTTTTATATTGAGTTTTGGTTTTCATTTGTTTGTGCCTTGTTGTAAGATCCGTTGTGTCGTTACTACTTTTAGGGTCGGGACCCATTGTGAGGTCCTAGCCCGTAACGCTTTGATTTCCCAAAACTCGGGGTGTTACAAGATTAAAAACCCTTTATTGGTTTGAGTGTGCCAGACTTCTCGCTTGAGTGAGCTTAACCTGAGACTTACCCGGTAAAGGTTAGTTATATTCCCTTAGGTAGAGTGGTTGGTTTGAGTATATGTCATATCCTTAGAGCCTTGAGTCTTACCCGGTAATAGGTGATTCGGTTTGGGATAGTGGATTGAGAGACCTCCCCCGTGATCATTCCCACCATAAAAACACCTTTCCTTAGCAATCCTAACCTTGTCCTAGTTGTTAGAAGTTCTGAATCTAAAACCGCAACCGGATATCTCGATCTCTAGAATCTGCATTGCCCAATAATCATATTTCTTACCTTAATTTGTGATTTGCGTGACTCGTTCTTTATTTTTAGTCTAGGTTTGGTCTATTTTTGATCAAATGCATATTTTGATTTCACCTCAATCCTTGTGTTTGAATTTGGAATATTTGCTTTTCTACATAACGGTCTATACATTGTAAGTTCGCTTAGTTGTTAGGCTTTTATTATAAGTATAAATTTAAGACTTTATCGTTCATTATCACACCCATTTGGAAGCGAACAAATGTATCATTTTCATTCATACCAACTCAATTGAGTTAAATTGTCATAGTTAGAAACAACTATAGGTCTTAAAAGAGAAAGTTTAAGAATAGTTATTACTTCAGCTTAGTCCGTTTTAACAAACCATTTGACAAAAGAAAATTAGAATAGGAATTTTCAAGAATTTGTTTTGAATTGAAAATTGAGATATATTTGGTTCAACTTTTTCAGTTTTCTATTTCTAGTTACCAACTATTCATTTAATAGCTATCACTTCCATTTTTCGAGTCTTGATTTATAAACTTTGAATTTGACATGTTGTGAGTTTTTCGAAGGAAGTTAAGCATCTCCAATTATTCATTTCATAGTTATAACTCAGCATGAGTAATGCATGCTGTAAAAACTTAAAATATGAGTATTATGTTTTCTCTTAGATTGAAATCATAGAAAAGGGCGTCATGAATGTAAATTTTCCCTCGTCTTTCTTTGTATTCAATTTCTATACTTTTAGCAAAATATATAAGAAAAAAAATGGTTTATGAGGCTTTGGTCATTCCACTATATTGAATAATGTTTTCTAGCTAACAACTTTACAAAGCAATTTGCGTTTTAAATATAAATTCAAACAATTTCAAAGGAGCAAAGCAAGATATATCTTGTAATCATACAAGATCATGTCATGGTCATCGAAACAGAATTCCTCCGGAAAAAAATCGTTAGCTATTGTGCAGAATTATGAGAAAGAACAGAATTTAACAAACAAGAAAACGATACACACATTTATAGTAGTTTACCCTATAATGGTTATATTCACTTTCACAAAGATTTATTGAGGAGTTTTAGGTTACAAATAAACTAATGATAATCAAATTATTTGGAGGCAGAGGGAACGCTACAATATATATATATATATAGAGTTTGGCTCCCATGTAAACAGCCCTTATAGTGTTCAATGAGAACGAATTATATTCGTTGGATTGTTATAATGGATGGCTGTGATTAAGTGAGATTTTAAGGAAAAAAATATAAAAATAAAATTGAAACTGCATATTTGGAAGTAATAGGAGCGTGATACACACCACACCATATCTACCCCAATATTAAAATTCCCTAAAATAAAATCCCTAAATCTTTTACAGTTATTGCTTCCTCTTCTTCCGCCTAATCAAGATCGTGTGTTGTTCGTCCTCAAGCATACCATCGATGCTGTCTTCTTCTTCCGGTATCCGATGTCGTTGGTCAAGCCGGTGTTGTGTTCCCCCTCCATTCTACATAAGGTACTATGTTCGCCGGTGTTGTGTTCTTCCTCCTAATCAACATTTCAGTGCCGATCGTCATTCCGATTAGTGTATTGTTCGACTCGCCGCTCCCCTCCGTCACTCGACGTATTCTCGACGGCAATGAAATTTCTGGTTCATTGATTCCGATTAGGGTTTTGCGGATTAATGTAATATTCCCTAAAATAATACCCCTCAAATAAAACCCCTAAATCTTTTACAGTTTTCCGTGCCGTCTTCTTCATCGGGTATTCGGCGATGTTGGTCTCGTTGGTGTTGTGCTCGACCTCCAATCTACATTCGGACCATTCGGTGCTGTGTTAGCCGGTATTCGGTGCTGTGTGCGCCGGTATTCGGTGTTGTGTGCGCCGGTATTCGGCGCACACAACGGCCTAATCACCATTTCAATGTCAATCGTCATTCAGATTAGGGTATTGTTCGTCTCGCCGCTCTCCTCCGTCACTCGAGGTATTGTCGATATCAATGTAATTTCCGGTGCATTGATTCCGATTATGATTTTCTGATTTGTTTTTTTATTTTGAAATATGGTTGCCGAATTGGATTGGTTGTCCATTGTTGTTGAATGTTCGTTCATGCCCTGTCGAATGCGAGTTAGGCTGCAGCCATTCAATACTTGTCTGTTCATAAATGATTGGTGTTAAGGGCTATGAGTTTTTTTTTCTGAACGCACTTGTGGATGCTTGGGCTTCGTATCTGAACGCACTTGAGTGGTTTAGAGGCAAAAATTCACCAAAGATCTTTTTTGTGCGGGTTTAATGCACGGTAAAATGGAAATACAACTCGCTATTCGGTCCTTTTATTATTTATATTCGATAGCATACTACTTTTTTATTCGCTAATAGCTGTTTTGTTTCTGTGTGGAAGATAACGTTAAAAATTGTTACAGACTTGTACGCAACTACTTTCAATTGGTGACGAAGGGAGCGTTGAGTTCGAAGAAATGTACGACGTTTTCAACTACGAACTGAACAAGTGTATAATATCAACTGATCACATGGAAGATTTCAGAAATCTTGACATGGTAAAACACAGTGTTGCCAGAAATACTGCGTATAGTTGCTAGAGGGGCATTGAAGACTGACAATGCTATGAATGATGAGGAATAGACGATTCAAGTTGTTATTTTGATATGTTGTTCCGGACAACTGTTTTGCTACACTATGTCAAAACTATATGCTACAGTTTCTTTCTCTTTTTGGATATTTGAATCACTTATGTAGGGATTAATGCGTTTGACACTCCTGTCTATATTAATGTCAAAGTTTTATGCTACAATGTCAAATTCTTTTGATATGTTGTTTCGGAAAACTCTTTTGCTACAGTGAGTATAACACAACAAACATTGGAAGACAATCTTTATCTTGTATGCAAACACCGTTTACCATGCATAATATGATAGATTAGTAAGTGTATTCATTACCGAATATGAACGATATAATTTCAGAATATACATGATATAGTTAATGGATGCTTCATATATTAGGTGTTGTATGTTAAAGAGCACAACCTTTACACTTGAGGAAACATACGAAGACGATAGTTATCTTGTATGCAAACTCCGTTTA
Organism: Fagopyrum esculentum; assembly: GCA_033239045.1. NCBI lineage: Eukaryota > Viridiplantae > Streptophyta > Magnoliopsida > Caryophyllales > Polygonaceae > Fagopyrum > Fagopyrum esculentum. Next base: position 118,930,602 of record BSUD01000004.1, read on the forward strand.
CCATAGATAATATGACGGATTAGAAAATGTACTTTTTACCGAATATGAACGATATATTTTATAGAATATACAAGATATAGTAACCGGATATATAATATTTTAGTGTGTCATATGTTAATGAACGCAACATGTACACTTGGGTAATGGAGTTTACACTTTCTTATTTGGTGTTTCAATACTATAAAAATGTAATCGTATTACAAACAAGATTACCGAAAATAATATTTCTATATTAACGAATATAGTTATAAATATTTCTATATTACCGGAAATAATATTTCTATCAATGGTTCTTTTTTTGAAAATAATTTGTCTTCACAAAAACGGTGAGAATAACACAGCCAACATAGAAAGACGAACGTTATCTTGTATGCAAACACCGATAAGCATACAAAAAAATGATAGATTAGTAAGTGTTCTTCTTATTGAATATAAACGATATAAGTATGGAATATAAAGGATATAGTTGCCGAATATATTCGATATAAGTTCTGGATATTATACTGTTCGTGTACCGGATTCAGATGAACGAATTAAGTGCGTATGATCGAGTAAATATAACAAGTAACACCACAGTTGGTTATAGAATTCATTATAGTAGTTCACCGATTACGAAATATCACATTCATCTAAGACAAGTTTCACAACGTACATGATATAAAGAGTGAAACTCTTTGACACTTTCCGGTAGTGAGTACATTTTCCTTGAAAACGACTACACAATATGCGACGATGCAATAGAGTCCCGTCTTGTGTGCATACACGGGAAGATGACAAACGAACATCAAAACCAACCTTTTTATCATACGCCTTATAAAAATCGATACCTTCCTCCGGTGTCTTGAAACACATTTCAATACATGGATGTATGGATTCATCGTACTGTGGAGTCCAATATTTTGTTTTCGCCGGTGATTGCGTCATGTCTATTGCATCGTTGAGCTCTTCATTTGCCGCTGCTTCATAAAAATCATCCATACTCTCCATGTTAGCATCAATGTCGAATCCATCAACTTCTCAATCCCTTTTATTTCCGGAATCTGTAAAATATTCACTACATATTTATAATCTGATAATTGAAATATAGCTAACGATTACGAGTATGTTTAATGTTTGATGATTGGGTAAACCATAACCGGTGCCATATCTGTTTTCGTAACCATGTTATAGAACGTATTCGGAAGTATAGTCACATATATTCGTTAATATGAAACCAAATATCTGTTGATATATTAATTTAATCGTGTATGATGTTTCACATTCACTTACCTTCTTCCATCGATGTCGAAAATGTTGCTTGCCAGAATGCCCTACACAAATCAACCGATAAATGTGGACATATAATGATAAAAAAACGTAAGACTGTAAAATGACTCAAGCCGTTTGAAGAACAAAAACCGAGTGGTTGATATTTTGGTAAGACTGCTTCATAAAATTCATTCATACTCTCCATGTTAGCATCAATGCCGGATCCATCAACATCCCAATCTCTTTCACATGGGGAATCTGTAAAAAATTCAATAAATATTTATATTATGATAATTTAAATATGAGTTTGTTTAATAGTTGATATTTAGGTAAACCTTCACCGTCACCGAATCGTATTCTGTGGTATATTCAAATATATTCGTTAATATGAAACCAAATATCCGTTAACATATTACTTTAACTGTTTATGTTATTCCACGTTCAGTTACCTTCTTCCATCGATTCCGAATCTGTTGCTTGCCTGAATCCCCTACACAAATCAACCGAACAATTGAGGACTTATATTGATGAAAAATGAAAAAATTGAGGACAAATCAACCGTTATTTGTTGATGAGAATATTGTATACTGAAAAAGATACACTTACTGTTAACTATTCCGGCGAAAATATGTTTAGTTCTTCCGGCGACAATGGAGTGTATGGCGTTTCAGCAAAACGTATCATCCATATAATTGATATTGCTTTGATCGATTTTGTTGATATTAATTGGAAGATTCTGTATATTGTAACTCCCTAAAATAGTGGAAGAATATCTCATTTATAATTTTTCTAAAATATTGTAATTGCCTTATTTTGGAGAGTGTATTACACATTCCAATGAGGAGAGTGTGCTGAAATTTTCATTGAATATTTATGTTAATTTTCAGCCTTTAGATTAATCAGATCAAGGGCTACTATGTGTTCTCATTGTACACTATAAGGGCTGTTTACATGGGAGTATGATTCTATATATATATATATATATATATATATAGGGTGTGGTTCTCATGAGAACAGACTTATCGTGTAATCATGAGAACAATCTTAGACCGTTGGATGGTGAGTATTAAGGGTGGATTTAGTGTAGATATCATAATTAATAATAATTACGAATAATAATAATTAGGAATAACCAACAATAACTACGAATAATCCACTCAGCCAACAATAACTACGAATAATACATTAAACGATATGACACATTCGTAACAAAACTAATAATAATTACGAATTTGTTCTCATGATTACACGATAAGCGTGTTCTTATATGATCTACTCTCTCTCTCTCTCTCTCTCTCTCTCTCTCTATATATATATATATATATATATATATATATATATATATATATATAGAGAGAGAGAGAGAGAGAGAGAGAGAGAGAGAGAGAGAGAGAGAGAGAGAGAGAGAGTAGGTTTTACTTGGTCGCCAAGTATAAGATTGAGCCAAACAGTTAATACCCAAACCGATGACAAGCCCAATTCAAGACATATCAACAAATCTCCACTTTGACTTAAATCCTCACAAATATGCTAGATACATTAGTCAATTCCAACACTAGCTTCTCTCTATCCATCTAGATGTGTTCCTTGTACACTCAACAACTTCTGACATTTAGCAAGTCCAAACAATATTGGAACTTGCTGTGAGGTACCGGTTTGGTGAACATATCAACAGGATTATCAATAGTCCCTACTTTCTTCACCCTGATCCTCTTCTCACTTCTCAAGAAATGATACATGATATCAATATGCTTAGTCCCCTCATGATGAAACATGATCCTTGGTCAAACATATTGCACTCAAACTATCACACTATACAATAGTCCGATCGTGAAGTAACCTAGATCACTAACCAATCCCTTCAACCAAATTCCCTCTTTAGTTGCTTCTGTTAATGCCATGAACTCTGCCTCTGTGGTAGGCAAAGTAAATATTAGTTGTAAGTAGGGTTGTGCAAAAATGACCCGGACTAGAAACCCGAACCAATTTGGACCGGTTTTCTCCGATCCGGTCTAGGACCAAACCGAATTCAGTCCGGTCCTGGTCCATTATTTTTGGAAATTCCGGTCCCGGTCCAGGACCGGAAAAGACCAAGTCGAACCGTAATATTATTATTATTATTATTATTATTATTATTTATTTATAGATTTTATTTTATATATTTAAAAAAATCATATGTATTTTGTTCAAATTTTAAAAAAAATATATTTTAATTATTTTTTAGTTTTTACAAAAATATATATTTTATTTATTCCTGTCCAAACTAGTCCGGTCCCCGGTCCAAGTTTTTGAAAACTTTGGTCCACTGGTGTGGATGCATAACCCTAGTTGTAAGGTTATCTTCCAACTCACAACAGAACCCCCAAGAGTGAAAACATAACCGGTAATAGATCTTCTAGTATCAACATCTCCTACATTATTAGAATCAAAGTACCTTGTGACCAAACAATGAGTATCATTCCCAACAACGAGTCCAATGTCAAATGTAACTCTAACATGCCGATATATCCTCTTCATAGCATGTCAGTGTTCTTTTCCGGGTTGCCCCATGAACCCGATCCTCATCATAAGGGACTCGCGACATGTACTCCTTATCCTCATCTATCTTAGGTGAAAGCAAAGTGATAAGATGGATGTTAGCATCACCGGGTGTATTAATAGGCCTGGTCGATGACATTCCGAACCTTGACAACACCTTTTTGAATGTAGCCTTTATGTGATAAGAAAGTCTTCTTACAACCTCTATCTCTAAGTACCATTCCTAGAATTTTCCGCCTTGATAACACATTTTTGAATGTAGCCTTTATGTGATAAGAAAATCTTATTATTACCTCTATATCTAAGTATCTCCATTCCTAGAATTTTCTGAGGTACTCCCAGATCCTTCATCTCAGACTCAACACTTAGGAGGCCCTTCAATTTTGAATGTCATACTTGTTCTTTGTAGCGATTAGTGTAATAGCTAGGATTTCCTAATTCTAATTAATGTTGATTAACTTAATCAGTGATAGTAATTGACATATAACTCGCGAAGATTGCGTAAGTGTTGAGTATAAGTCTCACCGTTATGTTCCTGGCGTAATTTTGGGCTTATGGTGAAATTTTCACTTTTTCTCCCAGGTAATTATTTTTACCATCCGGTATTATTGGAGCATTTGAGAGCTCCAATTAATAAAAATGCAGTTGAGAGAAATAATCAGGACATCAGACATGTCCTAGATATGAAATAACATGGAAAGGCAAAACGGCCAAAAGAGTCGCTATTTTGTTTCTTAACGGCTAAGAAAGACGGTTTAGGAATACACGTTTTTCGAGACAATTGTGGAATAATTATCCCTACAATATTCAAGATTTATTGTTCCAATTTCAAGAAGTTTGGAGAAGGGGGTTCAACCCGCCATTGGATCGGTTAAAGGATAATTATCGACTTCGCTAAAGGATAATTATCGACTTCACTATAAATAGCGGAAAACCGTTTATTAATTCATTTCCTTTCACGTTTCCTCGTAAAAGCTCTGATTTCTCTCAAACTTCAAACTCAGATCTACTCTCCGTTTCTAATCCGATTTCAATTCCGTTTGAGTTTCTAGATTCCTCTCTTCATTCTCTTCATATCGGTACCAAGTTTCTGCATTTCCGAGCAGATAAGGACCTGGTCGAGAATATATGTTACCAGAACAGTTTTGTCGCTCAGATTCCGGTGAATTTGATGTTGTACATGCGTAGCCTGCGTCGTTGTGATTCCGAATCTTCTTTCAGATCGCCAATCGGGTTAGTAACGAATAAGTTATGAATTTATTTGTTTTCCGTACTGCGATTTGACCTAAATTGACCTTAGGCTTTTCAAAATGGATAATTAGAAATTCCATTAGGATCATTATATTATTCTGGTGTTTATGGGTTGTTTGGTTGATGAAATCTGATGACAAGTGGGTTTAGAAATGGTCTGGGGGCAAAACGTTATTTTGGTGAAATTTAATTAATTAATTAAAGGTTAAATAATTAAATTAGGATTAAATTTGAGATTGAGGTATACTGATTAGATGCATGCTAGGTGTCAGAATGAGTTGAGGATCATGATGATGTTATGGATATCGGTTATGGCTTTAAGGTTTAGTATGTGTACGAGTATGATGAGATGTTATGTTGAGGATATGCCTTAGGCATTTATGAATGTGTTGAGGATCTGAGGTTTAGATTTGAGATATAGGTTGGTTGTGGTTAGTGAGACGAGTCTCCTAACCTTTACAGTATGTGATTGTGTGTGCCTTGCTATTGCAGGAGTTGATTACTTCCCCAAGGGGAAGCTGTGACGTGGTACAGGTTACGAGTATATCAGGTAAGTCCATAGGACTTACTTAGCGTGCAGTTGTGGATTGTATGATTGTGATGGTTGTGTGTTTTCATATGATTGTGCATTTATAACCTAAACCGGACTAGGATGACCATTTATTACATTTATTTGGCCCAAGTGTATTATAACGGGCGGTAACCACCGGTCTCCGCCTGCTGGTTAGGAGGAGGTGCCTGGAAGCCAGTAACACAGGGGGGGATGAGTGACGATCACCCCCAATGCAAACCCCTGTGTTAACGGGGAAAGGGAAGAGGTTCTTTAGGTTCCTCGTGTTACGAAAGAAGTTGAATTAGTAATGGAATAACGTAATGAAAGATAATAGATGAATGTGTGTCGCATTGCATGTATGAGATGATGTGTAGTTGTGCTATTACCTTCATGTTTTTCATTGTTGTAGATAATGGTTTCATACCGTGTTGTAGATGATCTGCAGGTTAGGAAGACTGTAGGGTGAGACAGATAATGTGGCCAGCCGAGGACTTTTGTACATTAGGATGCGCGGGATATGGGATCTTTTGTATCAAATGTTGTGGTTTGATGTTTTGTACTCGGCTCTGAGTTTGTAAACTCTTTTGATGTATCATATACGGCTTTTATGTATTTGGTTTTAATCTACCTGTGCCTTGTTGTAAGATCCAGTGAACTTGTTGTCAGGCTAGGGTCAGGATCCATTGTGAGATCCTAGCGCAATGTGACACTCCAAGTCCCGTGGATTTGGGGTGTTACAATTAGCATATCATTTATATGCATGACTAGATAGATGAGAGAATCATTCTTCAACTTGTTGTAGTACACACAACAACCGTGAACATTCCCGTTGTAACGAATCTCTATCATATATTTGTCAAATCTCATGTACCACTGCCTAAAAGACTACTTAAGTCCATATAAAGACTTCTTCAACTTGCAGAAATAGTTTTGTTTCTCTGGATCTTAAAAACCATCTAGTTGAGTCATGTATATTTCTCTTTTAACTTTGCATGTAAGAAATTTGTCTTTACATCAAGTAGTTTGAGCTTTAGATTTCGTGTGCCACTATTGCTAGTAGCACTCTGATGGTAGTATCAATGACTACCAGCGATAAAATCTCAGGGTAATCCACTCCATCTCTTTAATGAAAACCTCTTGCAAAAAGTCGAGCCTTATACTTGACCCCTTGACAACATCTCCATAAACCCTCATTTCTTTGCTCGAGGCTCAATTTTACCCTCACTGACATGATAGTAAACGGTACAACCAAAAACCATAAGATCATGATAGTTAGTAGATTTACCAAACCACACCTCATAAGGTATTTTTCAATTTATGTCAGTGTGAGGTCCGCGGTTTATCAAGTAATATGTTGTAGTCACTCTTGCTGCTCAAAACCTCCTATCCAATTTTGCATTAGAGAGCATGCGCCTTGCTCTCTCTAGTAGAGTTTGATTCATCCTCTTAGCTACACCGTTCTGTTGTGGTTTATGTCTAACTGTATGATGACGAGCAATCCTAGAATCCTTACAAAACTTATCAAACTTAGACGAGCAAAAATCCTGACCATTATCATTTTGCTGCCTTTTGATCTTCTTTCCTGTTTGATTCTTTACTCATATTTCCACTCCTTGAAGTTTTTGAAAGCTTCTCCTTTGTGTTTTATGACAAATAACCAAGTTCTTGTTGAATAATCATCAATGATAGTTGTTAGCATGAAATATGGCGATATTCTAGGCACTTATTTTGGTTGTTTTTCCCTTATTATTGTGTACATGGATAAGGTTTTGAAGCAAATGTTAGCTTGTTCATCTATATTGTCGATATGGAAGTCTACACTAGCTTTGTGTTGATTATAGGTGAATAGGAGCTGAAATCGGAGCATTTGAGAGAGAAAAGGGAGTAATCGATCATGTTCGAGGATTAGGAGATACATCAAAGAAGCTAAGGAAGGAGCTAGGATGAAGAATGACACGACAAAAGCAACAACAAGCAATATACACTTCCACGCCCTGAATTACGGCCATGGAGAAGATGAATTGAAGTCCACACTCTAAACCACGGCCGTGGGCTTGGCATCATGGACGTGGATTTGAGTTTCGAGCACTCCAGTAAGTTACACGGCCTAAATTACATTCGTGGAAGTCACAAGGCACCGTAATCTGTTTCCACGCTCTAAACCACGGTCGTGGAATGCTATGAGATCGTGATTTAGACGATCTTTTGACGTGTCATTATTTGCCACGTCATTTACATATTGGGCCTTGACGGCAATTCTTTCTCGTCTTATAAAAAGGCTGGAAAAGAGAGTTTCGAGGACGGCCGCTTACCCTTGTTTTCAGCACTCTTGCTTAGGGTTGATTGGAAGTCGCCGAGAGTTGCGGAAACGCCGGATTGTTGAAGAATGGAGATTGCTCACAGCGAAGGTTTAGCCTTTTTCTTAGGTTTTGATATTGAAGACGGATTGACATCCCGTTCTTCGTACTTGCCTTAGATCATTGTGAGGTTTTGTGTTATATATTCTGAATCCATTAACACTGCTTCTTGTGTTTCGGATTTGAGAATCGGTTTTGAAGTTTTATTGAGTATTCGAGGGTTTTCATCTTTCATTCTTCTTAAATTGAATATAGATATCATGACAATGGTTATTGGCTAAAACCCTTTAGCAATTCTAAGGTGAAGGGTTGATAGTTGTGGCTTAGATAATGATAGATCGATCGTAATTTGTTTGGACCCTGAGAGTTAGAGAAACTTCGTCGACACCCTAAATCACGGCCTGTTCTAGGGCTTCCATGGCCGTGGTTCTCAAGATCTACCCGTGATTTACCTCAGTTTACGAACCTTGCTTTTAATTTAATCCAAAGTTAAAGATTAGCTTTAACCTAGCCTTGACTTGTCTTTTCTAGGTAGTAGTGAGACTCAACATCCTCTATTTCGGTTTCGAGTGTCACAACCTTAACCGTTTGAGTTTATCTTGATCCTTGGATTACAAGTTCGGGTATTTGAGATCAATTCTAGTCCTTAGATCCTTTCTATACTGCAGCCTCAACAACCTTTATAGAGAGTTCTTTTGGTTAGACATATAAGGTTTTAGAACTTAACCGTACATTACCTTACCTTAGTATACCTTTGCAATTCTCTAATCTGTCTTTATATCTATAGTATGTCTTGAATTAATTGCCACAATTAGATACTTGGATCTTTATGGTTGCTGTTTTCCCCAATATTTGCAAAGCTTTACACTTTACTTGCTCGATTACTTGAAACTGATTTTGTTTCACCAACTCCATGTGATCGATACTCTGACATACTTGCTAATCTACGCCGATCCGTACACTGCGGGTTCGCTTGCTTTTATTCTAGTTTTATAAATTTAAGACTTGATTGCATGCACGTTTTAGGGCGAACAAGTTTTTGGCGCCGTTGCCGGGGAGTTGGTCAAGACCAAACTTCGGTTTTCGGTTGTCGAGCTTGGGAGCTTTGCTCTTGTTATTTGATATCTCTTTTGATTACTATTTGTAGGTTCTTTTAGGTATATGCGAAGGTCGAGATCCAACAAAGACACCGTACCTTTTGATCCGGAACTTAAGAAGACTCTTAGGAAGAAAGATAAAGAAAGAAAGATGGCTGAAAATAGAGAGAGGGATTTCCAAGCGGAGTTAGAGGAGTCTCAAGCTTAATTTAGGTTGAGTGAAAAAGCTCGTAAGGAAGAAGCGGAGCGTCATCAATTCCGAATTGATGAGCTCAAAGCTATGATGTTGGACATGAAGTTGGAGCTGAATGATGCTAAGAAGAAGAAGAAGGTCAAGAAACCAACTAAGTCCATTAGAGTGGAATCATCCGATGAAGAATTCGATCCGGATATGCCACCGCTAGAGGAAATTGATCCAACGATCAATCCAGTCCGGAATGATCCAATACCGGCCACCAATCCTCGTATCCCAGCTGGGGGTGCGAGAGCCGCTCGTGTAGATGAGGAGCCAAGAACTCTTGGACAAAGGATAGATCCGATTCAGCAACCACACCGTCTAGGTATGAACTTTGAAGCTGAAGATATTCAAGGATTTAGCTATAACCCAGAGGTTATTACCATCGTTCGCCAAAGCCAATTTGGAGGAACGAGTGCTGAATCTCCACACCAACATTTACAGAACTTTGAGATTCTAATGGAGACAATGAAGCCAAAGAATGCAACCACCAACAACTACAAGATCAAGCCATTCTTCTTCTCTTTGAAAGGGAAGGCTTTATCTTGGTATCATGCTCTTTCAAATGGAAGACTCAACACATGGGAGGATCTATCTTCGGAGTTCCTAACCAAATTCTTTCCGCCATCCAAGACAGCGGAGTTGAGAGGTAAAATCAATGCTTTTTCTATGAAATCTAATGAAAGTTTGTTTCAGTCTTGGAAAAGGTTTCAGGATCTATTATTGGATTGGCCACACCATGGCATTTCCAAGTTAGAGTTGTTAGATATATATTACAAAGGGCTGGATGTGGAAACACAATTCAAGCTCCAATCCCTTTCATATGGCACATTCATGGACATGAGGGAAGATGACGCTTGGGACTTCATTGAGAAGCAAGCCCGAGTCATTGAGAAGTACTCCCACCGGAAGGCGGAAGCTAACCGAGTAGAGCAAGGAGCGAAGCTAACACAAGCTGCGTAAACTCAAATCTTTTCCCTCAACACCGAAATTAAAGAGTTGAAGGAAGTCATTAGAGCTGACTTTCAAAAGCCTAAGGAGCAAGATGCTGGATGTTTAGGAAACAACAATAACCATCAAGGGAATGAGAACACCAACCGCAACAACCGGAACAACAACCGGAGCAATTGGAACAACAACAACAACTGGAATAATAATTGGAACAACAATCGGAATTCAAACAACAATTGGCGTTCCAACCAACAACAAATTTCTGGTAATTCTTATCCCAATTCAGGAAATTCACTAACACCACCATCTTCTTCTTCCATTCCTTTGAAAAGCCAGGGGCAAGGATATAATAGCTGAATCACTTCGGGAAAGGAGAAGCCCGATCCCATGCTGGAAACGATCTTGGGAAAGCTTCAAGGACCGGAGAATCACATCACTAAGGTTGATAAAGCTCAAAAAGTTTTAGAAAACCAAATGTTCAGCAATGCTGAGGAAGTTCCTAGAAACCAAGGAAAACTTCCCGGAAAGACGGAGGACAACCCGAAGGGAAGGGTGATGGCTATCACAACTAGGAGCGGAGCAACAACTATCGACCTGCAACCTAAGTTTGTTGAAGTTTCCGTCGAAAAGGAGAAGGAAAAGGGGAGGAGAAGGAAGACATCTACATTCCTCCTCCAACTTACAAACCTCCCCTACCATTCCCACAATCTAGAGCAAGAGCGCGTCTAGACAAGCAGTTCGGTAAGTTCATTGAACTCATGAGCAAACTGCACATTAACATACCTTTCATTGATGCAATTGTAGGTATGCCCGCTTACGGGAAGTTATTAAAAGAGATCCTCTCTAACAAGGCTAGAGGAAGCTGTAAGACTTTGGAGAAGTCAAGATGAGTTCAGAATCATCGGACCTCATCAAAACGATGAAGGGAAAGATGCCCCCAAAGCTGAAGGAACCGGGGTCATTTTGTATTCTAATTGGAGTGAGAGAAGTCACTTATGATGCATTATGTGACTTGGGGGCAAGCGTTAGCATCATCCCGCTTGCCTTATGCAGGAAGATCGGTTTAGGTGAACCTAAACCGGTGAAGATGACGTTATACATGGCGGATCGATCCATAACTCGTCCCGTCGGTATCATTGAGGACGTCCCAGTCAAGCTTAGTAAGTTCTATGTTCCAATAGATTTTGTTGTGCTTGACATTCCTGTACATAGTCCGATCCCAATCATACTCAGAAGACCGTTTCTTGCAATATCCGGTTGTATGGTGGATTGTAAGAATGCTAGACTTGCCTTCAACATAGGAGAAGAGAAGGTAGACTTTGTTCTTTCCACTTTGGTGAAAGAGCCAACTCTTGGAGAATATATGTTCAATATCTATGACAAGGAGGCATCTAGAGAGGAAGTAAGCTCAGTTCTATTCAAGGATCCATTGCAAAAGGTTATCGCCATGAGCATTATGGAGAAAGGAGAAGAAGAGGACTGCAATGAGGAAATTGAAGCCTTGGAGGAGCTAAAGGAAGTGCATGAAGAAGAGTTTGAAAAACTCTACGATGGGTCAGAGGACGTGAGGAATCACGGTCAGTCGTACTATTCCACGGCCGTGGTTTCCACCAACATGACTGTAATCACCTATTCAGAGGACTCCAGTAAGTTACACGGCCAAAACCACGGCCGTGGAACTACCAGGGGTGCCGTAATTAACTTCCACACCCTAAACCACGGTCGTGGAAGTAGCAGTGACACCGTAATTCTGGGAAAAGCCGAGAAAAATTACGTTCTCTCCACCAATGTTCTTGAGTCTTCTTCAACCACTCCTACACCCTTAGAGACTTCTAAGGAAGCATTGGACACTCCTCAAGAGCCATTAGAGACTCCAATGGTGATGGAATTGAAGCCACTTCCCACACATCCTAGGTACGCATTTCTAGGAACTAATTCTACTTTTCCGGTAATTGTTAGTTCCGATTTAAATGAAGATGAACATAGTAAATTTATGGTTGTTCTAAGGAAACATAGGAAAGCCTTAGGTTACACTATAGAGGATCTTGTAGGAATTAAACCTTCATTATGCATGCACAAGATCCTAATGGAAGAAGATTTTAAGCCTTTGCGACAATCTCAACGACGGTTAAATCCGATCATGAAGGAGGTTGTCAAGAAGGAGATTCTTAAGCTACTTGATGCAGGTATCATCTATCCTATCTCCGATAGCAAGTGGGTGAGCCCCGTACAAGTTTTTACAAAGAAGGGAGGAATGACGGTTATCACCAACAAGAACAATGAACTCATTCCTACAAGAACCGTGATTGGATAGAGGATGTGCATTGAATACCGGAAGCTAAACAATGCAACTAGGAAGGATCATTTCCCATTACCCTTCATTGATCAAATGCTTGAAAGGTTAGCACAACATTCTCATTTTTGCTATCTTGACGGTTATAGTGGCTTCTTTCAGATTCCGATCCATCCGGACAATCAAGAGAAGACCACATTCACGTGCCCGTGGGGTACGTTCGCTTATAGGAGAATGCCGTTCGGGCTTTGCCACGCCCCAGCCACCTTCCAAAGGTGCATGATGGCTATCTTCTCGGAGTACATAGAGGAGATCATGGAGGTTTTCATGGATGACTTTTCTCTTTATGGTTCCTCTTTTGATAATTGTCTTTGTAACCTTTCTATTGTGCTACAAAGGTGTGAAGACACTAACCTAGTTCTTAATTGGGAGAAATGTCAATTCATGGTGAAGGAAGGCATTGTACTCGGACACTTGATCTCTAATAGAGGGATTGAGGTAGATAAGGCTAAGATAGAGACCATAGAAAAGCTCCCTCCTCCATCTTCGGTGAAGGGGATAAGAAGCTTTCTAGGACATGCTGGATTTTATAGACGTTTTATAAAGGACTTTTCTAAGATATCAAAACCGCTTACTAATCTATTGATGAAGGATGCAGTTTTTGATTTCTCGCAGGATTGTTTAGATGCGTTTCATAAGATCCGAGAAGCTCTAATCTCAGCCCCGATCATCCAACCTCCGGACTGGAATCTCCCGTTCGAGGTTATGTGTGATGCAAGTGACGTAGCTATTGGAGCTGTTCTTGGGCAAAAGAAGGAGGGCCGAACCCATGCTATCTATTACGCTAGCAAGACGCTAGATGAAGCGTAGCTTAACTACGCCACAACTGAAAAAGAATTCTTAGCTATTGTATGTGTCTTTGAAAAGTTTCGTTCTTATCTTGTAGGTGCAAAGGTGATTGTATACACGGACCACTCAACGATCCGTTATCTACTTGCCAAGAAGGACGCGAAACCAAGGCTGATTAAATGGATTCTTCTCCTACAAGAATTCGATCTAGAGATCCGTGACAAGAAGGGTTCGGAAAATTCTGTTTCGGATCATTTGAGTCGTCTACCACATCTGGAAGACGACAATCTACCTATAGATGACTCCTTTCCGGACGAGCATTTACACATCATTGAGGAGTGCATCGACCAGATAACTAAAGGTAACGAACCATGGTTTGCTGATTTTGTTAACTATTTGGTTTGTCAGGAAATACCTCCCAGACTATCCCATGCACAAAGGAAGAAGTTCTTTAAGGATGTACGACAATACTTTTGGAATGAACCTCTACTCTTCAAAAGAGGTCCCGATGGCATCATTCGAAGATGTGTGCCGGAAGACGAGATGCAAAGCGTCATCCGTCATTGTCATTCACTACCTTGTGGAGAACACGCTAGTTCAAACAAAACTAGCCCTAAGGTATTGCAATCTGGTTTCTTTTGGCCTACCTTATTTAAAGATGTGCAAACCTTTGCTTTTTTTGTTGCGATGCTTGTCAAAGAGCAAGTAACATATCCAGGAGAAACGAGATGCCTCTTAACAACATTCAGGAGGTAGAGATCTTCGACGTTTGGGAGTAGACTTTATGGGACCCTTCCTATATTCTTGTGGAAACCAATACATACTTCTAGTTGTAGATTATGTTGCGAGATGGGTTGAAGCAATTGGCTCTCCAACTAATGATGTCATGGTTGTAGTTAAGTTCTTTAATAGAACTATATTCCCAAGGTTTGGGACACCACGGACCATCATTAGTGACGGAGGCTCTCACTTCATTGCTCGACGATTCGAAGCTCTACTAGCTAAGTATGGGTGACTCACAAGATTGCCACTCCCTACCATCCACAAACGAGTGGACAAGTGGAGATTTCGAATAGAGAGATCAAAGGCATCCTAGAGAAAACAGTTTCGAAGACAAGGAAGGATTGGTCTTTGAAACTAGATGATGCATTGTGGGCGTATAGGACTGCGTACAAGACTCCTATAGGAACAACACCATACAACCTTGTCTATGTGAAGTCTTGTCACTTACCGGTGGAGCTGGAACATAAAGCGTATTGGGCGGTAAAGTGGTTGAACTTCAGCATGAAGGAAGCGGGCGAGAAGCGCCTCTTAGACCTTAACGAGCTTGAAGAACTCCGCTTAAATGCTTATGAGAACGCCAAGATCTATAAGGAAAGAGCGAAGCGTTGGCATGATAAGCATATCATTCCAAAAGACCTTAAAGAAGGAGATCAAGTTCTCCTCTTCAATTTGAGACTTCGTCTCTTTCTAGGTAAGCTTAAATCTCGTTGGACTGGACCTTATCTAATCATGTTTTTCCCCATGGCGCAGTTAAAGTATGGGGTAAAAAGAGTGGAAGTTTCAAGGTGAACGGTCAACGACTTAAGAAGTATACACCGGAGCACCAAGCTGAGGAGTTCGCACCCACCACACTCGAATAGATGCAGGTACGGTCTAGCTACGGATCTAAAATAAGCGCTTCTTGGGAGGCAACCCAAGGTATTGCACTATGCTTTTGTTTTTCATTCTTAGATTAGATTAGTTTAGTCGTTTTTGCTTTGTTTTGCCCTCAATACCTCCCGGTATGTCATGTTTTTGGATGTAGGAGCAATGGAATAGGCAATGGAAGGAGGAAAAGTTGGAAGGAATTGACGAAACTTGAATTTTGGCACATTACTAAGAGTTCCACGCCCTAAACCATGGTCGTGGAAGCTACAATAACCGTAATTCCTCCAAAATCTGAGAAAAACCACCAAAACCACGGTTCCGTACAATTCCACGGCCGTGGAACACCCCGAGTGACCGTGATTTTCCAAAATTTTTACGGCCACTATATAAACCACCTTCCTTCACAAAAACACCAAAAGTTCTCCAAACCACGCCCCATTTCCACGACCTAATCGCCGAAACCATTCCCCATCTCACAAATCTTCGTTCGGAGTCCGATTCGAACGATTCTTGAGCCTAAAGTGAAGCATTTTTTATCATCTACAAGATCCAATCAACAATTCAACTGAACAATCCCTGTAGAAGAAGTGATGCGTCCTTGGAGGTAACAAGGATAACTCCGGATCTAGATCAAGCAAAACTCCAACTACTCCTTGATTCTTTGTGCAACGTTGTATCGTTTCGGATCCAAAGGGGCGGAAGCGATGAAGAAACTAGGGTTACTTCGATCTAGAGAGATCGAAGGAACCTTTTTGTGTGGAGCGAAGGTTGATTCTTAAGAAGAATCCTCGAATATGGATTTCTTGAATCAAAGACGAGATCCAAGGAAGAAGTTTGAGGGTTAGAAGAGAGGTTTTGATGCCCAAGCTAAGTGGAGGAAATTCTTCTCAAAACTTAGTAATATTGAACATGAAAAATAAGTGAGGCAAGATATCTCTTATATAGAGAAACTTGCCTACCTATGGGCCAACGGGCCAAACAAGAATACATGAAGAAAAAGCCCAAAAGGGGAAAACCTAAAAACATCCAAGCAAACCCTAAACGGATAAGGTCAAAAAGGGAATATTCCTATATGGAATATCCCTTTATTACATAAAAAGGAAAACATGAAAATATAGTCCGAAGATAAGCTAGCTTCATGCCATGGAGTCGGAAAGACGGGACATGCCGCTAACGGAACCGGTAGCCTATGCCATGGTGGTGTAGAGACAAGGCATGCCGGTAATGTGACCAAGTGAAGAAGTAATGCGGGTGATGATGGAGCCGGTGGCTCGAGCAATGGCCTTAGCTCGGGATCGGGTGATCGGTCCATCTGAGCGAACTCTAAGAGCCTCGTCCTCTTCGTCTAGGGTCAACGCAAAAGGGGCGTCCAAGGGCGCATCAGTCCCCCCATCTTGGCTGTGAAACGTCCCCGTTTCACCATCGTCAAAGAGGGGCTCAACATAAGGGGCAAGGTCCTTGACGTTGAACGTTGGGTGTACTCCGTAGGAATCCGGAAGCTCTAACTTGTATGCATTTGGACCATGACGGGCTAAGATGCGGAATGGGCCATCACCACGGTCCGAGAGCTTGCTCATGCGGCGAGTAGGAAAACGCTCCTTCCGTAGGTGGAGCCAAACAAGATCACCGGGCTCAAAAGAGACGTCGCGGCGGCCCTTGTTGCGTTGTCCGGCAAGTTGGGCGGCACGACGTTCGAGTTGTGTCCTAGTCCGCTCATGAAGCTCAATGATTTGGGCGGCTCGGTTTCCGGCGATGATGTGTTCTCCATCCTTGAGCGGGCGGGGAGTGAAATCCAATGGTGTGTGTGGATTGAGGTCGTAGACAACTTCAAATGGGGACAATTTAGTTGCCGTGTGCCTAGACCTGTTATACGAAAACTCAACAACAGAAAGTAAGTCCTCCCACCTACGTGGGTTGGTCCTAGTGGTGGCTCTAAGTAGAGCACCAAGAGTCCGATTGGTCACCTCCGTTTGACCATCGGTTTGGGGGTGATAACTACTTGAAAACAACAAGTTGGTTCCAAGTTTTCCCCACAACGTTCTCCAAAAATGACTTACGAATTTCACGTCCCGATCACTAACGATGGAACGTGGTATCCCATGTAAACGCACCACATTGTCAAAGAACAAGGTGGCAACTTCACTAGCATTTAGGGTGCTTTTACATGCGATGAAATGAGCCATTTTGGAGAAACGATCGACTACCACGAAAATGGAGTCTTTGCCTCGTTTTGACATAGGCAACCCGACCACAAAGTCCATGGATAGATCCTCCCAAGGTCCTATTGGTATAGGCAAAGGAGAATACATCCCATCCGGACCTTGGCGCGACTTGGCATGATGACATGTGATGCAACCCTTGCAAAACCGTGTCACATGCATACGCATCCGGGGCCAAAAGAAATGCTCTTGGAGAGCGGAAAGGGTCTTGGTAGCACCGAAATGACCACGACCCTCATGAGCTTCCTTGACCAATAAATGGCGTATCGATGAGCGCGGAATACAAAGTTTTCCCGCTCGAAAAAGATAGCCATCGTTAATGAAGAAAGACTCGTGCTCTCGGAGGTCGAGGCATTGTGCCCATATGTCCTTGAAGTCAAGATCCGTGGCATATAACTCTTTGATAAGAGCAAAGCCATGTATCTTGGCATCCATATACACAAGGAGGGCATAGCGGCGAGAAAGGGCATCGGCTACCACATTCTCCTTGCCTTTCTTATGCCGAATGACATAAGGAAAGGTCTCTAAAAACTCTACCCAACTAGCATGGTGCCGACTAAGATTTGTTTGACTCTTGAGATACGAAAGAGCCGCATGATCCGAATGAATCACGAACTCCTTCGGCCACAAGTAATGTTGCCATGTCTTAAGACAACGAACTAGAGCATATAGTTCCTTGTCATATGTAGGGTAGTTGAGCGAAGGACCGGACAGTTTTTCACTGAAGTAGGCAATTGGACGATTCTCTTGTAAGAGAACGCCTCCAATGCCCACATTTGATGCATCACACTCCACCTCGAAGGTTTTTGAAAAGTTTGGGAGTTGGAGTAATGGTGCATTACAAAGACGGTCTTTGAGCGCATCAAACGCTCGAGCATGGATATCACGCCACTCAAACGTGACACCCTTGGTAGTGAGCTCATGGAGCGGTGCTGCTACCGTGCTAAAGTCCTTGACAAAGCGCCGGTAGAAACCCGCTAAGCCGAGAAAGGCTCGGACCATGGTGACCGTAGTAGGAGTAGGCCACTCCCGAATAGCACGAACTTTAGATTCGTCTACTCGGAGTCCGTCCTTAGACACGACATAGCCAAGAAAGATAGTGGTGTCCGAGCAAAAGACGCATTTGTCAAAGTTGACATACAATTGCTCTTGTCTAAGGCACTCGAGCACTTGGCGAAGGTGCCCGATGTGATCCTCCAAAGACGTACTAAACACCAAAATATCATCAAAATAAACAACAACGAATGTACCCAAGAATCGGCGCAAGACGTGGTTCATGAGGCGCATGAAGGTGGACGGGGCGTTGGAGAGGCCAAAAGGCATGACAAGCCATTCATAGAGTCCATACTTCGTTTTGAACGCCGTCTTCCATTCGTCACCTTCGGCCATCCGGATTTGGTGGTAACCGCTCCGGAGATCAATTTTGGAGAAGATAGTGGCGCCATGAAGCTCATCCAACATGTCATCAAGGCGCGGGATCGGGTGGCGATATTTGACGGTGATTTGGTTGATGGCACGACAATCAACACACATCCGCCATGATCCATCTTTCTTTGGTACTAAGATTACCGGGACGGCACATGGTGATAAGGATTCACGCACATGTCCCCGGTCTAGGAGCTCTTGCACTTGACGTTGTAGCTCCTTTGTCTCTTCCGGACTGGCTCGGTAAGCGGCTCGGTTTGGCAAAGAGGCACCGGGCACAAAGTCAATTTGATGTTCAATCCCTCGGATAGGTGGCAAGCCGGGTGGGAGGTCTTTGGGCATAATATCCTGAAATTCGGACAACAACAAAGACACCTCGTGTGGCACATTACTTGGGTCATGAGAAGTAGATAAACAAAACGGAACAAGTAAAAAGCATGGGAACTTGCCTTCCATGACCGGTTGCAAATCATGCCGGCGAGCTAAGAGTATCCGTGGCTCACACCGTCCTTGAATTACGGGATCCGAAGATGATAAAGGTGCGCCCGAAGAAACGATGCGACCTTTACTACCTTTGGATTCGGTAGCATGGACAAGAGGGGCGGTGTTGCGGGATTTGGAAGTACTAGCACCTACAACATCGGGACTCCGGGGGTCCGATTTTGCCGGTGCTTTAGCGGACTCATCAATAGTTTGTTGCCTCTTCCGTTCCGCATAGTCAACCAAAATTTCGTGCGGAGTCATAGGCAAAAGTGTGACCCGTTTTCCATTATATTGGAACATGTACCGATTAAGATAACCATCATGATATGTGCGGCGATCGAATTGCCATGGTCGTCCTAATAGGACATGTGTGGCGTCCATCTTGATAACGTCACAAAGGACCTTATCAACATAGGCGCCAATAGAAAACGGCACCCAAGCTTGTTGTGTGACGGTGTCACATGCCGTATCGGAAATCCATTGGAGTCCGTAAGGCGTTGGGTGGGGGGTCGTAGGCAACTTGAAGTGTTTTACCACCCGTTCGTTGACAATATTGCAACAAGAACCCCCGTCAACGATGAGAGAAAGACTCGTATTATTAACCAAGCAACGAGAGTGGAAGAGATTCTCGCGTTGATCAATAGGAATATGTTCTTTAACAGCCAAAATACGACGAGAAACAAGAGCGAATTTACCGGGTTGTGCTGGGCCGCAAGCAATCTCGTCATCACAGGGTTCCATGCCAACAAGTGGGTCGGTGTCATGGTCATCCTCAATAATGATATCACCTTCATATTGACCATCGTCGTCCTCGAAATATGTTGGGTCGGCAAACAAGACCCGTTTGGTGTTTGGGCAATCACGTTGTACGTGTCCAAAACCGCTACACTTGTAACACACGGGCTCCCTTGGGCGAGCCGCCGGTGAGGGTCCTTGTTGACCTCGAGAGGGAGGCGCCGGTGCCGGGCTACGGTTTGGTGCCTTCTCGGTACCCGTTTGCCTATTGGAAGGACCCGTCCGTTGGGTCCCTTTAGAGGCGTCGGTATCTGTAGGACTAGGCGCATCTCGAGAACGTGTGTTAGATGGATAAAGATATGGACTCGAGGAAGAGGGATACCTAGAATACCGCGGTGTTTCGAGTTGTTGCTTATATAACTTCATGGCGGCATGACATAATGCTCCCAAATCCTTGAATGGGACAATCTCGAGCGGCCGCCGGATGGAAGCATTAAGCCCACTCATGAACTTGGTGCGGAGGGCGGAGGGGGAGGCCGAGACGCCGGCCTTAATGTGCATGTCCTCAAGTTTAGCCAAGTAAGCCACCGGAGTGAGGTTGCCTTGCTTGAACTCGGCAATTTGCAACCGCATATCATTCTTAAAGTCCTCGGGTACGTACTTCTTGGTCATGCAATAGAGCAA
>BSUD01000004.1:118952706-119031140 GCA_033239045.1 Fagopyrum esculentum
TTTTTTTTTTTTTTTTTTTTTTTTTTTTGAACACAAATCCGTAGTGATGAAGAGTTGTTTTGCTTTTCTTGGAATATCAAATGCGAGATATCCGAACTTTTCGTTAACAAAAATATCCCAAGAGATTTGGTGAAATTAATTAACAAAATTGTCGGATTAGGTCGGTTTAAGAAAAAGACGGGTTTGATAAATGGTTTGAAGGTAAACCAAATATCTCCTATTTTTGTTCTTTTTGTTTTGATTTAAACACGGAAAAGAAAAAAAAATTCAGGAAAAATGGATGAACATGATGAAGAACATGATGAACAACATGAAGATCATGAAGAACAAATGAAGAACATCATGAGCAAATGAAGGCTAAAATAGGTTTAAGATAATAACGCACAAAAACAAGAGTAAAGAGAACTTAGCTTTGATCCCTTGCTCTGATACCAATTTGATGCGTCCTTGGAGGTAACAAGGATAACTCCGGATCTAGATCAAGCAAAACTCCAACTACTCCTTGATTCTTTGTGCAACGTTGTATCGTTTCGGATCCACAAAGGGGCGGAAGCGATGAAGAAACTAGGGTTACTTCGATCTAGAGAGATCGAAGGAACCTTTTTGTGTGGAGCGAAGGTTGATTCTTAAGAAGAATCCTCGAATATGGATTTCTTGAATCAAAGACGAGATCCAAGGAAGAAGTTTGAGGGTTAGAAGAGAGGTTTTGATGCCCAAGCTAAGTGGAGGAAATTCTTCTCAAAACTTAGTAATATTGAACATGAAAAATAAGTGAGGCAAGATATCTCTTATATAGAGAAACTTGCCTACCTATGGGCCAACGGGCCAAACAAGAATACATGAAGAAAAAGCCCAAAAGGGGAAAACCTAAAAACATCCAAGCAAACCCTAAACGGATAAGGTCAAAAAGGGAATATTCCTATATGGAATATCCCTTTATTACATAAAAAGGAAAACATGAAAATATAGTCCGAAGATAAGCTAGCTTCATGCCATGGAGTCGGAAAGACGGGACATGCCGCTAACGGAACCGGTAGCCTATGCCATGGTGGTGTAGAGACAAGGCATGCCGGTAATGTGACCAAGTGAAGAAGTAATGCGGGTGATGATGGAGCCGGTGGCTCGAGCAATGGCCTTAGCTCGGGATCGGGTGATCGGTCCATCTGAGCGAACTCTAAGAGCCTCGTCCTCTTCGTCTAGGGTCAACGCAAAAGGGGCATCCAAGGGCGCATCAAGAAGGAATTTGGATTTTAAGAATCCAAAACCTAGGTTTTTCTCCTCTTTCTCTACTTTGTCGATTTGGCTCAATTCTTGCAAGATTTTTAGGATAATTGATTGGAATTGGATTTGGAATTAGTCTAGGACTGTGTCTGCTGAATTTAGTGTTATTTGGTTGAGCTTTGAGCAAAACAGAACCGAACCTTAGTCCATGTAGGTTCCACGGCCGTGGTTTTGTTAGAACAGACCGTGATTTTTCCTCTATAATGGATTTGTTTAGGAGAAAGTCGACTAGGAACAAGAAGAGGAAAGGTGACACTTCCTCTTCTTCGCAAGTCCCCCCTAGTGAGCCACCATCACCCCCACCTCCTAGAATTCTAACCATTCATGAGGATTACCTCGATGCCTTAGAAAGGATCGAGAAGAGAGCGGTCATAGGACCGCGATACTTAGTGCTTGAGGAGCTTGAACCGCTGAATGTAGTGAATAATTTGACATGACTTCTAGATAGAGCCGGTTTGATAGTCTTCTCCGCTATTAGAGAAGACGCTTATGAGGAGATTACTAGAGAGTTCGTCATCTCCTTTGAGCATAACGCCGACGATAGGATGGTCTCTTTTCGGTTGATGGAGGAGAACTATGAGCTCTCGATCTTGCATTTTGGAGCCTTCTTTGGGTTCCAAGAGACCTTCAATGGTCGTTTTCCTAGCGGGGTATACGCTAAGGATTTTTGGGAGGACATCGCGATGATCTATGCTAGTGAGGACCGTTGGCAACCGGCCGATACCAAGGCTAAGCTCATCTACCACTTAGCCTTGAAGATAGCTCATAGGGTCCTTTCCGAGTGCCTTTTCCCTAGGACCAAAACCCCTCAAAAGATCAAGACCGATGAGCTTTTCCTCCTTTATTCTATGCTCCATGGTAGACCCGCTGATTGTGCTACCCTCCTAGCCTCCACTATGAGTAAATTGAAGAACAAGAGAGCCGGTAATATAGGATATGGTGGTATGGTTACACACATTGCCACGCAGCTAGGGATAGACTTTTCTGCCTACATTAGGATAGCGACGAGACCTTTGGGTCTCAATATCCTTATGACTAGAGGTATCATCTTTCCTAGACACCGCGGTCCACCTACCGCCGGCATGCCTTGGGAGGAGAGAGAGGAGGTAGAGGCATCCCTTGGCTCCCCGAGTATTCCATTATGGCCGGACGCCATAACTGGAAGCAGACTTTCGCTGCCATGCATGCGAATAGGCTAGTAGCACCTCCTTATGTACCCGATGAGGTTCTGGCTGCAGATGTTGAGGAGGAGGTAGGAGGAGGTGATGGTTTTGAGGGAGGAGGTGATGAGCAGGACTTTGACACCTTTCCGGATCAGCCGGCACGCTTCCCCGACCCTCCTAGACGTTCCCCGCGACCTTCTGGAGCCTCTTCCTCTCGCCGTGCTAGCGTGAGTGAGAGGCCGACTTGGATGGACGCTCCTCCCGCTTGGTATGGGGAGTAGCCTTCATGGATTGGAGCTCCACCTCCGTGGTATGATAAGGCACCAGTAGCACCAGCAGCACCGACTCTACAGGACGCACCAACTTGGTACGGACAACCACCGACATGGTATGAGCAGCTACCAGCATGGGCCACCGACCTTTCTAGGAGAGTTGGAGACTTAGAGATCCACCGGGAGACCCAGGAGACACGGAGCCGGGAGCATGACGAGATGATGAGTGACATCTACCGCCAGCAGTTCGGGCGGTACTATAGCCATGACTTCCGTCCATTTCCACCACCGCCTCCTCCGCAGTGACGAGCTTATTGATCGATAGTTTTAGCCGCCCCACCACCGTCTAGTGAGTTCATTTCGCTTTTATTCTTTTCTTTATTTCTTTTCGAACATTGAGGACAATGTATGTTTTAAGTATGGGGTGGGGTGTGACTATTATGTGTAATAACTCTACTACATTTGTTTGCTTCTATCCATGACACTTTGCATGTTTCACTCCATAGTCACACGTTTCGTTATTGCATTGCATGAAAAAGGCTTTGAAAAATCCATAAAATTTTGAAAAATTTTGAAAAAGTTTTTGTGCTTCTAAGATTAAAGATGATTTCTATGATAATTCTCACTTGTGGAATGAGTTTTGATGACAATTGCATGCCTAAACGGAATTATGAATTGAAAAGAAATTGAATGTGTTGTTTGTCCTTTCTTGCAAGTTTCATAATGTGAAAGTTTTATCTAAATCATTTTGAGAAATAAGGTTGAAATTACACAATGAGTTCTTATACTTCTTTATGAGATGATTAAGGTAATTCGATTTTCTTACTTCTTTCTTTGATCATTTAGCCCCTCAATAAAAGTAATTGCCTCTCTTACCTATCCGGGAATATGGAGAAGTTGATATTTGGCATGTTTGATGTGGGAGGGCCATGAAAGCAAAATTTTTCATTCAAAGAATAGAACTAATAGGTTTGGGGAAGTCAATCATGACGATGAGTAACTCGGCACCATTCACATAGCCGGGTGTTTGTGTCTTGCCAAAGTCGGATTGAGCGATATTCCTAACGGATTATGGTATGTGCATCAAGGGTTTGAGGCATCTCGAAATTGAGAAACGCCAATCTCCTAGGCTTCGGTTTTTGTGTACCTCTGTCCATCTTTCAAAAAGTAAAGTCGGAAAATAATGTGAAAAAGAAAAGAGCAAAGCTCTAAGTTGATGGTGTTGCGATTCAAAATAAAAAGAAAAAGAGTTGGGTTATCCCTTTTTCCGGATTCATCCACCACATCCCTTACAAGTTTCCCTCCTTTCCGCATTCTAGACCTTACTTGAAAGTCCTTAAGATCAAAAGAGTGTTATTTGACTTGGTGATCTAAATTGAAATTTCACATGCTTGATTTTGACAATACTTGAAGGTTATGATGTTTGTCTTGAAGTTTAAGCGATTTATGATGTTTCTTTGCTTTACATTCTTTGGTTTATGTATATGAGCGTTTTCAAGGATGAATGAAGCAAGGTTTGAGGATGATCTATTGACTAGAAGCACATTTGTCTAAAGGATGGTTTTGTTTTGAATTTGCATGCATATTTCATTCTAACTTGTGTTCTAAGCTTTGAAAAACCTTGCTTGGGGACAAGTGTGCGTCAAAGTCTTAAATTTATATCTAGAACTCAAAGCAAAGCGAACCCGTAGTGTACGGATCAGTTGTAGCAAGGTAAGAAATTCCAGAGTCGAACTCAGGGATTTGGTGAGAATAAAATCAATTTCAGTTATCTAACAAAGTGCAAAAACTTTTGTGATTAATAAAGGGGGAAATGATTCCAAGGATTCAAGTATCCGACTGCGGCTTTCGATTCAAGACACTTCTAAAGATCAAAGGACAGAGCTTATATTGCCAAGGTTATGTGTTTCAAAAGTAGATACCGTACGGTGAAGTTCCGAAACCTATTTGTCTAATCCAAATGTTATCTCTATAAGGGTTGTTGAGGCTGCAATATAGAAAGATCTGAGGATAAGAATTACACTCAAACTAACTACCCAAAACACACTTAAAACCTTAATAAAGGATGTCGAGTCTCTCTATTACCCAATTCTTGTAGTCTTAATCTATTAAATGTAGAATCAATGATGAAGTCTCTTCATACACTCAAATAGAGGTTAAAAAGATTAAGCAAAGTTGGGATTTAGGCAAGGATTAACTTTGGTTAAAGAATAAAGCAATTAAAGATCGTCAGGGAAATAAATCGTGTTGTTCATAGATAAATCGGACGATTTATTCAAGAACAGGTCGATTTACCTGTTGTCGCAAAGTTAAAATCTAAACTCTCAAGGTCCAAATGTTTGAATGAGTTCAGTTTATCATCATCTAAGCCTCAATCATCAACTATTCTCCCCAGAATCACAATGATTTTAGCCAACCATTTTCAAAATCAAATCAAAATTAAGATTGAGTGAATAAATCAAATGAACCCGAATCTTGAATAAAAACTCAATAACTTTCAAATCTGTAAACTAATCTCAAACCTGATCAAAGTATCTCTCAATTAGCTCAGTATTATGTTCAAAAACCACAAAGATCGCAATGGAAACAAGAAATCTCACAAATATGATCAAGATTGACTTCCCAGCAATAACCCTTCAATCCTTCTCCAAAAATCTTCAATCTCTCTCAAACGTGTACAGATTTACCGCTGCGGAACCCCCGTTTCCATTCCTAGGGTTCCAATCTATAGTTCCTTGCTAATGGGCCGCTTGGCAAAACACTTCTCTAGCCTAAAAGTGATGGGCTTTCAGTCGTCTTTACCATTGGGCCAAAAAACAGATAAATCGTGCCAGCCGATTTTCATACAAAACCGTTCGACTTTCAGGTATAAAAATTGTCCGATTTATATATTAAATGGAACGATTTTCTTCAACAAAGAATGCTCGTCTTTTGGCTTGTTTCCTTCCTCCCTTTGTGACTCTTTTACGCAACTCCTTTGCTCTTTGTGATTTCTCTAAGACTCCTTTAGCTTCCCTAATGGCCTTAGATGCTCCTTGCTCCACTTTTGCTTCCAAATCCCCTGAATTTACCTACAATTCAACCGAAACTCGTGTAGACCTCTATTTCCGAAATATAATTGAATAAAGCTTAAAAGGTACACAAGTTTCCTCTAAATGCAAGGTAAATCGAGGTAAACCTCTACAATATGCATGATTATAATGGTATATAATTCATGTCATCAACAAGCAAGTGACAAGTATGGGGTATTTTGTTAGCATGAAATATGGCGATATTCTAGGCACTTATTTTGGTTGTTTTTCCCTTATTATTGTGTACATGGATAAGGTTTTGAAGCAAATGTTAGCTTGTTCATCTATATTGTCGATATGGAAGTCTACACTAGTTTTGTGTTGGTTATAGGTGAATAGGAGCTGAAATCGGAGCATTTGAGAGAGAGAAGGGAGTAATCGATCATGTTCGAGGATTAGGAGATACATCAAAGAAGCTAAGGAAGGAGCTAGGATGAAGAATGACATGAAACAAAAGCAACAACAAGCAATATACACTTCCACGCCCTGAATTACGGCCGTGGAGAAGATGAATTGAAGTCCACGCTCTAAACCACGGCCGTGGACTTGGCATCATGAATATGGATTTGAGTTTCGAGCACTCTAGTAAGTTACACGGCCTAAATTACGGTCGTGGAAGTCACAAGGCACCGTAATCCGTTTCTACGCTTTAAACCACGGTCATGGAATGCTATGAGATCGTGATTTAGGCGATCTTTTGACGTGTCATTATTTGCCACATCATTTACATATTGGGCCTTGACGGTAATTCTTTCTCGTCTTATAAAAAGGTTGGAAAAGAGAGTTTCGAGGACGGCCGCTTACCCTTGTTTTCAGCACTCTTGCTTAGGGTTGATTGGAAGTCGCCGAGAGTTGCGGAAACGCCGGATTGTTGAAGATTGGAGATTGCTCACAGCGAAGGTTTAGCCTTTTTCTTAGGTTTTGATATTGAAGACGGATTGACATCCCGTTCTTCGTGCTTGCCTTAGATCATTGTGAGGTTTTGTGTTATATATTCTGAATCCATTAACATTGCTTCTTGTGTTTCGGATTTGAGAATCGGTTTTGAAGTTTTATTGAGTATTCGAGGGTTTTCATCTTTCATTCTTCTTAAATTGAATATTGATATCATGACAATGGTTATTGGCTAAAACCCTTTAGCAATTCTAAGGTGAAGGGTTGATAGTTGTGGCTTAGATAATGATAGATCGATCGTAATTTGTTTGGACCCTGAGAGTTAGAGAAACTTTGTCGACACCCTAAATCACGGCCTGTTCTAGGGCTTCCACGGCCGTGGTTCTCAAGATCTACCCGTGATTTACCTCAGTTTACGAACCTTGCTTTTACTTTAATTCAAAGTTAAAGATTAGCTTTAACCTAGCCTTGACTTGTCTTTTCTAGGTAGTAGTGAGACTCAACATCCTCTATTTCGGTTTCGAGCGTCACAACCTTAACCGTTTGAGTTTATCTTGATCCTTGAATTACAAGTTTGGGTATTTGAGATCAATTCTAGTCCTTAGATCCTTTCTATACTGCAGTCTCAATAACCTTTATAGAGAGTTCTTTTGATTAGACATATAAGGTTTTGGAACTTCACCGTACATTACCTTACCTTAGTATACCTTTGCAATTCTCTACTCTGTCTTTATATCTATAGTATGTCTTGAATCAATTGCCACAATTGGATATGTGGATCTTTAGGGTTGCTGTTTTCCCCAATATTTGCAAAGCTTTACACTTTACTTGCTCGATTACTTGTAACTGATTTTGTTTCACCAACTCCCTATGATCGATACTCTGGCATACTTGCTAATCTACGCCGATCCGTACACTGTGGGTTCGCTTGATTTTATTCTAGTTTTATAAATTTAAGACTTGATTGCACGCACGTTTTAGGGCGAACAATAGTCAAGCAATACCTCTGACCTCCTAGAGACTCAACACTAGCTAGACCCCAGCAATCCGAATGGATGTAATCAAGTGTGTCTTTTGTCTAGTGAATACCCTTTGGAAACTTGTTGCGGTATAGCTTTCCAAGGACACAATGCTCAAAAGTCAAGGTTCATGATCATGTGACAACCAAGAAGATTTTTCTTTGCTAGAATTTACATCCTCTTTCACCCATATGGCCAAGTGATAACATATTTTTATGCTATCTTTATAGATGTAGTTTTGCGTGTCTTCCTTAGTTTTGCATGCGAAAAGGCATTCACATCTTGGCTTATGCTTAAAAGTATCAAAGAATGTCTACTCCCCTTGTGTTTTGTGTTTTTAGGTCTACATTGGAGCACAAAAGACAAATATATGCCAATTCAAGGAGTACTCACCACATCCTCATCATCATCAAGGAAGCCAAAGAAGAAGGAAGCAAGAAAGCAAGGAAAGGAATAAATAAGACAAGCATGAAGCCCTAGAAGAGGACCATCGAGTTTACAAAAACTCAAGGTAAAAGACGTGGAAACCCAAGTTAGGAACAACTCAAGTTGCAAAAGTCTACTTAGGTCGAGTTCACTCAGAAAAATCGAGCAAAGAAGCACAAAAACTCGACCTAAGTTGAATAGAAAACTCGAACAAAGAACACCTTCCAGCAGGACTACTCTGGGTGAAAGAGGCAACTCGACCTAAGAACCACAAAAACTCGACCAAAGAAGCACCCAAACTCGAACTAAGTGTAAATGTCCAATGGCGGTGGAAAAGCTCGAAGTAGAGGCTCTTCAATCCGTCCTAAGGCTACGTAAAACTCGACCTAAGCTACCCCACGTGGACCACTTTTCCAACTAACTCACACTTGATGTGCGAGTTTGTTAGGTTGATTCTAGATGGGGGGACCACGATTTTTATCCTATAGATAGAGGACATGATTACTTGTATTTGATATAACATCCAAGGCACAAAAAAATTCTCTAAAATTCTCTCTTTGTAAGCAAGATTGACTGATTGGCAAGAAAGCATTGAAGTGTTCTTGAAATTCTTCACAAATCTCTTCTTTAGATCCATTTTTAATCTTGTTTTGGCCATAACTTTGGATTGGTAAGTCCCTTTAAGTCCACTATTTTTCCTACATTTTTTTTATTTTCAATCTAGTTTGTCACAACAATATCCATTTATATTGGTTGTGTTATTGAGTTTTTAGTCATGAGTGAGTAGTTACCTCACTAGGATTTGGGGTGAAAACTCTAAATCATGTTGGGGTTGTCCTGATCTATGTTGTGTTTATAACATTATGGAACATAAAATGCATGTTTAGTAGTATATAGGATATTTTGAATCTATTTAAATATTCATCCATGTTTGATCATATTTTGTATGTCAGATGCTAGATTATTTATAATCTAGATCGTTCCCATAGCACATTGTATATTTTCCAACATGAATGAGTGGTATATGGATTAATCATCTTAAGATAAGACCTATAAATAATTATAAGGTGATTGTGCAATGTTTGATGCCTATGATGCTTGAATAATGCTAGCTAGGGCCGTGAGGATGGCTAAGCACATTTGCCATGTGAATGTCCAAGCTATGGGTATGTCGAATTATGTAGGGAAATAGCAAACACCATGTAGTGCTTGCATAGTTAAATATAGTCATAAGTTGTAGAGAAGCTTATCAATTAATGAGTAAATAGCAAACACCATGTGATACTCATTAGTTAAAGCAAGTCAAATGCCTTGACAAAGCAGACCTATATCATGTTACATTAGTATTTATGACTTAAACTCTCCTATTTATCAAGCACAACATGATCAAGTATGTACCTAACCATGGTTGAGGAATATCCCTAATTCCTAGTGTTTTCTCCAATTGATATTTGATAGTCAATACTTGTTACTTGTTACCCCAAACCTCAAGCTTCTTGATCAACCCTTTTTTCATTTTATTTTACACACTCTTGCTACACTAGTTGAATTCGAAGCATAGTCGAGATATACATAGTATCTTGGGATTTCGACCTTGACGTTACATTATATACTTACATTGATACGGATGTATACTTGTAGTAATATGTGACTAGTGTGGAAATCAATCCACGCGGCATCACCAAGTCTCATATGCCATAACTTAGTCATATCATCCTTGTGAACTTGTGAAGATGCAACAAAAACATATCCAGAAACAGTAAAACCTTGAAGGATATATAAATTGCACATTTTGACACCTCTTAGAATAACTTCAGAACCCTTATAGAGATTTAGAACTCCACATTCACCTTTGAAACAAAATCCCTTACAATCCATCATAATCAGGATATCAAATTCTTAGTAATAAGTGGAACGTGTTTGACCCCATTCAACGTTCATAATCTACCTTCACGTGTCTTGGTTTTAATCGAGCCAATTCCAACCGCCTTGTAGACAAAACTGTTGGCCATGAAAATACTATCACCATCTACCTATTTATAAGTTTTGAATTACTCTTTGTTAATTAGGACATATGTGATAAGAAGCTTTAGAATCAAGAACTCACGCATAAGCCCGATAAGTGTGTCCATCAACAACCAAAGTTATATCCTCATCTAAATTAAAATCATCTTCTACAAAAGATGCAGAACCAGAATCTTGCGGTTTCTTCTTCTTAGGACATTTGTTCTTCCAATGTCTTTTCTCCTTACAATAATTGTAGACATCATTAGCCTTAAGACCTTTTGAAGAAGACGACTTCTTTTCCTTCTTCTTCCTTGATTTTTTTGTCTCTTGCCTTCGCTTGTATATGGGCCAAATGCCTAAATGCCCTTACCTACACCACTTTTATTCACCTTGTGGCGTAGTTCCCTTGTATGAATGACAGACTTGGCGCCTTTCAGAGTAATAGTATCTTTTTCAACAACAAATTACTGAACGAAGTTCTCATATGATGATGGCAAATATACCAACACAATCAAAGCAACATCATCGTCCTCAATCTTAACATCAATATTACGCTGATCTAGAAGAACTGTGTTCAAGTGATCTAAGTGTTCACGAAGTTGCGTACCTTCCTATATTCATAGGATGAACCGGCGTTGCTTTAGAAGCAACTTGTTGGTGAGAGACTTTGTCATGTAGAGGCTCTACAACTTCAACCATAGTTTGAATGTATTATCCTGATCCAAAACCTCGCATAAGACATCATATGCGAGACACAACTGATGGTAGAATGCGTCTTATCCTCTTGAATAACCATCTCAACAACATCACCCTTTTCCTTATCGGATTCCTTCCTTGACAACGCCTCTATAAACCATGTTGCTTCAGCAACGCTCGCATCTTGATTTGTCATAAACTAAAATTATTCCTCCTTGTGAACTTTTCGATCTTCGTATTGAAGGAAGACATCTTTCTCCCAAATTACATAAAACCAAAGAACTCAAACCTCTGATATCAGTTTGTCGTGTGGAATTATGAGAAAGAACAAAATTTAATAAACAAGAAAGACGACACACAAATTTATAGTGGTTCACCCAATAATGGTTACGTCCACTTTCAGAGATATTTTATTGAGGAGTTTCGGTTATAGATAAACAGATGCTAACCGGATTATTTGGAGGCAGAGGGAACATTACATTATACATAGAATAACGAAACTTAAGGTTATACTTGATCGTCAAGTATAAGATTGAGCCAAATAATAAAGTTTCAAACAAATAACAAGCCCAATTCAAGATATATCATAATGTTAAAAAACCTAAACATTTAGACAAAGAGAGAGCAAAGGGACCGACAGTTTGATAGTTAGACATGTAGTCACTTGAATTTGATCTCTATGTTTAAGATAAGTTAATGTTTTGATGCATTGGTCAAATAAAAGAGGATTAGAGCAACATTTTTGATATGCATCAACACAAACCCTTCAACTATTTTTGAATGGACATATTATCTAGGAACTTGACATTCATCCCACATCTTTATATTTCTTCAAACAAGTCACTAAACTCTCCATAAAACCATTGAATAAATTAGAAATACTAGTATATAAACATCATCTGATTGAATGCATCAAAATTACAAGTTGTTTTGGCTAAAAAGTTTGCATAGTGTTTCTTTACAAACTCTTGATGGCAGATTAGCGTGGAACGATAGGAAGTTGGGACAGCGCCGGAGTACAATTGAATTGTTGACTCTAAGTTAGAGGAATTTGTTTGTTTTTATTTTTATGATACAAAAAATATGCAAATTGGTTACCCAAAACAACTTGTAGTCGAGTTTTCCATTACAAGAACCAATAAGGACATGGTCGAACTTATTACGATGTAAATTTGTATAGTTTTAGGATATGAAGGAAGATAAAAAGAGTTTTCTAATACATAGTAAGAAAGTAAACAACATGGTCTGTACTGCATTAATTGTAAAAGCTAAAAAAGCATTGTTTCTGTTCATACAAAAACAACTATAGATTATAAAATTAAAGGAAAAAACATAGTAAACATCATTTATTAACAATTAGATGTTTTAAAATGTCAATTAATAGCGAACAGAGGAGTATAACCTAATCTCATACAAAAAACTAATCAAGTAAAATGGCTAACTAAGCAGTTTACACTATTACTCGATTAAGAACACTTATAACATAAACTCAGTTAGTAAATATACTCCTATTTAACCCAATTTTTTTTATCAAATTATATATAGGGTAAAATTAAAAAAATCTACTAAAAAAAATTAAAAAAAAAAATCTATTAAACCAAAATTTTAAAGCTAGTTAAGCATCAACCTGAAAGTCCATAAAAAATATAATAAGATGAATAATCGGCTTAACAGCCTTATCCCAACATAGGTTAGATTTTATCTAAATAAAATTTGAATCATGTGTAGTTATCCAAACTTTTTGTTTGGCGGCCACGTGTAATTGTTTGAATAAGCTAAATATTAGAAAGAGAGTATTTTGACGTAAAACATTGAATATAGTGTGCAATATGTAAAAATACGTTTTGTGCAATACACGCGTCAATTGGGCGTTGGTCAGAATTCACGTGTCTAATTTAGAGAACAAACGCAATGGGGCAGAATCCGAAATGGTCTAGAAAGAACTAATAAAGAAGAAACAAAATTGAGTTTAATAAATCACGCAAGTCGAGAAAGAGTGGAGGTGAGGAAATCGACGATGACCAATCCGACTATAAATTCACTCACCGCTCCCGCTCTTTCATTCTCGTTTTTTCTGCCACCTTCTTCCCCCTTTTCTGCAATTTCTCATCGCCTTTTCGCCACCAACATCAATTACTTCTTCTCCACGCCCCCAATCATGGTAGCTACACCGCTCACCGCTAATCCTCTCTCACGCTTCCAGATCAAGCCCCATCGCCATTCTCATTGCGGTTCGTCTCCCTTTCTATCTTATTTTACCACGATTTTGCGCTTTTTTTCGATTTTTGTATAATCGGAGATATTGATATGACTTGCTCATTTAATCATCCAGGTAGTAATCATGAATCTGTAGAGAATATCACAAGTTTGATAGAAAAGGATTTTATGCGAATACCGGACCAAAAACGGTCTTATTATGCTTACAAAAAGAGGCTAGAAGGACGACATCTAGCTGATGATAATAGTTTATATTTTAAGGTTAGCTCTGCCTTCTTCTTGTTTGTTGCTTACACCGTCAATTGTTGAATATTAGTTTGAGCTTATTATTATGTTTCCTTTCGTATGATAGCCTAATCCAGACAACAAGTTGGTTGCGTGTGCTGGAGTTATTGAAGGAGATCAGATAAGTACTGTGTATATCATCAATGTTGAAACTCTAGAACCTGTAGAGGAGCCTCTGGTAGGCAGCATATCTAGCATTGAATGGGCTGGTGACGGATCCTTGCTGTACATCACTGCAGATGAGTTTCGTCCTAACAAGGTACTAGCTATGGTATCTTTTTTATTGACATGATTATGACTCGGTTGAATATTGACTTGAATTCTTCTTAAATCAGCTGTGGTTACACAAGGTTGGAAGTTTGCAGTCAAGTGATTCTTGCCTTTACCATGAGAGAGATGCTAAGTTTTCGGTTGCTCTCCATGCCTCTAGAAGTAGAAAGTACTTGTTTGTTACATCTGACTGTGGAACTGCAAGGTCCATATTTTACTTGGACGTCCATAAGCTTGAACAAGGTCTTAAGATTTTGACTTCCCAAACGGATGGTGTTGATAAATCAGTCACTCCAAGCCGTAACCATTTTTTTGTCCTACAAGATCAGCCATTCAAGTCAGAGGTACTAACCCATTCCAGTGGAGAATCAGTTTCAACCACATTGTTCTCACAGAATACTAGGTACGCTTGATTAATCTTGTTTTCTTCTATAAAATTTGAAGTCGTTTCAATTTGAGTTTGCAGAAAGGTAATAAACCAAATTAGGATTGTTTGTGTCATGTCAGACAAAATTGACATAGTACGCAACTTAGAGAATCATGAATGTGTATTATTTTGGACAGGAGATCATTTTGGACAAAATCGAAAATACCCATAGACGAGACTGCAAGCGCTTGGGAAAGAATGATGCTGCTGACATGGTGTATAAGCTATATTAAGTTGTTTCTATCACTGACTCTATGGAAGAGCATGTTAAGGTTGATCAACATGGTTCTTTTGATTATTCTTATGCCATTCAATTTCACTGGAAGACATTGTGTCTTGTTAGCTTTAGATAGGGATGAGAAGGAAGAAAATAGCAAGGGGATAGAGATGGTAAAGAAGGACATGCAGGAACTAAATCCAACAGTGAAGATGCCATCTAAGTCTGATTTAGAGGTATTGGTAAGACGAGAAATGGCAATTCAGAGGGTTAAGGAGGATAAGGATGGAATGGAGATGACAACGAGAGAGTGGTCATTGTTTGTTACACCAAGGGGTGTTACATTGTTCACACAATCATGGACTCCTGTTTCCGGGGAAAGCAAGGGATTGGTGATTCTGCTGCATGGTTTGAATGAACATAGTGGTAGATATAACAGTTTTGCAAAGATTTTAAACGCAAACGGGTTTAAGGTATATGGACTAGACTGGATAGGACATGGTGGTAGTGATGGGCTGCACGGTTATGTTCATTCTCTGGATGAGGTCGTGAATGATGTGCAAGCATATTTGGATGAGGTTCTGAGTCAGAATATAGGGATTCCATGCTTCTGCTTTGGACACTCTACAGGAGGAGCCATCCTTCTAAAAGCAGCACTTGAGCCGAGGATCGAATCGAAGATAAACGGACTAATACTGACTTCGCCTGCTATTGGTGTCCAGCCATCTCACCCTATATATGCCATCCTTGCCCCTATCATGTCTGCTTTGCTTCCAAGATACCAATGTGGTGCAGCTAACAAGAAAGGTGCAGTCGTGTCTCGAGACCCTGATGCGCTAGTAGACAAGTATTCTGATCCTTTGGTGTATACCGGCTCCCTTCGTGTAAGAACAGGATATGAGATTCTACGAACATCAAAATACTTGCAGGAAAACTTGAGGAGGATTCGGGTCCCGTTCATGGTACTTCATGGTACCGCGGATGTTATCACGAATCCCGTAGACTCAGAGAAACTGTACATGGAGGCTTCATCTAGTGATAAAACCATCAAGCTGTATGAAGGATTCCTACATGATCTTCTTTTCGAACCCGAACGGGAAAGCATCATCCATGATATTTTGGAATGGTTGATTCAAAGGACAAATGTATAGTAGTATGTATATGAAGCAGTGTCATTCTTAATTTTTATGCAAGAATGATGATTTGAGTTGAGTTGGGTTGGGTTGCAGCTAACCAGTCTCTTTTGTACATTGAAGTTGATGATATTTATTTCCATTACTCAAGGTGGATCTTTACAAGATTGTAATAATGTAATCATGCCCAACTTCACTGCACATGCCAGATTTGGTTAGGATTTACCGAATTGGACTGTGCGTCACTTTGGTATGGTCTGATTAATTACGCTTATCAAGATGAGAATGACCGCGGATCCGCATCTTTCCCCTCATTTGTATTGAAGTTGCTTGTTCGCTTCTCTTTTTTGTTGGACTATGTAGTCGACTTCTGTCACTGTTTCGAGCAGGAGAGATGAGGAATTCAACGTCCTAGGTTTTTTTGTATATTAGATATGTGATTGGTGATATGGTTTTGATTTTAAATTAAACTATGAGAGGAGATTTTCCAAAATAACAATCCCACTCTCCAAAACAATCACTACAATCTCATACTAAACACATTTTTTGTACGAGATAATTATAAAATCCCAAAATCAACTTATCTAATACTAAATTAATCTGCTCTGAATTTCTAGTGATTTTATAAAGAATTTTTCGTGCCTCTAACATTTAAACCTTTTCTTTTGATATCTACTAAGTTTCAAAATTTCTTTTGGTACCTTTATTGTTTCTATTTATTTTTTCTGTATACACATTCTTAATATCTTTGAATTAAAATATTTTTTACTTTTTACTTTCAATTTTTGGAAATAAAGATATTTTTTATCTTTGAATTAAAATAGTTTTATATATTTTTATATATATTTTTTTATCTTGGAAATAAAGATATTTTTTTTCTAGAAACATAAAATATAATAAAGTTTTATATATTTTTGAATTTAAATATTATATAGTTTATATTAATTCGAAAATTTTAAAAAATAATGTTTTTTAATTTTAAGAGAATGAAAAATTATAGTATAAAAATTAAAAATTTAACACATAAGAAAATAATATTTTTATTTTCAAATTATAATAAATTATAGAAATTAACTTTTAAAAAAAGTTAATATATGTTTAAATTTTTGGGCTCTTAAAAAAATTTAAATAGTTTATTTTTTTATTTAATTTTATATATTTTATTTTAAATTGAAAATAAAATAAAAATTTTTATTTTAGTTCGAAATAAAAAATTATCTTTATTTTACTTTATTTTTTTATTTTAAAAAAATATTAAAAAAATAATTTATTATAAAATTTATTTGTTTAAAGTGAAATGAGGTCATAATTAGTTTTAAATTTATTTTTAAATTTTTTAATATTT
Organism: Fagopyrum esculentum; assembly: GCA_033239045.1. Classification (NCBI taxonomy): domain Eukaryota; kingdom Viridiplantae; phylum Streptophyta; class Magnoliopsida; order Caryophyllales; family Polygonaceae; genus Fagopyrum; species Fagopyrum esculentum. The sequence goes on from BSUD01000004.1 coordinate 118,969,430, forward strand.
TATAATGTAATGTATTAAGAATGGGTATAAAAAGGAAACAAATAGAACCATGAAGGTACCAAGAGAAATTTTAAAACTTACTGGATATCAAGAGGAAAAGATTAAACATTGAGGGCACCAAGAGGAAAAATTATTTTTTAAATCACCGGATCAAACCAACTTTTTATAAAGCGGATACGTCCACAACAACGGGCATTTGGATATCAAAGGATCCCGCGGATATTCGAATATGTGATATTCTTAAAACATATATATTTTATTATTGGAAAAGAAACGAAAATAGGCTTCTATTTTTATTTTAATTATGTTATTTGAGTCTTGATCGTTTTTTGGGATATTTTCCTTAATAATTAAAAAATGAAAGTAGTCAAGGAAAAATTATTTACAAGTATAGAAAGCACCCAGATTCCGGAGAGACCCGGTGTTTGAAACAAACCCTACCTTGTTATGTCAAATTAAAAAGGGCAATTTTGGTAACTAGGTCTTTTTGAAAAACTATAGTAGTAATTAAGCTTTTTATTATTTCAATTAAGTAAATATACCCCAACCTTTTGTATTTATTCTCAAACTCTACACTTTTCTTTCAAGGGGTACATTTACTAAACACAAAACTAGAAAAAGTGTAGTAAACTAAATTGTTTCAATTAAAAAATGCAAGGCGTAGAACTTGTAATCTTTGCCTACTATTTTTTGTACGTGTTAGCCCGCCTCTATCTATCCTGAGACAAACTAATTTCTTGTTCAATCCAAATTCAATTATATGTACAAACCGAACCTTGTCATGTAACTAGATATTGTATCAAACAAAATTATTTCTTATTCAATCCAAGTTCAATAAAAATTAACAAACCTACCCTTATCACATGCATGACACGTGATCAAATTAAAATCTTTTTTATTTTTTGTATGTGTTAGCTTGCCTATGTATCCCGAGACAAATTAATTTCTTGTTCAATCCAAATTCAATCATATGAACAAACCCAACCTTTTTATGTATCTAGATATTGTATCAAACAAAATAATTTCTTATTCAATCCAAGTTCAATCAAAATTAATAAACTTACCCTTATCACATGCATGACACATGATCAAATTAAAATCTTATTTGTACCCTTTTTCGTAATTTTATCAATAATAATTCCCTTCATACCCATAATTTTCTTCTTACCAAACACCCAAATTTATATATTATTTCATTTTCTTCATCTCATTCTCATTTTTCATCTTCATCTTCACATATATTCAACTTCAACTTCGTCTCGTAATAAATTATGTTTTACCAAACGGACCCTAAAACTTTTTATTTGGTGTTGTCTTTTTGAGTTTGTCTCAAATCTTGGAACAAATGGAATTTAAAGATATAAATTTGCTTTTTGGGCAGCAAAACTGGAAAAGTTCATAATGCTCCTTTGTTGTCGACCGGTGCAACATGACCATAGGGCAAGACCACTTGTTCCGTCTTCATCCTCCCCTTCATGTGTGAACCGCAACAACAATGTAAACACACAATTCCAATATTTTCATGACCATATAGATGTTTTAATAACAAATCTTATGAATGAACACAAAACTCATAACCATTGTTGTGCAATAATTTGTCACAATCTAATACAATAAGTATCAAAAACAAAACTGAAAGTGAACAATGATACAAAATTAAAAGGTGGGAGAGGAAACAAACCTAGATGATCGAGGTCATTAAGCTAGGTTCATGAGAATTAGGATTTAGATGAACCGAAAAAATGTGGGTAAGCCGATTGAACCCTACAAGATCCTAAGAAACTTAGTGTCAAAACAAAAAGCTAAATGACAAACCATACTTGACAAGTTCAAGTTTCCACAATCAATTCTGCAATCTTGCAGCATACAGAAAATAAAAAAAATGAGAATCTTATTCCCGTCTTCATTTGTTGAAGAAGATGTCGTGGAATCGTTGAAGGCGGAAACCAACAAAGTAGTTGGTACGAAAATGTTGTGTAAGCTCAAATGAGGAGAAACAAATACAAATCGATCAATTTTAAGAGAGTGGACAACGGATGTTGATATTGCGAAGGATGTGGCTTAGGAACAAAACATGAAGACATTTAAAGAAGTTAGGAAAGATTTGTAAAAATCTTATGCTAAAATCTTAATATTATCTTCACGAAAAAATAAAACCATTTTTGTAAAATGTTTTATATACAAAGTTAAGAGATGTTTTTTTGTAAATATAGAGATAAAAATCAATTTTTGTTTGAAACTCCAATCGTGTACAGTAATTCTTTCTTGAAACATGTCAAGAAAAAAGTTTTCAAACTCAAATGTGAACCAAAATATCAATAAGAAATCAAAGTTGATAAATGCTCATACAAAGACAATGACAGTTCCTATTCATAGTTTTGCAGGCAAGGCAATGATGGTTGCTTATTATACCTTAAACTCAACATTCATATGCAAATATGAAATATACATCCAATAGTACAACTTCCACTTAAAAAAATAATTCAATTAAAGTTTACATACAAACTTATCTAGTACCATATACATGGCAGTGACACTATATGTAAAATCGATAAATTTATTGTTAACGTAGTCTGCACCAATTTGAACCCTTGAGATTCTTACAAAACCACGGGCTATGAATCGAGCACTTACGGTTCTAGATCTTCACAATCCATGGTTGTATTAGTTGTGTTATTGCTAACACCGACCGTCGCGGTGAGATGCCAAGAAACATGAATGCATGGAGTGTTGACTTAGAGCATCCCACCTAGCAAGGATGAGAGTTTATGGAAAATTATGGGCAATTCAACTTTGGATCTTCATGTGCTCTTTCTGCAAATGTCATTTGCAGAAAGAGCACATGAAGAGGGAAACATTTTAGGAAAGGGGTTTGTACCTCTATTATACCAGCAATTCAACGTTGTTTGAGAGTTTATGGACAATTATGGGCAATTATGGACAATTATGGATAATTATGGGCAATTCAGCTTTGGATGAGAGTTTATGGACAATTATGGGCAATTTAGCGTTGTTTGTGAATCAAGTGATATTGTTCGGTCTTGTAATATACTTAAGAGGGAAACATTTTAGGAAAGGGGTTTGTACCTCTATTATACCAGCATGAATCGCTGAAACATTGAAAGGCACTATCGAGAAATATGGTGAAAAAAATATCAGCAATCGTACCTCCATTTTGGAGAAGGGCATAATAAGCAAATTAAGTAAATACGTTTTTAGTTATATATTATTTAGAAAAACAAAAAAAAATTTCAAGATGAAGCGATTGAATATTTACTTGGCATAACAAAACAAAATTTCTGCTTATAGGAACGTGAGAGATTGATGAAATCACCACAATTAGGTAGTCCATATATATAGCGAAAAGTAAAGCGGAGTTACAATAGAGCATATCCCGCAAGTTTTACGTTAGGAAATAGAGCATATCCCGCAAGCTCTATTTTAGGTTAAAATAGAGCTTCACCAACAAGATTATTATTTTTTTCAATTAATATCCAACACAAAATTATTTGGTATCTAGTTTTAGTAAAAAAGATCTATTGGCTTAATTATTGATTTAATTATATCGAAAACAAATCGTGAGGCCTTCACGTCACTACACCAACATCAGCGTTGCTTACTTTAGTAAAGACTAGAGTTTTGTTGATTCTCGGATTTAAAAGGGAGGGGTTTTGAAATCAGAATTTTCAAAAATTCAATTTCAAGATTTGATACCCTTCAACCATGTCAATGCCCATAAAAAAAAATTTGGTAAAAGGTAAATTCATAGATAAAAAAGAAATAAAGAAACATGGTCTATGTACATGCCTACGACTCGTAGTTTATGGCCCAAAACAACACATCTAGCACTTCAGAGGAGCATGCACTCCTCTTGAATCTCTCAACTACCCTGAACCGTATCCAACCGCAACATTGATCATTGATAGCATGTATTATACTCTATATTTTGGGATTGGTTTAGACGTTTTATCTTCATAAATATACATGTATGGATGTATATTCTGTGATTATATTGTTGTTTTGTCTACCTTTGCGGGAATCGAGGTCTACACCTAGTTTCATTGTAATTATAGGGAAAATGACACGTTTTGGACCGAAATGGAGCTAAGGAAGCTAAAGAGTCATTGGAGCTACATTCTGGAGCATTGAGAAGTTATAAGAAGATCTCAGGAAGCATGAAAATGATTTAGAGGATTGATTTTGGACCAGATTCGAGATGATTTACATTCATCTGAGATTCACCTCGGTCAGCTACAGTATCACCTCGACCGAGGTGATCTTGAGGAGCGTTCCGACCGAGGCGAACTGATGACGGGACATGAGATCTTTATTTTTGGTTGAGATCTTCTATTTTTGGAAAGTGACTATCACATATTTTTTGCTGGATTTCTGGAAGGAAGATATTATTAGGGCTGTGCATACGGTCCAAACCGGACCGGACTGGACCGGATATTTCCGGTCCGGTCCGGACCGGTGGACCGTAAATTAAGAAAACCTTGGACCGTAGACCGGACCGGGACCGGACCGTAATGGTCCGGTTCGGACCGGTCCGGTTCCGGGTTGGACCGGTTTGTACATAAATTTTGCAATTTTGAATATTGCGGACCGGACCGGACCGGTTTGGACCGGATTGGACCGGTTTGTACCTTAATTGTGCAATTTTGGTGAGGTTTTCCGGTCCAAAACCGGACCGGAATGGACCGGATTGAACCAAACTGGACCGGACCGGACCGGAAATCGTAGTTTACGGTCCGACCCGGGTTACGGTTTTATACGGTCCAAAAACCGGACCGGACCGTAACCCGGATTTTCAAAAAAACCTGGACCGGACCGTAAATTCCGGTCGGGTCCGGTCCGGTTTTCCGGTCGGGTCCGGTCCGGTTTTCCGGTCCGGTCCGATTTTGCACAGCCTTAGATATTATTATTGGCTGATATATTTTGGAAGATATGAATATATTTTCTAAGAAATTATTTTTTTAAAATATCTTATCTTTGGAAGATAATTCTCCTATATAAAGGGCTGAATTTTCTACAATTCAGCCATCTTCGAGCCATCTTCGGATCATCTTCGGATCAAGGATTTTTTGGAGAGAGTTTGAAGGAAGTTTGAAGAAAGTTTGAAGGAAGATTTGAAGTTGAAGTTCAAGGAAGGAAGGAATCAAGTTTTGAAGGAAGTTGAAGGAAGTTGAAGGAAGTGTGTAAGATTTTCTTAGTTGGATTGGTTTGTTGTCTTTTCTGATTTGTGATTGAGGAACGTTGATTGCTTGTTTGTTTGATTCAATTATTGAGACCTTTTTGTTAAGGTTTTCTTGTTTGAATATTGATTCCTTTCTCACATATTTGATTATTATCATGATGATTGTTGGCTAAGTTCTTTATGCGATCCTAGGGTGATTGGCTGAAAGTTGTGGGAAAGACGATGAATGAAAGATCCTTTATCCCAGTGGACCCTAAAAGCTCGAGCCTTTACCTTAACCGACGAACACCTCGGTCAGTCATTGAACATCTCGGCCAAGATAGAATATAACTGAACGAGGTGAACCTTTTCCTGATCCTTATCTGAGTTGAGAGTTTCAGTTTGCCAAATCCTATCCTTGTTATACCTTTCTTGGTTCAACGCAAGCCTAGGATGAGACTTACCCGGTGAGTCCTTTGTTTGTATACCCAAGATCATGAGTGTAGGTAATAAAGGATTATCCTTTATTGGGGTTTGAGTGTGCCTTCATCCCATCTTTGAGAGTTAGCCTGAGACTTACCCGGTAAAGATTGATTCTATACCCTTGGGTGGTGTGTTGGTTTGAGATTATAGTTCCTTTCCTTAGTATCTTGAGACTTACCCGATAAAAGGATCTTTGGTTTGGGATAGTGAGTAGTGAGACTTACCCGGTAATCTATTCTCACCTTAGAAACATCTTTCCTTTGCAAACCTCAGCTTTGTCCACGTTATTCTTTGAGATCTTGAGTCGGAACCACAACTGGATGCTTTAATCTCTAGAATCCGCATTCCCTTTATCTGATTATATCATTTTTGATAATTTTGCTTGTTACTTGTTTTATTGACAACCTGAATTAGCGATCTTTGTTTCACCATAGTCCATGTGATCGACCCCTGGAATTCTTGCTTTTATTACAATTGATCCGTACACTGCGGGTTTGCATATTGTTCAAGCATACTTCTTGGGATATAAATATTAAAGCTTGCACACACCTTTTGGAGCGAACAAGTTTTTGGCGCCGTTGCCGGGGAACTTGGTCAAGACCAAGTTCGGTTTCGGTTGTCTTTTGGGGCTATTGCCCTTGTATCTATTGACTACTTTACTTGAGTGCTTTCGCATGATCTTTCCTTAGGTTTATGCGAAGAACTCGTGCTGGAAAGGAAATCGTTCCTTACGATTCCAAACCAGAAAAGACCTACAAAAGAAGATTGAAAGAAGCTAAGATGGCCGATCAAGACAATCGGGATCTTGAAGCCGAATTGAAGGAGGCATTGGAAGAACTACGCCTCAGTAAAGAAGAACTACAACGAGAGAGAGAGAGAGAGAGAGACGAGAGTCGCGCAAGAACTGAAGGAATTGAAGCTGATATGGCGGCTCTAAGGGCTCAGTTTCTACCTCGACCAATCCCAGATCCTCGACCGAGGCAAGACCCAATCCTAGTTGCCCCGGCCGAGATGCACCCACCACCTCGGATGCCAGTCCAAGATGTTCTTTTTGCTGGAGTTCCACGAACCCTAGGTTAGAGGATTGACACCAAACTGCAAGTGAGGCGTCCAGGAGTCAACCTAGGAGATCCAGCTGAGCATGATTATGAACTTCGACCGCAAGTTCTATCCATGATTCCACAATGTCAATTTGGAGGTTTGGAGAGAGAGTCTCCGCATCAGCATTTGCAAAACTATGAGATTCTGATGGAGACCTTGAGACCTTCAAGAGTGGAGAATAACAATTACAACTTGAGGTCTTTCTATTTCTCTTTGAAAGACAAGACGCTTGCTTGGTATCAATCTCTTCCGGCCGGAAAAATCAACAATTGGGAAGAGATGACAACGGAGTTTCTTACTAAGTTTTTTCCCCTTCTAAGACTGTTGAATTGAGGGGAAAGATCAATGCTTTTATTATGAAGGACAAGGAAAGTTTGTGCAAGTCATGGGAGAGATTCAAGGACCTTTTGTTGGATTGCCCACATCATGGGATTCCAAAGATCGAGTTGCTGGAAATTTACTTCAAGGGTTTAGATGGAGACACTCAATTTAAGCTCCAATTACTTTCCGCTGGCACCTTCATGGATATGCCGATAGATGAAGCTTGGGATTTGATTGAAAAGCAAGCTTTACACATGGAGAAGTACTCCCATCAAAGAGTTGAAGATGGAGCAAGGAGAGTTAGCTTCCAAGACACATAATCAAATGGAGCTCAACTCACCACGCTTAGCAATGAAGTGAAAGCATTGAAGGAGCTTTTAGTATCTCAAACGAAGAAGGAGCAAGATGAAGGATGTCAAGGAAGAAACAACTATCAAGGGCCGTGGAACAACAAGTATAACAACAAAAACTCCAACAACAACAATTGGAGATCTAATGAACAAAATGCCGGTAACCCTTATTCTCATGCTGATAATGCTTTTAATGCCCCCTCTTCTTCTTCTATTCCATTGAGAAGCCAAGAGCCTGCATCAAGCTCGTCCAAGCCACCAAAGAAACCAGATGATGGGATGGAGGCAATTTTGATCAAGCTCAACGCTATGGATACGTCTATGAATTTATTTTCGAAGGCACAAAAGGCCTTAGAATAACAATTCAGCAAGACGAATGAAGCGCCAAGAGATGCTGGAAAACTTCCAACAAGGATAGTGAACAACCCTAAAGGACAGATCATGACTATTACAACACGCAGTGGATTGAAGACTGCAGATCAATACCTCGGTCAAGCCCCGACCAGATGAGGAACACCTCGGACCAAGATCAGACGAGGAACACCTCGGTCGAGGTGCCAGCCGAGATGAAGCCCCAGAAAGCGAAAGATAAATCTGAAGTTTATGTTCCACCTCCTGCTTATAAACCATCACTTCCTTTCCCTCAGTCAAGGGCGAGGGCACATCTAGACAAGCACTTTGGTAAGTTTCTAGACCTTATGAATAAACTACATATTAACATCCCTTTCCTTGATGCCATTCTAGGGATGCCTGCCTATGGGAAGTTTCTGAAAGAGATCCTATCAAGGAAGAGGAAGCTAGAGGATTTTGGTGAAGTAAGGATGACATCTAGATCTTCGGAGCTTATTTAAATCATGAAGGAGAAGATGCCACCTAAATTGAGAGATCCCGGTTCATTTTGCATTCCCATTCAAGTTGGGGATGTAACTTATGATACATTATGTGATCTAGGAGCCAGCGTGAACATCATTCAGATGGAGCTATGTGAGAAAGTCGGACTTGGAGAGCCCAAGCCCGTGAAGATGACGTTATACATGGTGGATCGCTCCATTACCCGCCCCGTCGGTATTTTGGAGGATGTTCCCATCAAGTTATGTAATTTCTACATACCCTTAGACTTTGTTGTACTTGAAATTCCTGTAGATGATCCCATCCCTATCATTCTCGGGAGACCGTTTCTAGCAATTTCGGGTTGCAACGTGGATTTTAAGAACATCAAGTTGAAATTCAACATTGGCGGCGATCATGTGGAGTTTACATTACTTGCTGCAATGAAGGGAGAGCCGCTGGAGGATGACATCTTCAACATCTATGATGAAGAAGAATCATGAGAATTTGTGAGCTCTATCCTTATTAAAGACCCTCTTGAAAAAGTTCTTAGTTTTAGTTTAATGGAGGAAGGTATAAATGTCTCTTGTAATGCAGATATATGGAGCTTGAAGGCACTGGAAGCAGATCTAGGAGCTAGATTTGATAAACTGATTCAGGAGAATAAAAGCACGTTAGGTTTCGGTCCCAGTTCCAGTACTTCGACTGAGGCACTTTCGGGACCAAGCGAGGTGTTCTAATATGAAGAACATTTCAGTCACCCACCTCGGATCCTGACCGAGATAGCAGGCGAGATGTTGTCAACTGAGGACAACAAACTTTTTGATTCGTTTTCTGAGAGCCACTTACAGTTGGTGGAGCACTAGCTTCACCAAGTTTTTGATGAAAAAGAGCCTTGGTATGCTGATATCGTCAATTACCTTGTTTGTCAAGAAGTACCGCCCGGATTGACGTATGCTCAAAGGAAGAAGTTGTTCAAGGATGTACGCCACTACTACTGGAATGACCCTCTACTGTTCAAGAGAGGTCCGGATGGGATGCTATGACGATGCATTCCGGAAGAGAAGCTTCTAGTGTCATACGGCATTTCCACTCGCTTCCTTGTGGAGGACATGCTAGCGCTCATAAAACGTGCGCTAAGGTATTACGTTTTGGTTTCTTTTGGCCTACATTATTTAAGGATGTGCAAGAGTTTGTTGTTTCTTGTGATGCATGCCAAAGAATAAGGAACTTGTCTAGAAGGAACGAGATGCCACTCAACAATATTCAGGAGGTTGAGATTTTTATGTATGGGGAGTTGATTTCATGGGACCTTTCCCATCATCCGCAGGGAATCTCTACATTCTCTTAGTTGTTTATTACGTCTCTAGATTGGTGGAAGTCATTGCCTCTCCCACTAATGACGTCATGGTAGTTGTGAAGTTCTTCAATAGGACTATCTTTCCACGTTTTGGGATACCACACATCATCATCAGCGATGGAGGGACACATTTCATCAATCGGAAGTTCAAGACACTTTTATCGAAGTATGGGGTAACCCACAAGGTAGCAACCCCTTATCACCCTCAAACTAGTGGGCAGGTTGGGATCTCGAATAGAGAAATCAAGGCAATTCTGGAGAAGACCGTCTCTAGGATGAGGAATGATTGGTACATGAAGTTAGATGATGCTCTTTGGGCTTATAGGACCGTATTCAAGACTCTCATTGGTACCACCCCTTACAATTTGGTATATGGGAAGTCTTATCATCTACCCGTTGAGCTGGAACACAAGGCATATTGGGCAATCAAGTGGTTGAATTTCGGCATCAAGGAAGCCGGAGAGAAGAGACTTTTAGACATTAATGAGCTAGAGGAGTTGCGCTTAAACGCCTATGAGAATGCCAAGATCTACAAGGAGAGAACGAAGAGATGGCATGACAAGCATATCATTCCCAAGGAGCTCAAAGAAGAAGATCTTGTTCTACTCTTCAATTCCCGCCTCCGTCTCTTTCCAGGTAAGTTGAAATCTAGATGGACGGGACCTTACATTGTGAAAACTGTTTTTCCCTATGGTGCAGTTGAAATATGGGGCGAAACTAGCAGAAGTTTTAAGGTCAACGGTCATAGGCTGAAAAAGTACCGACCGGAAGTCCCGACTGAGGAGATTGTACCATTATATCTTGTTTAAGGATGGCATACGGTCCAACTAGCGACCTTAAACCAAGCGCTTCTTGGGAGACAACCCAAGATTTTGCTTTCTTTTCCCTTTTCTAACTTAGTTTTAGATAGTTTACTTCGTTTTGTTTTTGCGTCCTCCGGACAGGAACCAGGTACTTTCTAAGGGAGGATTACAGCTCAAGAGCTGAATTGGAAGGACAAAAGTTCGAGAAATTGAGAAGACGGAGCTTGACTGAGACACATCTCGGTTGCTGTCACAACACCTCGACCGAGATGTTCTTAGTTAACCAAGGCGACTAGGTCTGACATCCAGTCCGACACCTTGGTCCGCTCGGGACCACCTCGACTGAGGTGTAATCAAATTCAGCGAGGGGTATAAAAGGTGCGACGGTTTCTCACTCTTCACACCTTTCCCTTTCTACCTTGACCTCGACCGAGATGTTCTTCGTCAACCGAGGCGTCTAGGTCATACCACCACCGCCAGCTGGCGAGGACTAGAGCTTCATGGATTTCTATTCTAAATTTATTATGCAGTTCAGCTAGGTTCGGTGAGTTTCCTGATTCCTTAGACTTATATTTGACCTATTGGGACAATGTGTCCCAAGTATGGGGTATTTGGATGTATTTACTTGACCTTATGTGTTTGCCTTGTATGACTCTTGCGGATATTACTATTTATTTGGCTTTATGTGCTTATCTGTCATTACATGCATACATACAAGTTTCTGTTTGAAAAAATGTCGAAAACTGGTTTGAAATTTTTTTTATGACCTCGACCGAGACGTTCATGGCTGATCGAGGATGAACACCTCGGATGACGCCAGAACACCTCGACCGAGATGGGCTTTTAACTGAGAGTTTTTTTCGAAACGTTTTGGGTTTCTTTTCTGGATATGACCTCAATGATAATTTTGTTTGCAGATTGGTTTTGAAATCTTTATATGCTCGAAAGGTTTTATGATATGTTTAAGTTGCTAAATGCTTTATTTGAAATTCTAGCATGTTTAATACTTTGTTTTTATCATAATTATGTTGGATTTGAAGGTTGACACCACGATATGAGTTCTCTCACATTCTTCCGGGAATTTGGAAGCAAGCGAAGAAAAGCAAGTGAAAGTGAAGTTGAGATGTTGGCTGGAAGTGTTAGAAAGAAACAATTAGGTTTGGGGAAGTCAATCATGATGATGAGTAACTCGGCACCATTCACATAGCCGGGTGTTTGTGTCTTGCCAAAGTCGGATTGAGCGATATTCCTAACGGGTCATGGTATGTGCATCAAGGGTTTGAGGCATCTCGAGAAATTGATGATTGCTGATCTCCTAGGCTTCGGTTATTGCGCACCTCTGTCCATGCATCCCAAAAAGTAAAAAAGTGAAAATAAGCAAAGCTTATTGGTGGAAGATGTTGTGATTCAAAGAAAGTGAAGAAAGATCCTATTCCCGGATTCTAGCACCACATTACCCTATATACATTCCACCCTGACACGTTTCTTGACCTCTTTTGGAAGCCCTTGAGACCTCGAGTTTGTTGATTGACTTGGTGGTTTAAACTGGATTATATATGATTGATTTCGATAAATATGATTTATTATGCATTCTATGATTTTATGCAAAGATGAACAAATTTCTTATATTTATAAAATATTTTGATCATGTCTTGATTTTATTTGTCATGAAGCATTCTCTTAGGGTGATCTATGAGTGGAGCACACTGCCAAAATCTTTTGAAACGTTTTCATTGATCTTTCTGACTTATAATCCGTTCTATCTCGTATCTAAGATTTGGAACTTGTTTGGGGACAAGCAAGGGGCAATTATTGGGTATTTTGATAGCATGTATTATAGTCTATATTTTGAGATTTGTTTAGACGTTTTATCTTCATAAATCTGCATGTATGGATGTATATTTTGTGATTATATTGTTATTTTGTCTACCTTTGCGGGAATCGAGGTCTACACCTAGTTTCGTTGTAATTGTAGGGAAAATGACACGTTTTGGACCGAAATGGAGCTAAGGAAGCTTAGGAGTCATTGGAGCTACATTTTGGACCAGATTCGAGATGATTTACATTCAGCTGAGATTCACCTCGGTCAGCTACAGTACCACCTCGACCGAGGTGATCTTGAGGAGCGTCCCGACCGAGGCGAACTGATGACGGGACATGAGATCTTTATTTTTTGCTGAGATCTTCTATTTTTGAAAAGTGAATATCAGATATTTTTGGCTGGATTTCTGGAAGGAAGATATTATTATTGGCTGATATATTTTGGAAGATATGGATATATTTTCAAGGAAATTATCTTTTTAAGATATCTTATCTTTGGAAGATAATTCTCCTATATAAAGGGCTGGATTTTCTACAATTCAGCTATCTTCGAGCCATCTTCGGATCAAGGATTTTCTGAAGGATTTTCTGGAGAGAGTATGAAGGAAATTTGAAGGAAGATTTGAAGGTTTAAGTTCAAGGAAGGAAGGAATCAAGTTTTGAAGGAAGTTTGTAAGATTTTCTTAGTTGGATTGGTTTGTTGTCTTTTTTGATTTGTGATTGCGGAACGTTGATTGCTTGTTTGTTTGATTCAGTTATTGAGACCTTTTGTTAAGGTTTTGTTGTTTGAATATTGATTCCTTTCTCACATATTTGATTATTATTATCATGATGATTGTTGTCTAAGTTCTTTATGCGATTCTAGGGTAATTGGCTGAAAGTTGTGGGAAAGACGATGAAAGAATGATCCTTTATCCCAGTGGACCCTGAAAGCTCAAGCCTTTACCTTAACCGACGAACACCTCGGTCAGTCATTGAACATCTCGGCCGGGATGGAATATAACTGAACGAGGTGAACCTTTTCCAGATCCTTATTTGAGTTGAGAGTTTCAGTTTGCCAAATCCTATCCTTGTTATACATTTCCTAGTTCAACGCAAGCCTAGGATGAGACTTAACCGGTGATTCCTTTGTTTGTATACCCAAGATCATCAGTGTAGGTAATAAATGTTTATCCTTTATTGGGGTTTGAGTGTGCCTTCATCCCATCTTTGAGAGTTAGCCTGAAACTTACCCAGTAAAGGTTGATTCTATAATCTTGGGTAGTGTGTTGGTTTGAGATTATAGTTTTCTTTCCTTAGTACCTTGAGACTTATCCGGTAAAAGGATCTTTGGTTTGGGTTAGTGAGTAGTGAGACTTATCCGATGATCTATTCCCACCTTAGAAACACCTTCCCTTTGCAAACCTCAGTTTTGTCCACGTTATCCTTTGAGATCTTGAGTCGGAACCACAACTGGATGCTTTAATCTCTAGAATCCGTATTCCCTTTATCTGATTATATCATCTTTGATAATTTTGCTTGTTACTTGTGTTATTGACAACCTGAATTAGCGATCTTTGTTTCACCATAGTCCTTGTGATCGTCCCCTGAAATTCTTGCTTTTATTAAAATTGATCCGTACACTGTGGGTTTACATATTGTTCAAGTATACTTCTTGGGTTATAAATATTAAAGCTTGCACACACCTTTTGGAGCGAACACTCATGAGTCTTATTCATCTCCAGCAAAGCCATAATCAGATATAGACACTCATGAACAAAAACTTAACCTCGGGAAAGCCATCAACAAATTAAACCAAGCCCGATACATAGATATTTAATGGATACATCAAAACGTGGATCAAAATACAACTCTAGTAAATATCAATAACTAAGATGCGATCCTCCCTCTAACTCTCTCACAGGCAAGAAATGCTTCATGTAGCAGACTGTAGATATGAGTCTTGCTCAATCTCACTAGAACATCTATCGAAATTATGCTTTGGTCAAACACTAAGACATTTCTAGAATACCAAAGATAGTAGACCGTAGCAAAAAAACATATATCTTGAATCTTCTCGTCCAACTCCTGTCAGGTATAGTGCATAGCAACCAAGTCAAAACCTCTGATCTGGTGGTGATATCTCTTGAAATCCCAAAGTCCTCACCAACCTGCCTCCAAACCTCGCAAGCTATGTGCATTCTTGCGAGGTTTGGAGGCAAGTTGGTCAGGAATTTCGGAATATTTGTGTAACTTGAATGCCCAACAATTTGTTACAACAGTAACACCAAGAAATTTGATACCCTCTAGCCATGAAAACAAATAATAGGAGATAACCTCGCGGTTTCAATCTCATTCTCGGCAATACGCTCTAGCCATTAAGCGTTAATGCCAAAAAAATTTCAAACTTCTCTATCGTTTTCGGTCATACATCCTCACCTCAATCAAAAAATAATTACAATATTTTTTGAGTATTTGATGAATTATACACATGATAATGATCTGACATAACTTAATTGAAATGTTGATAAAAAATCTATGCACATACAAATATTCAATATTTTTTTGTATAAATATAGTGAATACTCATAATTGTCGAATCTCAAAAGATGAAAATTCAACACCATCACAAATTATATATTATAAATGCGATAAAAATTAGTTTGATTATTCATATAAACACAAATAATACTTGAGTAGTTGCGGTAAATTAGAGACGGTTTGAGAAATTTCCTAGAATTTCAGACAACAAATATTATTTTGCTTAAGAGCTAGTGTCAATTACAAAATTTTAGTAGAACATGAATCGTTTATTAGAAATTACTAATGAATTTTAATTTTTAAGTATTTCTCTTTCTAATCTAGTTATTGTAGATTTTTTCTCTTGGTGAAATGTTGTAGGTTTTTAGATTACTTAATTGTATATTATGTGTTTGAATGTCTTGATGGGCCCTTTCTCACGTCTTCAGCAAAGCCCAGATGAAAAGGGTATTATAGGAATTATAAAAACAAATCCACCCTCAACAATTGAAAGCTAAAACCCTAATTCCCCCCATTCTCTCGTTCTCACCAACGGCGGCATTGTCGACTCCCATTTCCTCTCGGGTATTTTCCTTCTTCTTTCTTTCCCTTATGGTCTCATGCTCGATTGCACCTGGCTTCATCGTTTCTCTTGTGTTTTTGCTCCTAGGGATCGAATTTCTTTCGATTACTCTGCATTGTCTTCTAGATATTTCTTAGATTTTCGATTGGTACTTTTGTATCTTAACTTTTTGTGTTCTTTTGCTGCTTTTACGAGTTTTGGACACTTTCTAGTCGATCTTAGAACGGAGTAGAACTTTGATCTTTGCAGATTAACGCATAAAAATAATATGCTTCATGCTATTCGTTGAAACTAATCGTTTGGTTGAGCGTTGTAATTGCATTATGTTCCACAAAATTGTCAAATATCATCTTTAGGGTTTTTTTTTATTAAAGATGTTAATTATGCAGTTGAATGTAATGTCACCGACTGCTAAGTAAACATATTATTGACACATGATAAAATGATTAATTCCGCAGTCGTGTTCTTTGAATGTAAACCTACTCAGGAATGGAGATGAAAACTAAGTTGTTTGTTTGTGCTTGTTACTGTCAGTGAGCTGCATCTGTAACAATGGTGAGGGTGAGTGTTTTGAACGATGCTCTTAAGAGCATGTACAATGCCGAGAAGAGGGGAAAGAGGCAGGTCTTGATCAGACCTTCTTCCAAAGTGATCATCAAGTTTCTCATCGTCATGCAAAAACATGGTATACTAGGCTCTACTTCCTTTCCCTTGGATTCAGTCAGATAATTATCTCCTTATCTAACGGTATGGCATTGTGTTATTTCAGGATACATTGGTGAATTTGAGTATGTGGACGATCACAGGTCTGGTAAGATTGTTGTTGAACTAAATGGAAGATTGAACAAATGTGGTGTCATCAGTCCCCGCTTTGATGTTGGTGTTAAAGAGATCGAGTCTTGGACAGCCAGGCTTCTTCCGTCTAGACAGGTAAACCTAGAACTCAGATTTGGTACTTTATTTTGAATCATATTCTCCTGCATTATTTTTATACGATGCACTGCGTTGATTGCAGTTCGGATACATTGTTCTTACGACATCTGCTGGCATCATGGATCACGAAGAGGCTAGGAGGAAGAATGTTGGTGGAAAAGTTCTTGGCTTCTTCTATTAACTTGATTTTGGTAACTTAGCACTTGAAATTTTGTTTGTTTTTGGTTTTGGCAAGCTTTCTTCTAGTTCGGTTTTTCAATGTAGTGCTTTCACAAGATTTTGGCGAAACTATTGTTATCCTACAATACAATGCATTGCAGTAATAGTGAAGTGGTGCTTGAATGAGTGCTATCATCAATAATGTCGCTTCACTTTCTGTGATTCAGATCAGATCATTGGGTCTTCTTCGAGGTTTTGCCTTCGCTGTTTATTGCTAAGAAAACGAACTTTTAAGTGCATATTTGATGTCATTTATGGTCGATTGATGTTTTATTGTAATTTCTCCGATTCGTTTGCATGATCATCCATATTAAGCTACCTTAACCCTCTGTTTATGAAATATTATATAAGATTTAGTAAAATTTGGGACTGGATCTGTTGGACCAAATTCCTTTATATTTTTTTAGGCCTTTTTGGATTGAGAATTTGGAACCTTTGCAGAATTGAGAACCTGAAACTGGTCCGGTCTAAAATCCCAATCGGGACTGGGATTTGAACACAATGCTAATGCTAATAGCTGACCCGACCTCTGAAACCGACAGACGAACCCGAATTCAAACCCAAATTCGAATCCGACTTGGCCTCGAGAATTTTGAAAAAAGAGAATATCCAGAACCGAACTGCTTGAAACCGATTTAGCTCGAAGTAACCCGCCCGAATGACCCGATTGCCTGGATTAACCGACCCAAACTAACTTGACCTGAGTGACCTGATACCCCGAAGTAACCCGACCCGAATGACCGGGTAGTCCAAAGTAATCCGACTCGATAAAACCCTACTTGAATGGATAGATAGTCCGAAGTTACTCAAGTAGCCCGACTCAAAATGACAATGCGTACAAATAGGACAATTTGAGGTACATTACAATTTTAATTATTTACATGATTTATCAAGAGAAAAAAATAGATAAATTTATCTAGAAATAGGTTAAGTTAAAAAAAAGGTTAGTCATACACCAACTATTTTAATGCATATACCGGTTAAGTTAAAAAAAATAAGTTAGTCATATATCGACTATTTTAATGCATATACCGATTATACAACTTCAACCTGAATAACAAATCACTGATTACGATTTCATTAGATTGTTAACTCCAACTCTCCAATTATATTTGAAACACCCACAATTTTGTTGACAAAATTAAGTATAATTCATAAATTTATTTGGAGATAAAGGTAAGGGAAAATAATAAGTTTAAGTTATATATTTTTTTGCATCTCCAAGTTTGATTTAAGCGGTACTATGTAACTCTAAGTTCAAATTTATACCAAAAGTCACATTATCATCTATATGATCAAAAGGTTGTAGCATCTATTGTTTCACAAGTAATTTCCAAATAAAGTGTACCTATCAAATAAAACAAAATAAGATAGTTAACATCATAATAATAGAACTAATCAATCACGTACAAAATTATTAATTTTTTTCTATTTGCAAGAAAGAAAATTCATCTATGTAAGTCTTACATAATGAAAACAAATGAATGCATGAAACAATAATAATAACATATCCATAAATTCAATAAATCATCATAAATCATAAATATTGATAATACATACCTCAATATTTCTTGATTTATAATATATATATTGTTTTTCCTTAAAAAACATACTTCAATATTTTAAACAAGTACCACCTAAATAAAATTCAACATAAAAAATCATAAAAAAATGAAATTAAGAAATGATTGACCTAATCTGATGTGGGATCATCCTTGATAGCATCTACACCTACATTACATGAACCATTCACTAATCTAAGAGCAAGAGAAACTCAAGGAAAGGTCGCTTACAAGCTGCAAACATGGGAGAATCGATAGAGTGGAAGATTGCATGACAGATGCAAAATCTCGGTAAACAGCCCAAAATCTCGGCCGAGATTTTCACCCGAGATTTGTCTCTAACGCCTGCTAGAAGATCCGGCCAATATCTTCTATTTTTGAAAGAACTATCTTTTATGATTTTGTTACCTTAAAAGCTCTCAAATATTATTTTAAGGTAATCGTTAGTTTTATCTTTTAGGATTATATCTTCAAGTTTTTAGATTATCTTAAAAAGATATCTTTTCTAGATTATTTTTTAAAAAATATTTCTCCTATCTTTTGTAGGAGAATCTTCCGTATAAATAGCCTTACAGGGAGAGATTATTAGGGAGCTTAGTTGTGATCATTGAATTCCACATTATTGTGAGATACTTGTGACTTCGCTCACGGGATTTACATTTTATCATTTCTGTTTAATCAAAAGGGAGAGTGTTGGTAGAAAAGTTGTGAGTCTTTGTTAGGTTGTTCTTGTGTGTGTTAATCTTGTTGAAGATTGGTGCTACTAGTCAAACTAGTCCATCCTTGTGCTTATCTTATCTAGAAGAGGAAACTACACAAAACCACCCTTAATAATCACTCTTTTGCAAAGAACCACCCTTTTTAAAATTTTTAGCATAAAACCACCCTTAATATTCATATGTTTGCAATAAACCACCGTTATAAACTGTTTGGCATAAAACCACCTTTAATTTTACGGGTTCGCAACTAACCACCCTATATTGTTTTAAATTACATCAAATAATTTAAAATTGAAGCATTGACAAGGTAAATTTTCATTATTATGATAAACTAATATTAATATCATAATTAGTTTCAAACTTTCAATAGTTTAAAACCTTTTCATTTTAAAATTTCCATTATTATTTTGGAAGTTTTTTAACCCATAATTTTTTTCAGTTTTTTTAAATGAAAATAATGGTAACAACGTGATTATTAGTCAACTAAAATAAGTGAAATTTTTAAAAAATATATTAAATCCGGTAACAAGTCATCAATTCAGTCGGAATTGAGGTTGCAATAGAATTGATTTTGTATTCGTTAGTTTGTACGTAGTTTAATAATTTTTAAAATTAAATAATTTTTGTATATAGGTAATAACTTATATTATTGTTTTTGATTATTTTCTATAATAAATTGTAATATTTAACCAAATTATCGATATTATTAATGATATTAATATTAATAATGTAAATATATCTTGTCTATGCCTTAATTTTAAATTATGTGATTTAATTTTAAGTAGTATAGGCTGGTTAATTGCAAACGTTTAAAAATTAAGGGTTGATTTATGTACAAAAATATTATAAGGGTGGTTTATTGTACATAGATGAATGTTATGGGTGGTTTCATACTAAAATTTATATAAAGGGTGGTTCCTTGCTAGATCGTGATTATTAAGGGTGATTTCGTGTACTTTTCTCTATCTAGAAAGCTTGTGTAAGGTTAAAGAAGGAAGGGTCATACCCAAAGAAAAAGATCATTGTGTTTAGAGTGGAAAAAGGCAAGAAATAGGCACACAAGAGACTAAGAAGAGACTTTACTTACCTTGCACTTATGTAATTAGAAAAAGATAGCCGGTTGAGTATTGATCTCGACAGTTGCACATCTTAGTCAAAATCTAAGTATGAGATATTTACTAGGGGGCGAGATTGAAGGAAGGAAAGGATTTTTGGTTATAAAAACTAGTTAGGGCTTAGAATAAGCGTCTTCCTTGCTGCCTCATTATTACTTTCACACTTGGATTGCAAAAACTCTTGCTTGAATAGCTTCACCAAAACTTTGGATATAATATATGATATAAGTATAAGGTGAAATAAAAGAAGAGATCTTTTATTTTTGGCTTTCTTGTGGTGGCGTGAGAATAAATTATGGCGAGATATAGCTGTTGGATAAAAGATATAACGAGATTTGGATAAGATATGATAAGATCTCACCTACTAGATACGATCTTATTTTAATTAAACTTTGTAGATCTCTTTCCTCTTTGATGTAACAACTAGATAATGATATATTTGATAAGATATGGATCAAATATCTCGCTTGATTCGACTGGATATGGAGAGAAATAGCAAACTTGCCAGCCAAGTAATATCTCAACATAATCTCTAAAAATCTCGTTGCGAGGTATTCTAGCAGTGAAGATCTCGGCGTTAGGGTTCCGGTGAGGCTTCAATACCAAGGTTATGGTTGGCTTTTGTTTGGCTATGATTGTTCTCTCTTCTCCAATGGACACAAGAACAAAGAAAATTATACTCAAATAGACTCTTAGCAAAAGAAATAAAACAAAAAAAAGACTCAGATTTTAACTAGACTCAAGGAAGACTCAAAGTAAAAATACTCAAACCGTGATGTACGATTGAGTTGCACTTCAATCGATGGATCTGATACCACTTTGATGCGGGATTGTGACCGCAATTGACAGATCTAGATTGGAAGTCCACAAAAGCTTCAAAAGACACAAATCTCGACAAACATTTCTCGCCAAGGGCGAGATTAGCTTGTTGGCGAGGAATGGCGAATCTCGCCTGAATATCTCGACAAGCAATGTTGTTGGTAATACCGAGTCAAATAAACCAAGTGAAAGAGAAATCGATGGATGAATCAAGTTAATTAGATGAGAATATGGGATGAATGATGATGACAATATATGAATAAAAGAGCCAAGATATACTTGCAAGAACCCTGATCAATTGGATCAAAACCTAAACAAAGAATTACCTTAACCCTTCCTTCTTCAACCTTACACAAGTCTTCAAATCGAGGCCAGCATGTACCACCCCAAATTCTCAGAAATTGGGGTGTTACGATTTAGGACCACACAATGGGCATTGACCCTATTCTGACAACAATCTCACCGGATCTTAGAACAAGACACAAATAAAGGAAAATCGAATATCATGTAATGTGTAGTATTGTCATGAACTCAACAGAAGACCGTCGTCCAAATATAATATAAGAGTAATCATCTCCAAAGACATAATGCAAAAAGGAAAGCTGAAATGAAAAAGACTCTTAACTTTGTCCTACTGAGTACGGGAACCCGGATGACCACTACCTTCCGGATCACTCGACAACTGCTTTATCTTGTATCAAATCTAAACAACATACAATACAACGGTTAACTAACAATCGAAATGTCAAAAGAATTATAATAGCACAAATACACACATAAATTGAATTTATTACACAACATTTGATGACATGAATTATATGCCATTATAATCATGCATATTGTGGATGTTTTACCTCAGTTTCCCTTACATTCAAAGAAATTTGTGTGCCTTTAAGCTTTATTATATATATATATATATATATATATATATATATATATATATATATATATATATATATATATATATATATATATATATATATTTCGGAAATAGAGGTCTACACGAGTTTTGATTGAATTGTAGGTGAAAATGATGGATTTGGAAGCAATAATGGAGCAAGGAGTAGCTAAGGTCAATGAGGAGCATAAGAGACCTTTGAGGAGTCATGAAGAGCAAGGAAAGTGCGTGGAAGAGTCACACAAAGAAGGTGGAAAACAATCCAAGAGACGAGCACTTTCTGTTGTGGAAAATCGGGTTATTTATCACCTAAATCGGACGATTTTCCTGTAGGAAAAATCGGACGAGTTATGTAGTAGATCGACCGATTTTTGCTTGTAACCGTCTAAAAATATAACCTTCGAAAGCCCAAAGCTTCTGGGCCTAAAGAGGGACGTGTCTTGCAGCCCATTGGCAAGTTGGGTTATGTTGGAACCCTAGGAGACGAAAAACAGAGTTCGCACAGATCGGGATTCACGGCATACGATAGAGATCAGAGATTCTTGGAGAGAAAGGATTTGGGGAATGGAGATAGAGTTCAAGATTCAAGAATGTTGTGATATTTTTGATTATTGTTCGTTATTGTGATTTGTGAACACATATTACTGAGTGCTTTGAGAGATTCTATTGAAGTTTTGAAGGATTGATTACAAAATTTGAAGATTCATTGAGTTTTATGCAAAGTTTGGTTTTTATTTGGTTTTCTTTATTCAATCTTTATTTTGATCCAAAAATGAAAATGATTGGCTAAAAACCTTGTGATTCTGGGAAGAATAGTTGATAATTGAGGCATAGATGATGATAGAATGAACTCATTTAACCATTTGGACCCTGAGAGTTGAGATTTAACCTTTGCGATTGCGAAAAGTCGTGGTGTTCTTGAGAAAATCAGCCGATTTTTCTCTCTGATGTTCCTTAAATGCTTTATCATTTAATCAAAGTTAAACCTTGCCTAAATCCTAGCCTTGCCTAACCTTTATAACCCTTATCCAAGTGTAAGAAGAGACTTCATCATTGATTCTTCACTTGGTAATCAAAGTTTGCAAGATTCGGGTAATAGAGAGATTCAACATTCTCTATAAAGGCTTGAGTGTACCTTTCATCTTTACCTTCGAGAGTCATATCCTTGGGTTTTTATGGTGGTTTGAGTGTTAATCCTTACCTTGAGTACTCTTCTTGATGAGACTCAACATCCTTCGGGTTGAGATCTTCTAAGTTGGGATAGGTGAGTAGTGGAACTTCGATGTACATTATTCCTTTCTTCGAAACACATAACCTTGGCAATGCCAACTCTGTCCATTGATCTTTAGAGTGTCTTGAATCGAAAGCCGCAGTCGGATACTTGAATCCTTGGAATCATTTGTCTCTTACATCTCTATAAAAGCTTTTACATCTTGCCAGATAGTTTTGAACCGATTTTATTCTCACCAAATTCCTGAGTTCGACTATGGAATTTCTTGATTTACTACAGCTGATCCATACACTGCGGGTTCCCTTTTGCTTAAGTTCTGGATATAAATTTAAGACTTTGACGCACACACTTTTGAGTGAACAAGTTTTTGGCGCCGTTGCCGGGGATTTGGTCAAGACCAAATTCGGTTTTCGATTGTCTGGCCTGGGAGCTTTTGCTCTTGTTATTTGATCAATGTACCTTAGTGATTTTGCAGATTTCTGTTTAGGTATATGCGAAGGTCTCGATCTGAGAAAGACCTCGTTCCTTTTGACCCTGAACCTGAGAAGACTCTCAAAAAACGGTTAAGGGAAGCAAAAATGGCTGAACACAATGAAAAGAACCTTCAAGCTGAGTTGGATGAAACTCGAGCTCTTCTCAATGCAAGTGAAAGAAGACTTCTTGAGGAGAAAGCTGTAGCTTGTGCTAAATCCGGGCGATAATACGACAAGCAAACTTGGAGAAAGCCGCCAAAGATAAGAAAGACGAATCATCCGATGATGATATGCCTGAGCTGGAAGACATACCACCTAATCCTCGTGTTCCTGTTAGAGATGCGAGAGTTGCACTATCGTGGTTGAACCGCGAACTCTTGGGCAACGTATGAATCCGAATCAGCAACCGCGCCGTTTGGGCGTGAATCTTGGAGATCCAGATGAGCATGACTATGGGTTTTGCCCTCAAGTCATTACTATGATCCGCCCAAAGTCAGTTTGGTGGAATGGAAACGGAATCTCCGCATCAACATTTGTAGAATTATGAGATTCTTATGGAGACTTTGAAGCCTCCAAGAGCAACCAACAACAACTATAAGTTGATACCTTTCTTTTTTCTCTTTGAATGACAATGCCTTAGCTTGGTATCAATCTCTTCCAACAGGAAGAGTTAACACATGGGAGGAGATGACTTTGGAATTCCTCACCAAGTTCTTTCCACCTTCCAAGACTGTGGAATTGAGAGGTAAAATCAATGCCTTTGCTATGAAATCTAATGAAAGTTTGTTTAAGTCTTGGGAAAGGTTCAAAGACCTTCTATTAGATTGCCCCCACCATGGCATTTTATAACTTGAGTTGTTTGAGATATACTACAAGGGATTAGATGTGGAAACTCAATTCAAACTTCAATCTCTTTCGTGCGAAACTTTTATGGAAATGAGAGATGATGATGCTTGGGAGTTCATTAAAAAGCAAGCTCTAGTGATTGAGAAGTACCCTCATAGGAAGATTGAAGGTGGGTATCGAGATTCCGGATATCCGGGATTGAATTTGAATCAAGCGAGTAAAGCTCAAATCTTTTCTCTTAACAATGAGATTAAGGAGTTGAAAGAACTCTTGAAGCCCAACATTCAATCAAAGAAGGAGCAAGACGTTAGATACCTAGGAAGAGAGAACAATCAAGGGAATAGGAATAACAACTAGAACAACCATTGGAACAATAACAATAACAACAACAGGAACTTCAACAACAATTGGAGATCCAATCAGCATAATCCCGGTAATCCTTATTCCCATGTTGGAAATGCACTAACACTCCCTTCTTCTTCTTCTTCTTCTTCTTCTTCTTATACACCTTTGAAAAGTCAGGGACAAGCTTCATCGAATTCAAGCCAACCGGAGAGGACAAGCTTGAGGCGATGATGGAAACAATCTTAGAGAAGATGCAAGGGATGAAGAATTCCATCACTTCGATCTCTAAAGCAAAAAAAGCTTTGGAGAATCAAGTGTTTAGAAAAGCCGGAGAAGTTCCTAGAGATCAAGGGAAGCTTCCCGGAAGGACAAAAGACAATCCGAAGGGGCGTGTGATGGCAATTACTACTAGGAGTGGTGTGACAACCACCGATCCTAAACCCCGAACAGATGACAACAAGAAGCAACCCAAATTCGTTGAGGTCACGACCGAAAAGGAGAAAGAAAAGGAGAAGGACGATGTCTATATTCCTCCTCCAGCTTACAAGCCTCCATTACTTTTCCCTCAATCTAGAGCGAGAGCGCATCTAGACAAGCATTTCGGTAAGTTTATTGATCTAATGAGCAAGCTACATATTAACATACCTTTTATGGATGCAATTTTAGGTATGTCAGCTTATAAGAAGTTCCTAAAGGAGATCCTTTCTAACAAGAGGAAACTAGAGGATTTCGGTGAATTTAAGATGAGTTTGGAGTCATCTGAACTTATCAAGACTATGACGGAAAAGATGCCCCCTAAACTGCGAGATCCAAGATCGTTTTGCATACCTATTGGAGTAGGAGAAGTCACATATGATGCACTTTGTGACCTTGGAGCAAGCGTGAGCATCATTCCACTTGCTTTGTGCAAGAAAGTTGGTTTAGGAGAGCCTAGACCGGTGAAGATGACACTTTATTGATCGTTCCATCACTAGACCTGTTGGAATCATAGAAGACATTCCCGTAAAACTTGGTAAATTTTACATTCCTATAGATTTTGTTGTGCTTGACATTCCTGCAAATTATCCAGCCTTGCAACCTCTGGATGCATGGTAGATTGCAAGAATGGGCAACTATCATTCAATATAGGAGAAGAGAAAGTGGAGTTTGTACTCTCCTCCTTGATCAAAGAGCCAGCTGTGGGAGAAGATGTTTTCAACATCTTTGATGAAGAAGAGTCTAGAGAAGTGGTGAGTTCGATTTTGATCAAAGATCCACTTCAAAAGGTTCTAAGCATAAGCATCGTTGAGGAAGGGGTGGAACATGATTGTGATGATGAGATTTGAGCATTGGAAGATGCAGAGGAAGAGCGAGAAGCAAGATTTGAAGAGCTGAAGGAAGTCCCGGAAGAAGTTGAAAAAATCGACCTAGACAAATGAAATCGGGTGATTTTTGAAGATGCAAGTCGATTTTTGACAACAGAAAGAAAAATCAGACAAAAAATCGGCCGATTTGCCTCAGGGGAAGTCGATTTTTCTACTATTTCTCCGACTTCTACAAATTCAATTGCAAGCGTTCTTGGCTGTAGTAGCACACTTCCTCAACCTTTAGAGGCCTCTCCAATGACACTCCTTGGTCAAGATTCATCAATCATAGCACCACCATCATCGGAGTTGAAGCCACTCCCTACACACTTAAGGTACGCATTTTTTGGACCTAACTCAACATATCCTATTATAGTTAGTGCGAACTTGAATGATGATGAACTTGAGAAGCTTATGAATGTTCTGAAACAACATAGGAAAGCTCTAGGCTATACCATTGATGACTTAGTAGGAATTAAGCCTTCTGTTTGTATGCATAAGATCTAATAGAAGAGGATTATAAGCCTTCACGTCAACCTCAAAGACGGTTAAACCCGATCATGAAAGAGGTCGTGAAGAAGGAAATCCTTAAGTTGCTTGATACATGTATCATATTTCCTATTTCTGATAGCAAGTGGGTGATCCCAGTTCAAGTAGTCCCAAAGAAGGGAGGGATGACCGTTGTTGCTAACAAGAACAACGAACTCATTCCTACGAGAACGGTTACGGGATGGAGAATGTGTATTGATTACCGTAAGATGAATGTTTCTATGAGGAAGGACCACTTCCCTCTCCCTTCATTGACCAAATGCTTGAAAGGTTAGCACAACACTCTTACTTTTGTTATCTAGACGAATATAGTGGCTTCTTTCAAATTCCCATTCACCCGGACGATCAGGAGAAGACAACTTTCACGTGCCCTTGGGGTACGTTTGCCTACAAAAGGATGCCATTCGGTTTATGCAACGCCCCAACTACCTTCCAAAGGTGTATGATGACCATCTTTTCGGAATACATAGAGAACATCATGGAAGTATTCATGGACGACTTTTCGGTATATGGTTCTTCCTTTGATATTTGTCTTTCTAACCTTTCTTTAGTTCTTAAGAGATGTGAAGACACTAACCTAGTCTTGAATTGGGAAAAGTGTCACTTTATGGTCACCGAAGGAATTGTGTTAGGACATTAGATTTCGAACTGTGGAATAGAGGTTGATAGAGCTAAGATTGAAACTATAGAGAAGCTACCTCCTCCAACTTCGGTGAAGGGAGTTAGAAGCTTCTTAGGGCATGCCGGTTTCTATAGGAGATTTATAAATGATTTTTCTAAGATTTCAAAACCATTGACTAATCTTTTGATGAAAGACATAACTTTTGAGTTTTCGAAAGCGTGTTTGGATGCCTTTTACAGGATCAAAGAGGCTTTGATTTCAGCTCCTATCATCCAACCACCCGATTGGACGCTTCCATTCGAGGTCATGTGTGATGTAAGTGACGTAGCCGTAGGAGCTGTACTTGGACAGAAGAAAGATGGTCGCACTCACGCCATCTACTATGCTAGCAAGACGCTAGACGAAGCTCAACTGAACTACGCTACCACAGAGAAGGAGCTTCTTGCTGTTGTTTATGCATTTGAAAAATTCCGTTCTTATCTTGTAGGTGTGAAGGTGATAGTCTATATAGATCATTCCACCATTTGCTACCTATTCACTAAGAAGGATGCAAAGCCAAGGCTCCTAAGATGGATCTTACTTCTGCAAGAGTTCGATATGGAGATCCGTGACAAGAAAGGTTCGGAGAGTTCGGTGGCTAATCACCTTAGCCGTCTTCCACACCTTACTTGCAAGATGGATGAGCTCCCTATTGACGAATCATTTCTAGTCGAGCAGTTACACAAGATTAAAGAATGCCTTCATCAGATTTTGAAAGGTAATGACCCTGTAAGAGCCTTAGTCTTTGAGAGATCCCGCACCTGCACCTCAGCTGAGACACAACTGCCATCCACCTTTGGAGCTTCAGTGGGCCTCCCCTGCGCCCCTGGCTAGCCGCCCCTGCGGGCCTGTGAGCCGCCCCTGTGGCCAGGCCAGGCGCCCATACGGTTTGTGGTGGGCTGCAGCCGTCTTCTTTGACTCGAGCCCTTGCTTTTTGACCCTCCTTCCTTTATATCTTCTCTTTCTCCTCCAGATGAGGGTTACCTTATTCTCTCTCCTGCTCCATCTCTCTCATGATCTTCTTATCCTCTCTTCCTCCTTTGGATCTCTTCTTGATCCATGTTGAGTTTGTTTGAGATTGGAAGCTTATAAGCTTGGGTTTGCTTGAGGCTAATGCTTGTGGATGCTGCTGTGCTTGTTGATAGCCAGCCTTGAGGTTTTGATGGTGTTATGATCTTATTTGGGTTCAGCTTGGTGAGTCTATCTTCCATCTCCTCCTATCTTCTTTCCTTCTCGCATCTTTCCTTCTTTTCTTCATCTAGAGCTTAGGCTCCACAAGTTTGATCTTGTGACAACCTTCGTTGGCTTTTATTGATATATATATATATATATATATATATATATATATATATATATATGTATGTGTATGGATATGTATGGCTGCTGGATGAAGAAGGAGTGAAGAAGATCGAGTGAGGAAGCAAAGGACAGCAGGAGGTGCACTTTCTGCACATCAGCCGCCCCTGCGCCACTTCTGGACCGCCCCAGCGCCGGCAGTGAGCCACCCCTGCGCCACCTCCTAGCCGCCCATGCGGCCACCTGCATCAGCTTGGTGTTGCACTTGGTTCTGCAGGTGTGTGTTGCTTCTAGGCTTATCTTAGGATGCCTTTGTTCCCTCCTTTCCTAGTGTGAGTGTATAACATCATGCTAGAGGTGTGAGGATGTGTTTGGTTGAGGTTATGATCGGTTTATGCCTTGTACGGCTTTAAGAACTTAGGTTGATGTTGGTTAAGGTTTTGGAGGTTGAGTGCGATCCCTATGGATCCCTTTGGGTCTAGGTGTGACCCCTTTGATGAATAGAGGTTGATATCTTTCTATGCCTTGTTATTAGGCAGTGCCCTCTCTCAGGATTGGAGGTTGTTTGTGGTTAAGCTGTGTACGAGGTTGAGGTAAGTCCGTAGGACTTACTTAGCTACCATCCTTATATTGGGTGTTTGCATGAGTGGTGTGTGCTTTATATGTTTGCTATGATAGCATGAGGTATCATTTATACTGATCTATGTTTTATTGACTGCCCCATTGCGTGGCTGTCATAACCTTTCCCTTTCATCATGCCATGGAGTCTGGAAGGTTCTCTGATGTCAGGCCAGACCGGTTTACAAGAAGGGCGCAATCCACTCCCATAGGGTACACGGATGGTGTGACCGATACTCGTACGGCTGGCTATCAGGCTCAGAGGCGGGGATGATACGGTCCTCGTGTCACATATTTCCTGTAATATCCGGAATTTTTTTTATTCCGTTTAATTTCATAGCAAACCGGATTTCGATCTTTTGATCCTTAGCTGTCTACGTAGCTGGACACTATATCTCAAAATTTTATCATTTTATGTAATATCACTTCACATAAAATGATAAAATTTTATTAGTAGCAAACCCTAATCCAAACCCTAGTGTATATCATGACTTATCTTTGACAAAGTCATGACGTCCTAGTGACGAGATCAAGACAAGCAAAAGACGAAGTCAAGACGAGACCATGACGAGTTATGATAAGGCCATGACAAATTCGTGACAAAGCCATGCATGGCTATGACAACCTGTTGACAAGGTTTTGACAAGTTTTGACAACTCAACCCACTTTTTTGTTTTTACAACTTCAACCCACTTCTCTTGACCAATTCAACAACCCATCTTTCTCTTGCTTCAGCCCACTCCCTCCTCACTGCTCTAGCCCACCGTTCCATGCCAGCCAGCCTGGTGAGAAGCCCACATCGCAGCTTTGCTCAGCCCAACAGGAGGAACTCTCTTGTGACAACCCAGCAGTGAAGAGCCCAACCTATAGCTCCACATCAGCCTCTACATTTTGTAACAACTCCACACCTTCCAATTCTCTTGAGCGGTTCCCGGATATCACGCAACACCTTCCTCTTTGATCGCCCAGCACAAACACATTAAGGATTTCGCTTCCTTCAAACGCCTACTACAGGAGCAACGAGTAGCCGAACGCCGCACATAGGTCCTCAACACAGCAGTAGGCAACATCGATGGTCTTCAACATCGATCTCCTGCCCGTCCAGATTCAGCACCTTCGAAACTCCTCCTTTTCTGTACCGGGATCCATCGATCGACTTCAGCAAGGGTTCCCAGTCAAAGCAGCCTCGACCCTCCTCTCCAGTCGCCTTCCAGCCCCTGGAGTCGTGCACAGCAGCCTCCTATTGGACCTCTTCAGTTTCCGGCAAGGCTATGAACGTGAGAGCCATCCTCGTCCTTCATGCCTTCGAGTTTGGAGTCGAGTAAGACCCACATCTACCTCCTTACTTCCCCTCCATGTTTATGTGTCAATGGGTGCCTCTAAACCATCTTTAAACCCATACATTTCAGCCAAAGGAGCAACTTCAAAGAGTTGTTACATCTCTCAGTTTTCTGAGTTTTCGGAAGTGACGAGCAGTCAACTTCGGGTCCAATTTTGGGTAAGCTAGACTCTTCCTTTTTGGTTGGTTTTCGGATATGTCATAGACAATAGTACATAGTAGATCATACTACGGTTTGAGAGTTATGATATTGCAAAGTGAGTCCTCATGCAGTTTTTTATAAATGTGCTGAGTTGAGAAAAACAACATGGGATGCTGTTTTGGGAGATAGTTTTGAATAGGCTTTTGATCTCTGTTGGACTTGAATTTTGGATATTATATAGTTGACATATTATAGTAGAACATATCAAAATTTGGGATAAATCCAGCGAGTGGTTTAGGAGTTATGATTTTTCAAAGTGTACTCAAATTTTGGCTAAGTATAGGAAACTTCAAGTGTTGTAACCAACTTTGGAAATTTTTGTAGAAATGAAGGGTGAACAGTTTTAAGAAATTCTTGCACCTAGGAGTATATGAGATATCATAGATGATCTAGAGAATTATTTTGGAATTTTTATAAGTTTATTCGAATTTCATATTTGAAGCCGAAGTTGGACCTTAACGATCTTCCGGAAAATAGGAAAATGGGTAAATTGCCAGTTTGTAACCGAACTCATCTTTAGGAGTTAGAATATGACTTTTTTGTCTTAAATAAGGGTTTAGGCATGAATTATGGAATTTTTGGAAGTTTTGGGAGCAAGGGTAAAATAGTCATTTTACCATAAATTGGTATTGTATTAAATTATGTTTTAATAGGATCTAATATCTTAGAAGTCTTAGACTTCTAATTACCTAGAAAGTGTGCTGACACACTTGCCTCCTTTGACAGGCAACCGAGTTATACAGTTACAGATTGAGTTGTGATTAAGAGAGTCTGATTCAGGTAAGTCCACGGACTTACTTAGCTGGCTTCTTGCATGTGTGTGATGTGTATGAGTGGTGTTTGTTAGTTAAGATAAATAACGAAACTGGAATAGGCCGACTTTAATATATTGTGTAATTGACCCAAGTGTATGATAACGGGTCGTGACATCATCTGCCTAGCTCTTGCGAGAGTCTAGGAGGTTCCCTACGACCAGCCCAGTCAGGTAGATGGTCAGATGCATTAGTACCATTCCGCGTTGGTAAACGGGGACAGGGGCGAGTTTTGGGAATCTCTCGTGTCACAAAATAAGTATCATTAGTAATAACCTATCACCTAATTAAAGATAATAAAAGGATTGAGTGTTGCATGTTGATTGTGTATGTTGTGTGTGTGTGCTTTTACCTTTATACTTATGCATAGAAGGTTAGCTAACGGTTTTATACCGCTTGTAGATGCCTTGCAGGTTAAGACAGTTGTAGAGAGATCCGGAAGAAATGGTCATCCGGGTCCACGTACTCATTTAGTTGGGGACGGGGATGTCGTCTGTTCTTCATATGCGTATTAGTATCTTTTCTTGTAAGGCTGATCATATTCTCCATGTATATATTGTTTACAGTTTTCAAATGTTTTAAATACTTTTGTGCCTTGTTGTAAGATCCAAGTAAAATTTTTGTCAAACTATGGTCGGGACCCATTGTGAGGTTCTAACCAGTAGCTCCCCGAGTTCTCAGAATTTGGGGTGTTACAATATGGTATCAGAGCCAGGTTGGCAACAATGACACTTGAAATCTTCTGAAAGACCAAATGTATAAAATAACTAGAACCCGAAAGGGGTCTAAAATTTTCAAAACGGATTTATGTTTTCACACGCGCGCAATGTCGGGTTGTTGGGTTAGTAGTACGTTGGACCACCATCGCTCTCCGTGGATCTCTACAACTTGGAACGATATGAGGTAGCATATAGACTTATTATGATGAGTATTAATGTATGTTATATATATGTATATGTGTAGCATGTTAGTATCCTAAAGGATATATTATATCCTTTAGTTGTGATATCATGAAGCGATTATCGCCTCATGATAAATCGGTAGCAGACTTGAAGAGTTTTCAACACGAGACAAAGGACTCAGAACTTGGATCAAGTATTATACTCGGGTGGGCGTCCTAGTAACCTTTGTTAACCATCCAAAGAACTAATAGGCGAAGAAGTAAAGATGTGGAGATAATTTTGACCATATGTACAATCAAATGAGGAAGAATTCCCGAGTCAACTCAGATAGAAGGAATAGAAGGTCGTACAAGGAACTCGGGCATACGAGGCCGAGAGACGGAATTAGATGAACCATGCAAGAGACTACAAGAGTGCGGAGTAGAGATAACAATATTGGAACAGGACAAGTAGAATTGAGTACAACCAAGATTGTGGAATCAAGCACATTATAATCGAGGCGGATGCCCCATAGACCATTAGGGGCATGAGAAACCAGAAGAGACAAAGTGTCAATCAGGGGGTGAGAATCTAAGGTGCACAGAATGAAGACCTACAATTGAGTGTAAAAGCGAAAAGGCAGACCCCATAAACGTGGGGAGGTTTTGACCTCCTCAGAGATATAAGAAGTTTGAAAGAAACCGCGACACCAATATCCAAAGAATGGAAGCCTGTAGCAGGGTCAACGGAGTTTCAGGAAGGCGATATTACCACCAACACTAGTGAAGAAATCTGTATGAGAGAACGGCCTTGCTAGACTCGAGAGTCCAGGGTAACCCGAATTATCACGGGACCTAAGCCATCAACACAGATGGTCCATGCAAAAGGAACTGTAAGTGGATGATCATTACGGCCATAAGAATTTCAAAGACGCTTGCAAGCTATCGTGGAAACTTGAAACAACTATTTGTGCCAGATGAATGACACAATCGGACTAGAGAAAATGGAGTTAGCCTATAAGAAGCGAAAGGGTGGAAGGTAGAACGAACTAAAGAAGTATAAAAGGATTGTTGTGAGCGACTGTTTACCTACTAGCTAAGAGAATTTTGACAGATCACAATTTACACGGAATGGAGACTTACAACTTAATGTAAGAGTGAAGGGTAGACTTCACAAGCCTGGAGACATTTTGTCTTCTTTAAAGATAAGAATTCTAAGAGGAATCACAACGCCAATATCGAAAGGATCGAAACCCGTAACATAGTCAATAGAGATTTGGAAGGAAATATTACAAACAACGCCGATTAAGGAACCTGTGCTTGTGAGAATCGTGTGGTGGACTCAAGAGTCCAAGATAACCCCCGTTTATAACAGAACATAGGTCATCAACACAGACGGTCCCTATAAAAGGACTACAATTGGGAGGTAATTAAAAGTCATCGGAACTACAAGACACTTACCATCTATCGTGGAGTGTTAGGATTAACTTTTGACGGCAGGCGAATGGCACAGTGAGACTTGAGAAAGAGAGTTGTTCCAAAGGAAGCAGAAGAGTGAAAGATAAGACGAACTAAAAGAAGGATAAAAGGATTAATCTAGTAGGTGATGTGCACCAAAAGTTTAATACCAGTAGAGGTATGAAATTGAGATAAGTCAATTATAGACTGACCGATGTCAACCAAGGACGTGCAAGTATTGTTGGGTATTACGAGTTATGTGCCGTTAAGAAGAGATATTTGTGAATGTGGATCTATGGAGTAGCTTTAACGACGCCTTAGAGGATTCCCTCAAGTAGGCAACTACAACTTGCTTGGATGAATTAAAGGTATAAAGAAAAACGTTTTAAGGGTTACTTCTTGGCCAGTTAAGATCAAAATCCGGTCAAGTCAGGGAGTTTGGATCCGTGGTAGAGTAATTAAGAAAGTAAGCGGAAGAAGTTGTTTTTCAATCGTTGTTTTATTTTCTTAAGGCAAGTAAAGAAGGTACTTGGTACTTCATCCGTATACGACTCATGGTGTAATTGGAAGAAAGAGTTTTGAGGTCAATCACTTACAGAAAAGGTCCTTAGGATTAATGAGTGACAACAGGATAAGCAGAGTAGTGCAGCGGAAGCGTGGTGGGTCCTAACCCACAAACAAGAAGCTCAAGGGTACTGATGGATGTCGTGTCGAGTTTAAGATGGTGATAGTTGGGGAAATGCATTCTAGTTGGAAGAAACGTGAGATAGGCTATGTGAGTGACTGGAAATGTTGTACGGAAACTTATGGGCATGTAGAGGTAATAGAAGGAGACTGGTACCCTATTATGGATCCGAGTGAAGAGTGATGGATTTGCTACATGTTGCCAGACAAGTAGTTTTGGAATTTCATACTAATGGAATACTCTAGAGTGAGTTTTCTGGATGGATTAGGAAAGAATTAATGATGTAATAAAATTATTGTGCATGTCCTGCACTAGAAAGCTCCAAGTGAGTAACTACCATCTTGAGTCCAAGATACATAAGAAAGAGAAGCGACAGGAGCATACTTGCAACCTAGTAACAATGCTTAAAGAAAGCATAATCTCGGAGTAGATTTTATGTGTAATGTTATGTCGGAACAGAGCCTAGTTGTGTTTTGAGTTAGAGGGATACTATCGGGCTGGTAACAATGGTGGATAAAAGAGCGCACTACTGATGGTATGTTAACATTTATTGAGTAGTTATTAACAAATACCGGTGATATGAGATCACTTTGTGTCTAATACCGTCATTTCGGACATATTCTATTTCATTTAAGATCTTAGAAAATGTGTGAGAAGCCTAAGTTTGAGCAAACGATATATTAAAGATCTATAAATAATATAATATAATAAAGCCAAGTGAACAAAGAGGATGACCACTAGATTTGATTTTTAGTTGTCTTGAGTATTAGACCTGAAAAGGGTAAGGGTGACAATTCCTTACCTAAGGAATAAGATGATTGAGTAATATTAAAAGACAAGACGAAGTGGGTCGTGATACGAAGAGCATTGGGCACTTGGTAAGTGTTGGTGGATGTCCAAGACCTTTGGCCTGAGTGTGTAGTCAGAACCTTTTTAGAAGGCCGGAAGCAAGTGGTCATAACGAAGGGAAGAAAATTGAATAGATTATTTTTCGTAGGGTCATCAAAGGATCTGGAAGTGAGTTGTGTAAGGCAACCATTGGAAGTTTTAAAGCGGTTTAGAAGCGACTGATGGACTAGTATTCCTCACCCTATTGGAGAGGGTGGCTTCAGTTTTCCATGGAGACTAAGTTTGGGAACTGAGTTGAGAATTTCAGTTGGAGAGATACCTACCAGACATGAGTTAGGTCATCATATTAGAGGATCAGACAGTTGAGCCAGATGATACCGGTGAGATATCCGGTAACCACTCTAGAATGTGGTAGCCGGCGCTTGTGATCTAAGTACCTGAAAAGATTTAAGATTCAGTGGTTTTATGAAAAGCTGATAAGGCTACCTAAGAAACTAGGGATAGTAAGAGACGTAACCTTTCAAAGACCTATGTAGCGATAGTTGTAACCTCGGGAGTGACGAGTTAGGGCTTGACCTTGTATGTGTGATATTGTTTGACTGCTTGTTTATTTCATGATTGAGTGTTTAGTCAGTGATGTGCTCTTTTGGTAACCTTGATGTGCGGGATACTTAGATGTGGAAACGACGAGACTTTTGTGTAGTGATCAGACACACCCATTGGGTTCCTTTAAGGCCAATCAGGATTGTCTTACCCTAAGTTTCGGGACGAAACTTATTTTGGGGGGACCTGATGTAACGACCGAATTTTTTTCTTTACGCTTTGATAGGGTTAGAGGAGTTTAGAAAACGAAATTAAAATTTAGTGAGACTAGGATATACAAGATTAATTTTGGAAGTCGTTGATTAAATACCTTGTTCTAAGTTTCGGGACGAAACTTATTTTAAGGGGGTACTGATGTAATATCCAGAATTTTTGTATTCCGTTTAATTCCATAGCAAACCGGATTTCAATCTTTTGATCCTTAGCTGTCTACGTAGCTGGACACTATATCTCAAAATTTTATCATTTTATGTAATATCACTTCACATAAAACGATAAGATTTTATTAGTAGCAAACCCTAATCCAAATCCTAGTGTATATCATGACTTGTCTTTGACAAAGTCATGACGTCCTGGTGACGAGATCAAGACGAGCCCAAGACGAAGTCAAGACGAGACCATGACGAGTTATGACGAGACCATGACAAATTCGTGACAAAGCCATGCATGGCTATGACAAGCTGTTGACAAGTTTTGACAACTCAGCCCACTTTTTTGTTTTTACAACTTCAGCCCACTTCTCTTGACCAATTCAGCAGCCCATCTTTCTTTTGCTTCAGCCCTCTCCCTCCTCACTACTCCAGCCCACCGTTCCATGCCAGCCAGCCTGGTGAGAAGCCCACATCGCAGCTTTGCTCAGCCCAACAGAAGGAACTCTCTTGTGACAACCCAACAGTGAAGAGCCCAACCTATAGCTCCACACCAGCCCCTACATTTCGTAACAACTCCAGACCTTCCAATTCTCTTGAGCGGTTCCCGGATATCACGCAACACCTTCCTCTTTGATCGCCCAGCACAAACGCATCAAGGATTTCGCTTCCTTCAAACGCCTACTACAGGAGCAACGAGCAGCCGGACGCCGCACATAGGTCCTCAACGCAGCAGTAGGTAGCAGCAACGGTCTTCAACATCGATCTCCTGCACGTCCAGATTCAACACCTTCGAAACTCCTCCTTTTCTGTACCGGGATCCACCGATCGACTTCAGCAAGGGTTCCCAGTCAAAGCAGCCTCGACCCTTCTCTCCAGTCGCCTTCCATCCCCTGGAGTCGTGCACAACAACCTCCTATTGGTCCTCTTCAGTTTCCGGCAAGGCTATGAACGTGAGAGCCATCCTCGTCCTTCATGCCTTCGAGTTTGGTGCCGGGTAAGACCCACATCTACCTCCTTACTTCCCCTCCATGTTTATGTGTCAATGGGTGCCTCTAAACCATCTTTAAACCCATACATTTCAGCCAAAGGAGCAACTTCATTGAGCTGTTACATCTCTCAGTTTTTTGAGTTTTCGGAAGTGACGAGCAGTCAACTTCGGGTCCAATTTTGGGTAAGCTAGACTCTTCCTTTTTGGTTGGTTTTCGGATATGTCATAGACAGTAGTACATAGTAGATCATACTACGGTTTGAGAGTTATAATGTTGCAAAGTGACTCCTCATGCAGTTTTTTTATAAATGTGATGAGTTGAGAAAAATAGCATGGGATGCTGTTTTGGGAGATAGTTTTGAATAGGCTTTTGATCTCTGTTGGACTTGAATTTTGGATATGATATAGTTGACATATTATAGTCGAACATATCAAAATTTGGGATAAATCCAGCGAGTGGTTTAGAAGTTATGATTTTTCAAAGTGTACTCAGATTTTGACTAAGTATAAGAAACTTCAAGTGTTGTAACCAACTTTGGAAATTCTTGCACCTAGGAGTATATGTGATATCATAGATGATCTAGAGAATTATTTTAGAATTTTTATAAGTTTATTCGAATTTTATATTTGAAGCCGAATTATGGAATTTTTATAAGTTTATTCAAATTTTTAGTCTCAAATAAGGGTTTAGGCATGAATTATGGAATTTTTGGAAGTTTCGGTATCAAGGGTAAAATAGTCATTTTACCATAAATTGGTACTGTATTAAATTCTGTTTTAATTGGATCTACTATCTTAGAAGTCTTAGACTTCTAATTACCTAGAAAGTGTGCTGACACACTTGCCTCCTTTGACAGGCAACCGAGTTATACAGTTACAGATTGAGTTGTGATTAAGAGAGTCGAGATCTGATTCAGGTAAGTCCACGGACTTACTTAGATGGCTTCTTGCATGTGTGTGATGTGTATGAGTGGTGTTTGTTAGTTAAGATAAATAACGAAACCGGAATAGGCCGACTTTAATATATTGTGTAATTGACCCAAGTGTATGATAACGGGTCGTGACATCATCTGCCTAGCTCTTGCGAGAGTCTAGGAGGTTCCCTGTGACCAACCCAGTCAAGTAGACGGTCAGATGCATTAGTACCATTCCGCGTTGGTAAACGGGGACAGGGGCGAGGTTTGGGAATCCCTCGTGTCACAAAATAAGTATCATTAGTAATAACCTATCACCTAATTAAAGATAATGAAAGGATTGTGTGTTGCATGTTGATTGTGTATGTTGTGTTTGTGGGCTTTTACCTTTATACTTATGCATAGAATGTTAGCTAACGGTTTTATACCGCTTGTAGATGCCTTGCAGGTTAAGACAGTTGTAGAGAGATCCGGAAGAAATGGTCAGCCGGGTCCACGTACTCATTTAGTTGGGGACGGGGATGTCGTCTGTTCTTCATATGCGTCGTTTTAGTATATTTTCTTGTAAGGTTGATACATATTCTCCATGTATATATTGTTTACAGTTTTCAAATGTTTTAAATACTTTTGTGTCTTGTTGTAAGATCCAAGTAAAATTTTTGTCAAACTATGGTCGGGACCCATTTTGA
Organism: Fagopyrum esculentum; assembly: GCA_033239045.1. Lineage (NCBI taxonomy): Eukaryota > Viridiplantae > Streptophyta > Magnoliopsida > Caryophyllales > Polygonaceae > Fagopyrum > Fagopyrum esculentum. The sequence continues at coordinate 119,008,172 of BSUD01000004.1, forward strand.
GGTCCTAACCAGTAGCTCCCCGAGTTCTCAGAATTTGGGGTGTTACATTTTCATCTATCTATATATACGCAATTTGAGGGAATGACTATTATATGAAGATAATAAATGCGTAAATGTGTGATAGCATGCTGATGTGTTTATCTTTCATGATTGTGCTTGTGCTTATGCATTACCTCATATATGTATGGTTAGCTAACGGTTTCATATCGTTTTGTAGATGTTTGCAGGTTAGGCGCTGCTGGGTGATCTGGCAGGGTGACAGGCCGAGGACTCTTGTACATTAGGTGGTTGTTTTGGGATTGTTATGTTTCCCTCTTGCGTGAAGATGATCTTTTGTACCTCCTGTGTGAGGATGTTGTTATATATACTTGGCTATGATGTTGTTCAACTTTACTGTAAAGTTTATACCGTTTTATGTATTTGTTATATATCTGTCAGTGCCATGTTGTAAGGTCCAGTGAATTTGTTGTCAGGCTAGGGTCAGGATCCACTGTGAGATCCTAGCCCAATGTGACACTCCGAGTCCCGCGGATTCGGGGTGTTATAGACCCATGGTTTGCTGATATTGTCAATTACCTTGTTTGTCAGGAAATCCCAACAGGACTATCATATGCTCAAAGAAAGAAATTCTTTAGAGATGTCCGACACTTTTACTGGAATGAACCTCTACTCTTCAAGAGAGGTCGTGATGGCATGTTCAGAAGATGCATCCCTTAAGACGAAGTAGAAAGCATCATCCGTCATTGTCACTCTTTGCCTTGTTGAGGACACGCTAGTTCTCACAAGATATGTGCTAAGGTACTCCAATCTGGCTTCTTCTGGCCCTCTTTATTTAAAGATGTACATAACTATGTTGTTGCTTGCGATGCTTGTCAAAGGACAGGTAATATTTCAAGGAGGAAGGAGATGCCCCTCAACAACATCCAAGAAGTAGAGATATTCGATGTATGGGGAGTAGATTTCATGGGACCATTCCCATCATCTTGTGGTAACCAATACATACTTCTAGCTGTAGACTATATCTCAAGATGGGTAGAAGTTGTTGCTTCTCCAACTAATGATGCGATGGTAGTGGTAAAGTTCTTCAATAGAACAATCTTTCCACGGTTCGGGACTCCCTGAACCATCATTAGTGATGGAGGAACGCACTTCACAGCTCGTCGATTTGAGGCTCTACTAGCTAAGTATGGGGTATCTCATAAGATCGCCACACCGTACCATCCGCAAACGAGCAGACAAGTCGAGATATCCAACAAGGAGATCAAAGGGATTCTAGAGAAGACTGTCTCTAGAACGAGGAAAGATTGGGCAATAAAGCTAGATGATGCATTATGGGCGTACAAGACCGCTTTTAAGACTCCTATAGGAACAACGCCATACAACCTTGTGTATGAGAAGTCTTGTCACATTGTTGTAGAGCTAGAGCATAAAGCATATTGGGCCGTCAAATGGCTCAACTTCAACATGAAAGAAGCTGGAGAAAAGCGTTTGTTGGACATCAACGAACTAGAGGAGATCCTCCTGAATGCGTATGAGAACGCAAGGATCTACAAGGAAAGAACAAATAAGTGGCATGATAAGCATATCATTCCAAGGGACTTGAAGGAAGGATCGTTCTTCAATTCAACTCGAGACTTTGACTCTTTCCAGTTGAAGTATGGGGTGAAAAGTGTGGAAGTTTCAAAGTAAACGGCCAACGATTGAAGAAGTACTCACTGGAAGCTCCGGTTGAGGATATTGCTCTTATTCTCCTCCATTGATCATCAAAAGAGCAACGTCTAGCTAAAGACTTTAAATGAAGAGCTTCATGGGAGGCAACCCATGGTAGTTCTTGCCCTTTTTCTTTCTTTTTGCTTTAGAGTAGCTTAGGATAGTTAGTTGTTTTGTTTGTTTTTTCTTTTTTTTTTGTTTTCCTCGATGCGCTCTCGGTTTGTTTGTGTCATAGATCGCAGGAACTAGGTACAATCTTCAAGAATTGGTGGAAAAGGTTGATACAAGTGTGCTTAAAGATGTTTTCAAGGAACAAAGGACAATAAATCGACTTACCATAAGTAAATCGATCGATTCAGGCTCCAGAGCAAGTCGATTTTTGACAACAAAGAGAACAATCAGACCAAAAATTGACCTACCATAGCAAAATCGGTCGATTTTCCGTGAAGATGAGCAAATTGGATAGAAAATCGGACCAACGAAAAAATCGGCCCTAAAAATCGGCTGATTTTCTTCGTAAACAGCCGGCCTATATAAAGCCTTCTCCACTCTTCTTCCTCATTCCACACTTAGCATTTTTCGTGCTTCTTCACTCCTCAAGAACCGAAAAATCGCCCTCCTCTAATCTCTTCATTTGGTAACCGTTTTGCACGATTCTTGAGTCTAAACTGAAGCTCTTGCAACAAGGAAGAAGAATCTAGCAACAACAAGCGTGGCAAACTGCTCATTCATCCGGAATTCAGGTTTTTCCATCCAAAACCTAAGTTCTTCGCTCGATTTTGATTTGTGCTTTGAAGTTGTTGGATTGTTGTGTTTGTTGGAGGGTTTTGCTTAGAAATAACCCTATGAAGCTGTTTGTGGGGTTGCATTGGTTATATCTTTACAAATTTGTGAGTTTGGTTGAAATCGAAGAAAAAATCAGATCAACCCAGAAAAATCGACCGATTTTTCCCAAGAACAACCCAATTTTCCATTGCAAAATGGACGCCATAAGGAGAACCACTAGGAACCTAACCAAGAAGAAGGGATGTTATTCTAGGGTACCTCCACCACCACCACCACCACCACCTCCCCTAGCCCGACCAAACCTTCCTCCTCCCACTTCCAAACACAAGAAGAGGTATGAACGCCTCTTGACTCGACCCATTATCCCTTCTTGCTATGTGGTATTGGATGACTTAGATGCATTGTTTATGAGGGAGGATATTGATTGGATGTTGGAAAGAACATGACTGAGACAGTTTGCACTTATTAGAGAGGATGCGTATGTTGAGATCACTCTAGAGTTCCTCATCACTTTTGAGCATGATCCTTGAGATAGGAGAGTTTCCTTTCGGCTTATGGATGAGGTTCATGAGATGTCTATTCCTGTGTTTGGGGATTTGTTTGGCTTTCCATCGTCTTCTGCAGGCACATTCCCGAGAGGAGTTAGTGCTAGTGCTTTCTGGGAGAGCATCTCCATTGGAGAAGCCGGAAGGGACAAATGGAGACCGGGGAACTCCAAGGAAAAGGGCATATACAACTTATCCTTTAAGATATAGCACACCGGATCCTCAACGAGTCTTTGTTTGCAAGAATGGAGACACCACAGAAGGTCAAGGCAGATGAGCTCTACATCCTCCATTGCATGACTACAAGTACCATCCCAGACACCACCACCATGCTTGCTGACTATCTTGGAAAGATAGCCAACAAGAAGAAAGGAGACATATGTTCTGGAGGCCTTGTCACTTACGTGACCAAGGCATTGGAGCTGAATTTCTCCGATTGTCGTCTAGCTGAGAGTGCACGCCCTCTTGGTTCGCAGAGATTGGTTGCTAGACAGGTTTTGATTCCTAGAGGTATGGGCACTCTGCATGTGGCCATGCCATGGGCAAGGAAGCCGGCTGAGATTGAGTGGAAATCCGAGTATACTATTCGGAACATAAGCAACTGGAAGGAGACATTTGAGCACTACTTTGATAGGATGCCTCTTCCGACCGTGTATTATGATGAGGATGAGGAGGATGAGGATGATGATGATGATGATTATAAGGAGGGAGATGCAACATACCAACCTTCCATGCTAGAGTTTGAGAGCGACACATACAGCGGCCATGCTACAAATGCTATGGACACAGATACACATGGCGCTGGACCCAGCAGGACTAGTGGAGGTGTAGAGGAGACTGAGGATGAGATACCGGATCCACGTCATTCCTTCTCTCACGCACCTAGCCGTGGGAGAGGACGTAGACGCAGATCTGGACTCCAGCAGCATATTGGAGCATTGGTTGCTGGCATTCGGGGTTTGCACACTGATTACCAAGGCCTTTGCACCGACTATCAGGCTCTTCATACCGATTACCAGACGCTGGACACCCAGTTCACTCGGTACCGTGAGGTGACGGATGCGCGACACTCCTCCTATGATGGACATATGAGAGATATGTACTACCACACCTTTGGTATCTTCTATGATCATGGAGCTCCAAGGTATCCATACCCACCGCCACCACCGCCAGTTGAGGATTGAGACTTCACTTCATTTTACATTGTAAGTATTTTTCTCCATCTTGTGCTTGACTTCTCACATTGGGGAAAATGTGAAGGTTAAGTATGGGGTGGGGGTACTTACATTCTCTTTCTTATTATCACACTTATGTACTTTACATTGCATCTTATGACTTGGTTTGTAATAACTCTTGCACTATCGTTTTCCACAATGACAATTGCATTGCATGTTTTCATTCAAAAATTTGTGAGATTTTCAAAATTTGTGTGCTTCTTATGATGGAAATGACCTCTATGATGATGATTGTGATGTGAAAAAGGCAAAAGATGACTTAGCTATGTTGAGATTTTAATGGTGACATGTATGAATTTGATTTTCTTATTTGAATACATGTATGATTTATATGATGTTGATGCCTTGATAAGACAATGAAATAATGATCGAAGCTATATTATAAGTTCTTATGTATCATGTTGGAATGACCAAGGCAATTCGCTTCTTTTCTTTCATATCTTGTTCATGCTAGCTCCTCAATGAAAAAAAATTGACCTCCTTTTGACCATCCGGGAATTAGGAAAAGTTGTTATGTAAGGCATGTTTGATGTGGGAGGGCCATTGTAAAAGTGTTAAGTGAAAGTTTAGCAAAAATAGGTTTGGGGACGTTGAACATGAGGATGAGTAACTCGGCACCATTCACATAGCCGGGTGTTTGTGTCTTGCCAAATTCCAAATGAACGACAAGTCCTAACGGGATATGGTATGTGCATCAAGGGTTTGAGGCATCTCAAAAATTGAGAGTCGCTGATCTCCTAGGCTTCGGTTTTTGTGCACCGCTGTCCATACTCTCAAAAAGTAAAGTAAAAGAAAAGAAATTTTACATGCAAAGCATGTGTTGGTGAAGTTGTGTTCTTAATGCTCTTGTTGTGTTGTTCCTCTTTCCCGGATTAGCACCACATTACCTTCAAGATTTCCCACCCTTAGCACGTTTCTTTGGCCTATTTTTGATTGGAAGACCTTGAGACATTTGTGCACATGTTTAAGAATTCATAGCTTAGATTTGTTTGATTTTGATTATCTCTACATCTTTATCATGTCTCTTATATATGTCTTTGAGTAAGAAATGATGATTTGTCCATGATACGGTTATTATTGATGCATACTTTGTCTTCCTATGCCTTGAAACATTACTTTGAGGGTGATCCAAAAGAAGAAGCACATTTCAAAAGGTTTCAGAGTTTTTGGCATCATATAATCTATGACATCTTGTGTTCTAGATTTAAACCTTGCTTGGGGACAAGCAAGAGGCAAGTATGGGGTATTTTGATGACATGAATTATATGTCATTATAATCATGCATATTATGGATGTTTTACCTCAGTTTCCCTTGCATTCAAAAAGATTTGTGTGCCTTTAAGCTTTATTTCATATATATTTCGGAAATAGAGGTCTACACGAGTTTTGATTGAATTGTAGGTGAAAACGATGGATTTGGAAGCAATAATGGAGCAAGGAGTAGCTAAGGTCAATGAGGAAGCATAAGAGACCTTTGAGGAGTCATGAAGAGCAAGGAAAGTGCGTGGAAGAGTCACACAAAGAAGTGGAAAACAAGCCAAGAGACGAGCACTTTCTGTTGTGGAAAATCGGGTGATTTATTACCTAACTCAAATGATTTTCCTGTAGGAAAAATCGGACGAGTTATGTAGTAGATCGACCGATTTTTGCTTGTAACCGTCTAAAAATATAACGTTCGAAAGCCCAAAGCTTTTGGGCCTGAAGAGGGACGTGTCTTGCAGCCCATTGGCGAGTTGGGTTATGTTGGAACCCTAGGAGACGAAAAATAGAGTTCGCACAGATCCGGATTGACGGCATATGATAGAGATTAGAGATTCTTGGAGAGAAAGGATTTGCGGAAAGGAGATAGAGTTCAAGGTTCAAGAAAGTTGTGATATCTTTGATTATTGTTCGTTATTATGATTTGTGAACACATATTACTGAGTGCTTTGAGAGATTTTATTAAAGTTTTGAAGGATTGATTACAAATTTTGAAGATTCATTGAGTTTTATGCAAAGTTTGGTTTTTATTTGGTTTTTATTTGGTTTTCTTTATTCAATCTTGATTTTGATCCAAAAATGACAATGATTGGATAAAGACCTTGTGATTCTAGGGAGAATAGTTGATGATTGAGGGATAGATGATGATAGACTGAACTCATTTAACCATTTGGACCCTGAGAGTTGAGATTTAACCTTTGCGATTGTGAAAAATCGTGGTGTTCTTGAGAAAATCGGCCGATTTTCCCTTGAACAATCTGATTTTTCTCTCTGACGCTACTTAAATACTTTATCCTTTAATTAAAGTTAAACCTTACTTAAATCCTAGCCTTGCCTAACCTTTATAACCCTTATCCAAGTGTAAGAAGAGACTTCATCATTGATTCTTCACTTGGTAATCAAAGTTTGCAAGATTCGGGTAATAGAGAGACTCAACATCCTCTATTAAGGCTTGACTGTACCTTTCATCTTTACCTTCGAGAGTCATATCCTTGGGTTTTGATGGTGGTTTGAGTGTTAATCCTTACCTTGAGTACTTTTCTTGATGAGAATCAACATCCTTCGGGTTGAGAGCTTCTAAGTTGGGATAAGTGAGTAGTGGAACTTCACCACACATTATTCCTTTCTTCGAAACACATAACCTTGGCAACGCCAACTCTGTCCTTTGATCTTTAGAGTGTCTTGAATCGAAAGCCGCAGTCAAATACTTGAATCCTTGGAACCATTTGTCTCTTACATCTTTATAAAAGCTTTTACATCTTGCCAGATAGTTTTAAACCGATTTTATTCTCACCAAATCCCTGAGTTCGACTCTGGCATTTCTTGCTTTACTACAGCTGATCCGTCCACTGCGGGTTCGCTTCTGCTTAAGTTCTGAATATAAATTTAAGACTTTGACGCACACACTTTTGAGCGAACAACATTCTTGAACAAAAATCCGGCTTTTATCTTATATATGTGATTCACTTCTAATTGAACTTATGCTTGTGGAACGAGAAGTCCCGTATACCATGTCAGGGCTTGTCGCGGAGAACCTCCCAGTCTCACGTCAAAGCTGGGCAATGATGCCACGACCCGTTATACATACACTTGAGTCTTAATGTAAAAGGTAGGATTTTCGAATCCTAATTAATGATGATTAATGTTGATTACCTTAATCATCGATAGTAATTGACCCATAACTCGCGAAGAGTGTGTTAATGACGAGTATGAGGCCCACCGTTATGTTCTTGGTGTAATTAGGACTTATGGAGATTTTTTTTACTTTTTCCTCGGGTAATTATTTTTACCCTCCGGTGTTGTTTGGAGCATTTTGGAGCTTCAATTAATAATAATGCAATTGAGAGAAATGATCAGAACATCGGACATGTCCTATATATGAAATAACATGGAAAGACAAAACGGCCAAAGAAGTCGCTATTTCGTTTCTTAGCGGCTAACAAAGACGGATTAGGAATACGCGTTTTTCGAGGCAGTTGCGGAATAAATATCCATACAATATTCCAAATTTATTATTCCAAACTTGAGAATTTTGGAGAAGGGGCTCAAACCGCATTCGGATCGGTGAAAGGATAATTGTCGACTTCGCTAAAGGATAATTATCGTCTTCGCTATAAATATCGGAAAATCGTTTATGAATTTATTTCCTTTCACGTTTCCTCGTAAAAGCTCTGATTTTTCTCAACCTTCAAATTCAGATCTACTCTCCGTTTCTAATCCGATTTCAAATTCGTTTGATTTTTTGGATTCCTCTTTTCATTATCTTCATTTTGGTACCGAGTTTTTGCGTTTCCGAGCAAACGAAGGTCTGGTCGATCCTATATGATACGTATCTGGTTCTTTTTATCAAATTCCGGTGAATTTGATGGTGTCCGAGTGTAGCTAGCATCGTTGTGATTCCGAATCTTCTTTCAGATAGTCAATCTGGTTGGTAACGAATAAGTTGTGAATTTATTTGTTTTCTATATTGCGATTTGGCCTAAATTGACCTTAGGCTTGTCAAAATGGACAATTGGAAATTCCATTATGCTCTTTACATTATTCTGGTGATTATGAACTATTTGTTTGATAAGATTTGATGACAAGTGAGTTCAGAAATTGCCTGCGGGCAAAACTTTGTTCTTGTGAAATTTAATTAAATAATTAAAGATTAATTAATTAAATTAGGAATCTAGAAAACACTATAAGTTAATTAAATGCAAAGGAATGAATTTAATTCATGTTTGAAGCAACAAGTTTAATACGAGGAATTTGATATTCTCGACACGTGGTGTTGGAGACGGTAGACTAACCATAGCTTAGTGATAGAAGCATGTTTGGCTTGGACCTACTATAGCTAATGAGAATGCCAATTGGTGGTTTAAGAGTTGTATTGAGGATTGAATGCCTTAGGCGCTTTTGATGGTGCTTTGTGAAAGGATAGAATAGTGTTATGTTGTTTATGATCTTGTGAGAATCTTTGGGATTAGAATTGACGATATTTGAGGATGAGGTTTATATGATCTTTTGAGGATCTTGGAAACTAGAATTGAGAACATTCTAGTATGTTGTGTATATGATCATGTGAGGATCATTGCGACTAGAAGTTAGATACTTCTAGCATATTGGATAGTTGCTGATTTGTGTGTCTTGTTGATCAAGCGTGGAGTATTTCCTACGGGAAACTGAGCGTGGATTGTAGCTGAGATCATCTTAAGAAATGTAAGTTCCTAGGGCTTACTTAGCTAACTTCTTTGTGTTAGCATGATTTTAATGGCGGTGTGTGTTTTATATTTTATAACCATAAACTAGACTAGGATGTCCATATATTAATTGACCCAAGTGTATTATAACCGAGCGATGACACCTTATCCGGTTCAAAATTGGGTGACTGGGAGGCTCTCTACTACTATGCTATCAGGAGATGTTGATTGACATATGATCAATCCTGTTGGGAGGGGAAACACAGGCGAGGTCGCCGAGATTCTCGTGCCACAACAAAAGTTGAATTAGTAAATTAAATCACTTAATAAAGATAATAACCGGGAATTGTGTGAGCATGCTGTGTGAATATCTTGTGTATGTGTTTATGTGTGCTATTAGTGTTATTCTAATATATAGATTGTTAGCTAACGGTTTATACCGTGATGTAGATGTTTTGCAAGTAGGGACGTTGATGAGTGATCTGGTTGTGATGGGCAGCCGGGGTTCTCGTACATATTAGGATAGGATGTGGGATTGTATACTCTGGTTGTTTTGTTTGTATAGTTTTGATACTCGGCTGAGAGTTTTGTCTGTATTTTGAATATAAATTTCGTTTATATCTATGTCGGTTTTATATTTATTTATGCCTTGTTGCAAGATCTAGTCAACTTGTTTTCAAGCTGAGGGTCAGGACCCAATGTGAGGTTCTATCCCGTAGCATTCCGCGTCCTGAGGATTTGGGGTATTACAAACATGGTATCAGAGTCCTAGCTTGACAAGAATGACATTTGCAATCTTCTAAAAGGCCGAATAGATAAGTAAACAAAATCCAAAAGGGGTTTGACTTTTCAAATGATTTTTGGTTTCAAATTTTATGGTCGGTTTGGGATAGAATCTACGGGGAACCACCACCACTCCCGCGGATCTGGGCAGCCTAGTATATATCTTGGACTTTACTTATTTGTTGGATTTAGATGGTATGACAAATTTGGCTTTATACAATAATGATATGCCATACGTACAGAGTACATGTACTAGAAGGACACCCTTGATGGGTCGAGTTCTAGGTTATTCACCTCGTTCTCCTACTAGTAAAGGTAGAGATGTCTTGGACTCTTTTAGTCCAAGGATTTGATCGAGGAGGCAGGCCTCCAACCATGAGAGGTCGGGGTCAAATTCCCCAAAGCGCGTCGTCGTTAGTAGGGTTGATAGAGAATATGTATGAAGAGATTGCCGGAAGTGTGACAACCGCGGTTGGGGACGAGATGGTTGCCAAACCATAATCACATAGTACACGAGCTGTAGATTCCAATTGTGTATCGATGAAGCAACAAGATTTGAGAATACCTCCAGCAAGTAACTAACGTGGCTAATAAGGGAAGATGCATTCCACATCCTTCGGCATTACCAGACCCACTAAGGGGTCGTAGAGGGAAATTCCGATGCTATTTACACCCGAGAGGCTGACTAAGGTCATCAAGGCTGAAAGAGAAGACAGGATCACCGAAGCCAGATGTACGATTAAAGACTTCCAACCACTAGAGAGTACCGGAAAGGATATGTAGAGACAACGTTGAAGTTGATCGTCATCCAAGGGATCGACGATTTGGTTGAAATGGACCAGATTTGAAAGGCTGCTCCGTTTAGCGGGCCGGAGAAGTGGTAGAGCGTAGAGTATACCAATACTACAATAAGAGCTTCTGATTATGAACGAGACCAGATATAGGAACAAACATTTTACTTATCTACAAGACATCTTCCTCCATGGAATTCCGTGCAGAGATGGGGTCGTAGTTAACGACGTGTGGATAACATCGTAGATACTCAAGTTCAAGTATGAGCGTTGGAGCTGAGGAGCGCCGGTGAGCCAACAACGCCAACAACTGTACTATACAAGCTAGACCTTAGACACAGTAAAGGGGAGACCCTTTATTATAGGATACCCGGTGGGGATAAGGTTAAAATACCCAAGAGGTTCATGTTGCCCCATTCTCTTGGAAGGTAAAGATCAGTTAGCAAATTTCTTAATTATTTATGGAGTATATGAGGAAATCATTCTAGGGATAAACTGTATGGATCGGTATTGAGCGGTTTTAGACATTGGTAAGAGGACCATAACGGTCACAACAAAGACATATCACATGGAGATTTTTCTAAAACCGAGGCCTCAGAAAGACTGGTACAATCATCAGTACAGTCCAAGCGGGTAGACTGATTGAGTAGGATTGGAAAACTTTTGGTGTTATGCTAGGAAGGAAAGCTAGAGTTCAACATTTGAGGAAACCAGTGGTTTGTGAGTACACCGACGTGCTTAGCGACCTACCAAGCATACCTCCACAAAGGAGTGTTGTGTTAACGTCAACATCTCGTTAGGATCGAGTAAAAAACCGATATTGATAGCACCCAACGGTAGTAAGTCTACTAAGGTACTGGAGCAGAAGATATCATTGGAGGAATTGGATGGGAGGGGCTTCATAAACCCTAGTGTTCCTCGATGAGGCGCACCGGAACGGTAGTAATGAAGAAGGATGGATCGATGAAGTTATACATCGACCCAGGGAGAACTGCGTAAAATGACTATTAGGAATAAGTATCCTTAAGGACCGTGGGAACAACTACATGAGAATATGATGTTCTAGGATCGACTTATGGTTAAGTTATTACCAACTGAGATTGTAAGCGCAGGACATATCTGAGACGGCATTTCGGACAAGGTATGGCCACTACGAGTTTGTAGTAATGCCATGCGGGCTGCCAAATGCGCCACAATCTTTATGAAGTTAGTGAACGTCATCTTCATTGAATTCCTGGATCAGTTGTAGAAGGTTTTTATAAATGACACCCTATTGTATTCTAAGAGCCGAAGGGAGTACACAGGACATTTGAGAATAGTACTATGAGTCCCACATGAAAGGGAATTGTACGTGGAGTCCTCTAAGTGTGAGTTTTAGATACTTGAGGTGGCCTTTCTTGGTGACAAACTTTCCGTCAAGGGGATCAAGGTTGATCCGGTGAAGATTGAGTCTGTATCGGCTAGGCTACCTTCGAAGAATGTTAAGGAGGTGCGCAATTTTATTTTAGGATTGACAGGATACTACCGCCGGTTTGTGGAAATGTTTTCTGTGATTGCCCGATCACTCGCTTGCCTGTTGAAGAAGACTACTCGGTTTGTATGGTCCGAGTCGTGTACTCCGAGTTATAAGGAACTGAAGAGTAAGTTGACCTCTGCTCCTATTTTAGCACAGCTAGAGGGCACAAAGGACTTCATAGTCTATAGCGGCGCATCCCAGTTAGGTTCAGGGTTCCATATTGTAACACCCCAAATCCTAGAGGACTCGGAATGCTACGAGCTGGGACCTCACAATGGGTCCCGGCCCTTAGCCTTGCAACAACTTCATCGGACCTTACAATGCGGCACAAATAAAAAGGCAAAACACATAGTTTTATAACATGAGCGGAAGAAAAAGGTACAAATCTGAAAACAATCCAGCCCAGTCTCAAAACCAAAGTAATAACATAAGTCTCAACAGTCATGAAATAAAAAGATAACAGTCCCGTCCTATAATGCACGGAACCCCGGCTGGCCACTACCGCCGGATCACTCGATCGCCTCTCTAACCTGCAAAGCATCTACAAGCGGTATAAAACCGTTAGCTAGCCATCTATGCATAAGTATAAAGGTAAAAACACAAACACACAACATACACAATCAACATGCAACACTCAATCCTTTTATTTTCTTTAATTAGGTGATATGTCATTACTAATGATACTTATTTTGTGACACGAGGGATTCCCAAACCTCGCCCCTGATCCCGTTTACCAACGAGGAATGGTGCTAAAGCATCTGACCGTCTACCTGCCAGGGCTGGTACAGGGAACCTCCTAGACTCTCGCAAGAGCTAGGTAGATGATGTCACGACCCGTTATCATACACTTGGGTCAATTACATAAATAAATAAGTCACCCTAATCCAGTTTTGTTGTTTATCATGACTATCAAACACCACTCATACACATTACACTCATACGAGAAGCCAGCTAAGTAAATCCGTAGACTTACCAGTCTCCGAAGCGCACACGAACACCTCACTCGTAAGTTCCCTCGGGAAAACGTACAACGCCTGTTCAAGACAAGGCACACAATCAAACCACACTCTAGTTCACTAGAAGTCTTTAGACTTCAAGGCTCAACTTCCTCAACCACCCATTACAAGAAGACTATCCTCCCAGTCCATGATCTATCCAACTCTCAACACAACGATATACACAAAGGTTGCTTCCACAAAGCTCAAAACGAACCCTCAACAACATACCACCACAAGACTCATGTACTCACACTAGACCTCTAAGGTCCAACCATTCTAAAGCATTCCATTTCAACTACCCTAAGCCAGCCTAACATGCTTATAAGGTATAACGAATCTAAGGAAAGAAAGAAGGAAAGGAAAGAACGAGATTCGGGACTCACTGGAGCAAAACAGCCCCCGCGTCTGCCTGAGCCGCCCCTGCGCTAGACAAAAGCCGCCCCTGCGCCTTTGTGAATCTGCCCCTGCGCCTTTGTGAATCCACCCTTGCGCCTGTCTATGCAGAAAGTCCGTCTGCCGAGTTCTTCGATTGTGCAGCCGGTCCTTTAGGGTCTCCTTTGGTGCTATGAATGTCTTCCACTTCTCTCACTTGTTCTTAGCCTCCTTCTGGGGTCTAGCTTCGTCATCGAACCAACAAAACAACGATAGATCGTTGAGCAAGGATCCAAGAGTGTCTTCCATTCAAGCCATGGAAGGGGAAGGAAGAAAGAAGAAGAAGAAGAAGAAGAAGAAAGAAAGAAGAAAAAGGAAGGAGCCTTACCCACGTCCCGTCACTGCAGTCCCGGCCTCACGAATGGTGGATCCAAGCTGGAGCACTCCAAGAGAAGAATGGAGGAGAAGGATGTAAGAGGAAGGTGCAAGAGGATGAAGTGGGTAGGAGGAAGGAAAGTAACGTGAGTGGAAAAAGAGAGGAGGAGAAGGGTTGGCTGCGTAAAAGAAGAAGGATACCAAAGGTCTTCAGCCAATAACTTCCCATGGCATTAAAGAGAGGAGTTAAAAGGATCGGAAGGTGAACGGTTGCCCAAAACGCTGCTACCTCGCCCACGCGTGTCACCGCCCGTGCGGGAATCCTAGCCGCACCTGCGGCCTACTCCACTATGTCGCCAAAGCCGTAAGGGCGTGAGCCCTTGCACCCGGCTTCTACCCTCCTCTAACCCAATCCAAGAATAACGAAAAATTCGGTCGTTATATCATATCCCCCTCAAAATAAGTTTCGTCCCGAAACTTAGGGGGTACTAAACGCGGTCATAAGATATAAGCAAGCCCTATGACTAACAAATTACCACATCAAGACCACATAAGGGTCACACACAAGCACATCAGATATATCACACATACAACACAAAAAGCAACCAAAACAAGAAAGTAGACTACCTGACAGTCCTATAGACATCTCTAGACCCGCATAAAACTCAAGATAGTTCCGCTGGATACTGTCCTCCGTCTCCCAAGTGGCCTCATCAATCCCCCATCTCGACCACTGTACTCTCATCATGGGTATTACCTTCGATCAAAGGCGTCTCGTACCTCTCTCCAAAACTGCTATCGGGTGCTTTGGAAATGTATGATCCAGCTCGACCACCAGGTCGTCATGACTCACTATGTGTCTCGAGTCATGCACATACTCTCTCAGCTGCGACACGTGAAATACTGGATGAACTCCCTCCAATCGGGGTGGCAATGCCAATATGTACGCAACCTCTCCTATCCGCTCAAGGATCTCAAAGGGCCCGACATATCGGGGACCTAACTTCCCCTTAATGCCGAAACGTCTAACACCCCTCCTGGGCGACACTCTCAACCATACCTGGGCTCTAACCCTGAACTCTAGAGGCCTACGCCTCTTATCAACATAAGATTTCTGACGGCTCTGTGCAGACATCATCCGCTCTCGGATCAATGCTACCCGAGCCATATCATTCTACACCTGCTCGGGTGCCACACCACTCATCCTCCCATGCTCATCCCAACACAAGGGTGTACGGCACTTCCGTCCATATAGTGCCTCGTAAGGAGCCATCCCAATAGTCGCATGCCAACTATTGTTATAAGAGAACTCCACCAAAGGGAGGTGGTCGGGCCATACTTGGCCCCAATCAAGCACACATGCCCTCAACATGTCCTCGAGGGTCTGAATAGTCCTCTCAAAACCGCCCGTACGTTTGAGGATGGTATGCCGTGGTGAACTGTAAGCTCGTGCCTAAGGCAGCGTGTACCTGCTGCCAGAACCTCAAGGCAAAATGCCCATCCCTATCTGAAATGATCGTCCTTGGCACTCCATGGAACCTCACAATCTGTCGGGTAAACTCCTCGGCTAAACGAGACACCGGCCACGTTTCCTTAATAGGAATAAACCGTGCCGTCTTCGTCAACCGATCCAATACAACCCATATCACATCAAAGCCTCTACTCAACCTCAAGCCGGTAACGAAGTCCATAGAAATGTCCTCCCACTTCCACCTTGGAATCGGAAGTGGTTGGAGCTCTTCTCCGGGCCTGTGGTGCTCGATCTTGACTTGCTGACAGGTCGCACATTGGGCTACATATCTAGCCACGTCGGGCTTGAGCCCGCCCTACCAATAAGATCGTCGTATATCCTGATACATCTTACTCGCGCCCGGGTGGACGGAATAAGGTGTAGAATGGGCCTCCTGCAGTATACGCTGCCTCAACTCTCTGTCAGAGGTTACACATATGCGCTCCTGGCGCCTCAAAATCCCGTCTGCACCCACCATAAACTGTGGTGCCTCCCCTCTAGACATCCTATTCCTAATCCTCGCCAGTGCGGGACAACCCTCCTGTTTCTGCCGGATCTCTTCCGTCAGATCCGGTGAAACCTCTAACGCTGACAAATGACCGTCAGTATCCGGAAACCGGATGTCTACCTCCAACCAAATTAAATCTCTCTGCAACTGGGTCTGAACGGTCAATCTAGCTATCGTAGCCTCGCAGGGTGTCCTCCTACTAAGGGCATCGGCGACCACATTCGCCTTCCCCGGATGATAAAGGATCTCTAAGTCAAAATCCTTAATCAGCTCTAGCCATCTCCTCTGGCGGTTATTCAACTCCCGCCAAGTGAATATGTACTTCAGACTCTTGTGGTCTGTGAAGATCTGACAGGTGGCCCCATAGAGGTAATGACGTCAGATCTTCAATGCATGAATGACTACAGCTAGCTCCAGGTCGTGAGTAGGGTAATTCTCCTCATACGTCTTCAGTTGTTGAGACGCGTAAGCAATGACCCTACCCCTCTGCATCAAGACGCATCCCAAGCCTAGCTTGGATGCCTCACTGTAAACGACGAAGTCCTCAACGCCCTCTAGTTGTGCTAACACGGAAGCGGAAGTCAATCTCTCCTTCAGCTCCTTAAAACTCCGCTGACAGGACGCGGACCATGTAAATCCGATGGACTTCCTTAACAAGGAAGTGAGTGGCCTGGCAATCACAGAGAAACCCTTCACGAACCTGCGGTAGTATCCGGCCAGACCTAGAAAATTGGGTACCTCCTTGACCGTCTTAGGAAGCGGCCATGATGCAACTGACTCTATCTTCGTCGGGTCTACCTTGACACCCTCGGCGGAGACAATGTGACCAAGGAAGGCAACCTCTGGCATCCAGAACTCACGCTTAGAGAGCTTAGCATAAAGCTCCCTATCATGTAAAACCCGCAACGCCGTCCTCAGGTGTCCGGCGTGCTCCTCCCTACTCCGGGAGTATACCAAATGTCGTCGATGAAAACTACCACAAACTGGTCTAAGAAGTCGATGAAGATGTCATTCATCAACTCCATGAAGACAGCAGGAGCATTGGTGAGCCCGAAAGGCATCACCACGAACTCATAATGACCGTATCTAGTCCGAAACTCCGTCTTCGGTACGTCCTCCTCTCGTACTCTCAGCTGATGGTATCCTGACCGCAAGTCAATACGTGAAAACACCATAGCTCCCTGTAACTGATCCAACAAATCATCAATACGCGGCAACGGGTACTTGTTCTTGACGGTGACTTTGGTCAACTCCCGATAGTCGTTACAAAGCCTCACAGATCCGTCATTCTTCCTGACGAAGAGGATTGGTGCATTCCAGGGAGATACACTAGGTCGGATGAATCCCCTCTCTGCCAAATCCTCGAGTTGCTTCTTGAGCTCAAGCATCTCGACTGGTGCCATGCGGTATGGAGCCTTGGAGATCGGCCTCGTGCCGGGCTCCAACTCAATCCTAAAATCTACGCTCCTCTGCAATGGTAAGCCAGGCGGCTCGCGAAAGACGTCCTCGAACTCACAAGCTACCGGGGTCTCTGCTAAAGATGATCTCGTCTCCTCCTTCATGGTGTAACACCAGAAGGCCTCGCACCCCTGACCTATGAGCTTTACGGCTCGGACCGCACTAATGAATGTCCCTATCATTTCGAGTCCCACCCTTGAAAGACCTCCTCCTGCCCAGACTTCATGGTGACCATCACTGTCCTCTTACTGACGTCCAGAACAGCTCTATGGCGGTCCATCCAGTCCATCCCGAGTATGGCTTCTCCATGCACTAAGCGCATGATATGGAAGTCGGCTAACCAGTCACGACCTCCCAAATGGATGGGAGAACCGTGAATCTCTGGAGTACCGCGAACCTTACTCCCATCGGGTAACCTTATAAGGAAAGGTTCCCCCTCTATTGTATCTAAGGTCAACTTATCTATGCAATCATCAGATATGAAAGAGTGTGTCGCACCCGTATCAAAAAGTACTCGGACTAGAAAGCCATGAATCGTAATAGTACCTATGGATGCGGGCGCTGCTGGCTCTACGGCGCTCCTCAACTCAAAGACTCGAGCCTGAGTACCCCTAGTCTCTGAAGTGCCTCCACCACGCCATCTACCTCTACCTGAAATCTGAGCATAACCCTGTGAATATGCCTGAACAGGGGCTCGCTGCTGCTGACCCCGAGCTTGATACAGAGACTGCCTCTGTTCCCCTCCTGAGGTACCAGCAGGCGAGGACCCCTGCTGTGATGTTACCTTGCCCTATTTGCAGAAGGTAGCTCTATGGCCCAGCTGGCCGCAAGTGAAACCTGTAACTGGTGGCCTCCTACACTCCGGCTTAATGTATCCATACTCCCCGCAGTTGTAGCACTAATGTCCCCTAGAAACAGTCAGCGGTACAACCTGGTAACTAGAGTGGCCCTGAGACTGACCACGCCCATGACCTGAAACTCCTACTCCTGTGCTGGTTGGTCCCGTCCTCTGTCTCTTGTCTGACCCTCCAGACTGCATAGCTCTCTTAGGACCCAGTCGGTCCCTCTCATACGCTGAAGCCCGATCCTGGTAATCGGCTAAGGAGTCACAGCGAAACCCTGCCAGATAGGAGCGTGTAGTCTCCCTCGGTCTCCGAGAGAACATGTACACGTGCTGGTCCACAGGTGGTGCAGCAAGACCCAATAGTGACAGCTCCTCCCGGAACCTCCTGATCGTCTCAACTATCGGAACATCCTCAAATCATGCCTCCAAGAAGTCCTGCACTCGGTCTCTCATCAGCGAGGTAAGACAAAAAGTCTCCCGCACAAGACTCAGCAACTACTCAAATCGGGACACTCCGCCTCGCACGGTCCTCCACCAGAACCGTGTCTGGTCTCTAAACAAGGTCTGAACCAGCTCCACCTTACGACCATTCGTCCAACATTCTTGTCGAATGTGGGAACTCGCTGATGGCTGAAAGTCTTCAACCATTCGTCCGGCCTCGGTACCCTCAGTTCATCTCTCACTCGGTCATCCTCAACAACCCTCAATAGTGCAGCTACTACCGGTGGAACTACCACCTGAGTCACCCTTTGATAGACCTCAGCCGACCTAGCTGGCACCGGCGGTGCTGGAGGTGGTGCTCCAGCTTTGTATGCCTCTTGCATGTAACACCCCGAATCCGCGGGACACGGGATGTCACATTGGGCTAGGATCTCACAATGGATCCTGACCCTAGCCTGACAACAAGTTCACTGGACCTTACAACATGGAACTGATAGATATAAAACAAATACATAAAACAATACAAACTGTACACCCCAAAGTAAACAACAACATAGCCGAGTATATAAAACGACAACCTCACACAGGAGGTTCAAAAGAACATCCTCACGCAGGAGGGGAACACAACAAACCCAAACCAACCACCTAATGTACGAGAGTCCTCGGCCTGTCACCCTGCCAGATCACTCAGCAACACCTAACTTGTAAACATCTACAACACGGTATGAAACGTTAGCTAACCATACATATATAAGGTAATGCATAAGCACAAACACAATCATGGAAGATAAACAAATCAGCATGTTATCACACATTTACCCATTTATTATCTTTATATAATAGTCATTCACTAAAAAACCGTATATATATATATATAGATAGATGAAAGTATGTGACACAAGGACCGATACATCCCCGCCTCTGAGTGCAATGTCCAGCTGTACGAGTATCGGTCACACAATCCGTGTACCCTATGGGAGTGGATTGCGCCCTTCCTGTAAACCAGTCTGGCCCGACATCAGAGAACCTCCCAGACTCCACAGCGGGATGAAAGGGAAAGGTTATCACAGTCACGCAGTGGGGTAGTCAATAGAACATAGGTCGATAAAAACGACAACTCATGATATCATAGAAAACATATAAAGCACACACCACTCATGCAAACACCCAATATAGGGATGGTAGCTAAGTAAGTCCTACGGACTTACCTCAACCTCGTACAATCACAACCACGATCAACCTCCAATCCTAAGAGGGACACTGCCTAATAACAAGGCATAAAGAGATATCAATACTCCTATCAATCAAAAAGGTCACATCTAGACCTAAGGGATCCATAAGGATCATAATCAATCCATAAGCCTCACAGCCAACTAAACCTCAATATCTCAACATAACTCACAATTCCTCAAATCTCAAGGTAGTATCTAATCAACATTCTTCAATCTCAATTCTAATCCTAATTTAATTAATTAACCTTTAATTAATTAATTACATTTCGCCAGAATAACGTTTTGCCCGCAGGCAATTTCTAAACCCCCTGTCATCAGATTTCATCAAACAAACAACCCATAATCACCAGAATAATATAACGACCATAATTGAATTTCTAATTGTCCTATTTGACAAGCCTAAAGTCAATTTAGGTCAAATCGCAGTACGGAAAATGAATAAATTCATAACTTATTCGTTACTAACCCGATTGACGATCTGAAAGAAGATTCGGAATCACAACGACGCAGGCTACGCATGGACATCATCAAATTCATCGGAATCTGAGCGACGGAACCGTCCTGGTGACATATATGCTCGACCAGCCCTCCATATACTCGGAAATGCAGAAACTCGGTACCGTTATGAAGTGAATGAAGAGAGGAATCCAGAAACTCAAACGGAATTGAAATCGGATTAGAAACGGAGAGTAGATATGAGTTTGAAGGTTGAGAGAAATCAGAGCTTTTACGAGGAAACTTGAAAGGAAATGAATTAATAAAGGATTTTCCGCTATTTATAGTAAAGACGATAATTATCCTTTAGTAAAGTCGATAATTATCCTTTAGCCGATCCAAAGGCGGGTCGAACCTCTTTCTCCAAACTTCTCGAGATTAGAACATTAAATCTGGAATATTGTAGGTATAATTATTCCACAACTGCCTCGGAAAACGTGTATTCCTAAGCCGTCTTTCTTAGCCGTTAAGAAACGAAATAGCGACTATTTTGGCCGTTTTGCCTGTCCATGTTATTTCATATCTAGGACATATCCGATGTCCTGATCATTTCTCTCAACTGCATTTTTATTAATTGGAGCTCCCAAATGCTCCAAATAACACCGGAGGGTAAAAATAATTACCCGGGGGAAAAAGTAAAAATTTCCCCAAACGTCCAAAATTACGCCAGGAACATAACGGTGAGACTCTTACTCATCACTTGCGAAATCTTCGCGAGTTATATGTCAATTACTATCAACGATTAAGTTAATCAACATTAATTAGAACTCGGAAATCCTAGCTATTACATTGCACCTGTTGGACATACACTCGATACACCGATGCTCCAATCGACACACGGCCAGAATCAGCAGGCCCCGCACTTCGTACTCCGGACCTAGCAGCAGTCCCATCCCTAACCTCGGGAACAATGCTCTCAACTACCTCCTCAGCAAACACGTCCGTAGTTGGCGGATCTACAACGGGAGCACGTCCCCGACCTCGGCCCCTCTGAGGCCTACCCACACGTCCCGGTCTCGGAGCTCCTGGAGGAAGGGGAGGTCGGCCCCCCGCGTCCAAGGTAAGCTGTCGCTCTCGTACGTGCCATCTGGTAGAGATGTGATCGATGTAAGACTACTTTAGTTGCTAGTAAGGACATAATTATCCTATTACTCTAGGTCACTTCTAAAGGTCACAATGTAACTACTAAACACAAGTAATAACAAAAGTCCAATAAACTATGCCATCGAGTTCAGCGGAGGTAGTGGCGGCCCATGCATTCTATCCCAACTCATCTATGCTCATGGTTTTGCAAACCAAAAATCATTTAAAAAGTTCGGAACCCTTGCGGTTTCCATTTATTTGTTTATTTGGCCTTTTTGAAGATAGCGAGTGCCGTTGTTGCCAACCTAGGGCTCTGATACCATATTGTAACACCCCAAATCCTAGAGGACTCGGAATGCTACGATCTGGGACCTCACAATGGGTCCCGGCCCTTAGCCTGGCAACAACTTCATCGGACCTTACAACACGGCACAAATAAAAAGGCAAAACACATAGTTTTATAAAATGAGCGGAAGAAAAAGGTACAAATGAGAAAACAATCCAGCCAAGTCTCAAAACCAAAGTAATAACATAAGTCTCAACAGTCGTGAAATAAAAATATAACAGTCCCCGTCCTATAATGCACGGAACCCCGGCTTCCCACTACCGCCGGATCACTCGATCGCCTCTCTAACCTGCAAAGCATCTACAAGCGGTATAAAACCGTTAGCTAGCCATCTATGCATAAGTATAAAGGTAAAATCACAAACACACAACATACACAACCAACATGCAACACTCAATCCTTTTGTTATCTTTAATTAGGTGATATGTCATTACTAATGATACTTATTTTGTAACACGAGGGATTCCCAAACCTCGCCCCTGATCCCGTTTACCAACGAGGAATGGTGCTAATGCATTTGACCGTCTACCTGCATGGGCTGGTACAGGGAAACTCCTAGACTCTCGCAAGAGCTAGGCAGATGATGTCATGACCCGTTATCATACACTTGGTTCAATTACGTAAATAAATAAGTCGGCCTAATCTAGTTTCATTGTTTATCATGACTATCAAACACCACTCATACACATTACACTCATACAAGAAGCCAACTAAGTAAATCCGTAGACTTACCAGTCTCCGAAGCGCAGACGAACACCTCACTCGTAAGTTCCCTCGGAAAAACGTACAACGCCTATTCAAGACAAGGCACACAATCAAACCACACTTTAGTCCACTAGAAGTCTTTAGACTTCTAGGCTCAACTTCCTAAATCACCCAGTCCAAGAAGACTATCCTCCCAGTCCATGACCTATCCAACTCTCAACATAACGATATACACAAAGGTTGCTTCCACAAAGCTCAAAACGAACCCTCAACAACATACCACCACAAGACTCATGTATTCACACTAGACCTATAAGATCCAACCACTCTAAAGCATTCCATTTCAACTACCCTAAGCCAGCCTAACATGCTTCTAAGGTATAACGAATCTAAGAATTGAAAGAAGGAAAGGAAAGAACGAGATTCGGGACTCACTGGAGCAAAACCGCCCCCGCGCCTGCCTAAGCCGCCCCTATTTGAGTCCGCCCCTGCGCCAATCTAGGTCCACCCCTACGCTTGACAAAAGCCGCCCTTGGGCCTTTGTGAATCCCCCCCCCCCCCCCCCCCCCCCCCCC
>BSUD01000004.1:119031299-119072871 GCA_033239045.1 Fagopyrum esculentum
CCCCCCCGCGCCTGTCTGTGCAGAAAGTCCGTCTGCTGAGTTCTTCGATTGCGCAGCCGGTCCTTTAGGGTCTCCTTTGGTGCTATGAATGTCTTCCACTTCTCTCACTTGGTCTTAGCCTCCTTCTAGGGTCTAGCTTCGTCATCGAACCAACAAAACAATGATAGATCGTTGAGCAAGGATCCAAGAGTGTCTTCCATTCAAGCCATGGAAGGGGAAGGAAGAAAGAAGAAGAAGAAGAAGAAGAAGAAGAAGAAAGAAAGAAGAAGAAAGGAAGGAGCCTTACCCATGTGCCGTCACTGTAGTCTCGGCTTCACGAATGGTGGATCCAAGCTGGAGCACTCCAAGAGAAGAATGGAGGAGAAGGATGTAAGAGGAAAGTGCAAGAGGATGAAGTGGGTAGGAGGAAGGAAAGTAACGTGAGTGGAAAAAGAGAGGAGGAGAAGGGTTGGCTGCATAAAAGAGGAAGGATACCAAAGGTCTTCAGCCAACAACTTCTCATAGCATTAAAGAGAGGAGTTAAAAGGATCGGAAGGTGAACGGTTGCCCAAAATACTGCTACCCCGCCCACGCGTGTCACCGCCCCTGCGGGAATCCTAGCCGCACCTGCGGCCTACTCGACTGCGTCGCCAAAGCCGCAAGGGCGTGAGCCCTTGCGCCCGGCTTCTACCCTCCTCTAACCCTATCCAAGCATAACGAAAAATCCGGTCGTTACAGTTTTGAGGCAGCGAGGTAGGATTATTGCTTTTGCGTCTAGACAGTTGAAGACTTATGAGGAGAATTATCCGACTCATGACCTCGAGTTAGCTGTTATAGTTCACACCTTGAAGATCTAGCAGAATTATCAGTATGGAATCTCATACCAGATCTTCACAGACCATAAGAGTTTGTAGTACTAATTCACTCAGCGGGATTGAATAAGCGCTAGAGGAGATGGCCCGAGATGATCAATGTAACATCCAGTTTTGTTTTTCACTATCACCGCGGGGGCGGTGACAGAGGGCCGCAGTCGCGGCCGGGTCTAGCCGTAGGTGCAGTTTGACCCTGGATCGCGCTGATCTATTTTATTCCGTTTTATTCTTTTCTTTTCCTTTCTTAGAAGATCCGATTTTCTATCTTTTGGGCCGTCTTTCCTTCTATGTTTAACCCTAAATTTGACCTTCCTTTCTTTCCCAACCGTTCCCTATATATTCCCGGCTTCTCTTTTGTTTCCTTCTTCTTGCTTACGTTTTCCTTCAACCTCGAGTCAAAGCTGCAACCTTATATGTGAATTCATGCAAAAGCTTTGTAAGTTCTTGACCCTGTTTCGTTCACCTTTTGTCCTTGCATCTCCTGCTACATGTTTCTCCTTTCCTTCTCCCTCTTTTATTCATTTTCTTCTTCTTGACATGAATCAAGATCAAGTCATGATTTTTGTTTGTTCTTCGTTGTTACTGCATATGTGTTTCTAGGCTCCCTTGGTTGAGTGTTGTCATGTGTGGATCGAAGATCGAAGCTTAGTCTCCCTGTTGTGTTGTTGATGTCAAAGAAATCCCCGACGTTCGCCTTTGTCGTTGCACCACCCCGGGGCTGCAACACTCCGCCCCTGGAGTTTTACCCATAAACTATTTCCGCTCCTTGGACTACCCGCCCCTGCGGCTGCAACCCAGTGCCGCCCCTGCGCCTTCTGTCAGCCTCCCCTGCGGTTTCTCTACAGTGACTCCCGTCCTTGGTGAGTTGCTTCCATCCTTGCTTCCTTTTCCCTTTCCTTATGTTAGATCATGCTAGGCTGGACCTAGGTGGTTAGAGTAAATGCCAGTTAGTGGCTTGTTGATCCCCATGAGTTGGTTATGGTTTGAGTATCTTGATTTGTGTTGTTGATGATGTACCTTGAGACTAGGAATTGTTCTTCCTAACATGTTGAGATCAGTTAGCAATAATCGAGACTAGAAGTAGGAAACATTTAGCACGGTGGAGTAGATCTGTTAGAGATCATTGAGATTAGAAGTATGTAGACTTCTAGCATTAGGATATTTTCTGATTTGCGTTGCCTTGTCTAAGCAGGCATTCCTCCTTTCCTTCAGAAAGCTGAGCAATTAGCTGATTCTTGAGTTACCTCCGAGTGAGGTAAGTCCCTTGGACTTACTTAGCTGTGTTTCGTATATTACTTGACCGTATTGGTGGTGTTTGTTTCTTTATCGTTATAACATAAATCGGACTTGGACGACCTTGTACCTTAATTGGCCCAAGTGTATTATAATCTGGCGGTGACCACTTGTCCAGTTCTATAGGAGACTAGGAGGTGCTCTTGCAACCCAGGCTTAGAGGTAATGGATAGATGCATTTGATCTATTTTATGTCGGCAGACGGAAGTGGAGGTGAGCTTCAGGAGATTCTCGTATGACAAAATAAGTTGAATTATTAATGGATAACTATTAATGATAATAACCGGTTGTGTGCGCGCATGCTATGTGTTTATATTCTTATATGTGTTTGTGCCTTTACTGTCTTTCAAATATCTAGAATTTTAGCTAACGGTTTAAACCGATGTCGTAGATGCCCTGCATGTTAGAGATGTTGTTGAGTGATCCTATTGGAGTGGTCAGCCGGGGTTCCCATACATTATAGGAAGGGATCGGGGTTTATATTTCAGTTGTTGTCTTTTTAGTTTATTGTTGAACTCGGCTGAGAGTCTTTCTCTTTCCTTTTGATATACCTTATAGTTTTTATCTAGTTTTGGTTTTTATTTATTTGTGCCTTGTTGCAAGATCTGATGTTATTGTTGTTACTTTGAGGGTCGGGACCCATTGTGAGGTTCTAGCCCGTAACGCTTCAAGTTCCCAGAACATGAGGTGATACAATCAAGGACTTTGGGGTGTGTTTGGTAGGATTATTGGGGATTATTTTGAGGACTTTCATCCCAAATAATCCCATAATCCGATGAAAATTTTTCCAATTTTCATCTCCAATAATCCCATAATCCCCAATAACCCCTACCCATAAAACACACCCTTGATCTATAGATTTTGTATTATCCGGGAAAGGCGAATGTAGTCACCAATGCCCTTAGCAGGAATACACCTCGAGAGAAGGCGATAACGTGATTGACGGCTCATATACAGAGGAATCTAGCGTGGCTAGAGTTAGACATAAGGTTTCCGGATACAGACTTTTTACTTGATCTGTTGGGAGAGATCCAATAGAAGCAGAAGAGTTGTCCGAACCTAAGGCGGATCCAAGATAGGATATCTCAAGGTGAGACACGATAGTTCACCATAAGTGCCAAAGACCGCACGTTTCATCCCTATTAGGGAAACGTAGACGGTGAGTTGGCTAGCTGAGGAGCACGCTAGACAGATAGTGAGATTCCATGGGGTACAGAGGACCACTGCCTCAGATAGGGATGGACAATTCATATCGTGGTTTGGCGATAGGTACACCCTGCTTTGGGTACAAGCCTTCATTGCACGACGACTTTTCATCCTCAGACATATGGTCAATAAAAGAGGACTATACAGGCCTTGGAGGATAAGTTGAAAGCCTGAGTGCTAGAGTGGGAATAGGTGTTGTCAGATCACCTCCCTTTAGTTGAGTTTTCGTATAATAACAATTGTGCATGCGTTGATCCGGATGGCTCCTTATGAGGCATTGTATGGACGGAGATGCCGTACGCCCCTATGATGGGATGAGCTGAACAATATTAGTGGGATAGCTCCTGAGTAGATACAGGAGGACGCCGCTTGAGTAGCTTTGATTCGAGAGCGGATGTTGGCCGCGTAGAGCCGCCGTATGCAAACAAAAGGCGACGACCTTTGGAGTTCTTAGTTGGGGATCATGTCTGGTTGAGGGTGTCATCGACACAAGGTGTCAAATGTTTTGGCATTAAGGGGAGTTGAGTCCCTGATATGTCGGACCTTTTGATATTTTGGAACGAGTTGGAGAAGAGGCGTATGGACTTGAGTTGCCACCCAGACTGTAGGACTTTCACCCGATCTTTCATCTGTCTCAACTGAGAAAGTATATACCAGATTCGAGACACATCATCAGTAATGATGATTTAGTGGTGGAGCCGGACCACACATTTACAGAGCATTCTGTAGCTGTTATAGAGCAGAGTAAGAGACGCTTGTGCTCGAAGGACATCCCGATGTTGAGGATTCAGCGGTCTAGACGGGGAGCCAATGAGGCTACTTGGGTGATAGAGGATAATATCAGGAGGAACTATCCGGAGTTTTATGCAGAGATAGCTGCATCTGAAGGATCAATGAGTGAGTCTTAGTTTAATCTTTGTTGAGTTATGTGCTTATATGCTATTATGTATTATTTGCTTTTCGTGCTAGATTGTGATGTGCGATCTTATTAGATCTTGATATGCTATCGTGAGTTGCGTATGGGGGTAGATTGAAGGCGTATACTTTCTAGGGATCATGTGACTGTACCTCGGTGTATGAGACCAAGAGGATTAACGGTTATCCAAGTTTCGGGACAAAACTTGTTTTTTGGGGGTGTGATGTAAAAACTAGGATTTTCGAATCCTAATTAATGTTGATTAACTTAATTATCGATAGTAATTGACCCATAACTCGCGAAGAATGCGTAAATGACAAGTATGAGTCCCACCGTTATATTCCTAGTATAATTTAGGACTTATGGGGAAATGTTCACTTTTTCCTCTGGTAATTATTTTTACCCTCCGATGTTAGTTGGAGCATTTGAGGGCATCAACTAATAAAAATGCAGTTGAGAGAAATGATCAGGACATCGGACATGTCCTAGATATGAAATAGCATGAAAATCAAAACGGCCAAAGGAATCGCTATTTTGTTTCTTAGCGAATAGGAAAATTGGCTTAGAAATATGCGTTTTCCGAGGCAGGTGAAGAATAATGATCCATACAATATTACATATTTATTATTCCAATTTTGAAAAGTTTGGAGAAGGGGCTCAAACTGCATTCGGATCGGTGAAATGATAATTATCGGCTTTGCTAAAGGATATTTATCGTCTTCGCTATAAATAGCGGAAAATCGTTTATTAATTCATTTCCTTTCACGTTTCCTCGTAAAAGTTCTAATTTCTATCAACCTTCAAATTCACATCAACTTTCCGTTTCTAATCCGATTTCAAATTCGTTTGATTTTTTGGATTCCTCTCTTCATTATCTTCATTTTGGTACCGAGTTTTTGCGTTTCCGAGCAAACGAAGGTCTGATCGAGCCTATATAATACGTAGCTGGTTCTTTTTCTCAGATTTTGGTGAATTTGATGGTGTCCGAGCGTAGCTAGAATCGTTGTGTTTCTGAATCTTCTCTCGGATAGTCAATCGGGTTAGTAACGAATAAGTTGTGAGTTTTAAGCATGTCGACGGGTCAGACCCGCCGGGTCAGGGTCCGGGAAGGGAGACCCGACCCGGACCCGTGTAAATGGCCAACCCGCCGGGTCTGAACCGTGACCCGGCGGGCCGCCAACCCGGCGGGTTGGCCATTTATTTTGAAACTCAACTTAAAAAAAAAAAAGAAGAAGAAGAATTGGGCTTGAACTTAAAAAAAGGGGAAGAATTGGGCTTGAACCAGAATCCTAGTTGCCTACGTATCCTCTCGGGGAGGAGGAATCAAAGCTCACGTAGTTCTCTTACCTTTGTTTATATCCCCGATTGGCTCTTACCTTAGTCGTCGGACTCTCCCGCCGATACATCCGATGGCGTTTGTTGTTGGTCGTCGTTATCTTCGTCGCCTTCCTCCACCGATTGGTTGTTTCTTTGTGTTCGCATTTCTGCTTTCTTCCAATCGGCTGCGTCTCGGGCAACATGTTTTATCTCGTCGGATCGAGCACCTTTCCACTCCAGCTAAAGGTTTGCTCAACCGCTACCGTTGAGGCAGGAACGGCGAGAATTTGTGCTGCGGTCCTTGAGAGGGGAGGGAACCTCATTCTTTCCGGTCGGCTCCACCATTCTAATATGTTGAAATCCTCTTCTTCTTCATCATTTGCAAACACAAAAGAAATGGTTACATATTCGTCGAGCTCCGAATGGGAACTCGACGTGGTTTTTGCCCTTTTCGGGCCAAACAAATCTCTAGAAATTGATTTAAATTTAGATGAAGTTGAAGATGAAGGACGAGGAGGGGGTTGAGAAGATTGAGCTTGATCGGAAACACGATATTGAACCAATAATTCATCAAATAATTTTCTAACTCTAGCAATTATGGTAGAAACATGACAATCAGGATGTTGTTGTAAATCTAAAAATTCATAATAACTTTCTAAAAATTATTTTAAACCATCCATTTTACGTCTAAGATCTAACACAAATGCAACAAGAAAAACATCGGGAATAGTTGTATAATAATCTAACCACTTAGTTCGCATTGTATAAATAGCTTGTGAAATATTATCAATTAAAAGACCTTGTTGAAGTGCAAATGCAATATTAATTGCTACATAACAAAATATGTTTGAAGTTGGTGTATAACCACTTAAAAGATCTCGATATTCATGTGATTTGGAAATCATTTTGTAAGTAGAGTTTCATCTTGTACAAACATCTTTTGGAATTAGGATAAATGTCATTTTGTTTACAATATGCATACTACATATACTTTTTTTAGACCAAAGTTCATTAAGAATTTTTTGAATAGGTTGTACTAAATCTCCAACATATGCTAAACCTTCTTGAACACACAAGTTTAAAATATGAGCGGCACACCTGTTCGCCCCTAAACGTGTGTGCAAATAAGCTTATATGAGAGGTTTTGCAAATATTGGGAAAACAACAATCCTAAAGATCCAAGTATCCAGTTGTGGCAATCGATTCAAGATATGCTTAATGATATAAAGACAGAGTTGAGATATGCAAAGGTATGCTAATGTAAGGTAATCGTACGGTGAAGTTCCAAACACCTTATATGACTCACCTACAAGACACTCTCTATACAGGTTGTTGAGGCTTCAATATAGAAAGGTTCTAAAGGTAAGAATTAATGTCAAATACCCAAACTTATAATCCAAGGATCAAGACTAACTAAACCGATTAAGGTTGTGACACTCACAATCGAGGTAGAGGTTGTTGAGGCTTCACTACCACCTAGAATAGGCAAGCCTAAACCAAGCTAAAGCAAATCTTTAACTTTGGATTGAAGTAAAAGCAGGTTCGTAAATTTAAGGGAAATTACGGTTGGATCTTGAGATTCCACGGTCGTGGAACTCAAGAACAAATCGTGATTTAGGGTTCGTCGACGATTCTCTCTAACTCTCAGGGTCTAATCTGTTTACGATCGATCTATCATCATCTAAGCCACAACTATCAACCCTTCACCTTAGAATTGTTAAGGGTTTTTAGCCAATAACAGTCATGTTGATATTAAATTCAAGAATTAAAAGATTGAAAGATGAAAACTTCCGAAAACTTTCAATAAACTTCAAACCAATCTCAAAGTCACAATCAAGAACAAATATCGTCACAAGATTCGGAATAGAACAAACAAACACAATCGTAGATAAGAAGGAAGAACGGGATGTCAATCCGTCTTCTAAATCAAACCTAAACAAGAAGAGGAATCTTCTTGCGAACAATCTTCCGAATCTTTGATCTTCCGTCAATCCAGAATTCTCAACAGCAATCTCCACCAAAAGTGCGAGATTAGGGCAACTCCAAGGATGAGCACAAAAATACGTCTAAGCGAAGGTGGTAGCGGAGGTCTAAGCAGAGGTGACAGAATCTCCCTTCGTCCGTCTTTTTATAGGGCAAGATAAAATATCGTCCCGGCCCAATCTTCTAAAAGATCGTGGCTTAAAATGTGGCGAAAAGAATCGCCAAGATCACGGTCGTGGAAGGTTCCACGACCGTAATTTAGAGCGTGGAAATCAACACGGTTTGAACACAAGATTCCACGACCGTAAAAGCTTCTGGAATGAACCACGTTTTCTGACTATGGTTCCACGGCCGTGGAACTGAACGTGGAATGTGGTACAGCCGTATTTTAGAGCGTGGTTTAGGGCAAGAACGTGATTCTTCCCTAGCCTCGTGCATGCTCCAAGTTGAACTCCTTTTTGCTCCTAAGAATGCCCTCAATCCATGGACATACTCAATCAACTCATCCTTGCTAAATTTCGTTCGGAAATGGCTCTCAATCACCTATAATCAACATAAAGCTTGTGTAGACATCCATATCGACAATATAGGCAAACTAGCTCACAAATGCAACAATGCTTAATCAAAGACTATCAATATGAATCAAATACACTTAGAAAACGTGCCTAAAATATCACAATATTTCATGCTAACAACACCTAATGTGAAAAAATTTACCTCCAATCGTCGGCTTACAATAGTTGGTTAAATCTCTAATGGAAGCCCTGTTAGCGGAGGCGTTGTCAAAACCGATTGAAAAAACTCGTGAAAGTAATCTATATTCTTCCAAAACATTTGCAATCAAACGGGCAATGTTTTGGGCGGTGTGTTATTCGTTGAAAACTCGTAATGCTAAAACTCTTTTGTTTAAAATCCAAAATTATCAACAAAATGACAAGTAATACCCATATATGAATTTTTTTGAAAACTGTCGGTCAAATATCACTACAAATAGAAACTTGAATATCACCATTTTCCATAAAATATTTAATCAATTGTTCTTTACGCATTTTATATTTAAGCATCATTTTTCTTTTAGCGGTTTGGCGAGAAATCGGTTTATATGCGGCTTGAGCATGATGTTGCATCAATTCATTAAAACCAAAATTTTGTGCAAAACTAAATGCCAAAGAATCTAGGGCTAATATTTATGAAAATGCATCCATAGACGAATCATGATCATATGTAAATAAAGAAGGAGGTTGGTTAGAGGTAGATGCGTACCCGGTTAGTTGTGTTTGCCCTCGTGTCAATCCCATTTTTTCGGGATGCTTGTTCCGAATATGCCTCTTGTAGTTCTCGTAGCCTTCTCCCTCTTTGTGCTTGTATTGTGCCGAACAAAAATTGCATTTGGCATAGTAAATCCCGTTGGCATCGGGAGCACCTTTTGTGAACCAAAATCGGAAGACCGCCGCCGATAGTTGAGTGTTGTTCAACGGCTCCTCCGGGTATTGGGTCTCGGATTCTTGGGTGTTGAGGAAAGGAAGTGATTCCACGTTGTTGATATCCTCCTTCTCGTGGATCTCGTGATCTCCACTTAAGCCCCGCCTTATATCCGAACCTGTTGGAGGACCGGTAACGGAATGACGTCCTCGGCTAACACCTCCGCCAGATGAAGGACCGCTACCGGAACGTCTTCCTCAGCTAGCCAATTTTGTTTGAATAATTGAATGTAGTAAGAGTTGTAAAATGAATAATTAATAACAAAATAAGAGAATGAGAATATGAGATTAGGAGAGTAATTGAATGTAAGAGTTGGAAATTATGGAGAGATTGAGAGAGTGAATAGATGATTGAATGAGAATTGGTGTGAGATGAAATGAATTGGGTTTGGGATATTTATAGAAATGTTTTTGGGTTAAATATTATAGTTTATTGTTTATTGTTTTTTTTATATAAGCTAGCCGTTACAACGGCTAACCCAATGGCTATGTAGCCGTTGGGATTTTTTTTTTTAAACAAAAAAATGTTACCGTTACCGGGTCGACCCGGCGGGTCGACGGGTAAGGATCCCTCGACCCTTACCCGTACCCATGACCCGGGGGAACCCGGACCCGTGGTGACCCGGACCCGCCGGGTTCCCGTCGGGTCACGGGTGACCCGTGACCCGTGGACGTGCTTAGTGAATTTATTTATTTTCTATATTGCGATTTGGCCTAAATTGACCTTAGGCATGTCAAAATGGACAATTGGAAATTTCATTATGCTCTTTACATTATTCTAGTGATTTTGAACTATTTGTTTGATAAGATTTGATGACAAGTGAGTTCAGAAATTATCTGCAGGCAAAACGTTATTCTGGTGAAATTTAATTAAATAATTAAAGATTAATTAATTAAATTAGGAATCTAGAAAACACTATAAGTTAATTAAATGCAAAGGAATGAAATTAATTGATGTTTGAAGCAACAAGTTTAATACGAGGAATTTGATATTCTCGACAGGTGGTATTGGAGACGGTAGACTAACCATATCTTAGTGATAGAAGCATGTTTGGCTGGACCTAGCATAGCTAATGAGAATGCCAATTATTTTTTTAAGAGTTGTATTGAGGATTGAACGCCTTAGGCGGTTTTGATGGTGCTTTGTGAAAGGATAGAATAGTGTTGTGTTGTTTATGATCTTGTGAGAATCTTTGGGATTAGAATTGAGGATATTTGAGGATGAGGTTTACATGATCTTGTGAGGATCTTGGAAACTAGAATTGAGAACATTCTAGTATGTTGTGTATATGATCTGATGAGGATCATTGAGACTAGAAGTTAGAACCTTCTAGCATATTGAATAGTTGTTGATTTGTGTGCCTTGTTGATCAGGCGTGGAGTATTTCTTACGGGAAACTGATTGTGGATTATAGTTGGGATTACCTTGATACAGGTAAGCCCTTTGGGCTTACTTAACTAAATTTTGTGTGTTAGCATGATTGTCATGGTGGTGTGTGTTTTATATTTTATAACAACAAACTAGACTAGGACGACCATGTTGTTGTGTGAGCATGCTGTGTGAGCATGCTGTGTGAGCATGTTGTGTGAATATCTTGTGTATGTGTTTATGTGTGCTATTATTGTTATTCTAATATATTGATTGTTAGCTAAAGGTTTATACCGTGTTGTAGATGTTTTGCATGTTAGGGACGCTTCCGAGTGATTTAGTTGTGGTGGGCAGCTAGGGTTCCTGTACAAATTAGGATAGGATGTGGGATTGTATACTCTGGTTGTTTTGTTTGTATAGTTTTGATACTCGGCTGAGAGTTCTGTCTGTATCTTGATTATAAATTTCGTTTATATCTATGTCGGTTTTATATTAATTTATTGCAAGATTCAGTGAACTTGTTTTCAGGCTGAGGGTCAGGACCCACTGTGAGGTCCTATCTCATAGCATTCCGAGTCCCAAGGATTTGGCTTATTACAAACATGGTATTAGAGCCCTAGGTTGATAATAATGACACTCACAATCTTCTAAAAGGCCGAATTTGATAAATAAACAAAATCCAAAAGGGGTCTGATTTTTCAAATGATTTTTGGTTTCGAATTTATAGTTGGTTTATGATAGAATGTAGGGGAAACCACCACCACTCCCGCGGATCTCGGCAGCCTAGTATATATCTTGGACTTTACTTGTTTGTTGGATTTGGATGGTATGACTTAGTTGACTTTATACAGTTATAATATGACATACGTACAGAGTACACGTATTAGAACGACACCCTTGATGGGTTGAGTTCTAGGTTATTCACCCCATTCTCCTACTAGTAAAGGTACAGATGTCTTGGACTCTTTTAGTCCAAGGATTTGATCGAGGAGGCAGACCTCCATCCATGAGAGTCGGGGTCAAATTTCCCAAAGCACGTCGTCAGTAGAGAGGATGATATAGAATAGGTATGAAGAGATTGGTGGAAGAGTGACAACCGCGGTTGGGAACGAGATGGTTTCCATACCAGAATCACACTGTACACGAGCAGTGGATTCCAGTTGTGTATCGAAGAAGCAACAAGATTTGAGAATACCTCCCGCAATTAATTGACGTGGCTAAGAAGGGATGTTGCATTTCACATCCTTCGGCATTACCAGATCCACTGAGGTGTTGTAGAGGGAAATTTCGGTGCTAGATACACCGGAGAGGATGGCTAAGGTCGTCAAGGCTCAAGAGAAGAGAGGAGCACCGACGCCAGATGTATGATTGAAGACTTCCAACCACTAGAGAGTACCGGAAAGGATATGTAGAGACAGCGTTGAAGTTGATCGTCATCCAACGGATCGACGGTTTGACTTGAAATGGACCAGATTGGAAAGGCTGCTCGGTTTAGTGGGCTGGAAAAGTGGTAGAGTGTAGAATATACCAATACTACAATAGGAGCTTCTGATTATGGATGAGGCCAGATATAGGAACAAACCTTTTACTTCTCTACAAGACATCTTCCTCCATGGAATTCCGTGCAGAGATGAGGCCAGATATAGGAACAAACCTTACTTCTCTACAAGACAGCTTCTGATTATGGATGAGGCCAGTTAAGGACGTGTGGATAACATCGTAGATACTCAAGAAGTTCATGTATGAGCGTTGGTGCTGAGGAGCGCCGGTGAGCCGACAACGCCAACAACTGTACCATAGAAGCTAGACCTTAGACACAGTAAAGGGGAGGCCCTTTATTATATGATACCTAGTGGGGATAAGGTTAAGATACCCAAGAGGTTCATGATTGCCCCATTCTCTTGGAAGGTAAAGATTAGTTAGCAAATTTATTAGTTATGTATGGAGTATATGAGGAAATCATTCTAGGGACTAACTGTATGGATCAGTATTGAGCGGTTTTAGACATTGGTAAGAGGACCATAACGGTCACAACAAAGACAGATCACCTGGAGATTTTTCTAAAACTGAGGCCTTAGAAAGACTGGTATAGTCATCAGTACAGTCCAAGCTGGGAGACTGATTGAGTAGGATTGGAAAACTTTTGGTGTTATGCTAGGAAGGAAAGCTAGAGTTCCGCATTTGAGGAAACTAGTGGTTTGTGAGTACACCGACGTTACTTAGCGACCTACCAAGCATACCTCCATAAAGGAGTGATGAGACAACAAAGGAATCTAAGTTAGACATACACTTTCTGGAGGTCTACCCTAAAGTTGTTGCTTGATCTGTTGGGAGAGATCCAACAGAAGCGGGAGAGTTGTCCGACCCTGAGGGGGATCCGAGACAAGATGTCTCTAGGTGAGGCACCACAATTCACCATAGCTGCCGACGGAGTGATGAGATGCTATGAGCGCGTTTGTGTACCTTCAGACCGAGAGCTAAGGCAAATAATTTTACAGGAGGCTTACACCACACCTTACTCAGTGCACTCAGTTGTGAGTAAGATGTATCAAGATGTGAGACGATCTTTTTGGTGGGGCGGGTGGAAGCGCAATGTGGCTAGGTTTGTAGCCCAGTGTGCGATATTTCAGCAGGTCAAGATCGAGCATTGCAGACCCGGAGGGGAACTCCATCCACCACCAGTACCGAAGTGGAAGTGGGAGGACATATCCATGGATTTTGTTACCGGTTTGACACCGAGTAGGAGCTTCAACGCTATTTGGGTTGTAGTAGATAGACTGATGAAGACCGCACGTTTCATCCCTATTAGGGAAACATGGCCAATGAGTCGGCTAGATGAGAAGTTCTCTAGGAAGATAGTGAGATTTCATGGGGTACCGAGGACCATTGCCTCGGATAGGGATAGACGATTCACCTCGCGGTTTGGCAGCAATACACATTGGTTTGGGTACGGGCCTTCATTGCACGACGGCTTTTCATCCTCAAATAGATGGTCAGTCAAAGAGGACTATGCTGATCTTGGAGGATAAGTTGAGAGCCTGCGTGATAGAGTGAGAACAGGTGTGGTCAAACACCTCCCTTTGGTTGATTTTTTGTATAATAACAACTGGCATGCGTCGATCCGGATGCCTCCTTATGAGGCGTTGTATATAGTATGCCCCAATGATGGGATGAGCCGAACAAATTTTAGTGGGATAGCTCCTGAGCAGATACATGAGGATGCCGCTTGATAGCATGAAATATGACGATATTTTAGGCACATGTTTTGGTTGTTTTTACCCTTCTTTTGTGTATATGGATATGAGTTTGAAGCATTTATGAGCACATTCACCTATTATGTTGGTATAGAGATCTACACAAGCTTTGTTGTGTTTTTAGGTGAATAAAGGCTTGGATTGGAACATAAATGGAGTATGTAGGAGTATTTGATCATGATAGACATCAAGAGGATGGATTGAATAGCTAAGGAAGGAGCATGATTAGGAAGCTTTGCGAAACAAAGGCTTTTACGAAGAATTTGGACTTTCCACGGCCAAACACAAAGGGACCACGTCCGTCGCTTTGGGATTTAATTTAATTTTGGCCGTGGAAAACCATGTCGAGAGCAAGGAAGTCATTCCACGGTGGTTCCACGGGCGTGGAAAGTTGTTCTTGGCCGTAATTCTTCTAACGGCTGCCACGTGTCATATTTGCCACGTCAGCAGCGGTTATTGGGCTTTTGAAACCCTACTTTCCTCCTATAAGAAGGCTGAAGAAAGAGAGAAATATCATCATTGGCTAAGGGGGCGATTATCCAACGCTACATTTACGGCTTGTTAGAGAGATTTCGAAAAGATTTTATTGTGTGAAGGAACGATTTGGAGAAGTACACATTTGAAGATTGTGTACTCGGAAAAGATCTTAGGGTTTCATCTTGAAGGCGGATTGATATCCCGTTCTTCTTTGTTCCTTGAGATTTGTGAGAGATTCTTATTCTATCCTACATCGATTGAATGCAAGTTATGATTTTGTGTTTTATTGACATTGGTTTTGTGTTTATTTATTGAGATTTCAAGGTTCTACCTTTGCTTCTTTTGTTTTTATATTTGATTTTGGATTTCATTATGATGATTGTTGGCTAAAACCCTTAAGCGATTCTAAGGTGAAGGGTTGATAGTTGTGGCATAGATGATGATAGATTGAACTAAAACATATTGGACCCTAAGAGTTGCGAGAAACCTCGTTGTCGAGGCTTTCCACGGCCTGTTCTTGAGTTCCACGGCCGTGGTTCTTCAAGATCCGACCGTGCTTTTCCTCTGTCGTACGTTATTTACTTTTGCTTTGATCCAAAGTTAAAGATTGGTTTTAACCTAGCCTTGTCTTACCTTTTCTAGGTAGTAGTGAGACTCAACATCCTCTACTTCGGTTTCGAGTGTCACAACCTTAACCGTTTTGACTTATCTTTGATTCCCTTGGTTTGGGCATGGGTATTTGAGAGTCTAATCTTATCCCTTAATCTTTTCTATATTGCAGCCTCAACAACCTTTATAGAGAGAGTCTTTGGGTGAGACATTTGGGTTTGGAACTTCACCGTACAACACCCTACCTTAGATCTATACCTTTGCAATCCCGACTCTGTCCTTATACCTTTAGAACACCTTGAATCGATTGCCACAATTGGATACTTGAACCTTTAGAATCGTTGTTTTCCCAATTATCTTTATAACAGCTTTTGTTATTTGCTTGACAATTTGTGAACTGAATTTGTCCCCCCAAATCCCTGAGTTCGATACTCTGGTATTCTTGCTTTACTACGCCGATCCGTACACTGCTGGTTCGCTTTGCTTAATTTCAGTTTTTATAAATTTAAGACTTTGACGCTCACACTTTCGAGCGAACACCGCTCCCATAGCTTTGATTCGAGAGCGAACACCGCTCCAGTAGCTTTGATTCGCTAGAAATCGTATGCAAACAAGTGGCGACGGCCTCTAGAGTTCAGAGTTGGGGCTCATGTCTGGTTAAGGGTGTCATTGACGCGAGGCGTCAGACATTTTGGTATCAAGGGGAAGTTGAGTCCCCGATATTTCGTACATTTTGAGCTTCTAGAGCGAGTTGAGATGAGGCATACCGACTCGCGTTGCCACCTAGACTGGAGGGCTTTCACTCGGTCTTTCATGTGTCTCAGTTGAGAGAGTATATACCGGATCCAAGACACATCATCAATTATGACGATTTAGTGGTGGAGTCGGACCACACATTTATAGAGCATCCGGTAGTTGTTCTAGAGCGGAGTACGAGACTCTTGTGCTCGAAGGACTTGAGGATTCAGTGGTCTAGACGGGGAGCCAATGAGGCTACTTGGGAGATAGAGGATAGTTTCAGGAGGAACTATCCGGAGTTTTATGCAGAGATAGCTGCATTTGAAGGATTGATGAGTGAGTCTTAGTTTAATCTTTGTTGAGTTATGTGCTTATATGTTATTATGTATTATTTGCTTTTCGTGCTAGATTGTGATGTGTGATCTTATTAGATCTTGATGTGCTAGCACGAGTTGCGTATGGGGGTAGATTGAAGGCTTATACTTTCCTGCGATCATGTGAGTATACCTCGGTGTATGAGACCGAGAGGATCAGTGGTTATCCAAGTTTCCAGACGAAACTTGTTTTTAGGGGTGTGTGATGTAAAAGCTAAGATTTTCAAAACCGAATTAATGGTGATTAATGTTGATTAACTTAATCATCGATAGTAATTGACCCATAATTCGCGAAGAGTGCGTAAAGACGAGTATGAGTCCCACCGTTATGTTCCTGGCGTAATTTAGGACTTATGGGGAATTTTTCACTTTTTTCTCCGGATAATTATTTTTACCCTCCTGTGTTATTTGGAGCATTTGGGAGTATCAATTAATAAAAATGCAGTTGAGAGAAATGATCAGGATATTGGACATGTCCTAGATATGAAATAATATGGAAATGCAAAACGGCCACAGGAATCGCTATTTCGTTTTTTATCGGATAAGAAAGACGGCTTAGGAATACGCGTTTTCCGAGGCATGTGATGAATATTATCATACAATATTCTATATTTATCATTCCAATTCGAGAAGTTTGGAGAAGGGGCTCAAACCGCATTCGGTTCGATGAAAGGATAATTATCGACTTCGCTAAAGGATATTTATCGTCTTCGCTATAAATAGCGGATAATCGTTTATTAATTCATTTCCTTTCACGTCATTCCAATTCGAGAAGTTTTGAGAAGGGGCTCAAACCGCATTCGGTTCGATGAAAGGATAATTATCGACTTCGCTAAAGGATATTTATCGTCTTCACTATAAATAGCGGATAATCGTTTATTAATTCATTTCCTTTCACGTTTCTCCGTAAAAATTCTTATTTCTCTCAACCTTCAAATTCAGATCTACTCTACGTTTCTAACCGATTTCAAATCCGTTTAAGTTTTTGGATTTGTCTCTTCATTATCTTCATTTTGGTACCGAGTTTCTGCATTTCCGAGCAAACGAAGGTCTGGTCGAGCCTATATGATACGTAGTTGGTTCCGTCACACAGATTCCGGTGAATTTGACGGTGTCTGAGCGTAGCCTGCGTCTTTGTGATTCCGAATCTTCTTTCAAATCGTCGATCGGATTAGTAACGAATAAGTTTTGAATTTATTCGTTTTTCGTATTGTGATTTGGCCTAAATTGACCTTAGGCTTGTCAAAATCGATAATTGGAAATTCCATTATGCTCGTTACATTATTATAGTGATTATGGGCTATTTGTTTGATGAGATTTGATGACATGTGAGTTCAGAAATTGTCTGCGGGCAAAACATTATTCTGGTGAAATTTAATTAATAAATTGAAGATTAATTAATTAAATTAGAATTCTAGAAAAAGCTATAAGCTAGTTGAATGCAAATGAATGAATTTGATTGATGTTTGAAGAAAGAAGTTTAATCCGAGAAATTTGATATTCCCGACAGGTGGTGTTGGAGACGGTAGACTGACCATAGCTTAGTGATAGAAGCATGCTAGGTTGGGACCTAGCATAGCTAATGAGAATGCCAATTAGTGGTTTAAGAGTTGTATTGAGGATTGAACGCGTTAGCCGGTTTTGACGATGCTTTGAGAAATGATAGAATATTGTTGTGTTCTTTATGATCTTGTGAGAATCTTTAGGATTAGAATTGAGGGTATTCGAGGATTAGGTTTATATGATCTTGTGAGGATCTTGGAAACTAGAATTGATAACATTCTAGTATGTTGTGTATATGATCTTGTTGATATGTGTGCTTGTTGATCAGGCGTGGAGTATTTCCTACGGGAAATTGAGCGTGGATTATAACTAGGATTACCTTGAGACTGGTAAGTCCCTTGAGCTTAGAATAAATGTAATGGTGATGCGTGTTTTATATTTTATAACCATAAACTGGACTAGGATGACCATATACTAATTGGCCCAAGTGTATTATAACCGGGCGGTAACAGCTTGTCCGGTTCAAAATTGGGTGTCTGGGATGCTCTCTGCTACTATGCCATCAGGAGATGTTGATTGACATCTGATCAACCATGTTGGGAGGGGAAACAGAGGCGAGGTCGCCGAGATTCTCGTGTCACAACATAAGTTGTATTAGAAAGAAAATCACTTAATAAAGATAAGAACCGGTTGTTGTGTGATCATGTTGTGTGAATATCTTGTTTATGTGTGATATTAATGTTATTCTAATATATAGACTGTTAGTTAACGGTTTATACCGTGTTGTAGATGTTTTGCAAGTTAGGGACGTTGCCGAGTGATTTGGTTGTGGTAGGCAACCGGGGTTCTCGTACATATTAGGATAGGAAGTGGGATTGTATACTTTGGTGGTTTTATTGTATAGTTTTGATACTCGGCTGAGAGTTCTGTTTGTATTATGATTATAATTTTGGTTTATATCTATGTCAGTTTATATTTATTTGTGCCGACCCACTGTGAGGTCCTATCCCATAGCATTCTGAGTCCTGGGGATTTAGGGTGGTACACTTAATTAGATAAATAACTTCGTCATATTCAAGTTATAGTTATGAGACATAGCTACACACACCACTATCATAATTCACATCAACATTCAGAAGTTAGCTAAGTAAGCCCAAAAAACTTACTTGAATCGAGTCACAATCCCGTTAACGCTAATGCTCGATTCCGCAAGTGTAAGATCTTAAACGCTTGATATATAAAAGGAAACTCGGAACAACATCATATCTAACATCTTAGAAGTTTCCAACTTCTAAGTTAACAAGGATCATCTAAGAGAAGAATACTAAACTATTCCTATTGGTGTAGAAAAAATGTTTTACCCCTAGATCCCAAAAACGCTAAAAGTTCTAGGAAGTCTCCTGAACTACTTCTAAAAACCAAATTCTGATGCCAACACTAAAAGAAAAGTTCTACTGAGTTTAAAGCTTTTCCGACTTTCAAGCTCCTTATCAAGACTAAGATCAACTAAACGCTACTAAATTTCAAAAGTTTCGAGGAACATCTAAACGTACCAAGCCATGTCTAATCCTAGTTAGGATGACCAAAAGTCCAAATACTTATAACTAAGACTTGTCAATATATATATATATATATATATATATATATATATATATATATATATATATATATATATATATATATATATATGTATATAAACACCAACAACAACAACAACAACAATAATAGTAGACGCAGTAACCCATCTGTAATGCAAATCTAGGTTTCGGTTATTAGCACTTGGTAGAGTTCAGAGGGGCTTGAAGTTGAAGCAAGGGAGTGAGCTAGGGTTTTGAGGGGGTTTTCGGTTTTCGCGGTTTTAGTTCAGAGAATCAGATAGGAGACAGCAAACAGCAGAGCCGCAATCCGTATTGCCTCTGTATAAGTGGTAAACAAATAGACTCAAAATTTACAAGTTTATATATTAGTTGTAACGATAAGAGTATATTGTGTTGGATATAGTTCTGTAACTAATTCAGTTACACAAAATGTAGTATAAATAAGAGCATTGTACACAGATATTAAAGCAAGCAATTACATAATTCAGTTACATTCACAAATCTCTCTATCTCTCCTTATATCTCTATCATGGTATCAGAGCCTCACTAAACTTCTGCCATGGCTCCTACATCGCCATCTTCCGCTACTACAGTAACTTCCTCTATCGATGATGAAGCACTTCTTCTTCAGCTTCATCATTCGGATGCTCCTTCATTGAAACTCTCTACCACACTTCTAAACAGCAACAACTATTCCAGGTGGAAACGAGCAGTAGAAGTGTCATTATCTGCCAAGAACAAACTCCATTTCGTCAATGGAACCTGCACCAGATCTAAATCGGATTCAAAAATGGCTGCCAAATGGGATCAGTGCAATAGTATGCTCATTTCTTGGCTACTACACTCCATGGAGAAAGAAATTGGGGAATCGGTGCTATTCTGTCAAACAGCATCGCAAATCTGGAGTGAACTTTCTGTTCGATTTGGCAAATCGAATCGAACAACTCTTTATCAAATTCAGAAAGAGATTGCTCTTATTTCCCAAGGTAATCAGTCCATAACATCGTATTTCACAAATCTAAAGAAACTATGGGATGATTACATACTTGCTTTGACGAATCATATATGCAAATGTGGTTCGAATGCTGTCGTTCTTGAAATGATCCATGACCAGCAAATCATCCAATTTCTGGTTGGACTTAATGATTCCTATAATCTTGCTCGCTCGCAAATCTTGATGATGCAACCTAGCCCTAGCCTCAATGAAGTTTACAAGATTCTCCTTCAGG
This sequence comes from Fagopyrum esculentum, assembly GCA_033239045.1. Lineage (NCBI taxonomy): Eukaryota > Viridiplantae > Streptophyta > Magnoliopsida > Caryophyllales > Polygonaceae > Fagopyrum > Fagopyrum esculentum. Next base: position 119,051,498 of record BSUD01000004.1, read on the forward strand.
AAGAGAATCAGAGGACGTTGTCTAATCTTTCGACATTAGATGATACTGCCTCAGCTCTATATGCTCAGAATCGATCTTATTCTTCAAGATCTTCGTCTCAAGGACAATCTTCGGTTGATACTCGGACAAATTCAGGCCAGAGTTCTCGCCCTTACTGTGACCATTGTAAAACTAAAGGTCACTCTGCTGATCGATGTTGGAAGCTCATTGGATACCCTACTTCGCCAGTGCCAGGTCTTGCTTGGTGTCAACAATGCAAGATCGCAGGCCATGACACCAACAAATGCTGGAAACGAGTTGGATACCCTGCAGGTCATAAACTCGCAGCTGCCTCCATAAACTCTTTCACGCCTGAGCAAATGACATCTATTCTGGCGTTATTAGACAAGAATCATACACAGGATTCTACATCTAATCCCACTGCATTTCTTGCTGGTAAGGCTAATTGCTTCCTATCTTTTAACCTAAACTCGAAATGGATTCTGGATAGCGGCGCTACCGACCACATTACGCCCAACCTTGATCTCTTTACATCATACACCCCCATCAACAACCCATCTTCTATTACCATGCCGAATGGCAAACGTGCTTGTGTTGAACACCATGGCACAATTGTTCTCAATGATAAGATAACCCTTTCCAATGTCCTACATGTCCCTGCTTTTCAGTTTAACCTCATCTCTATACACAAACTTTCTAATGACTTATCATCTCACATTTTATTCACTCCTCATGCTTGCATTGTCCAGGACCCTTCGATGAAGACTCAGATGGTGATTGGACGAGCACATAGGGGGCTATACGTGATTGACAAATCTTTGGAATTCATATCATCTACATCTACATCTACTTCTTGTAATAGTTCAAGTGATGTTGGTTTTTCCATGAACACTTCGCACAATATACTTTCTGTTGAACTTTGGCATTGCCGGTTAGGACATATGCCCTTTGATCAATTACACTTTGTCACTAACAATCTTTCTCTACCCAAGCATACATCCATATGTACCATCTGCCCTCAGGCTAGACAACACCGCCAATCATTTCCCAAATCATCCACTCAATCACCTCATATTTTTGACCTTATACACGTTGATACTTGGGGACCCTATAAGCACCAAACATACAATGGCTTCTCCTATTTCCTCACCATAGTCGATGATCATTCTCGGTGTACCTGGACCTACCTCATGGCTCACAAAAGCAATACCCTTCCCCTCCTCAAATCCTTTGTCATCATGATCAAGAATCATTTTAAAACCAATATCAAAACCATTCGTTCGGACAATGCATTGGAGTTTGCTAGTAAAGAAGCCAAACTTTTCTATTCTATGGAGGGCATTACCCATCAGACTTCTTGTGTTTACACTCCCCAGCAAAACGGTGTAGTGGAGCGCAAACATCGACATCTCCTAGAAGTAGCTAGATCACTTTTCTTTCAAGCCAAATTACCATACTCATACTGGGGTGAATGTGTCTTGACCGCCACATACCTCATCAACCGAAGACCTACCCCTATTCTTTCTCACAAGTCACCATATGAAATATTGTTCAACAAGTCACCATCATATAACCATTTGCGTGTCTTTGGTTGTCTATGCTTCGTTCATGAACCAAAGGTTCATCGAGACAAGTTCAAACCTTGTGCTAAACCTTGTGTCTTTATAGGATATCCTTTTGGTCAAAAAGGCTATAAAGTACTTACCATTGATACTAGAGAGATTATCATTTCTAGAGATGTTGTATTCCATGAACATCATCTACCTTTTCATCATCTTTCTTCACATATATCTCCTACCTTACCCATTACACCAAACATATCTAACCTTGATTCATCCATTTTCATACCATCTCAATCTCAGTCTTCATTCACATCCAATGACACCAATGATACTACTTCCACTTCTATCATTTCTACTACTCCAAATCCCCTCCTCAACACTAATGATAATATTCCCACTTCACCCATTTTACGACGATCTACTCGTGTTCCCAAACATCCATCTTATCTAGATGATTTCATATGCACGTATAGCTCTCGCTCTCCATCACCAGGTAACTACACTACTTTGCCTTTATCTCCTTCTCATATCACCTTACTTTCTGCCCTTACTTCTTTTGTTGAACCTACATCTTATACCGAAGCATCCAAGGATCCAAATTGGGTACAAGCTATGGATAGGGAGTATCATGCTCTACAAAGCAATCATACATGGGATCTCACACCCTTACCATCCAACAAGAAGGCTATCGGATGCAAATGGGTCTTCAAGGTTAAGCTCAAGGCTGATGGAACATTAGAGAGGTATAAGGCGAGATTAGTTGCAAAAGGTTTCAACCAAAAACAAGGAATCGACTACCATGAAACGTTTTCTCCCGTTGTCAAGATGACAACCATCCGAGCTATCATTGCTATTGCAGCGTCGAAGGGATGGGTACTTCACCAAATGGACGTCAATAACGCCTTCTTACATGGCAACTTATTCGAAGATGTTTATATGAAAGTTCCACCAGGTATTCCTAACCCATTATCCCTCGTATGCAAGCTCAGGAAGTCATTGTATGGATTGAAACAGGCGTCCCGCCAATGGTTTCATCGTCTAACAAATGCTCTTATCGAACAAGGATTTCAGCAATCCAAGAACGACTACTCACTATTTCTTAAGAAAACGAAATCAGACATTACTATAGTCGCTATATACGTTGATGATCTTCTTGTCACCGGATCATGTGAAGCATCCATCACATCTCTCAAAACCTATCTGGATCAGACCTTCAGCATTAAAGATCTTGGCATTCTACACTTCTTCCTAGGCCTTGAAGTCGCTCATACACCTTCCGGAGTTGTATTGGCTCAAAGAAAGTTCGTCCTGGAACTTCTCAGTGAAGCTAACATACCTCCAGATAAGACTTCTGTTACTCCACTTCCCCTTAATCTCAAGTTGACACCAGATGAAGGAACACCAATCTCAAATCCTTCTTACTATCGTTCTCTCGTTGGCAAGTTAAATTTCCTCACAAATACAAGGCCAGACATATGCTTTGCAGTTCAAAGCCTTAGTCAATTCATGCAGAATCCACATACTTCTCACTTGGAAGCACTGCATCACACTCTAAGCTACATTCAGGGTACTATAGGTCATGGTATTCTTCTCAACAGTTGTGACAAGCCTAAGTTATTAGCCTACACTGACTCCGATTGGGCCTCTTGCCCCTATACCAGACGCAGTGTGAGTGGTTTTGCAATTCTACTTGGCACATCGCCCATCAGCTGGAAATCAAAGAAACAGACTACGGTTTCCAGAAGCTCAGCAGAAGCTGAATACCGTGCTATGGCACAGGCTGCTGCAGAAGTCACATGGCTCATTCGATTGCTTGAAGAATTAGGCTTCCCACCACCTCAACCAGTTCACATTCATTGTGACAATAAATCAGCCATTCAAATTAGCAAGAATCCGGTGTTTCACGAAAGAACCAAACATATCGAAATCGATTGCCATTTTACGAGAGACAAAGTTATGGGAGGTTTACTAGAGCTTAATCATGTTCCCACATATGAACAAGTTGCTGATGTACTGACCAAGATTGTTCCTTCGACTCAACAGACACATTTACTTTCCAAACTAGGCATGCATATGCCACCTAGTTTGCGGGGGGGTGTTGAATATAGTTCTGTAACTAATTCAGTTACACAAAATGTAGTATAAATAAGAGCATTGTACACAGATATTAAAGCAAGCAATTACATAATTCAGTTACATTCACAAATCTCTCTATCTCTCCTTATATCTCTATCATATTGCTCTACTCTACTTTCATCATTTGATTCATTTGCAATATCTACGAGTATGAATCTCCATAATAGAAGGGAAAAAGGATTGCGGGCCTTGTTGACGTGAGTCATATGGCTTTGTAGTTCCATAATGGGCAAGTCACAAAGCGGCTCTTAATGAACGCATGGGTCATGTACTACTGTTGGTTTTGTACCATTCATTTTATATCTCTGGGCTCTGGATTTGCGATATGTGGTGCCTCAAGTTGCTTTGGACACAAACATGCACTCATTTGGAGACGCATGTGATTGTGCTCATTGAAACTAACGAACGTGCAGACCCATAGGTCTAGTTCATTATCGGTGAGTGGTTTTGAAGTGCACAATCGCATGTCATGTGTAAGTTCAAATTGTACGGGTCATGTGTCGGTTCAAGTCCGGATTTAAATAGGTCTGATTCATTAGATCAAAGAACCTGAACCCTTTTTCTCTCTTTGTTTAGAAAAAGGCTTAATCCATATTCTTAGACTCATGTATTACTCAAACAACAAATCATATTATCCGTAAGACGGAATGTCATATGACGAACAGAGGAAGGGGTTGAGATTGAGAAAAATAAAAATTCGACCTTAGATGAAAGGTCAAAAGCTTTTCAAACTGAACGAGCCGTAGTCGTTTTAACATAAGCTTGGTTATTCTAATTAGTGATAATACATAAAGTACATAACAGATACAAGTACGTGAGATTAAACAGATGAAAGTACTTTACATAACACTTTGCAGAGGCAGAGGCCAACGGGAATATCCTCTTAGCAACCCAACCCCTCCATATACGGCTGATACATGATACAAGCTTCTCGGGCTCGGCTCGCGTTCGGCTCGTCAAAAGCTCGGTTCGGGTTCGGCTCGTTTATAAACGAGCCGAGCTTGAGCATGTCAATGCTCGGCTCGTTCGGATAAAATAACACTAAATGAGCATTATTTTAGACGAGCTACTCGGACTCGGCTCGTCAAAAGCTCGGCTCGGCTCGACTCGTTTGTAAACGAGCCGAGCTTGAGCATGCTAAGGCTCGGCTTGTTCGGCTCGTATAACACCCCTACCTCCATACTACTAGAAGAATTGAGTATCTTGAGATGATAAATTCAGGATCAAAATAATAACTTCAACTTGTTCATAATCACAACTAACAGCGGAAATCTTATTCCAATAACGTGATTGAATCCACTGTACTGCAAGCAAATAATCGTGTCTTGTATTTTGCCCACACCACCATTCAAAGCCAGAACAAGTTCTAATACTCAAGTTTTGGCATGTTTGAAACTCAATATATAAGATGAAAAAAGAATCAGCCACTCCAATACCCTAAGTTGATCCAAAAATCTCGAGGAAATGACTCAATAGGCTAATGCGCTTACCAATACACAATGGCTTTCATTCCTTCAATTGATGATTGAAGATCATGGCATGGACATATGAGTAAAGCTTGTGCCTGTTTCAAGGAGCTCTGTCAAATGGTTTTGTGTCATTGTAACATGTATCCCAAACAGCGTCCATGGCATCCTTTGAAGCTGCTTCAGAGCAATAAGGATTTGCCCTCATAGATATCATCACTCGTCTTTTTACGCATTCCTATTAACGACAAAGCAAAATCATGTGTAAATATGCATGCATTGCTCTACTAAGATCCTGAACTCGCCGCAAATTGTACAAAGAAAAGGATTTCCCCCGTGAGTTTATTGTATATTGATGTCGAGATTTTCAGATCATATAACAAAATATGAGTTACTCCACAATAATGATTACATTTTGAAGTTCTCCTTACCTTTCAAGATTGTCATCAAATTTCATGTAATGGTTACCTTGGAATCGGATACGTCCAAGGCTATAATCACACCCAAAGTTATTGTTTAACACTCTAAATGTTGTTGTCTCATAACTTGCAAATTATTTCGCAAGAGAATATGCAAATAAGGATTATAAAAGGGAAAACAACCAGACAAAATGACCTTTATCAACAAAGTTCTTTAGATCCAAAAAACAGGATGCATAACAATGAGCAAAACTTTTATAAGAGGAAAAGTAACTCACTTGTTCGTGTCCTCTTATCTTCATAAAACCACGCAACAATTCACGCTTATAATGACAATCACCACTCAAATGGCCTGCTCGGATCTACACACAATATCAGCCGCACAACCAAAGATATTTATTGCATAGATAAACTTCAGATATCATAGTTAGATGAGAGTTTAGTTCTAATTCTAGCACACACCTCACTACAAGCATGATGTGCACAATTAGACCAATCCAAATTTGCAGCCCGACAATCATCATAAGCATGGATTAGTTCATGAATTACCACCTGGGTAACCTCATCTTGAATATTCATGTGATTGCTACACACAATTATCTGAAAAGAAGCACTTTTTTCTCAACTGATGCATCACAAACCAACAGAAGCAATGCAATTTTAGCCAAGATTATCATATCCTTTTATTGTAACCAAAAGCACTTCAGCAGGGTAGGTAACTTGCAATTAGTAACAGGGTAGGTAACTTGCAATTAGTAATTGGCTGTGAACTGAAGCAATTGAGTATACATACCCCATCCCCACGGGTATAACCACCACCCATCTCTTTATCACAATTGACCGCTTTGATGAAATTGTCTCCTATACCGCATCCAGCTTTCCCCAAATGCTCCCTCAAAAACCTGACCATAGGAGCTGAAAAGGCAAATCAAACAAATTGAAAATTTCTAACTCTTTATTGATGATAAAGATAATAGATTTAGAGCTTGCAAAGACATTACTTCTCATGGCCTTTTGGATCATAGCTTCACATTGCTCCACAGTCGAACCACTTCCATTGTTAATAGTGGAGAAGGTTTCAGTGCCGGTGGCCTTCTTAGTATCATCTTCCATTTTGGACAAGCTCCCCTAACGGAGCTTTATTAAAACTGAAACAAAACACACGCTGGAGACTATTCCAGTGAAAAATCAATGCACACAATGTCATGATAAACTCGAAGATTTGGTAGGAACTCATTCTAACTACAAATTACCAAACTCCAGTTATGACGGAAAGTCGATCACAACTTCTTCACATAAGTTCTTATAATGTCGATTACGACATACAACCAAAAAATATCTCAACAGAGCCTTCAGAAATTTCAAACAATTACACACATAATTACACATACATATACGTAATATAAACAATTAACCGTAAAATTCCCAAATTGGTAATCTAGGGTTCCAAAAATCTGCCCGAAATCTCACCAAAAATCAGTCTCCAATCTACACGAGGGATTACGTTAGATTGACGGCGTGCAGAGGTCCCCGGTGTCGGAAGAAGGCGGTGGTGGCGGTGCAACGGTGAGCCAACAGAAACTCGCGCCGGATTGTCGGGTTCGCAAGGCTCGTAGGTGCGGCTGGTGCAAGGTCCTCCTGGTGGCGCGACGGTCCGCCAAAAGAGGACGGTAGAGGTCACCAGGCGACGTGATTGAAACCGGTGCGAGAGAGCCCGCGGTGCTCCTGGAGAGGCGTTTCCCGGCGGGTCTTGTTGCTAGAGCCAAGTCAGGATGGTATGAGAGATTTTAAGGGAAGGAGAAGGAGATGGGCGGCTGGTTCCAGGTAAGAAGAAGAAGGATGGCGGCTGGTTCCAAGGAAGAAGGACGGTTGGTGTTGAGGAGCAAGGAAGAGGGGATGGCTTTTTCAGATGACCAAAAATTTTTACATTTTCGCTTGATACCGTTTCGATTTTTTTTTTTTGCCGTACTCCTATTATTTTATTTTTTATTTCTAAAATAAAGTTACTTTTATTAAATTTATAAAAAAAATATATATAATAACAATTATATATCATAAATTTCGAAGATAAATATATTTTAATTAAACAAATTTAATCAATTATTAATAAATGATGATTTTTTAAAATATAAAATTTTGCATATTATTTATGATTTTAATATATTTATTACTATTTGATACTTTATTATATTTTACAAAAACATGAAGAAAAAAATATATATTTTATACAAAATAATTTTTATACAGAAATTTTATATTATCAAGTTTTTCTATTAAAATTATTTTATCGAATATATTTTATTTATCATGATATATGAAATAAATCATTGATAAATGTATAATGTAGAATATTCAAAACGGACATTCGATTTTTCAAGAAAAATGAATATCCTGTGATTTTAGAAGATTTTTCCTAAAATATACAGTCTCACATTGAATCAAAGTTTTCTTTTATATAATATTAATAGAGATATGAATCATCCAATATTATATAATAAATCAATAAATAAATTCACGGAGTATACCAACAACGAAATATCATATAGATATAAATTATGTTCAATTTTAAAACATAATAAATTTCTCATGTTTTGATGCAAAATATGATAAAGTATCAAATAGTAATAAATATATTAAAATTCATTAAATAATATGTAAGAATCTTATATTTTAAGAAATATTTATTAATATTCGATTAAATTTTTTTAACTAAAATATACTTGTCTCCCACCAAAACAAAATAAAATATACTTGTATTTGAATTTATAATATAGAATTGTTATTATATTTTTTTCTTTTTTTATAAATTTAATAGAAGAAACGTTATTTTAGACAAAAAAAATAAGGGTACGAAACGAAAAAACCGAAACCTCAGGGGTACCAAGCGGAAACGTGAAAAATTTTGGGCACCATCCGAAAAAGCCAAAAACTCGGGAACACCAAACGGAAACCTAAAAAACTTTGGCCACCATCCGGAAAAGGCAAAAACTCAGGGGGTACCAAACGGAAAATTCCAAAAAATAAAGGGAGGTTGTTGATCCTTCTCACGTGAAAAGAAAGGAAGGAAAAAGGTGAAAAAGTTTTGAAAAGGAAACAAAAATAAAAGCAAGATAATTGGAAAAAAAAAATGAATGAATTTGGTCTACTAGGCCTTTTTTTGGTTTTGTGTTTAGTTAAGGTACCCCATAATTTTTTACCCCACTTTCATTTAGTGGTAGGTAAAAATAATTAACTCTTCTATTTAAAAAAAAAAAGATAATCGATGTTTGTTATTTGTTGTATAAGAGTAAGCTTTATATTTTAACTACTGAACTTGTTTTTTTTATTTTCTATAATTTTTTTTGCCTTTTTTATTTTCTTTTTTTATTTATCATACCAGAATGTTTTCATACCAGAAGTTCATACCAGAATTTTTTCATACCAAAATTTGTTCATACTAGAAGTTCATACCATACTAGAATTTTTTCATACGAGAAGTTTTTTTTTGTTTTTTTTCTAATAACATGATGTTGATAACAAAATATTCCTTAGCTTAAAAAAATAGTTTAAAATTAAAGATTTTTTGTCCCAAAAAATAGGTTGGTTGGAACAAAAAAAACATTACGTGAAATTTTCTAATAACATATTGTTAGTTTAATAAATAAAAATTCTCTGACTTAACAAAATAGTTTACAAATTAGTATTCTGTGTCTTAAAAAAAATTTTAGCACTAAAGATATTTTTAAAACAAATCGGTTACAAGATTTTTTTTGGACTTAAAAAGTAAAGATTTAATGGCGTTAATTGTGGGAGCTCTATTTTAAAAATACTGTTTTCACAGCGTGCCACGTCAGCGAGTATATAGACTCTCTATTTATACAAGTTCTAAAACCATCAAGCTTAGTAGTTAATCGATGTGGGACAACAAAAACCCTCAAAAAATTCAATTAAATAGATTTGAAGAACCGGTAGGTGAAATAAATAAGTTAAAAGATATCCTAGAAGGGGGGTTGAATAGAGTATGGCAACTTTTCGCAAACCAAATCTCAAGGCCTTGAAACTCCTTTCAAGGGCCTTGATGTCGATCTGTGCTCTTTGTGAAACTTTGATTTCAAGGGATTTGAAACAACTTTCAAGGGTCTTGACTTCGTGTTCCTGCAAAACAAAGTTAGTCACAATAGCAAGATATAGTGCGGAATGTAAAAGATTGACACGAGGATATGTTTATGAAGTTCGGCTCTAAATAGCCTACTCTCCGTCCCAGGGTATAGCCTTAGGATCTAACTATCTATTATCAGCTTCAAAGAGTCCTAGATACAACCTAGAAGAAATTCCCTTCTTCTCTCACTGTAGTCAACACTACGATCTAGCTCCAACTCTCACCCAGCTATAATAGCCTAGTTACTTCGCAAAGTAACACACACTCTAGTATAACACTATTTAGATCTTCCAATGGAGCTCTTGTGTTTATCTCTCTCTAAGGGAATAAAGCTTTTGCATAAATGAGAGAAAGAAAAACAACGAATCAAATGAAGATGTTTTAGGTTGCTTGAAGACGTAAAGATGATTCCGTATATGCTTGTGTGTCTTTTCTTCTTTGATTACCATCTTCATTTATATTCTTCTATGGAGAGGTCTTCTAGCCGTTGGAGAGATGACCATTTGAAGATGAATCTTCTTCTCCATGAAGATCGCTTCCTGTTTCGAGATAAGGTAGACGCTGCAAATCTTCAACTCTTGTGAACACGTCGAATCCTTAGCTCCTTAATCTTCTCGTTTTCTGTAGAACCGAAAGAGAAGATATTTTGACGCTTTTCGGTTTTAGAAAATCTTCTGAAAAGATTCTCTAATCTTCAGTTGAAAAAGATCTTCCCTGAAATCTTTCTGTTGAGCAATTCGTTCCTGGAAAATCTTCGTTGCATTTTGAATTCCTGTTTCATGCAACTATATAACTTCAAGGTCTTTGAGATTGTCCCTTTGTCCCACTATCTTCCTTGTCTTTGAGTAATAGTTCAAGGCCCTTGAAGTCCATATCAAGGCCCTTGATCTTCGATAAGACCTGCACTGAATTCAAACTAACTAAGCATCTAGAGAATATAATCAATACATTGTTAATGTATCAAACTACTACATTTGTGTTAAATCTTCCATCATCAACACTTGTAAAACATTATAAGCAAGGTGGAGTTTTCAATCTCCCCCTTGATGGAAGACAACACAAATGTTTTATCGTACCTGCATTTGTTAGTTTAGCAATGCATATGAAAATCAAAACTAAAATGCAGAATGCAGTATATCGAATGTCAGATCATTCATTTATCCCCCTTTTTCTTTCAACAATGAAGAAAAAATAGTCAAAGCACGGGAGTTTTAAACACGATTACAGACCCAAAAGTATTTTCACAAAAATCACATCAAGAATATTTCAAAACCAATCAGTTCAATTCTCCTCATAGAACTTCCTTTTTCCTTTGGATAAAGATTTCTTATAGCGCCAATCATCCCTTTCAGCTGCTAAACGTCTTCTCTTTTCTTTAGCTCTTCTTTGCTTAACTACTTCATACTCAACTGTTGGCAAAAACATTGGCTCAACGTGAGTTGGATACATAATTGATTTATTCTATACACGCCTTTTGCAATTCATCAGCACATTCTCAACTTTCTCTTGAGTATGTTGAGCTACATCTTCAGGTACGGGCAAAATACTTCCCATTGTAGTCAGTGCAAGAGCATTCATCAAATACATCTCATTGACTTTAGCATTTATGGTAGATAGCAACTCGAAATTTGCATCCATTCTCCTCTTGGTGTCAAACTGAAAATCAAATAATTCACGATTCTGACAAACTATTTCTTTTTCGCAACCTTCTAACCTGATTTTTGGAGTAGGAGAAGGTTTAGCTTCTTCAGTTGGAAGTTTAGTAGTTCCTTTTCCTTTTAAAGTCCATGTGCCTGCAAGAGTCTTCTCAATCCCCAAACGTTCTAAGCAATTCTCATCAATTTTTCCAAAAAATGACTGTCTATCTTCAGAGGATGTGTCAATTTTAAAATAATCAAAGACCTTAGGCAACAAATTTCCGTAAGGAAGAGGAATAGGTCGCTTAGAATTGACAAAATGTATCATATGGTTGAGAATAAGACTAGGCACATCTATGTCGAAATCAGTCATAAGTAGATGAATTAATTCCAGAGATTAATCAGTCAGCAGCTCTCTTGAGTTTGCACGAAGAACAATACATCGAACTAGTATGGTAAACACTATTTTAGCCTCTAAGGTTAGGGAGGTGTGAGTAAGTTTTCGTGAGGTTGAATTCGGAACCAGAAATTTCTCCTTAGCAATACGAACACTCTCTAATCTTGTAGGATGATTGAATATAATATCTGTAAGAATTTCAAATATCTCACTTAAAACAGAAGAAGTGAGTGAAATCGGAGTACCTTTAACTGATGATTCAAGAGTGATACATCCTTTGTCCCTTTTTGTGATGAGATTAACATAGAATATTCTCGTGAGTCATGGAAAAGAAAAATCTCCAGGATCTATAACCTTCCAGATAATCGAACTCTTTAGCTTGTCTATGCAAGGAATCTTAAGAGTATCGAGAAAATCAATGTCCATCAGATCACACATATAGAGCGGTCGATTGTGAAAACCATCAAGCCAAGATCCAGAAACTTGAAAATTGATAAACCATGATGAGGAAAGACCGGTCGTCTGAGATATATCCAGATCCTCATAAGGTTTTTCTTCTTTAGCATTTGAGGGACTCTGGACGACTTTCTTTTTGGGAGCTTGAGGAGGGGATCTCTTGCTTCTGGGTGCCATGAGAGTTTTGAGAGAGAGAACAAGGGATTTTAAAATATGGTTTCTATGAAAGAGTGAAGAAGGTAGGAAAGATAGGTCCTTTTTAATAGTGATATAACAAGATCTTGAGAAAATCAAGCTTTTAAAAGGCCAATTTTAATATCAATAAAACAACACCAAATCTTTTTCAAAATTTCAAATAAAACTCATCAAAACATTTTAAGAATTAAAATATCTAAAAGATATTAATTCTTAAAAGATCCGTAAAATTAATATACCCTTTGAAATATGTTTCAAGGCCCTTGATTTCATTTCAAGGCCCTTGAAAACATCAATTGGGCTGCATGCGTAGGAATAATTAAACTCGTTTACCTCCCCTACGTCAATGCTTCCTTGTTCAACATACCAAGCTCCAATCTAATAAAATTAAATTGTTCATCAGGAAGAGACTTGGTAAAGATATCTGCAAACTGCAAGTTAGTTGATATAAAAGAGATCGAAACATCACATTTTTCAACATGATCAGGTATGAAGTGATACCTTACATCAATATGCTTAGTCCTTGAATGCTGCACAGGATTTTTGGTTATTGAAATAGCACTAGTATTATCATATTTTATAGGAATAACTTTCAAGTCAAAAGCAAGGTCACAAAGTTGTTGAGCAATCCAAAGAATTTGTGCACAACAGGCTCCAAAAGCTATATATTCAGCTTCAGTTGTGGATAGGGCAACAAAATTTTGCTTCTTGGAGTGCCAACTAATTAGGGATGACCCTCAGAATTGGCAACATCCAGAAGTACTTTTTCTGTCGACCTTATAACCTGCAAAGTTTGCATCTGAATAGCCAACAAGATGAAATAAGCTTTGACGTGGGTACCATAACCCTAGATCCTTAGTGCCATTTAGATACCGAAAGATTCTTTTCACAACTATCAAGTGTGACTCTTTAGGATCAACTTGAAATCTTGCACACATGCACACGCTAAACATAATGTCAGGACGACTAGCAGTTAGATACAACAATGAACCGATCATACCTCGATACTCCTTTTGTACTACACTTTTGCCATTCTTGTCATGATCTAGCGAAAGTGTTGAACTCATAGGAGTCTTTGCAACCTTAGATTGATCCATTTTGAAGAACCGGTAGGTGAAATAAATAAGTTAAATGATACTTTAGAAGGGGGGTTGAATAGAGTATGAGAACTTTTCGCAAACCAAGTCTCAAGGCCTTGAAACTCCTTTCAAGGACCTTGATGTCAATATGTGCTTCTCGTGAAACTTTGATTTCAAGGGCTTTGAAACTCTTTTCAAGGGCCTTGACTTCTTGCTCCTGCAAAACAAAGTTAGTCACAATAAAGTATATATGGTGCGGAATTGAAAAAACTGACACGAGGATATGTTTACGAAGTTCGGCTCTAAATAGCCTACTCTCCGTCCCAGGGTATATCCGTAGGATCTAACTATCTATTATCAGCTTCAAAGAGTCCTAGATACAAACTAGAAGAAATCACCTTCTTCTCTCAATGTAGTCAATGCTACGATCTAGCTTCAACTCTTAACCTAGCTATAATAGCCTAGTTACTTCGCAGAGTAACACACACTCTAGTATAACGCTATTTAGATCTTCCAATGGAGCTCTAGTGTTTTCTCTCTCAAAGGGGATAAAGCTTTTGCGTGAATGAGAGAAAGAAAAATAATGAATGAAGATGATTAGATTGCTTGAAGATGTTTTCCTGTGTAAGCTTGTGTGTCTTTCTTCTTCAATCATCATCTTCATTTATACTCTTCTATGGAAAGATTTTCTAGCCATTGTAGAGATGACCGTTTGAAGATGAATCATCTTTTCCATGAAGATCGTTTCGTGTTTCGAGATAAGGTAGACGTTGCAAGTCTTCAGCTCCTGAGAACACGTCGAGTCCTTAACTCCTTGATTTTCTCGTCTCTTGTTGAATCGAGAGAGAAGATATTTTTGCCGTTTGTTGTTTAGAAAATCTTCTAGAAAAGATTCTCTACTCTTCGGTTTAGATCTTCCTTCGGTTGATAAGATCCTTGGTTGATGAGATCTTTACGTTACAAAATTTCCAATAAATTCTTCAACTCATTTTGAATCCTTGTTCCGTGCATCTATAATTCCAAGGCCCTTGATTTCATCCTTTTGTATTTGCTATCTTCCTTTGTCCTTAAATCAAACTTCAAGGTCCTTGACATTTAGATAAATCCTGCACTGAATTCAAACTAACCAAATATCTAGAAATATAGTCAATACAATGTTAGTATATCCAACTACTACATTTGTGTGAAGTCTTCCATCATCAACACCTCTAAACCATTTTAATCAAGGTGGAGTTTTCAATCTTCCCCTTGATGGAAGACAACACAAATGTTTTATCGTACCTGCATTTGTTAGTTTAGCAATGCATATGAAAATCTCAAAACTAAAAATGCAGAATGCAGATATCGAAATGTCGGATCATATTTCTCCCCCTTTGTCTTTCAACAAGGGAGAAAAAAAATCAAAGCAAGGAGTCTTAAAATACGATTACAGACCCAAAAACAAAAGTATTTTCAAACCATAAATTATTTTTCAAAAACTCATGATAGGCCGAGAGCTTCAGTTTTCCTTGTACCACTTGGAGGAACTTCCTTTCCCATAATAGTCTCGTAAGCACATATCTCTCCACTGATCCTTTGCATCAGCAAGATCACGTTCTTTGAGAGATAAGTCTATTCCTCTTTGTGTAGAATCACTGACATACTTCTTGACTACTCCAAACTCCTCAATCGTCAAGATATCTGGATCTTCTAGCAATGGTTGTCGAATGGGTTTATCCTTGACAACCTTATGACATTGATCCATAACCTTCTCAGCATCCTTGTGAGTCTCCTGTCCATCCACCTCCGATATGGGCGTAATACTACTAGCAGTTGTTAAAGACATAGCACTTACATGGAACAACTAATTATTTTCTGATTGAGAATGCCCAGTAAGTCTTGAGTTTTGTCCATCTTATCAGTCACTGAAACTCTAAAATCCCCAAAATCAGATCTTAGTGAGTTCAATGACTCTTCCACAAATTCCAGCCGCTGCTTGATAGCATGAATTATAGTCTATATTTTGGGGTTAGTTTGGACGTTTTATCTTTCATAATCTGCATGTTTGTATGTGCATTATGTGATTTTACTACCATTTCATCTACCTTTGCGAGAATCGAGGTCTACACCTAGTTTCGTTGTAATTGCAGGTAATATGGTACGTTTTGCATCAAAAAGGAGCAAAAGGAGTCAAGAGTCATTTGGAGCTACATTCAGGAAGCACAGCCATGGATTAAAGATTTACTTTGAACCAGTTTTGAAAGATTCTACATTCAGTTATGAGTCACCTCGGTTGACCAGAGATTCATCTCGACCGAGGCGATCCAGAGACGCCGACTCGACCGAGGCGAACACCTAGGACGCGGCGAGAATATTTTATTCTTGGCTGAGATCTTTTAAAATTGGAAAGTGATCTTATATTTTTGGGCTGAGCTTCTAGAAGGAAGGAGATATGCAGAATCATATATTTTACCTATATTTATGGGATAATATCTTCTTAAGATTTATTATCTTTGGAGGTTTATTTTTCCTATAAAAAGGGTTGATTTTCTACAATTTGAGGAGGCTGCATACACCACATACAATCACGCTATACCGCCGATCAGGGTTTACAAGCGCAGCAGCCGCATCCTACTCCAATTTGGGAGAGAGTTGAAGAACCTTTTTGAAGGTTGAAGGAAGATTTGAAGACTATAGCTTTATAGCTTTTTGGAGGGTTTTTGTAAGATTGTCTTCAATTCCTTTCCTTGTTGTCTTGTCTTGTTGGATTATTATCCAAGGAACGATTTTGTGTGTTATTTGATTCAGATATTGAAGTGTTTTCATTAAATTCTTCTTTGCTCAAATATTCACCTTCTTCCCATATATTTAATACTTTCATCATGATGATGAGTGGCTAATTTCCTTGTGTGATTCTAGGGTGATTGGCTGAAGGTCGTGGGAAAAACAATGATAGAATAATCTTAGATTCCAGTAGGATCCTGAAAGTTCGAGTCTTTAACCTTAACCCTAAGCATCTCGTTCGGTTGATGAACATCTCGGCCGGGGTGGAATTCTTCTGACCGAGGTGACTTATCCGACCCTAAACTGAGAGTTAAGTGTTAGAGTTTGCCAAATCCTATTCTTATTACACCTTTCTGGTTCAAAGCAAGCCTAGGATGAAACTTACCCGGTAATTCCTTAGTTTGTGTACTAACGATCATAAGTGTAGGTAATAAAGGCTTGTCCTTTATTGGGGTTTGAGTGTGCTTCCATCCCATCTTTGTGAGTTAGCCTGAGACTTACCCGGTAAAGGTTGATTCTATTCCCTTAGATGGTGTGTTAGTTTGAGGTAATAGTTCTTTATCTTAATTCCTTGAGACTTACCCGGTAATAGGAGTTACGGTTTAGGATTAGTGCGTAGTGAGACTTACCCGGTGATCTACTCCACTTTAGAAACACCTTCCTCATGCAAAAATCTCAGCTTTGTCCGCTAATCTATAGATCTTGAGTTGGAACCACAACTAGAAGCTTTAATCCCTAGAATCGCATGTTTGCTTTATTTGACATCTTATTCATCTTTGATTGTATTACTTGCTTTAGTGGTTAGCATTAACATTAGCACACCGTATTGGACTTTGTTTCACCAAGTCCCTGTGATCGACCCCTGGAATTTTCTTGCTTTTACTACGATTGACCCGTACACTGCGGGTTCGCATCCTTGTTTTAAGCTTAAGTCTAGGGTTATAATTTAAAGCTTGCACACACCGTTTGGAGCGGACAAGTTTTTGGCGCCGTTGCCGGGGACAGTTCTGATATGTTTAAGTTGCTAAATGCTTTGTTTAAGTTGCTAAATACTTACAGGTTATTTGACTGAGAAAAACGTCGAAACCGAAAAAAAAACAAAATGGTTTTAAAAAAATTTTTGACCTCGACCGGGACAGTTCTGGCAAAACGAGGTGTTTCACCTCGGTTGAACCAAGAACACCTCGACCGAGGTGGGCGTAACAGAGAGTTTTCGAAAACGATTTTTGTGTTACTTATCTGGATATGATCTCAGTGAAGATTTTGTTTACCGACTGGATTTAAATTCTTTATATGTTTGAAATGTTTTATGATATGTTTAAGTTGCTAAATGCTTTGTTTAAAATTATTGGCATGTTTAATACTTTATTTTTATCCAAATTATGTTGAATTTGAAGGTTGACACCGCAGCATAAGTTCTCTCACGTTCTTCTTGGAAAGACCAAGGCAATTCATTCTTCTTCTTCTTCTTCTTCTTGATCATGCTTAGCCCCTCATATACATATTGCCTCCCTTTACCTATCCGGGAATTTGGAAGCAAGCGAAGTGGTGAAAGCAAGTCAAAAGTTGAGAAGTGGCTGAAGGTGAAAGTGTTAGAAAGTAATTTTAGGTTTGGGGAAGTCAATCATGAAGATGAGTAACTCGGCACCATTCACATAGCCGGGTGTTTGTGTCTTGCCAAAGTCGGATTGAGCGATATTCCTAACGGGTCATGGTATGTGCATCAAGGGTTTGATGCATCTCAAGAAATTGATGATTGCGGATTTCCTAGGCTTCGGTTATTGTGCACCTCTATCCATGCATCCCAAAAAGTAAAGTAAAAAAAAGAAAAAGTGTGAGATAAGCAAAGCTTATTGGTGGAAGATGTTGAAAGTCGAAGTGAAAGTGAAGTTCATCCTTTTCCCGGATTCTAGCACCACATTACCTACATACATCCCTACCCTACACGTTTCTTGACCTTTTCTTTTGGGAAGCCCTTGAGACCTTGAGCTTGTTGATTGACTTAGCGGTTTAAATCGGATTATACATGATTAATTTTGATAATTATGATTTATTATGCATTCTATGATTTTATGCAAAGATGAACAACTTTCCTATATTTATAAAATGTTTTGATCATATTGAGTTTTTAATTCCATGAAGTACTCTCTTAGAGTGATCTATGATAGTTGCACACCATAAAATAATTTTTGAAAGACTTTTTCATTGATTTTCTTGACTTATAATCCATTCTATCTTGATTTCTATATGAGGAACTTGCTTAGGGACAAGCAAGGGCTAAGTATGGGGTATTTTGATAGCATGAATTATAGTCTATATTTTGGGGTTTGTTTGGACGTTTTATCTTTCATAATCTGCATGTTTGTATGTACATTATGTGATTTTACTACCATTTCATCTACCTTTGCGAGAATCGAGGTCTACACCTAGTTTCGTTGTAATTGCAGGTAATATGGTACGTTTTGCATAAAAAAGGAGCAAAAGGAGTCAAGAGTCATTTGGAGCTACATTCAGGAAGCACAACCATGGATTAAAGATTTACTTTGGACCAGTTTTGAGAGATTCTACACTCAGTTATGATCACCTCGGTTGCCCAGAGATTCATCTCGACCGAGGCGATCCAGAGACGCCGACTCGACCGAGGCGAACACCTAGGACGCGGCGAGAATATTTTATTCTTGGCTGAGATCTTTTAAAATTGGAAAGTGATCTTATATTTTTGGGCTGAGCTTCTAGAAGGAAGGAGATATGCAGAATCATATATTTTACCTATATTTATGGGATAATATCTTCTTAAGATTTATTATCTTTGGAGGTTTATTTTTCCTATAAAAAGGGTTGATTTTCTACAATTTGAGGAGGCTGCATACACCACATACAATCACGCTATACCGCCGATCAGGGTTTACAAGCGCAGCAGCCGCATCCTACTCCAATTTGGGAGAGAGTTGAAGAACCTTTTTGAAGGTTGAAGGAAGATTTGAAGACTATAGCTTTATAGCTTTTTGGAGGGTTTTTGTAAGATTGTCTTCAATTCCTTTCCTTGTTGTCTTGTCTTGTTGGATTATTATCCAAGGAACGATTTTGTGTGTTATTTGATTCAGATATTGAAGTGTTTTCATTAAATTCTTCTTTGCTCAAATATTCACCTTCTTCCCATATATTTAATACTTTCATCATGATGATGAGTGGCTAATTTCCTTGTGTGATTCTAGGGTGATTGGCTGAAGGTCGTGGGAAAAACAATGATAGAATAATCTTAGATTCCAGTAGGATCCTGAAAGTTCGAGTCTTTAACCTTAACCCTAAGCATCTCGTTCGGTTGATGAACATCTCGGCCGGGGTGGAATTCTTCTGACCGAGGTGACTTATCCGACCCTAAACTGAGAGTTAAGTGTTAGAGTTTGCCAAATCCTATTCTTATTACACCTTTCTGGTTCAAAGCAAGCCTAGGATGAAACTTACCCGGTAATTCCTTAGTTTGTGTACTAACGATCATAAGTGTAGGTAATAAAGGCTTGTCCTTTATTGGGGTTTGAGTGTGCTTCCATCCCATCTTTGTGAGTTAGCCTGAGACTTACCCGGTAAAGGTTGATTCTATTCCCTTAGATGGTGTGTTAGTTTGAGGTAATAGTTCTTTATCTTAATTCCTTGAGACTTACCCGGTAATAGGAGTTACGGTTTAGGATTAGTGCGTAGTGAGACTTACCCGGTGATCTACTCCACTTTAGAAACACCTTCCTCATGCAAAAATCTCAGCTTTGTCCGCTAATCTATAGATCTTGAGTTGGAACCACAACTAGAAGCTTTAATCCCTAGAATCGCATGTTTGCTTTATTTGACATCTTATTCATCTTTGATTGTATTACTTGCTTTAGTGGTTAGCATTAACATTAGCACACCGTATTGGACTTTGTTTCACCAAGTCCCTGTGATCGACCCCTGGAATTTTCTTGCTTTTACTACGATTGACCCGTACACTGCGGGTTCGCATCCTTGTTTTAAGCTTAAGTCTAGGGTTATAATTTAAAGCTTGCACACACCGTTTGGAGCGGACAAGTTTTTGGCGCCGTTGCCGGGGACTTGGTCTAGACCTAGCCGGTACGGTTTGCTCTTGGGGCATTTGCCCCCTTTTTTGTCTAACCACTCTACTTGAGTGACTTTTGCAGGTTCTTTCTTAGGTTTATGCGAAGAACCCGCACTGGGAAGGAAATCGTTCCTTACGATCCCGAACCAGAAAAGACATACAAGAGACGCTTAAGAGAAGCAAAGATGGCCCAACAAGACGATCACGATCTTGCGGCCCAGTTGAGAGAGACGCAGGAGCTGCTACGTCTCAGTAAAGAAGAGCTAAGGCAAGAGAAAGAAGAGAATCAGGCCAGGACTGCAGCAATCGAAGCTGAGATTGCAGCAATTCGGAACCAGATTTTACCTCGACCGATGCAGGATCCAGTAGTTGATCCTCGACCGAGGCAGATTCCAGTACCTGACGCCCGGGCCGATGTACATCCACTTCGGATGCCAGTCCGAGATGTTCTTCTTGCAGGAATTCCACAAACCCTAGGTCAAAGGATGGACCCTAATCAACAGCTGAGGCGTCCAGGAGTGAACCTAGGAGATCCAGCGGATCATGACTACGAACTTCGACCGCAAGTTCTAGCCATGATTCGTCAATGTCAATTCGGAGGGCTAGAGAAGGAGTCGCCACATCAACATCTTCAAAACTACGAGATCTTGATGGAGACCTTGCGACCTCCCAGAATTGAAAATAACAACTACAAGCTAAGACCTTTCTACTTTTCTCTTAAAGATAGAGCTCTTACTTGGTATCAATCTCTTCCTGCAGGAAAGATCAGCACATGGGAAGAGATGACTACGGAATTCTTGACCAAATTCTTTCCCCCCTCAAAGACTGCTGAAATGAGAGGGAAGATCAATGCTTTCATCATGAAGGACAAAGAGAGCTTGTCCAAATCATGGGAGCGGTTCAAGGATATCCTTTTGGATTGCCCACATCATGGGATTCCAAAGATAGAGTTGCTGGAGATCTACTTCAAAGGACTGGACGGAAACACCCAGTTCAATCTCCAACTACTCTCCGCCGGTACATTCATGGATATGGCGGT